>OX453018.1:9269168-10469168 GCA_949699075.1 Asteroscopus sphinx | reverse complement strand
TTTTAACGTCTAAACACTTCCTAGATGGCTAAACACTAAACACTTCCTAGATGGCTAAACAATAAACAGTTAAAGTGCAATATTTTGTCAACATTAATTAAATTAAAAGCCTGGATGGTACTGAATCCTGATAATAATAAACTCGTTATAACATCATAATTAGAGTGAAGTTGTAATCATTATAATTTGCCAAATAAGATAAACACTACCGACTTGAAATTTTCATTTCACTAATTAAAGACCATATTAAATTATTAGCTTGAGACATGTATTATAAGTATGTATTTACAAAAAAAAAAGTATATTAGTATTACATCCATTGTGCAGTACCCATAGCACAAGCTCTGCTTAGTTTGGGACTAGATGGTGCTATGTAAAAATTTACCAAAAATATTTATTATTATTAAATAAAAATATATCTCTAGATAATAAGGTAATTTTATTAATTAACCAATAATATTAAGCCTGTGTATTTTTTTATACAACTTGTATCAGAAATGCGTGGTCATATTTGAAGAGCTCATTCAGGGGATGCTATCGAACAACTTTTACTATGGGACCAACCCTGAAATCGGGAAAAAAAAAACAGCTGATCCTTATATTTTGTAGAGCGACATCGATGATTTAGTAGGGAACAGCTGATATGTTTTTCACTATTTCAGGGTTGGTCCCATAGTAAGAGTTGTTCTATGCTATGCCCTGAATGAGCTCTTAAAATATGACCACGCATTTCTGACACACGTTGTATGTACCTGAATAAATGCCTTTGATTGCTGCTAAATACTGCGCATTAACTATTTATTACCGAAAATGACAAAAAATAAGTTACTGCTGCTGCATAACGCCGTCCAAATTAGAGTATCATTCTTTTTTGTGAGCAGCATGTCGCCATAAAAACAATTTGATGGGACCCTGCCCGGTAATTAGGGTATTATTTATTGTGAAAAATCCTTTAATTCCGTACTTAATTTAAACAAGAGAATTTAGCGTTTAAATTAGCCTTGTAATGTGTTATTTGGCTCGATTTATTAACTTTTTACTTTTTTTGGTTGAAGCGTCGCGCGTCGCCGCGTCGGCCGACTTGATTTTTTTTTAACGAAATTAAAATAATTTTTTTCACCGTCATATTGTTATTGGAAGTTCTTATTATATTCTCTCTCTCGCGAGACTTGATATTTTTTATCGATT
Organism: Asteroscopus sphinx; assembly: GCA_949699075.1. Lineage (NCBI taxonomy): Eukaryota > Metazoa > Arthropoda > Insecta > Lepidoptera > Noctuidae > Asteroscopus > Asteroscopus sphinx. Next base: position 10,467,980 of record OX453018.1, on the reverse strand, counting down.
CCAAAAATGAATATGATGTAGCGATTGATTGCATGTCTTCAGCTTGATGGCTTTTAACGACACTTAATTTTATTAAGAATAATATTGATGATCGTAAAAATTTAATATAATTGTTCCACCTTTTTATTACGTGGAATATTTGAATATAGCAATCTTACTAATATATTGTCACAATAAAGATGCCTATAGATGTCAACATTTGAAGCTGAATACATAGTGATTATTTGGTTTAGAGCAAGTTAACAGTTGTCATCATCACCATTATCATCATCATTTCAGCCAAAAGACGTCCACTGCTAGACATAGGCCTCCCTCAAAAAAGGGGGGTATGCCATAATTGCCACGCTTGGCAGGTGGGTTGGCGATCGCAGTTGGTTGGTTAAATACTCAAAGAACGCTGCTGCCCATCCTCTGGTGAATCCCTTAGTCGCCTTTTACGACACCCACGAGAAGATATATTGTACAGTGCTCGTTTTAGTTTAACTTCGAAGCATCTCAATTAGTAAAACTATCAGATAAACCATTTAGATAAGACGGAACTGAGATGTCTCTTAAAAACAAGTCTCACCTACCTACCTTAGACGCAACCCCTTCCCAAACGCTCACAAGTAATAATAATAAACCATTAACAATTCAACCTTTTCTACAATAGCGCGACCAGTCCATCAAACTTCAGAGCATACATAAAAATCCCCTCACTATCTTTACAGCACTTATAAATAGTCCACAATAAACCTTCAGGGTTCTTTCAATAAAATTAAGACATTTTAATTATTCGCCCCTATTTTGTCCATAAGCTAATTACGTGCAGACGGTGGTCTTTTCAAATTAAGCTGTTAATTAAAAAGGCACTTCAGATGCTATTGGTGCAATAAAGACATAAAAACGACTGCCTACTTGAACCTCCGAGTATAAAATGAGACTTAAATAGAGGCACTTAATTGATTTGCAATTAAATTTAGAACGGGTTTTTGCTACACATTTTAATTTTGTTCAGTTTTTTTTTTGTATTCAAGGAATTCTGGGATTTAAGGTTGTATCGAATTTGAGGTTTTATTGCCGTTGGTAGCACATACAGACAATATATTTAAGTGTAAATGGAGTTTAAAATCTTGCAGGCTAACAGCCAAAAAAAATCCTATCCACTTGCCTTTGCCCAAATATGACATAAGCTCCATACGAATTATGTCAAATTTCTATCTCTAGTAGGGCAAATCGTGGACAGATATAATTTATGAAGAAAAGTTGCATAACCTGCTATACCTTCATATTAGGGGCTAGTTATAACAAGCACACGGGGCGCGCGCCCGAAGCGCTGCGTGTGCGCACGTGTATGAAAATTGTTCGGCGGACGACAGCGCTTGATATAATTCGTTGCATACAAATTCATAGAGCGTCCGAAACCGGCGGCGTATCGGGCGCGCGCCCCGTGCGCTTGTTATAGTTCCTTAGAGAACTACAATGACAAATCTCGCAAGCATCGGGCCTATTCAGCGGGTTATCAAAAGATGTATTACATAGGATTCAGTCAATAAAATAAATATTTAGGAAGATATTTGAATAGTTACAAGATCACTGCTCTTAGGGCTTTATCAAATCTGAAGTATTTAAATGTGGACCAGTTTGTAACTATGCGCTTGACAAGTTTGATTATTTATTGAGCTTTTAGTAGTCCTTTGTGAAAGAGCTCGTCCTGGGAAGTACTTCCATCGCACCTATCTGCCGCCAAACAATATACTTGTATTGCTGTGTTTCAGTGCGAAGAAATTACAATCACATGAGACTTTCCTACTTCAAGTCTGAGTTTGGCAAACCGACTCTCTACAACTGTTAGGCAACAGCCTAGGATGGTATTGCAGTTGTTATGGGCAAAGGGCCTTTAGCTCGTTTCATCATCCTATATAACATAAAAACCTGTTGATTTCTTACCATGCAAACTAAAGGCGCATGAAACATTTAAACTAAACGCCACCCATAAAAGGGCAGCGTTAAGCACTCGAAATCTTAAGAAAACACCGTCAGAAGGGTTGACAGGAAACTTCCCGGAAACTCGACAAGTTCCAATATGTCAATTACTTAGAGATAAGGTTTGAGAAACAAACGTAGACACACGAGCGTCTGTCATCAAACATTAGTGTTTGAACTCAAACAGTTGATAAGATAACCTTTAGTTAACGCCGACACAATGCTTCGGCGCGTCAATATTTGTTGTGTGAATACCTTCGGCCTAGCGCGTGCTAGTTGAGGCGGGTGTTACACCGTAGTTGATTTTCCGGCTTAGTATGTTCGTCAGACGAACGTCGTAGGGAATTATTTAAAGTTTCGTCTGGAAAAAAAGTAGAAGAAGTCGGTTTGACTTCATTGTGCATTTTTAATATTTATTTATTTTTAAAGGTCATACAATATAACGGTTTTGTGGGTAATCCCACAAAACCATGTAATCGGTTTGTCTGTGGGATCGAGGCTACGTACAATAGTCAAACTATTAAAAATATTCATATTTAACGCTTATCGAAATAATATTTTATTAATACATGTGCTAAATATTTGCTCAGGCTAATAATTGCTTTTCCTGAGTATTTTATTATTTCTTAAATCCTGTAAATATTAAATTGTAACCCTTTGTTGTCACATGAATATATTTTTACTAATGTTTTATTATTAAATAAATAAAAATCTGGTAAAATCTTAGTTTAGGTTAGTAAATTATTTTAATTAGGTACGTATGCAAATTTCTAAGAAATTTAAGCGATCGAGGCTCATCGATCTAGAAAACTTTAGAAACAACTTTTAGAAAACTCTCAATTTGTTCGGGGTAAATTTTACTTCGTTGGGCTGTATTCTGGGAGATTATCAGATGTTGCTTGTCTTATCTATTCAGGCCATCTGCACCTCTATCAGTAGGCGTAGCATGACCACTGTAGACAAAGGTTTTGTCTATGAACAAATAGAAAAAAAACCCGCCGAATACATAACCTCCTCCTTTTTTTGAAGTCGGTTAATGACAGTTAATGTTCTATACCAGTGGATCCCAAACTTATTTTGTCTACTGCCCACTTTAAGAATAATTTATTTTTTAGCGCCGACATTTTTTCACCTACTTAAAAACCACTATAACTTCAAATTAAATTTATTAATTATTGTGAACTATATTAGCGGAGATTAAATATTCATTCTAAACGAAACTTTTACTATAACCCGCAAGAGTTAACTTGAGACCTAAGCGCAGTAGGTAGTACACAACGGCGCATTGTATGTACATATAGAAACGCCTTCAAATCTCTTCAAATAGTATGATTTTCTACTTAGCTTATTGATATTACCCACAGATAAACATATACTTTCACAAAAAAAGTAACTCTTGATTGTAAAAAAATTCCAAGAGAATTAAAACTAAATTACGCTGAAAGTTATACCTATGGAATTAAATAAATTGAAGAACTTCACAATAAAGACGTATTGGTGTAACAGGCATCCCAGTTAATGTACAAACGAGGCACTTAAGATTGTAACGGATGTCAAAGATAATAGAATTTAATTTTGAATGAAGTATGAACTTTTGTTAAATGATGAATGTTACGTATATGGAGAGATAATGCAAAACATTACGTTATTTTGTACGTTACATTTACGGAAAAGTTCTAAACGAGTTGACGTTCAGTATCTACTGAAGTATTATATTATCTGTGCTACTGATTAGGTAATCAAACAATAATACCACGTAATTCCGACAGACAAAATCTTGATGAACGCTAGACCGACCGTTCATTTATTCCACTATTAGGCAATAAGAAACTTGGTATTGGTAACACTACCCTAGCAATATAACAAACTCAACAAGGTACCTACGTAGGTCGATAACAAATAGCTTAGTAGCCGTTTTGCAACCTCGACGAATTGGCGTCAAAATCGTACTATTATTCACGAATAATCGACCGTTTGCAAGTAAATAGTCGTGTTGAACACGCTTACCGATCATTAGTTCAAATCGATTTATTTCGCAAACTTATAGTGGTTAGTGAAGGGTGGAGGGACTTGTGTCTAATTATTAACCGCGTGGATTGTAAAATTTGCGTGGTTAAGCTTTTTTTTTTGTGACGTAGAAATTGCCTATTGCATATACACCACCCGGGGAGGCGGTGTGGGTATGTGGGACTCGCACTTGCCTTGACTTGAATTGCCTTGGGTATTCACCCAAGGCACACAGCGGAGTTTTTAGCAGGTCACGAGGACTGCGTTGCATGGCATTCGCGACCCACCTAGCGCAGCCCATTTCAGGGCTTTCCACCTTTAACTTAAACTCTATTTTAGCGATGTCCGGACACACTTGGGACATCACTGCAGCTCGAGGGTCGTGCAATGCGGATGATAGACTCCCTAATCTATCGCCCGCTGGCCTTTCTTAGGGCGGCATCAGGTCACCGTAAAGCCGCCTGCACTGTTCCGTCCTCTTGCGGCGGATCGGATCAGCGAGGGAGTCTTCCGCCCTGACCCGCTCCGACGCTTCCTTCTGCAAGATGACATCCTCACAGAAGGATGCGCTGCATCCCAGGCCCCACCACAGTCAGCCATGGCCCTGACCACGACCGCAGTGAGAGTTCTCCCCCAATTGCTGCAGTGAGAGCAAGGTGCTACACCGCCCAAGCAGGACAGTGCGCCAGAGTATGAAGGGCCGTGTCCTCACTGCAGCCACACTGGTGGCACACGGGAGTAGCCTCCCGTCTCGCCACATTAAATTTGCGTGGTTAAGCTGTGCTAGCCGCGGTCAGTCGTTGGATGGGTGACTGTTTCATTGCACATCGAGAGCCCTCCGTGCCTGTCGGTCCCGGTTGACATACGAATATCTATGGCAGTCATTACGTAGGATCAGTAACGACGACCTGAAGGGCTAGAGAGGACTGGATGCGAATGCTAAGATCACACATTAATAAAATAACACAACAATTTAACACCTTTTAATTTTTACATTATGTTTTGTAGGTACTTTAGAATAAGAAATTAGCATAGTAATGTCGTTGAACTGTATTTAAGCAATTCCTAAAGGGAAGCCGGTGGGAATAGTGTAATATGGACCCTTCGCCACTGCTAGGTATCCGGGAGCCGACGCCCGCGTATCATCACTGCGGGAGCTGCCCTGAGGACACGGCGCAGCGCACACTAGCGGAGTGCCCATCTTGGGCCACGCAGCGCCATGACCTCATCACTGCAGTACGCAGCAGCGATCTCTCACTTCCGGCCGAGGCTCTGTCTATGGTCGGGAGCGAGAGCGCTTGGGAAGGCGTCGTCTCCTTCTGCGAGGAGGTGATGCTCGCTAAGGAGGCAGCGGAGAGGGTTCGAGAGGCGATAACCTTTCTTCCTATCTGCAAAAGACGACCTGGGCGTCGTAGGAGGGCGTATGCCGACCTCCAGCCACCCTAGGTGTGGGCTTGCGGGCGGCGGACTCGGGGGGCCAACCGCCCGACCATCCATGCGCGCCAGTTAAGAGGAGGGTGCGGCCGTTGTGTTTGCCGCACGGGGAGAAGGGGCTCGCCTGCCAGTGGCGAGGTAGTACCTGCAGGGGATGGTTGGGCGAATACGGGAGCATTTTCCACGCTCCCGGCCAATGGTCGGTAGAGGAACACCGTGGTGGTTTTTAGTCGGTAAGAGTCCGACACTGGCTGCGTTCATGAGAATTTTCCCCAAGAAAAAAAAAGGTATAAACTTGCTCACTGATTCAAGAACGACAAAGTACCTTCCTATTAGTTGTTCATCCATCAACACTTCATTCCACATGAATATATGGTATTCATTGCAATTGTAACGTTTCAATGCTAAGTCGTTAATACCTAGTTGACCCGAACAAGGTTCGCAATGGCTCGTAATATTTATTGCTATTTAGAATTTGTAATTGCTATGCGCAGTGCCTTACGTTTTCTGGCTGGTGATAAACTTACATGGTAACCAGGTTCCTTAATTTTAAAACTTTTAAATATAAATTCTTTTTTTTTTCAAATACATATACTAATTACAGGCACTTTTGAAACGTCAGGCTTGCAAGGTTTCAAATTGTAGGTCCTTTGGAAAAGAACCGACAAGAAACTCGATGGATGATAATAAATTCTTATTAGATACGTCTGTGGTCTAGTGGTTCGAGTGTCGGACTGCTGATCACGAGGTCGTGGGTTCGATTCCCACAGGACACAAATATTTGTGTGATGAATAATAGTGCTTGTGTTGGTCTGGGTGTTCCTTATGTTTTATAAGTATGTATTTACAAAAAAAAGTATATAAGTATTATATCCATTGTCTAGTACCCATAGTACAAGCTCTGCTTAGTTTGGGACTTGATGGAGCTTTGTAAAAAAACCGGCCAAGAGCATGTCGGGCCATGCTCAGTATTATAGGGTTCCTTAAGTAGGTGTTAGTTAGTGTAGTAGGTTCGAAATAATTTTAAAAGAGAGTTTTCACAAAGGTCTATCAATGTGGAAGATAATAAGTTTCTACGTTGGATAGTTTAGAAATGGAAGGGGGGGGGACACATTGCAAGCCACTTTGGCGGGCAATATTTCGCAGATGGTACACCTGATAAAAAAGTGGTGTATCAAACATTACCTTCATTTTAGTAGACCTATTCAATGATATCCCACACGAGGGGGTGCAGCGAAATATTTTTTTTTTCCCCATTTCACATGTATGGACGCCACCCCTAAAATACGGAAAAACGATTTTTTTATTCTTTTAAAATTTAGATCTATATGTAGACAATTTTTTAACAAAATTTCATTTACTTATGTTTATAACTGTAGAAGTTATTAAGCTGTAAAGGATTAGGACAGACGGACAGACGGACAGACGGACAGACGGACAGACGGACAGACGAACAGACGGACAGACGGACGGACATGATGAAACTATAAGGGTTCCTTGTAGGACTTCGGAACCCTAAAAATGACCCAAAAATCTAGTTTTTAGGGTTCCGAAGTCCTACAAGGAACCCTTATAGTTTCGTCATGTCCGTCCGTCTGTCCGTCTGTCCGTCTGTCCTAATCCTTTACAGCTTAATAACTTCTACAGTTATAAACATAAGTAAATGAAATTTTGTCAAAAAATAGTCTGCATATAGATCTCAATTTTAAAAGAATAAAAAAATAGTTTTTACGTTCTTTAGGGGTGGCGCCCATACATGTGAAATGGGGAAAAAAAATTTTTTTCGCTGCACCCCCTCGTGTGGGGTATCATTGAATAGGTCTACTAAAATGAAGGTAATGTTTCATACATCACTTTTTTATCAGATGTACCATCTGCGAAATATAGCCCGCCAAAGTGGCTTGCAATGTGTCCCCCCCCCCTGCCATTTCTAAACTATGCAACGTAGAAACTTATAATCTTCTACATTGATAGACCTTTGTGAAAACTCTCTTTTAAAATTATTTCGAGTATATTGTGATTATAATTTTTTGAGTTATAGACAGAAAACTGAAAAATACTTAAAACGTCCTAGTTCAAAGGTCATTGACCTTAGAGAAAAATGATCATAGCAAATAATGCTCCTTTAGCTACTTTCTATTTGAAAAAATCACAAAAAGTAACTTTGTGTTATGTTGACGACACACTTCTTAAATTTGGCGCCATCTAGCGGCGTCGTACAACACTCTCTGGGTCGCCAATGCTGCCGTCAAGTGCCGTGTATTATATTTGGCACAGTATAGCGCCATCTAGCGGCTACTGACATCACTCTCTGAGTCGCCAATGCTGCCGTCTATTGCAAAAACTAAAATAGCCGTGATTAATATTCGATTTGATTTGTTTGTAACACCTACTTAAGGAAACCTATAATACTGAGCATGGCCCGACATGCTCTTGGCCGGTTTTTTAATAATTGTATTTAAATGACTTTTACAGAAGGCACTTGTACTAGAGACACAGGACTTCTTAATGTAACACCTATTATGTACACATGAATGCGATAAAAATTTGAGTTTGAGTCATTTGTACAGACAGCAAAAATCCTAGGATGGCACTGTCCAAATGTATGAATGAAAACTTACTTAATATCCCAATTTTTTTGTAAATGTTTCTTTTTTTGTTTTTATCATTTTTTGTAAGAAAATTTGACAAAAATTTTGATAGGTATAATTATTTAAAACAATAATTGGGTTCTACAAGGTGTAATAGAAATAACTGAAAACCTCAAAAGGGCTCATTGTATGGTCACGATCCTTCCCGCGCGGGGGTACAGTCTAACAAAGCAATTAGTATCCAGGGTCGCCAGATATAAATGAAGTTTTCTCAGAAGATAATGGATGTTTTCAAGTGAAATATCATTTTAATAACAAATAATGTTAACCTGTATTTATACAAAATCCTAATCAAACCGTTCTATAATAATTTCCTAAAAAATCTTCATCTATATCTGGCGACCCTGTATACTAATTGCTTTGTTAGACTGTACATTTTGTCGACAAAATCGCTTGTACGAATCCTGCATTACAGATTACACATTCCTACGGCTGGCATCGACCATTGAGTGCAAGCGATTTTAGTCTTAGTCGTGGTTGGTGAACCAACCGGTGGGAAAGATTTCCGACTGCACGCATCATTATAATTTATTTTTACTATGGGACCAATATGGAAATTGCGAAAAAAAAACAGCTGTAACATACATTTTTTTTTTTAAATATTAGGGACATTTTTTACACAGCATCAACTATTCCCAAACTAAGCAGAGCTTGTACTATTGGTACTATAGAAAATGGATATATACTTTTATACTTATTTTGTAAATACATACTTATAATACAGAAGAAACACCCAAAATAAACTTTATTGCATTAATCATGGTACATAAAGATCTTACAATAATAATTTTAGGTCAGCAAAATTTACCTTAAACAACACAAACACTTATGTTCATCATAATATAAATATTTGTGTCGTATGGGAATCGAACCCATGACCTCGTAATCAGCAGTCCGACACTCGAACCACTAGACCACAGACGTCAGATGAATTTATTGGTGTTCGCATAACTCGACAAAATGTAGGCAACAGCAGATTTTGATTTCGCTTTTTCTGGATTGGCACCTAAAAGTTGTTTATAAGGATGAGTATAATAAATATTTTTCGAGACTGAAATAAATATTTTCTTTCTTTCTTTCTTTATAATGATGATTCTCCTCATTTCTGATTCGATCACGCAGGATCGTGATCGAATCAGAAATGAGGAGATTCGCAGGAGAACGAAAGTAGCCAACATTGCTCGAAGAACTGCCAAACTTAAGTGGTAGTGGGTGGAGCGCATTGCTCGCAGAACGGATGGCCGATGGCGCTGTAAAGTTCTGGAGTGGCGACCGCGCACTGAAAAGCGCAGCGTGGGTAGACCCACCACAAGATGGACTGACGACTTGGTGAAGGTCACGGTAATCCGCTGGATGCAGAAAGCGCAGGACCAGTCGTTGTGGCGATGCTTGGGGGAGGCCTATGTCCAGCAGTGGACGTCTTTCGGCTGAAATGATGATAATGAATCATTGACTTATGTTGCAGGCCGTACGATTAAATTATCCCATCATTATTTACTTATTTATTTATTTGTGTACACATAACCCATTTATCAATTTCACTTAAATTTCTTTTTAAATTTTTATTTACTCAGTGACAGACTTCATTTACCTAGTGTAGGTAAATTTAACATTTTACACTGGTCTTGTACCTACGTTTGCACGTTACATTATTATTTAATTCATTCATGGTCATAGACGATAGCTAGTCAATTACCTCTTCCTACGCAATATAGTGGTCATTGCACCCAAAACGTTAGGTACTATTATTTAATTTGGTGGCCATAATTCTTTAAGCATTTGTAATTACGAGAGGTCGTCCAATGGTTTAAATACGCAGAAAAAAAAACTTATTTTTATTCTTATTGATAACTCGAAACCTCGCAAAGAAGTTTTATGTAAATTATTATTATTTTATCATTTATTTCAGATCATGGTCCATGATTGTTATAACTATGTTAGTAAAAGAGAGACAGGTACATATACACATAATTACTTCATCATTCAGCCGAAAGACGTTGACCGATGGACATAGGCCTCCCCCAATTAAAGGGGGGATATACCATAATCGCCACGCTTGGCAGGCGGGTTGGCGATCGCAGTTGGTTGGTTAAATACTCAGAGAACGCTGCTGCCCATCCTCTGGTGATTCCCTTAGTCGCCTTTAACGACACCCATGAGAAGATATAGGGTGGTGCAATTCTTTATGACCGGCACCAAACGGAATAACTTACAAACAATTAATTCAATTTAACAAATCGTGGAGATGGATGTAATCAACGATACATATGATGTAAACCGATATTGCTGATCACACTCATCTTTCCGTATGCAGCCGAATAGCCCGCACAAAATTGGTCAATCTATTTGGCCTGCCACAACGCTAAGGATACTGCTGTGGTGGTGATAAGGTTAGTGCTGCCACGCCTGCTTAGCATCAAGGCCAATCGTTTTCTAAGGATGGCATGAAAGCCATCAGTCCGAGCCTCAGCAAACATGCCTGAATAAAGCTCGTCAACAGCTACTAAACAAAAAAAAGAAATCGGTTGACAAACTGTTCTGTTTTCTCTTTTATACAACCTTATTTTTAGTTTATACTAAACCTCTTAAGGGGTCATTGTTCTTATGATTATGAACAACTTATACTATGGGACTAACCCACTGGCCAAACTGAACCCAATCACGACAAAAAATCTGCTGACTTTATTTCGCGATTTCAGGTTTGGTCCCCTAATAAAAGTAATAATAATAATAATAAAAGTTGTTAATAATCATGAGTACAATGACCCCTTAAGAGGTTTGGTATAACCTAAGAATAAGGTTGTATATCGATTATGCCTATATAATATGTGGTCCTCTGGCTGAGTATCATCATCATCAACTCAGCCTATCACAGTCCACTGCTGGACATAGGTCTCTCCCAAGTTGTGCCACAACACTCGGTCCTCTGCCTTCCGCATCCAGTCCCCCCCAGCCACGATCTTCAGGTCGTCGGTCCACCTGGCGGGGGGGCGGCCTACGCTGTGTTTGCCGATTCGCAGTCTCCACTCAAGGACTCGTCTGCTCCAATGGCCATCGGTCCTTCGAAAGACATGGCCAGCCCACTGCCACTTCAGCTTACTGATCCTACAAGCTATGTCGGTTACTCCGCTTCTTCTCCGGATAATCTCGTTACGGATTTTATCCTTCAAAGAAACTCCAAGCATAGCTCGCTCCATAGCTCGCTGAGTGACTTTGAATTTATGGCTGAGTAGGTATGGCTGTAGTAGCTAATTGCTGATCATACAACATACATACAACACAATATCACGCCCGTATTTCCCGAAAGGGAAGAAGAGGTGTAGGTATAGTAGGTACATCCAGATTTCACCAGTTATGTTATAAGTCACTATAAGTCCCATAATAAAGAATAAGTCGTAATAGGGGGTGAACATATTGCCACTAACCAGGCACAAATCTAGACTACAGGCTACTACTGTGAATTTCCTAATGAAATAACCCAATAACACTTTGCCCGACCCAAACATATTGCTGGAAATAGGCCCAGCAATGACCGTTACTATGAACGGTCTGTAGGTACCACAGAAATAGATAGAATGAAAAAGTGGGCAGGGCGCGCGTGCCAACACTCTGCACCATAGTGCAGCATTTCAAAGCCTTTCTCAGTACGCCTTATGACTTGTTTCTGTAAATACTGTAACAAAATCCTGCAAAAATGACTTATTGTGCTAGAAGTATTTAAACTTTCGCGAATTTCACTCATATTGAACTATGTTTACGGGACTTGTCGCGCACAATTAAAGCAAGCGCGACAAGTTCCGTAAACATAGTTCAATACTTATTGTGCTGTTTCTAACTGCAGAAACAAAAGCTGTAAAGTAGGTACATTTGATTAAAGTTAATTTTTAGAAATTAATGACGTCAATATGTAAGGCGTAGATTGTTCGAAAGTTGCCACGCATGAATCGCAAGTAAATTTGTGATTACAACCATTCTACTCTTTATATTTCTGTGGTAATTACCATACCTAATTCAAGACACAAGGATTGGCAGACGGATTCCTGATACAATACAATACAAATACTCTTTCTTGTACACAACAAATAAAAAAGACATAATTAACATAAACGATAATACCTAATATATAATTATGACGGTCTTATTGCTTTAGTGATTTCCGGACAACTTTAGAAATAAATAAATAAAATAAATAAAAAAACCGGCCAAGAGCATGTCGGGCCATGCTCAGTATTATAGGGTTCCTTAAGTAGGTGTACAAACGAATCAAATCGAATATTAATCATGGCTATTTTAGTTTTTGCAATAATCGGCAGCATTCGCGACTCAGAGCGTGTTGTTAGTAGCGCCATCTAGCGATAAATTCAAGAAGCCAAACTTAAGAAGTCTGATTGATGTCAAAGTTACTTTTTGTGATTTTTTCAAATAGAAAGTAGCTAAAGGAGCATTATTTGCCATGATAATTTTTCTCTAAGGTCAATGACCTTTGAACTAGGACGTTTTAAGTATTTTTCGGTTTTCTGTCTATAACTCAAAAAATTATAATCACATTGTACTCGAAATAATTTTAAAAGAGAGTTTTTACAAAGGTCTATCAATGTGGAAGATTATAAGTTTCTACGTTGCATAGTTTAGAAATGGCAGGGGGGGGGACACATTGCAAGCCACTTTGGCGGGCTATATTTCGCAGATGGTACACCTGATAAAAAAGTGGTGTATGAAACATTACCTTCATTTTAGTAGACCTATTCAATGATACCCCACACGATGGGGTGCAGTGAAAAAAATTATTTTTTCCCCATTTCACATGTATGGGCGCCACCCCTAAAGACCGTAAAAACTATTTTTTTATTCTTTTAAAATTGAGATCTATATGCAGACTATTTTTTAACAAAATTTCATTTACTTATGTTTATAACTGTAGAAGTTATTAAGCTGTAAAGGATTAGGACAGACGGACAGACGTACAGACGGACAGACGGACAGACGGACAGACGGACAGACGGACAGACGGACAGACGGACAGACGTCAGACGGACAGACGGACAGACGGACAGACGGACAGACGGACGGACATGACGAAACTATAAGGGTTCCTTGTAGGACTTCGGAACCCTAAAAAAGCCATTTATTCTACTACCAACTTACATTTTTCTTACAAATGTTTGGAGCATGCACATGATTAGATTTTACCTTCTTAAATTATTATAAATTCCCATTAATAATAAAATTTAATAAATTAACTACAATTCTAATTTAAAAGTCTACAAATTTTAATCTTTTTTTTTAACCATAACAATTTCCATTTCTAGAGAAATTCAACAACAACAACCTGGGGGCCTCGTACGAGTTTGATACTTAAGGTGAGCACTGACGATGCATCCATTCGGACGCCGTTTTTATGACTACATCCAAAACTAAACTTCTAAAAATAACATACGTTTATAACATTCACGGACAGATTTTGGAATGCGGCGACGCCATTCGGACTGTTGCCATTACTAGTGTTCGTCGACTTTCATTCATAAATCAGTAGTTCCGCCACATAAATATCCGCCAGGGGATAAAACTTTGAAAGTATTCTAAGTCGTTCAGTCGACTGCATGACAGTGGTAACACTTGAATTAGAAAATGGCCCTTACTGATTACGATATAAAGGCGCTTTCAATGTCAAACTGTTACCATTGACGTGCGGTCGACCGTACTATGCCCTCTGATTGCAGTTTGTTTTTATTATCAGGCTACTCTAGACTTTAATGTCTTTAGGCTTTTGTTTGATTATTGCATGAACATGAATGATGTACCAAATTTTACCAATCTACATTTCTTCAGTTTCTAAAATCCTTGAAATTATTATTACCTACGCCATGTTTTCGGGAATTTCTCTCTTCTCTTCCAGGTCAATGTAACTTGGCCAGAATGTCGACGTTAGTCAAAATTATATTTTCTTTACCTATAAAGTCTTAGAAACATGAAATTCGCGAAAGTTTTAAAACTTCTTTTATCCTTCGAATTAATAAAGAACAAGGAAATAGTTTATTGTTGTACTGGTCATTTGTGGGGATACGTCAGTATTGCCACGCTTGGCAGGCGGGTTATGACAATCGCAGTTGGTTGGTAAATACTCGGAGAACGCTGATGCCTATCCCAAAGAACTGGAGAAGCGACAGCGTACTGGAAGGCGCAGTGTGGGTAGGCCTCCCTACAAGGTTAACCGACGACCTGGTGAAGTCGCGGGAATTCACTGGATATGAGAAGCACAGGACTGGTCGTAGTGGCGATGCTATGTCTAGCAGTGGCCGTCTTTTGGCTGAAATGATGACAATGATGAAGGAAGTAGTAAATATTACTAATTAAAACAGTATCCTTATAATAGTTATAATTGACGCTTTGCACAAAAAACTCTTAGAGCCAATCAGTAAATCGCAAAATTGCTAGATCTCAATTTCCACAACAGGAAAATCCCGTTCCTAATTCAACTGTCGTTCGCAAAGTTTATCTAATTGTATTTAATAGTGGCAAATTACTACAGCAATTTGTACTTAAAGCTAGAAACAAAGAATTCTCCCCGCACATTTGCAGGAACCGTACATTTAATAGAACGATTACCCGTACTTCGCATAAAAGAGCATTGAGCACTTCAATTGAATTGCATTCTTCAGCCGCGGCGGGTTTGAATGCGCGTACGCATCAATACTTCCCTCCCTCCACCAATCACAGCACGCTTGGGAGGGGTTAGGCGGAGCATTAGCAAGCCCCTCCCACCGCCTTCGGTTTCGTATTAAGTATTGAGTTACAGATAATAGAGATCGGATGTTTTACTGTTTCTGTTTTGTTTTTATTAAGGGATTTCATTGAAAACGGAAATTTAAAGATAAGGTCTCAATAGCCGTAAAGGTGCCTTTGTAAGGTCGAAAGCAGTTTAATGGTATCAAATGTCTCTCACGTCAACATTGTTAATGTTCTTACTAAAGTGACTGGGTGGAGTGTAGGACATGAGTTTTACAATTAGGTAGACGACCTCGTTGGAGCTGGTATCTTGTTACAAAAAATGTAATGTCTTGATGAAATAATTATAGGTGAAACGAATATTTTGCTGTGAAAGGTTATTTCTTGCTTGCTAGCTTGCCAGGTAGATGGCATTATCTGGGTAAGAAGCAAAAAGGGATTAGATTATAATTAGAATTGATACCTGAGTTTTGACAGAAGTATGTAGCATAAGAATGAAATAAATGCTTGCATATCCAGTATCTGAAGAGAAGACTACCTTGAGTAACTTCTATTAAATACGAAAATCCTGCAAATCACGGGACTGGTATAGGTATTATGATTTCAAGTAAAACAGACACCATCACACAGCACTATTGCTTAACATCAGGAGCGGTGGCGGTCAAACACAAGCCCATTAGATTTTTTTTTTTATTATTATTAAGTTTTAGAAAATTCATAGACTTAGATATATTAGTCAAGCAAGATCTGCAATTTGACTACCTCTTATTGTCATGTCAGAAAAAAGTTAACATACCTATTACATTGAGAAACAGTTTTGTGTCGAGTAGCATAAATTGTAGCTGCTAGTAACATAAAAATCGGCCAAGTGTGAGTCGAACTCACGCAGTAAGGGTTCCGTACCACCCATCGACCTGATACCCCATATAAACTGATTTAATTTACGAGAATTAATCAAAAGACATCAACGATCATGCGTGAAATATTAATTTTTGCATCTCTTTCTTACGTAGGTACTACGAAATATGTCTATTTTTGCCCTATTTTAAGTATTTGTTGCTAAATTACATAGTATACACTATATTCAGACTAAGTTTGACGATGGTATGTATTACCGTTTTAAAGATAGAGCAGGTACAAAAACGTTGAAAAAAATGAATGTTTTTGGAGGTTTCTTGTATGGGAACCCCTTGTGATTTTTAACTTGTTTTTAGTTTTAGTATTTTTCGTGATACCCCTTATAGCAATACATATTCTGAGAAAATTTCAACTAGCTACCTAAAACCGTTCAAAAGATACAGCCCTGTGACAGACATACGGACGACACAGTTTTTCAGCGTACTTTATTAAATTGCACAGTTGTTGTAGATATAATTTCATAAACTTAATAATCTTCACTAACAAAGAACACAATGATATTCATAAGGAACCATTACTGCATATAATTCGTGCACGCATCGTGTGCGGGCACTATCTAGCGAGCTATCATGACGACGTCGTTACTGTCAGCTGCGACACGATAGCACACACTGACAGTGACCATGTAGCGCAGATGAGACTGTTCATCAATAGTAGGTACTTTTGATTTTAATAAGTGTTATAACAAAGTAGTGCACAGTTCATGTGCAACGTATGCGGGAACTATTTAGCCAGTGCTCTGTCATGATGACGTGGTTACTGTCAGCTGCGACACGATAGCAAACACAGGCTTTGATCAACCAGCACACATAAGACTTTATTATAAGTTGGATACTTCTACCTTTTTTAGTAACAAAGCAGTACACAATTCCTGTGTCACAACGTGTTACCTAGCAAATTATCGTGACAGCATCGTTACTGTCAGCTGCGACAAAAAAGAAAACAGTTTTTGACCAACCAGCACGGATTAGACTGTTGATCAATAGAAGGATACTTCTAATTTTATTATATTAGCAAAGCAGTACACAATGTGTGTGCAACGTATGTGGACAATATTTAGCGAGCTATAATGACAACGTCGTTACTATCGGCTGTGACACGATAATACACTCTGACACTGCCTCCTTGCAAAGATACCTTCTACCATTGAAAATTTCAATAAATAAACAATAAATAAAAGATAAACAAATAAATACACACTAAACTAATAAATACACACTAAACAAATAAATAAACCGTAAACAAATAAATTAACAAAAAACAAATAAACAAATAAGCAATAAACAAATGAAATATATACACAGAATGGCTGGATGAACGAGGAACTTATGTTCAGTACTTGATTCTCGTTTTAAGTATGTACAAAAAATGCCACCTTAATTTTTTATTTATTTTTCCAATCGATTTCATCAATAACAGTACCTAACTGTGGACAGTATTTTGAGCTTGCAAATCAAAGTTTCATGCAGTAAGGTGATGCACCTAGCACTGTGGGCTCCATCGGTCGCTATTTTCATTCTCTCCACCTTTTGTACTAAGACCCGTATTACAGAACGATACTCAAGAGTTTTGTTTTGAGTTGAGCTTTGATTTTAAAACGTTCCTGAAGTAGAGATTTATTGATCACGGTTCAGCTGAGTTTAGCTTTATTTTATACTGTCACCTGTTTCGGTATTTGAGCAGAGATTTGATCTATAATCACTCTAGTGTGGTCCAGACTACGCTTAAGTAGAGATTTCTATTCTATTTCAGGTCAAATTCATATATTATGTTGTTGAATTAAAGTTTATAATTACCGTTCTGGAATAAGACCGATACTCAAGTAACGATTCTATCCTTAAGTAGTGATCAGGTGATTGGAGTTTAAACTGTACTTGAGGAACCTTCTATAATACGGGCCTATGCCAGCAGATCACTAGACACTATAACTTGCACGAACTTTTTTTCTCCTGTACGCGCGATTTATCGTGGAATATTTTTTATTTTTTTTAGTTATGTGTACACACATTTGTTGAATGTCCCTCGTTTAAGTTCAAGTCATATTGTATAACATCACAGCCAAGCTCATAAGGCATAAACTTCTCAAAATGGTGTCCTGTCTTCGATATTCCTACTCTACATGCATACTCGGCACTTAGTGTTGAAGCTTGAACACAAATGTGGTTTGCAATCACAATTGTCACCGTTAATTCGCATACTTGCGATAACACGTCGCTTGTAGCTCTGCTATTAAAATAAATAAAATTACATACACATTTAAATGCTTACCTAAATCACATGTTGCATGGACCCCTCTGGGAAACAAGAAATGGAAAATGAACTTTGTGTTAAAAGAAATAGAAGATTAAATTGAATGAAGGTTGATTGGTAAAGCCTGTTTGTTCTATTTTTAATATTAAAATTTGTTATGAGCTATTTCTTGATGCTTGAGTATTGTTCGTATTCGTAAATTTCTTTGTTAAAATAGTTTTAAGAGAATCTCTATCGATTTTCATATATTACTCTCTAGTATCTACTAGAGAGTAATATCATTTATTCATTAGTGATTGTATCTGCGCTACTTACCATTTTAACCTCACCTATTACTAGATTTTTAAGTAGTGGCAAACAAGTACTTAAGTACTTATCTTATTTTGCTTGAATTCATTTATTTTGTTGCAGATTCTTGAGTTATATAAATACATGCTGAAATTTTAATGGTATCTTTCCCGAAAAAGGGTCATTGTACTCATCATTATGAACAACTTTTACTATGGGACCAACCCTGAAATCAGGTTGTCTCTACATTTGTATTCGCTTAAATCGATAAAATCGATTTAAATCGAGTGGCGACCGCGTACTGGAAGGCGCAGCGTGGGTAGACCCCCCACAAGGTGGACCGACGACCTGGTGAAGGTCGCGGGAATCCGCTGGATGCGGAAGGCACAGGACCGGTCGTTGTGGCGATGCTTGGGGGAGGCCTATGTCCAGCAGTGGACGTCTTTCGGCTGAAATGATGATGATGATGATGATGAAATCGATAAAATGACCACCTGATTTTATTTCGCGATTTTAGGGTTGGTCCCATAGTAAAGTTGTTCATAATGATGAGTACAATGACCCCTTTTCGGGAAAGAAGCCATTAAAATTTCAGCATATATAGTCAAAGCCTTGAATCGCCGTTGCCGCCGCCGCTGTTGTGACTAACAACCTATTAAAGTAGGTACGCACGGCTACACATCAAGCTGTATTTCCAGTATAAGCTGATCTCGCATTGTACGGAAAGCCTATACAATGCGAGGTCAGCATAAACTGGAAATTTACAGCTTGATGTGTAGCCGTGTGTACTTTCTAAGATCAACACCTATAGGAAATTGCGTTGCCATTCAACGTGGCAACGCTGCCAGTCTTCTGGGCACGCTTCCAGATGACAGTGATGTGGAGGAGTTCTTCGACGCCTAAGTCCACTTTAAAAAAAATAAAAAAAATGTGTTTTATTTTAATTTGTATTTTGTACATATTAATATTGTATATAAATTAATACAGGTAGATAGATAGTTATTAAGAAGTGTACAAAGTTATATTTAATATTTATTTTAAATATATACCAGATTGGATAATGAGTAAATGAAAATGACAATGAAATGAATGTAAATGACATTCATTTCCTCGTTTATCAACAGCAGATATTTGCATACTTGCATCAATATCATTGTTATCTAGTTTCTATCATAGCCTTTATACTGAGTCAATAATAAATTGAACCTAATCTAAATCATCGATTCAATCCACTCGAGTCATTGTTTCGAAAACTACGAATGTTACGTCCGAAGCGAAGACAAACACGACACGAAGCCGTGTTTAAAAATACGAAACGTCGGGAACTCACGTACACTCACCATTGTCAAAACACCTTATATAATTTCACACCGACAATTTTTTTTTTTGTATTTTCGCAGCGTGTGTGTGGTCGCGAATAAAAACGGCGACTAAATACGGGATAATGCACACTCGAAACGCCAAAAGCAAATATTTTTCAAACACCTTCGAGTTGTAAGCGTGATCCTTTGTGACAGTGTAATTTCGGTATCGTTGACAATACTAGAAAAAAAAGAAAGGGAGATGAAGAACTTTGTTTAACTCTGCGGGATTTCCGATCACGATGTAATTTGTGAATAATTTACAGCTATAAAGGGGGGCGGAGACGCGGCACATTATTATGTTGTCAACGTATTTAAGAAAGGTGCTTTTGCGTCGCATTTGTTTTGTTGTCGTGTTCTTGATCTCTGTCATTGTTTGTCCTTGTAATAGTTTATCTATATTGTGGAGTATAGTTCTATGAGTAACGGGAATTTCATTTTCATTATTCTCAAGATTTTTATATTAGGTTTTGGAACAATAATTTTTCAACTTTTGAAATTATGTAACCTAAGGCTATGCAATTAATTTGTACGTACGATTTTAAATAATGCAATAGTCTTCTTTACCAGATTCAACTGTTTTTAGATTTTATCAGCTGTTTGAAAACCTACCAGTTAATCATAATTCGCCTTCCATCTACATCATCAGGGGCTTTAGTCTTAACTACATTAAAACTCGGACGAATAAAAAGGGGCGGGCGGAATCTCACTAAAAAATAAGTGAAGCATATCGCTCGCTTAAAAGTACGGGCTCTGCCCGCACGCCAGCCGGGCGCCACTGCACGCCGCAAAAAGACGCGAAACATCAACGCAAAAAATCTAGTGTGACGGTAGTAATTGTTGAAGTGTCACAAATAAAATAACAATATAAATCTGGTGTGTTAAAATGCTTTCGAAATTATAGTAGGTTTATGAAAAAACTAAGTGCTTCAGTCTTTGTTTAGCGAGATCCATTCCGCCTTTTTTATTCGTCCGAGCATTAAAAACATAACAGAAGAGAGTTGAAATGTTGTTTCCGAGGAACGACATTGATATGTGAATTTGCTACGCACATCAAAAAGTCTAGCTTTAATAAACATTCATTGAACATTCCCGTTATATTATTTCGGTCATGGCCGAGCCCTCAATCACCATTTAGCAACACCAACACCTGTTCGTAATTAGAACGTATTCAAAATTGCCATAACCGAAACGTCAGCCAATCTAAAATGCACAAAATCCGCAACGGATCATTTCAAATTTCAAATCGATATAATGACGTAATATATGACGGTTTGTACAGAAACGAGATACGACGCTCCGGAACGCATACAATTTGTTACCTTTTTAACACGTCATCTATTCCCGAAAACTGACAAAAAAAGTAAGACATGTGGGCCATTATAAACGTGTTTTGTGTTTAAGAAAAGAATCGAGCTTTATGTCATTTTGATACACTCTTAAGGGTCTTTGTGTGGGACTGAATCGAATAGTCTTTTTATTCGTGTGAATTGCGTTGCATCGATTTGGTGTTGAATTGAAACGATTTTTCAAGCTCAGTAGTCGTCCTTTGTTGCTAATGGTTACGTTTCGTCTTGCCTTTTACATTGACCTTTATAATTACTACTTATACGTCTATTATACGGCACTACGCCTATTAGTGCATCTGTTGGATTAAAGAAAAAGGTTGCATTGAACAGATTGGGTGCAAAATTAATTTGATTTTTGTCCATTAAAGCATTTTGGTCATTCATTCCGAGATACGAAAGACCAAAACTGTCATAAAATTTCAATACCTATATTAAACAT
The DNA here is from genome assembly GCA_949699075.1 of Asteroscopus sphinx. Taxonomy (NCBI): domain Eukaryota; kingdom Metazoa; phylum Arthropoda; class Insecta; order Lepidoptera; family Noctuidae; genus Asteroscopus; species Asteroscopus sphinx. Next base: position 10,446,592 of record OX453018.1, on the reverse strand, counting down.
ACCTATTGTGACACCTGTTATTCCAATAATTCCCTTTAGGTGCAGTAAATTTAAGTTTGAACTGAAGAAACTGGTCGGGCACACCCGATGGAACAACGTGAGTGAAACCGTTTGTATTAATAATTATGAATTTAACTCACGATAGTTATTATATGAAAAAAAAATAGTTTTCTGGTAATAGCATTATGGTACCACCAAAAAAGGCTACCGCCATGTTAGACCTAGCTTTCAAGCTCGATTTGCATAGGAACTCTTTAGATAAGGAAGCTTGCCAATTAAGTTAAATAACTTCACTCGATGAACGCGAGGTACTGGCGGGTTAAGTACTTACCTACTTAATTAACAGTTAACGGTTAGTTAACTTGCTATTTACTTACTAACTAATGTGGCGTACCTATAAATCAGGTTTAAGGGACTATGTGTGACTACTGTTAGTGACTTATCAAGTTGTTTTACTCATTTCATATAATTAAGTTTTCCTCATCATCATCATCATTTCAGCTGAAAGACGTCCACTGCTGGACATAGACCTCCCCCAAGCAGTTTGGGGGTATATGTCATAATGGCCACGCTTGGCAGGAGGGTTGGCGATCGCAGTTGGTTGGTTAAATATTCAGAGAACGCTGCTGCCCATCCTCTGGTGAATCCCTTAGTCGCCTTTTACGACACCCATGAAAAGATATAGGGTGGTGCAATTATTTACGTCCGGCACCACACGAAACGTAAGTTTTCCTAAACTGCATAAACTCCAGGATTTAAAAAGAAGTCTTTTGTTTATTAACAGGTCTATCTACTAATTAATTATGTGTACAAAAATTACAATTTTTGTACACATAATTAATTAATACGTTACTACGTACGTTGACGACCTGTGGTCTAGTGGTTCGAGTGTCGGACTGCTGATATCGTCGTGGTTGGTAGTCGTCGTGGTATGGTCGTGGGTTCGATTCCCACAGGACACATATGTGTGATGAACAGTTTGTGTTGGGCTGGGTGTTGTTTATGTATTATAAGTATGTATTTACAAAAAAAAAGTATATAAGTATTATATCCATTGTCTAGTACCCATAGCACAAGCTCTGCTTAGTTTGGGACTAGATGGTGCTATGTAAAAATGTTCAAAGATATTTATTATTTATTCCTTCTATTCCCTACCATTAAATCGCTAGCCCAATTAAAGGTATAAGAACGTATGGTGTAAATTGTTACAATAGGTAGACAATACTGCACCTGATGTTCATTTTAAACTCATGCGCATATTAATGTGACAAGTAACGCCATCTATTAATTTGATGCAGAACTTAATTCAAATTATAAAATAATAAATTTAAATATATCTACTATTGTGCCTTCTCTACTTGTGAGATTAAGAGAGAATCATGATTCAATCCAAGTGTTCTAGTGGGCTGCTAATGGTATGGATGTCCCGGATTTGATTTTTAGGAAGTACGAATAAAGAGTAATAGGGTTTTCTAATTAAATTTTATTACTGAATCTAGCAGCGACAACGGGGCTGTGTTGTCGCTGGAATCTAGGAAGTGTAGGAATTTTCGATACTAAACGATAAGCGTTAAAATCTCCTCTATTAATGACGCATGGACATCCATTGGGACAAAAGGTAGTAACGTCACGATTAGAGTTTCACCACTTGCAGGTTTTGTCATCTATAGGTACTTGTATTTCTATGTATATATTGACTAAAAATACATTTTCTCGTGGCTGCGGCTGTGAGGCCTGTGAGACAATTGACAAGTGATATTTTTCACTTTATTTGTATGAGGTTCATAAAATAGTAGAAGGATATCAATGAATCTTAAAATACGACAATGTCTAGATAGAGGCTGGATAGTGAGATACGTCAATTGGGCAGCTTTAATTATAATATAGGTAAAAATAAAAGTACTAAAATAGCGAAGGTGACGCCTGGTGTTTTGCAGAACTAAAAAGGTTTAATTACTGCAGTTGGACATGTGATTACAATTGTGAAGATATCGAAGAAGTATCTTTTTTTTGGTATTTCTCAGAAAATATGTTTTTTCATGTGGCATGGCAACTTTACAAAGGCACTTCTAATTAAACGCTAGATTTTAGTTAAAATTAAACTCACAATTTTAAGCAAACACAAATTTAAACTTTATTATCTTCGTACTGAAAACTTATCATATCCGCGTTACGAACTTATGCGTCGGAGGGGTCGATTCTCATAAGGTACAAATCATTGTAAAGATTCTTGTCTAGCCATCCTAAGCACTTCTCTAACATTCTGTAAAATAAGTGGTGACTACGAGATTATGTCAACAGATTTCCAATGAACTTATAACAACATACTACGATCATCACTTCGTTTGCCAAGCCGTGATAATAGATAGACTACCTTATAAGTCTGTGTCAAGAAGGAGTTATGTTATTTTGCCTATAGTGCAATACCTACTTTGTTTATTGTAAGAACAAGGTTTGTAAAGTCTGATCTGAGTTCGAGTTGACCATACACTTCTGCCTACCCCTTCGGGGAAATACAGGCGTGATGTTATGTTATGAGTTCAAGCCGGAACTACTTCTGAAATTAGTAAAATGTATATTTATTGAATCAGGTTACCCAGAACTTTAGTTTGTTTTTAGTAATTCAAACCATAATTGTCTTATTTTAATAATGCATGATATTTTGCATGACGCCTCAATAAATGCTTCTAATTAGAAGAAGAAGATTAAATGCTTAAGATGATATACCTACTACAAAAAAATCTGATGGTATAAATGTACATACTACAAAAATATAACCAATGGTAACCACAGGCATAAATTCATTTGCTACCAACCAGCTGTTAGAAAGAAACGGGTGTAGTTTTTCCTCATGCTTATTGATAGGTAGCGTGTACGGAATACGGATGTAATTAAAACTAAAAGAACCACGTAAATGAATTAATTGATTTATAAAATTATAAGATCAGATTTTGCGAAGTGTTTTGCAAATCGTGGATTTTTTAAATGAGACCTTATACAAATTAGCATCATTGTATTGGTTAAACAAATAAAAAAACTGTTTCAAAATTCATCAATTTAATTACATTACACATAACATCTAAACAAGATCTTGGATAATACAAAAGTTTCGAGACAGAATCAGAACAAAGTTCGTTCTCCACAATCCCAAATAAAATACAGGAAGACATTTCTTCAAACAACCCTCATATACATTAAACATTTTTACATAAACATATAGGTGGACGGAATGCACAAATTGACTTAGCTATAATTTATATTTACAGACACAAAATGAGATCAGGAAATTTACAAGATTTAAAGAAAAAAACTACTAACTAAGTAATACTAAAACCCAAACACTGTAAGGATGTTGTAAGAATTAATTTCTACACCATAATTGCCACTGCCTCTAAATTTGTAGGCAGATCTACTGAAATACTTCTAGAAAAAGAAAAATACAATAAACACTGAATTTGGAACATAAATATAATCATTTAATGCTAAACGAAAATACTCTCAAAAACAATAGGCACTCAAGGCATGAGTAAAACTAAGACTTAAAACTAGAAGGCACCGTTTTAGGAGTAAAAATCAGTCTTTTTGCATTTGCCACTAGTAAACGTAACTGCTAATTCTCATCTTCTGTGTCTAAGCTGTCGATAGGAAAGTTTGGATTTAACAATGGACTTTTCCCATTGCTGCCACTCGGAGATGTGTTCACTGAGGATATTCCAACAAGGTTATGTGTCAGACTGTGACGTCTTAAGTCACAGTTTCTTCTAAACACTTTTCCACATGAAGAACAGTTGTAGGGCTTTATGTCGGTGTGTGTTAATAGATGGGTCTTGAGATTCGACCTTTGGTTGAAACTTCGGCTGCAAACTGGACACTTGTGGGGAGATTCTTCCATGTGTAGAATTTTGTGGACGGCTAACGTTCTGGACTGACAGAAACCCTTGCCGCATTCCAGACATTTGAATGGTTTCTCCTTCGAGTGAATATACCTGTAAGAGAGATTTGTTGTTAATTCTTTATTATATTTACTCTATTATACGTTGAAATTAATAGAAACTGAAATTGCGTTTTAATTTAAGTGTCAACTTATTTTAATATTTATGACACACCCCCAACAACTTGCCGACCCCAAATAAATTGGGATCCTTATCAATTTTCTTTTTATTTTGCTCTTGCAGCAGGATGATGACTTATTTTAATATCTATTCTATGTTGTATATAAAAGGATTCTTTAGAATAATAATTTGTAAAAAAATCTTATAAAACTAAGTTTCTTTTGATAGTATGTAGTAAAAGATTTATGCAACAAAGTGTATTTTACAGTAAGGCTACCTAAACTCATTGTTTAAACAGAAAACATTGAATACTTAAAGGAACTAGTGTTTTTGTAAATCTCTTTTCATAGAACATTAGCGGTTCTGTACCAAAAAAATATTTTTTTTTTGGTACAGAACACATTTTTATAGACTGATGGCAATATTACTGGATTAATAATAAACAAATAGGTAACTATATTGGAAACAATGGTTGCAATATTTCTAAAGCTAGAATTCACGGCCTGTGAGATCTGTTCAACTATTTAAACATAATATCTTTTCAACTAAATGTTGTGTTTATGTTCCTAAATCATTAAGTTTTGATGAGTTGAGCTCAATAAATACATCATGTCTGAAGGCACCGAAACATTCGCTCTCGCGTGTTCTGCACACCTTGTGGGAGCAGCCGGGAAGCAAACAAGAGCCCCAGGGTTATTGGTAATAAATTTCAACTCTCTCTTAGTTTTATTTACAAAATCATTATTTTACACTCTTCCTTTAAATTTGCAAAACATCATTGGCACAAACGAGGTGAATTTATTCAATCGCAATCATTTATTATTTTTTACGTTCGACTTTTATACGTAAAACTGAAATTCTTTAAGAAACTATAAATTATTTATTATTGGATTTACACCCAGTAAAAGCAGTATATAATTAGGCGGGCGTAAGTTTTAATTTATAATAAAACATATGGTATATATTTCTCACAGACGTTGGAAGCAACTGATTTCAAATTAAATTTAACTCTACAACGTATAATTAACACACCGAGTAACGTGTAATCAATAATAACACAGCACGAGGGACCTGCGATCGAGTGTACAATTCGAGAAAATTATCTCCGTATCGTATAAACAAATAGACTCGAGGCAAGAAAATTACGAGCCGTTCAAAGTAACGTAATGCATGTAATAATCGTTGGGATTAGTTAGATCGGTGACGATAAAGTAGAGTTACAAGATGATGAATGAAATAAAAATTTCAATATTAAAACATCCGATGATGATGGTGATTAAGACGGGCCGAGCGCGCGTGCAGTCGAGCGTGCCGTGACACCGGCGCGAGCGCTGCGTTAGGCCTACCTCGAACCAACGCGACAACATTGATTAATTAAGCCCGCAATGCAAACCGATGGTCTATGAAATTTTCAATCCTCACGCTAATTATTGATAGTATTGAAAGTAAACCGTGCATGAATAAGAAAATTAGGACCACAAATATCGTTGTCTAAATTACTAAACAAGCTACAAATTAATTAAGACCATTATCCTTTCAATCTACACAAAAAATCTCAACATATCGAAACTTGATTTTGTATGCGGAGAATATTTACCAAGGCTTTTTTTTTCTTTTTTGTCATCCATATTAATCCTCACGTCAGGATCACCACGTGCTTTGTTAAAACCCGTCGAAGGCCCGCTCCGGTCCATTATAATGTATCGTGTCAACGGACATCGATTGAGCATCGACAGGCCGGGCCGAGCTGAGCTCGGTTTAACCCTCCGGCGTCTACATGAAATTTATTTTATTGCCACAGAGATACGGTGATTTGGGAGGAAATCGCCGAGAGACAGGTGTAAAAATTCAACACCTTTAGCTCTTTTTGGGTGGGGATCTTGAAGAGATAAGTGAAGAAATAGATTGAGAGCTGTTGTAACACTATTATCATATTTATTGTGTTCGTGATGTTTGGAATTCGAATTCTTGTAACGGTCACTAACATCTTATTTGAGTGCATTGTAGAGACGTTTTAAAAGGATAAATATTTTGATATGAAAAAAGATATGCTCAGAGATTTATATGGAATGCAAAGGAGTCGGGAAGAAAACAAAATGAAAAGCCAAAATTAAAACATCGTCTCGTGGGATTAGCGGCGGTTTTGTGAAATAATTTACGAGCGTGACGAAAGAGTTGTCGATACCATCTGCTCGGTCCATACTTAACCTTTTTTGTTTTAAAATATTTTTATTCGTTCCCCACCATTATTCAAAAGTTTCTCATAACGTTTCGCGCTGAAACTCGACGACTAAAATCTTTTATTGATATCAAAAAATGAGTATCGTGAACGTTAAAAATGTTTCTCGACACGGTTATAAGATTGTTTTATCTTATTTGAGAGCTCCACCACGGGGTACTTTTGTGGTAGAAAACGTAAATGGACCTTAGTTCTGTCTAAGAATATTACTAGCCTCAAGAAAAAAAGCTTTAGAACTCAACAGGTGTTTGATTACAACATAAAACGTTAAAGCTTAATTAAACATAAATCTTGGATAAGAAACGGCTTAAATTTTATTGATTCATTAGTAGTTGTCGTTTCCATTAAGTGGAACCCCCTTGAAGATAGATATAAATTCAAAATTATGAGCTCGATAGCATGATTATAAAAGAAAAATTATGCAATATATATTAGTCAAAGCGACTTCATTATCTTTAATAATTATTCATGTTAGAAACACTGAAAGATATAAATATTATTTTTACCTGTGGTCTCTGAGGTGGTCTTGCCGTCGGAAAGCTTTCCCGCAAATGTCACAGGAATACGGGCGTTCGTCTGTATGCGTCCTTTCATGGATAAGTAAGTTATACGACTTCGTGAACTGCCGGTTACAGAATTTGCAAATAAATTGTTTCTTCGTTCTAGGCCCACTCCCTCCAGTCTTCTGTTTATTAGATACACTACTGCCTGTCGATGACGTCGAGCTGTTTGTTGATTTTGAAGAATTAGAGGCTGGTGGAGACAGTGGAGCTTGTGATGGACTTCCATTCATTTGCTGTTGATACATTGCGTTCATAAGTAGACTTGGATATCCATTATCTAGATTCTGTGATGAACTATAACCGTAACCTTTCGATGTTGATTCTAAGTGCTGTTCCAAAGTAAATTCATCTTCATTATCTAAGAGTGCCAAGTCTTCTTCTACTTCTTCGGATAAATCAACATCATCTGCGGCTATGGCGTCTGACAGCGGGTATTCCTCGGGTGTTGACGGTGAGAATTCTTTAGACGTATCAGACGCATCTATCTCACTTATTTTTGCACTTGCCGTCGCTATCCTCAGAATGTCTTGTTTAGATGATGAACTATTCTCCGGTGTGTTGGGTGTATTGTTTACCGAGGAAACCGATGTCAAACGTTGTAAAGTCAAATAAGATTCTAAAGCTTGTAAATTCAAAGCGGCTGCCGCCGCAGAGTTTGACGGTAACAACGCTGCCTGTTGTAGTGAATTCATCATTGCATTTTGAAGAGATATAACTACTCCTTGTAGTGATCTTTGAAGCATGTTTTCTTGTAACAATGCAGCTGATGCAATAGATAAATTAATGTTTGTAGATGGAGAAGAACTAGGACTCTTACTTGCATTTGTTTTCGTATCCACATGGGGCGACGGTGGGTCCGCAGTCATCAAACTGTTCATGTCTGTAGTTTTAGTGTCCTGTATCTGCAAATTATTTTTCAGCTTGATGATTGCGCTTTCCAATGAGTTCAACGTTGACTTGTTGGATCTCGATGAACTTTGTTCTTGCATTGTGAAACTTTGTACAATGTGAGGTCGATATCATCTGTAGTCTTCCACTGATATTGTGTGCACGTGTTGTGTGGGGGGCGCGGCGGGGTAGGTATCGCGTGCGCGTGCGCTGTGCGAGAGGCACGCTTCGTGGTGCGGCGTGCGAGGCGGCTGTGAGGCGCGGCGCGACTGAGCCGCCGGGCAGCTGGCGACCGCCCCGCCCCCACCTCGTCCCTCGCCTGTCTTCCCGCCTCACAAAAGCTCTCTATTTTAGGCAACTCTTTGTACGCAGTAATGGTCACCTCACGCTGCCATAACGACAGACACGTCCATGAGAAAACGTTGCGCCAGATTTGTTGTAACCCCTTTCAAGTGTAATGAGATTCTGAATGGAATCGTTCGGGCTATGGGAAAACAATGTGATGCGGTGATCGCTTCGCTTGTTTTGTCAGTGGGTCACGCGCATCGGTAAAGGGATAATTGAGTGAAGTGCCGTTCTATACGGTTCAGAAAAAAATCACCTGTACTTAATATTTTGTTTGTTGATAGTATAGCAAACAAATGCAAGTATGAATTAGATCATGGTCAGTCTTACTTTTTTTCTAGTTGTGGCCTTATTTTATAGGCTCAGAATCAAGTGAAGATAATTAGTTAATTACTGAGGTTTTTATTATAGCTACCAAGAATGCTGAAAGGGTTTTATAGTCTGCTTTTATTGTTGTGTTGTCTTCTAAATTTACTGCGCATGCTACAATAATGTCAATAATATTACACGTATCTACAATTAAGATTTAATATTGTGTTAATAAGCGTTGCAAATAATCTTGGAATTCAACAATTTCAACAATTCACGATGTTGAATTTATAAGACATACTTTTATTGTCACTTCGTCCAGTTTTATGATTCTTCAATGAATTATGAATAGGTCTGACTGAACGTTAGTACCTTTGTTAACTAGGTACTTATAATAAAGACCTATAAAATATTTAAAAGTGTGTCTGTGTTAGGTAGGTACTTAGTGTGGTACTTAGACTTGTTTAAGGAATGAATTAGGCGTTGAGAATTATGATATTTCCATGCTTTAAAATCATAATTATTATAATCTTTGTGCCAAAACTTTTCTATATCTTAAACAAGACTTTTAGAAACTTCTGCTTGATGACTACAAATATTCTGCTTAGTTCTTATTTAATGTAATTTTAAGGAACGATTCTCATCCCATTTCTTGAGAATTTCGAATGCAAAACGGCTTCTTCATAGAATTATGAATATTAAGATGTTAGCTGCTATCTACGAGGCATTATCTGGAGCCGTTTGTTGCTTACACATACCTACATACATATTATCACGCCTGTTTCCCATTGGGGTAGGCAGACACTATGGATTTCCACCTGCTACGATCCTGACACGACTCTTTTGCTTCATCTACGTTCATTAACCTCGTCACTAAAGCTCGTCGGCTTAGGCTTGATTTCACCAATGCTAATTCTCTGGTTAAACGAACAATTACCAATAATTCTAGTACATTTTTCTAGTAATCTGCTGTTTAACCAGAGAATTAACGTTGATGAAAACCGGCCTTAGAGTGTTCTTAACCTGGCCTTTTTTGACAACATCCGCGTTTTTAGCTAACAACGACCATACAGCCCAATAGACGCCTAATATTGAATATAATGCTTACAATAAATATTCTGCCACTAATTGCAATCCAATTGTACCAAGGCGGCTATTGACTAATCACTAACGCTGCAGTTTTGACGGCTCATGTAAGTAGTCGAAACTAATTTGAAGATTTTAAGTAGCCAATAGCGGTGACCTACATTAGTGAAATTTCATAGATGTGTTGCAGACATCGGTCGCCTGTTATGAGGCGTCTATGGGCTATATGGTCGTTGTTAGCTTCCTACATTAAAGATGGAATATTCCTTTATAAGTGCGAGGCTGAAGCTAAAATAATAATCCAGTGTTTGAAAATCCTTTATAGGATGAAATGATGCTTCATAAATTGACTGTCAAGGACGTTGTACGGTCAACCACAATAATGGTAACAAAACCATTAAACGTGGAATTGGTTTAGTATGTATGTTTCATGTAAGACAGGTTCTGCTTGTACTGGTTTTATTACCACCGATGTACTCTTGACTGTTCGATTTAAATTTAATTAATTATGGTAGTGTAATACTCGGAATTTACCAAAATGGACTAGGTATAGAAAATCAATTAAAATTGTAGGAATTAAGTAAGGAAAGCCACTTAATTAATAAGAAATCGATCCTCTCAGTGATTGGCTAGCAGAGGTCAAATGGTAGACTTTTATACATGAGCATCTAAAATGCTGATCTCAACATAATTTATTTATCGCTGCATTACGTCCATTTCAATTTATGAAACTTTGTTGAAACCAATCATCATCATAATCATTTCAGTCGAAAGACCTCCACTGCTGGACATAGGCCTCCCACAAGCATCACCATAACGACCGGTCCTGCGCTTTCCGCATCCACGTACTGGAAGGCGCAGCGTGGGTAGGCCCCCACAAGGTGGACCGACGACCTGGTGAAGGTCGCGGGAATCCGCTGGATGCGGAAAGCGCAGAAACCAATCAAAACATAAAAATAGGTTTTATTACTTGATTTCAAAAGTAAATAGGTGAGCCCTTGTAAGTTGTCAAAAACCTAGGTTGAAGAAAGAAAAAATATTGTTACTCACTAACTTTTTTATAATACCGTTGCTAGTAATAATTATGTAATTGTAGAGCTAATGAGTAATAGGCTGGTAACATTGTTATTAATCATGCGCGATTATCATGTTGCTACAGACAAGCGCATATGGGTGATGAATATGAATGTTCATGGTTGGAGAGGGAGAGGGTGACCAAAGAAAAGATGGATGAATTGCGCAAATTATAAAATGACGGCTGATAGAGTAAAATTGAAGAAAAAGTCGCATTACGATAATCCTAAGTAAATGGTCCAACCAAGGTAGGTAGAGGACAGTCACAGACCAGTAAGCCTCAAGACGCCACAAAAACAAAGTTTTGCATGAGAACACAGTCGTAAAATGTTGGCGAGGAGCGGGGGGCGGACGGCGCGTTATGATTGGTCGGCCCAAATGTTCGGTGATATGATTGGTGCCGCTCGCTGACGGAGTGACGTCCCGATTGGTGGCTGGACGTAAGATATGCAGTGCTACTGCATATGCTTTGTGACCGCCTGTATCCGGCTAATAGGCGTCTAGAGACTTACTGGTCTGTGAGGACAGTCAAGCGCATATAAATGGTTACAAAACCAGTATAAACAGCCTGTCTTGTTACTTGTATGAAACTTACACACGAAGCTAGTTCCGCTTACACTGGTTCAGTTACCATTGATATGCGGTCGACCGTACCTACTTTATTATTATACACTTTAGAATTGACGATGAAACACAAGTTGCTGCTTTTAATTCTTGAAGAAGTTATCAGGAAAATGTTATTCATACTAAAAACCGGACAAAGCAAACCCACTCCAAAACTTATCAGTTGTCTTCTTAGATATTACCCTGTTAAACATTATCAGCTTTGCTTTTTTCTGTTCGGTTTGGGTTGATGTCCATTATAACCACCAGCTGTCACGTTGTCAGACTTATTGGCTGACGACAACAACCACCACAGTTAAACGTGCTTTCTTTGACGCTCTGACATCACATCAAAGAACAGAAAATCTGAAAAGAACCATTTAACATTATTATCATTTACCATTTTACATTATTTAACATATAATAATAAATAATAAATATTAATAAATATTTTTGGGACATTTTTACACAGCACCATCTAGTCCCAAACTAAACAGAGCTTGTGGTATGAGTACTAGACAATGGATATAATACTTATATACATTTTTTTTTGTTGTAAATACATACTTATAATACATAAGCAACACACCCAGACCAACACAAATACTTATGTTCATCACACAAATATTTGTGTCCTGTGGGAATCGAACCCACGACCTCGTTATCAGCAGTCCGACACTCGAACCACTAGACCACAGAGGTCGTTAATGCATTTATTTATGGCATATCCCCCCAAAAATGATTTTTAGGAGAGGACTATGTGCAGCAGTGGACGTCACTCGGCTGAAATGATGATGATGATGATGAATATTAAGGATAAGGTAATCGAGACAGCCTCAGTTATACTGTACTATTTACAACACATTTGACTAAATGCTTCCAAGCTCAAAGTAGTCCACATATTTATTTATTTAAACTTAAATAACAGTACTGAAATGCACAAAATAAAGGCACATTCTATAGACAGATAGCATCAAGCATCTATGTGATAATGATGTCGATTCTCTAATTCACAAACAAAACTTATTTAAAGTATTGCCCTCTTTTACTAATAGTAGATACAAGAAAGGGATGGCAGCAATTTTAGTCGTGATCTCAGAACTTGACGATAAAAAATACGAAGAAACACTTAAACTAATTTGACAGATCCAAAATTCTTGCTATCTCTTTCTTGTTTTCACTATTAAAAAAGGTATGAATAGTTTTCATCATCATCATTACAGCCGAAAGACGTCCACTACTGGACAAAGGCCTCCCCCAATTAAGGGGGGGATATGCCATAATCGCCACGCTTGGCAGGCGGGTTGGCGATCGCAGTTGGTTGGTTAAATACTCAGAGAATGCTGCTGCCCATCCTCTGGTGAATCCCTTAGTCGCCTTTTACGACACCCATGAGAAGAGATAAGGGTGATGCTATTCTTTAAGTCCGGCACCACACGGACTAGTGAATAGTTTTAATGAATTTAAATTGGTCAACAAGAAAATCAACACCATTATTTATGACGATTTAAACAATAGGACAGCAAAATATAATTACACAAATAAAAAATCTAAGCACCCTTTATCATCCACATTTCTAAGTGTTACTTAACAAACACTCTTGTCCATCACCTCACTTGCTATTGCAACAACGGACAATACTATCGAGGCATCGTCATGGGTACTGCTCAGAAACAAAGTCCCATGCTCCAATAGAGCGTGGCAATTGCAACAATTGACATGAGAAAATGGGAAGTACGGTTTATTGCAATCAAAGATTGGGAGGTTCGCATGAAGTTGTAGGTTTCTTTTTGTAAGAGTTAGTAGACAGGAAAGATGTTTTGAAATGTAATTTTGGAATGGTTAACAAATTCACTGTCTAGGTAACAGACATAATAGTTAAAAAATTGTGTACTATACATTATATGACTCATTGGACAGGGGATTAGCGCTTGGGCTTTATAAGGAAAACATCTAAAGAAGAAAAAGGAAGAACAGTTCTGCCTCACTCTCTGCTGCCCATTCGTGCCCTGCTGGTCAGGGGACTAAGAAACCAGCATTTCAACTTGAATGCTAGTACATCTATACTTCTCATCGTTTTGTGTTTAAAGTATTTGAGATCCTGCCTTATCTAGACGGCTGATCTTGTCGAGTTTCTGTAAATAACCTATTCAAAACACGACCAAATTAACTACTTACAAACACGACACGGGTTTTAAGTACCTACCTAAGTTGATTCAAAGTAGTCTAATTATTTCAATTCACGAATTGGATCAAATTCAAGAGGAACCTTATTAAGATAATTATCATGATATTTATCCACATGAATATCCGTTAGGACATCCTAATAAGGCACGTCTTCCATGCTTATTTTGCACAATCTCTCTGTTAATAGCTGTTTGACAATAATATAGTAATAATTAATCACTAAGGTTAGATCTCTTGTGTTCTTAATCTATTAAACTATTGTACTCCAGAATTCCAGGCAGTAACCTACTACACTACCTAATAATTTCTTAGGTTTTCGCGATCACTACACATCTACCATTACTTAAACTAATCTAATTTTTGTTTGTATGAACCAGTATGAACGTATCATCAACGTAGCTCGAGTATCAACAAAATGACATTTTCACTGTGTGTATTAAAATTAGGTACAGTGTTTTAGTAACGTCAAGTTAGGGGTTCATACCAAAAGAATAATAGGGATTAATGCCTATCGATTGCCATAAGATTTGTTTCTATCCGTTCTGTTTTTAACGACCATCTTTCATATATTTAGCTCCTAAACTCCAAGATTTTTTCATGACACTAGTCACAAAGGAACATCATGAAGATGTACAAGTACGTAAAGCACAAGATAATCCAGTTCACGACACGTGTCGTTCCACGTACGTTAATTTGCGATAGTCTGCGCACGAGTCGGTTCTCACGCCGCCGCCGCCCGGGGGCAGAGCGCGCTCACGACTCACTGCAGATATAAAATTAATTTATCTATAAGTAATACGTCCATGTACTTAGATTATGAGACGGGAAAATATTTTAAGAGAAGTTAAGATGCGTAGGTGTCTTATCTTCTGCGATTTGGAAATTTTGTATCCCATTATGAAATACCCTTTGTTATGGTATGAAATTGATTTATCTATGAACAATACCATCGAAATTGTACGCTTTATTTGTTTGCTCTATTAAATTGATTCAGTACCTATGGTCCAACATTTAATGGTTGACCTGCGTGATCACAATGACCAGTGCTCAGACGACTTCTGATTAGTAAAACGTTTTTTTTTAAATGCTGTATTCAATTAAATGTGGTAGGCCCCCCACAAGGTGGACCGACGACCTGGTGAAGGTCGCGGGAATCTGCTGGATGCGGAAGGCACAGGACCGGTCGTTGTGGCAATGCTTGGGGGAGGCCTATGTCCAGCGGTGGACGTCTTTCGGCTGAAATGATGATGATGATTCAATTAAATGTTTTTATCAGAATTTCATCATTCCTTATGCCACTTCTTATGACTGTTGCCAAAGATGTTGAACCATTAAACTGCCCTAATTACCAAGCCTGGAGAACTAGGTATTAAAAATCCTAGTTTACTAGGAATAACCCTTTTTCAAACCACTTTTTATAATAGCAGGGTGTAAATAAGCAAGCAGGTCACCTGACGGTAAATAATCACCACTGCCCGCCCATGGACAATTGCAACATTAGGGGACCCGCCGCGCGCCGATGCGTTGCTGTTAAAATAGGAATAAAACTCAATTTTATTTCTAAACTATACTCAACCATGTTATAATATTCACAAATCTGGACCTCTTAATTATAAACACTACGAAATAATCAAACTGATTTTAATATTTCAACAAATTCCCGTTTCAACCCACTTTCGTTTTTACTTACATAATAATTCCAGCCATTCTTCATACGTCATTATTAATTTGTGTAACTACCCAGAAACTTTAGTGACTTTGACAGCTCGGAACCATAACAATTTTTCACCTTAAAATTTAATAGGAAAACTAATACGGCCATAAACTTACCAAGAAGCGGGACATTACTCAATATCAATAACTTAATTTCCTGCGCCATCAATCTTCAGATTGGACTGATATCAAGTTGAGTTTATCACAATTTTATTACCACATATGTCACTCCCACCGAAACTAAAACAATGTGGTCACACTAGTTTATATATTGTGGTGGTACTTTGGCTTTCTCCACGCTATCTCGTGATTTACCGACTCGCCAAACGTGTCTGGCACTTTTAGGTGGATTTTAGTTGAATTAGGTACTATCCATAAATTATTAGAATCAATTTGGTCGCCCTATGTTGTAGGTTACTTAAACTGGCAGTAACTGTTTATTTTCTATTCTTAATTATAAATATTAAGTTAAGAAATATTAAATATGGTTAGTGACCTTTTTGCGACCTTTTTAATTTAGTGTTTTTGCCTAATATTTAATTCGATAAGCTTGATGATGTTAAATTATTTTTATTGATTTAATACAATAAATAAATAAATATAAATATCTTTGGGACATTTTTACACAGCACCATCTAGTCCCAAACTAAGCAGAGCTTGTGGTATGGGTACTAGACAATGGATATAATACGTATATACTTTTTTTTTTTTGTAAATACATACTTATAATACATAAGCAACACACCCAGACCAACACAAACACTTATGTTCATCACACAAATATTTGTGTCCTGTGGGAATCGAACCCACGACCTCGTTATCAGCAGTCCGACACTCGAACCACTAGACCACAGAGGTCGTCGTATGTTTGATGAAGTGTTATTTTATTTTTAATCAGATACTCAAATGTGTTAATTTAAATGTGTTAATTTTCTCTAAAATAGCTGCTACTTTAAAATGATAATACTTTATTAATTTGGAATATTTTATGTAACTACTAAATGTCAACTAATACTAACTCATCAACTTTACATGTTGGTGATGTTGGCTAGTAGTAACAATGTAATAATTGGAACGGTTTGGCGCTTATAACTGAAATAGCCGTAATATAGGCTTTGCCTAGTTCGGCTACAGATCCTAGATTAACTTGTTATTAAAATGAATACCTACCTATCTACTCAATAAACAAATACTACACTTAGGAGCACTTAATCCGGGTCACCAAACATAAACCTTAATATCTTGGAAACTAAGAATGATAGCGTATTCATCATCATCATTTCAGCCGAAAGACAGGTCTCCCACAAGCATCGCCACAACGACCGGTCAAATAAAAAAATATTGTATTGACTATTTATTAAATAATAATAGACTATTTATTATTTTATAGATTATCAACTATTTATTTGAATAATTCTTGGTTTCCAAAATATTAGGGTTTATGTTGGTGACCTCAGACAATTCTTTCCAAATCATATAATAAATCATTGTACCATTTATTATTTGAAAAGAGTATAATATCCACTTTTTGGAAACCTGCGACTAGATTCATAATTAACGTTTTGAAAGTGCATGTAAATGCTTATTCGAAATAAAAACTTTTGACTTGACTTTGACTTTGATTTTGATCCGGATTCATTGTTCCTGAGTTTATTCATTTAATAGTCACTACATAATTTTTATCCGCATCTGTTTAGACTGGACCGACAATCATAATTTAGAAAAGGTTAAGCAGATGATTTTGAGATTCTATTTCTAGTATCTATATTAATATAATAAAGCTGAAGAGTTTTTGTTACATTGTTGGCATAGCAAACAATATTTTTGTGTATGATAGCTAGATTCATGAGGTTGATTCATCACGCAACGACCCTTAGGAGCCGAGGAAAAAGAAAAAAGTCAGAATTTTAAATTAAACTGGCGGGTGAAATGAAACTGCGGGGCATAGCTATTTCTGATGAAAATTTAATGATGGTTAACATATCTTTCAAATATGATATTTGATCCAAGTCTCTTCAGTTCCAATTTACATCAACCAAACCCACAAAATACGTTACCAAAACCATAACAGACATAAAGCCATTACTTGGTCTATGGCCTCATATGGTCTCATTGACACCATTACGCGCCGGTACTTAAAGGTAAATTATTATTAGGTCACAGGTCGAGAACCATATGTATAGGTCGTTACGATAGCTTGATGAAGATAAAACAGCTAGTTTTGATTGAGTTAGAAGTATAACGTTGAAGTTATTACATTTTATTATGTTTATTAGATATGAACTTCTGGGAATAAAATATAGTTAATATAAACAACTGATCAAGTCGATATCGATTGAGAATAAAAATACATATTGTATCTACTTTTAGAAAGGAAAACACTAATAATATCAATACAAATAATGAAACAGCTTAGGTTCTATTCAGAACTGATTGCATTTGAACTGCAAGCTAGCTGCAAAATTGCAGTTTGAATGCGATTTTGGTGTAGTTGATATAACTGCAACGAAACTGCAAACCGACTAAGTAGTCTACTTTCAGTTAGCGAGCAGTTTGAATGACTAAAGACTAAGCACTAGGTTGGCAGTTTAGATGCAGTTATATTAACTGCACCAAAACCAAACTGCTATTTTTAGTAAGCTTATAGTTCAAATTCAGTCCGTCTGAATAGACCCTTAAAAATCCAGTAAAACTAGATTAATCGATTTGGAGTAAAATAGGATCTGCTCCCCATTCAAAACATCTTCGATAACTATTGTCGATCGATTCGATTTATTATATCTCTTTCTCTCATTACTGGAATCGTAGACGAAACGAGATAACAAACCTAATCGGTCGACAAGGACTTGAGAAAGGTATAACCTGTGGTGCACGAACGATGTGGAACACGTAAGACTGAGGCACGAGGTACAACTTTGGAGAGGCCTATATCGGCAATGGACTGTGGTGTGCTCAGTGTTGATAAACAAAATGTGGTAAAACAAAAAGCAATTCGTTTAGACTTGATAACCTAGCTAAGCTAGCCAAGTATAGGTAAGGACATTAATCATCCACAGTTTACTAAGTGCGATTAGTAAATACAAGTATTTTACAAACAGCAACTGCCATTCCATCTTAATAACTTCTAAATGGACTCCTAACCTCGAAACTCCGGTCACAGTTCCAAGCTTCTTGTTACAACTGTCATAGATTTTCACTCGACTATTGTATCCACAGAATATTGTATTGACAGAGTGCAATATTTTGATAGATGACGAAAAGGTGGAACAAGTGAAAGATTTTGTATACCTGGGTTCCATGTTTACGAGAGATGGCAAGCATGTGAAGGACATTGAAAGGAGAGTGAGTGCTGGTAATCAGGTGAATGGGGCACTACACACCTTCATGAACAGCCGCAAAGTGTCAGAAAAGGCACGGCTGGCTATTCATGGAGGAGTGTTAGTGCCTACACTTATATATGGTAGTGAAAGTTGGGTATGGCAGAAGAAACATGAAAGCAGAATAAATGCAGTAGAAATGAGAGCTTTGAGAAGTATGTGTGGTGTAACTTTGAGAGATAAAGTAAGGAATAACGTAATAAGGGAGCGTTGTGGAGTGAAAGAAGATGTAGTGACAAAGATTGAGAAAGGTATGTTAAGATGGTTTGGACATATAGAGAGGATGGACGAGAGGAGATTGACGAAACAAGTATACAAAGCGAGTGTGGATGGAAGAGTTGGAAGGGGACGACCTCGGCGAACGTATCGCGATCAAATCGCGGATGTTCTCAAAAAATTCCAGGTTATGAGTTCTCTAAACCGACGAGCATGCATGACGAGGTTAATGGACGTTGATGAAGCGAAAGAGGTGTGTCAGGATCGTAGCAGGTGGAAATCCATAGTCTCTGCCTACCCCAATGGGAAACAGGCGTGATACTATGTATGTATGTGTATGTATTGTATCCAGCTCTTCAAGGCCTATACGTCAAGCCACGTACCAATTTTTATTCATTATCTAACCACAAGTCACCTCTACGCCATCAGTTCACCATAAAACTTCTTCCTTCAAACATGATGGCCTAACAGCGTGTAATAGTCGCCATACTTCACAGATACCGTCAAAAAGTATCCGTTTAATCATAACGAGTCCGCCATTATGGCCCACGTTGGCTGATGGGCCTCTATGTGTGATATTGTGGTGTTAAGCTGGGTGGTGTATGGTTTAAGAGACAGAAGGGAATTGTAATTTTTTTGAGCCGGAACTGGTAGATAATGGAATGGAAGAGAGCATTATTACAGATTTCCACAATTTCTAGACTTAGCTTTCTGACGAGGTCTTCTGCACTATCCTAAAACTTGTAACGTCAAGCGGTTATTGATGGTAATTATACCAGTATAAACAGAGCTTGTCTTGTCTGAAAGTAACATACTAAGCCAGTTCCGCTTACAATGGTAATATTATGATATGCTTATGACATACTTTGTTTTCATGTTGGCCATACCTGCATTTAACTCTTTCTTATCTCATCTTTTTTTATGAGATATAGATCTGCTCTTGACCGCAATCTAGACAGCTTTGTCAAGATGTGGTCGACGATGGAGCGAGCAAACCTGTTGATTTTTTAATTTTCAAATTTCTTTATTATGACATACAAAAACACAAAATAATGACAATTAGATCTTATTCTAAAAGCATCATACAAATTAGAACGATCTTTTGTACACCTAATACACCTTTATAAAACATTTAAACATACATAATGTAATAAAGACTACGATGTTGATGTCAAAAGCATTAATTTCTTATAACTTCTACCATACCTCGCTTATGCAACGCGTGGCGTCGTGCGTGACCGCTGCGTCGCGCCCACACTGCGCACGCGCGTCCACAATTTGCATTCAGATACGATGCCGACGCTTACAGATGTTGAGTGCAGAGACAAACTGTATTTATACTCTCAATAGTCTTTTTTTGCTGATTGCAACATAAAGAGAAATGTCCAATCATGCAATCATGGAAATAAATGTTAGTGGGTAGGTAAGCATAACTAACTTGCTCGATCTGTTAACGAAGTCCAAATATGCATTAAGTATTTACTATTAATGTAACTCGGGCATCAAAAAGATGTCTAAGAATAGTCTACTTAAGAACCACGGTAGTTAAAACATTTGTGAAAGAACGAGGTAATGGCCTCCCTACACAAAGGAAGGATCCTCCAACCAGGCTGCCTGCCTCCCTTATTACCTTTTTTATCCTGGGTAAGCCGCCACGGTTGCACTCTACCCGGGGACGGCACCAGTGTCGGACTCTTACCGAGTGTTCCTACAACAACCTATGGCCAAGGGCGTGGAACCCTCTGTATTCACATGACCACTCCCGACAGTTCCCGGCCCGCCACTAGTAGGTGAACCCCTTCTACCCGTGCGGCCTAACGTCAGCCCACTCGTCCCGGCAGTGCACACAGAACGTTGCGCGCCACCTCCCGGGCCCTACCATGACGCAGCTGATACGCTGATGAAGGATAAACAGAGGACGTTGGTTCGTCGTGTCGTTTCGAACATCATCTTCCTAGTTCACATTACAGCCAGAAGAACAGACAACGTTCTTTTGGAGCGATCGAGAACGTCACCTGTATGAGGCATCACATACGGCTCAAAACAAATATCATGTAAACGACCTTCTCAACCGCTCAAAAAGGACGTCGTCTGTTCGGCGCCTTAATGTTCAGTTTTTTCCACCTTGGTCTCCAATAAACTGCTCATATGTAAGGAAAAAATCTTCGGTAATTAAGAAACCACACGGTCATTGAGGCTAGTGAGCAAAAGTAACAGATTAGTATTAAGATTGAGACATGTGAATTATGGATCAAGTTTTTCATCACATTTGTGAGGAATAACTTAATTACTGCTGTCTTAGAATATTTTAAATACTTATACATATACAGCGTTGCTATCTGGGTTTTATGATTGTTGCAATATTCCCTCACGATTGTTTACTGCAGCTTACTAGCGGCCAAAATTAATATCCAATCTATCCACGATTTACCCTACTAGAGATAGGAATTTGACATAAGCTCCATACAAAATATGTCAAATTTCTATCTCTAGTAGGGTAAATCGTGGATAGATTGGATATTAATTTTAGCCGTAAGTCTATAAAGTCCATTTTGCCAATTAATCTAGTAATAAAAAAATGGTAAACTCTACCTTAGAGTGTCCGAAGATGACTTAATTTATAACATACTACATCATCATCATCATTTTATCCAAAAGATGTCCACTGCTGGACATAGGCCTCCCCAAGCATCGCCACAACAACCGGTCCTGCATAACATACCACATACATACATATTATTATAATCACGCCTATTTCCCATTGGGGAGGCAGAGACTACGGATTTCCAACCGCTACGATCCTGGAACATCTCCTTCGCTCCATCTACATTCATTAACCTCATGCACGCTCGTTGGCTTAGATTGCTCTTAATTTGGTCCTTTCTGAGAAAATCTGCTATTTGATTACGGTTTGTTAGCCGAAGTTAACCCCCTCCCACTCTTCAATCCACTGTCGCCTCGTATGTGTTGTCAATCTCATATCGTCCATATGCTCAAACCTTCATAACAATATACCTATCTCAATATTGTCGCTACGTCTTCTTTAAAGGGAAGGAGGGGTATTTTAGAAAGGCGGGTGGTTTTGGGGGCTGTCTTTTTTTGCCGACGTTCAATAAGCAATAATTGACTTTAGCCTAAATAGAATAAATGCCATATTGATTTTTGTTTTTTTTTGTCATCAGGCACCCTTAACACTGGTAAAAATGACATTTATTCAATTTAGGCTAAAGCTAATTAGTACTTCTCACTTTAAATTACACCACAAATTCTCAAGGTTCTCATTTCTACTGCATTTATCCTGCTTTTACGTTTCTTCTGCCATATCTTACATTCACTCACTATACATAAGTGATGGCACCGAGATTCCCTTTATATCTATTTATTATCTTTATATATATCTTTATATATATTTTATTATAGCCAGCCGAGCCTTTTCAGAAACTTTGCCGCTATTCATGAAAGTGTGTTTTTTTACCTGATTACCATAACTGAATCGCTTTCTAAAAGTGACACGATAGAGACTTCCTTCGCAAATAAATTAGTGCGAAGACATCATTGAATTTTTTTTTAAATAAAAAGGAGCTCACCTGTTTTGCTTCTTTGAAGTTGAAATAGTCGACGGCTTGAACTCACCGGTGGCCGTGGCTAAAAAGCATGCTATTTCGGCCGCCACTTACCCGCAGTAGACGTAGACGCGTAAAGTCAGACGCATAATCATTTTTACCTAAAATGATCACGCCAAATTTGTGAGTCGACCTTTTGATCTAGGGTGTTGTGTTTATGAATAAACTACTGCATGTATTTATTAAAACGAACGTTTTTATTTATTAAGACTAATTAGGCTGATTCTATGCAAAAAAAAATGTAGATTTTATGCATCTCATCGTTAAAATTCAAGCTTAAATACGGATGGTTTGAGGGTCATAACTGTTAAATCAACTATCTTTTTACTATTTTGTTAAAATAAAACCTAGATAACGAAGAGAGAAATCGATATCATGTTAATTATAGACCTAAAACATCAAATAATGGAGTGATCTCCCTTCGAAGTTTCTATAAATAACTGACCGGCTATCGTCATCATTTCAGCCGAAAAACGTCCACTAATGGACATAGGCCGACATACCTTGCCAAGTGATCGGCTAGTTCAAAATTACTTAAGACGCTGACAACAGCCAAACACCCCAAATAGGCTTCTTTTAAAAACATTTTTAGCTGTATCTATTCAGTTTGTGGCAGTGAAAAAAATATATGTTAATTTTAATCGTATTTTCTAGAACTGTATTGTGCCCAAAACACGTTTTCTTGAAGTTTTCTCGATAGAAAAGAATTGTAAACTAACCTCTTAAAACATGCTTTAAAGCAAACAATCTCTATTATTTATCAAATATTATAAATGAAATTAAGAAAACATTTAAGAAAGACAATAATCTAAAACACTGTTGTTTCTGTTTTTCAAATAAGCTTTTAGTTTTTTATTTAAAAAATATATTGTTAATTTTCATTCTAGTTGAGCGACGCACCCGAGGTCCCTCCGCTCGTTGCCTCTCTTTCTTTTCTGTATAAAACGACAGTGACCGCAGAGGTTTGATTTTTTAGGTGTTGTCAGCGTCTTAATCATGAAACCCTTTTTGATAAAAGACCCCTGTAAAACTACATAAAGTCAAATTCTTAGTTTAACCTATCTATCCATCTTACCACACTCTCTTACAAACATCTCAAATCTACAAAATATCTGTAAAAGGTAATATAAAGACTAATAAAGATAAAATGTACACGCAGTTCTAATCTCGCTCCGATGCTCCGATACGTTTGAACATTTGTAGAAACATCTCTACTATAAAATGTGCGTGTTTCAAACAGAGATGTTCTGTTCCTAATTTGACTAATGTTTCTGAGGAATGAGCAATGTTTCTGCTAAATAAGTGTGACTGAAATGTTTCTCGCTTGTCTTTAGATAATATTCTTGTTTATAATTAACAAGCTTTTGATTCGCATCTATTCGTGGTCTTCGGTGTTGTTCATCCTACTTCCTACTATATCCTACTAATATCATAAATGCGAAGGTATGTATGTTTTTTGTTTGTTTGTTTGTCCTTTAATTACGCTAAAATGGCTGAACGAAAATATAATCAGTTACCGAGGGATGCGCGATAACGTTTTTCTTTGATAAACCGAATTATGTGCGGGCGAAGATGCGGGCATCGGCTAACAGTCCTCTATATTTTGTGGAACGATAGCTGGAACAATCTTACTAAAGCTTTTACCTATATGTGCTTTAATGTCTTGTAGTGTTCTGAAATAGCGTAAAACCTTACTATTATAAAGTAACAACTTTTTTTCAAGCATGCTTGGTAATTCGAACATTATTTTGACAACCTTCTTCGAGATAAATAGTAAATGCTGTGCTGGTCAAATATATGCAAATAGCGGCCGGCAATGTTAGTATGAAAATCCACTGTCTTGTTTAGAGGCCAAATAAATTACTAAAACTCATATCAGTCGTGTTATTTTAAAATGGAACGAACTTTTTACTCCGAAATAAAGCAACCAAGGAAGTTACACAACAAAGATTTTATTTAAATTTCGAACTGCTGCCGAATTGCGTAACTCACTCGCGATCGCAATCATCTAGATTTCAATGTTCATTGCTCTGTGTCTTTTGACAATCCGTCATATTGACAACTACGTACCACGCAATGAATATTGCTGTAGTTACAAAATGAAAGCTGATGTCAATGTGAATGCATTACACAATTACCCCACCGGCTTGCAAAAAAAGCCGTTTAAAATAAAAAAGAAACAAATTAACAAATGACTCGTGAAAAATTACTGTTGATCGGTTGATGGTCATTGATTCTAGAATTTACATAGGTACTACTTTGTTTGAATTTCTGCGCATTATTTGAGAAAAGTACTATAGAAGTAGAAGCCTTGGCCGCAACCAGGCATTGATGGACTCTCGTATGTGTAGTAATGTGTACCTCTGCTTTGCTTAGGCCCACATTTTTACGTTCCTCCATCAATGCTCCTGTTGCCGGTCGTGGCAGTAATGTACTATTTGTGCCTTGGCCTCTCTGTACTGATTAGGAGCGAACAGGGAGCGAACACTGGAATGAAGTTCCAATCCAAAACATTAATGGGATTAACAGAAGTAAAGTTTGTGGTATACCTACGGTCGTGTGCACTGCCTAGTGCAGGTACCTACCTATGTTTTACCGAGAACTACACGACAAGGCAAAAGCAATTTTGCATTCAACTATTTTTAGCCGAAGAACACACAAAATAAATGAGTGGACAAACACGGAAGAAATATATTTATAGACATTTTATTTAGTTTCTGCGCGTGACTTCGCAATCTACGTCTTTATTTGTTAGTCGACTTGGAGCAGTATTTGTGTGATTTGATATGTAAGCTATGCGTAGGAGTTAAGAATGAATGGGATACTACGTTTTTATGTGTACTACTCTATTAGTTTTGACCACTGTTAGATGGCTCCTTCTTTCCTGTTATTTATTACAAACATTCTATCATGCTTAACATACGGTCGCTAAACTTGGGCATTAACGGAACAATTAAAGAATAAAATAAATGTCTGTGAAAACAGTACAGAAAGAAGTGTGATTGGAGTCAGGAAAAGTGAAAAAGTAAGATTAAAAGAAAAAAAAAATATAACTAAATTTAAACATGCAAAAACTGTATGTAAATCACAAAAATGGCGATGGACAGGACACATGTTAAGAGAGGAAAAAGAAAAATGGACCAAATTAATAACAGAGTGGTACCCAAGGGATGGCAAAAGAAGCAAAGACAAACGAAAAGATGGGAAGACGACGTCAAAAAAATAGATGGTCCAGAGTGGATTTGGATGGCAAGAGATGGAGAGAGGTGGAAATCTATAGAGGAGACCTTTGTCGAAGGAAAAGCTGTTTCAAAAATGTGTACAACGATCGCCGATAATAATAACAGAAACTAAGTTAAGTTATTAGCTTAAAAAAATCTGAAACGTTATAAAAAACAGCAATAAAGGCTTTATATTTTATTTATATTAGATGGCTCCTTTGCCCAGTCTAATTGATTATAAACATCTGTTTACTGTGGAGACGATGTGGTCACCTTCAAGGCAACCACTGAAATGCTATGGGTTTTGATAAAATAATATGTACATACGGCATCTATTATTTGAGGTATTATTTAGTATGAGGTAGTATTTCGATGAATAGGGTAGCTGAGGGGACTGGATGCGAAAGGTGGAGGACCGAGTGTTGTGGCGAAACTTGGAAGAAGCCTAATGTCCAGCCCTAGACTGCGATAGGCTGAGTTGATTGGCTAAACGTTGCGATTAATTAATCAAAATGTAAATTCATTTTTAAGGTTCCGTACCCAAAGGTTGCCAAACGGGATCCTATTACTCTCGCTACGCCGTCCATCCGTTCGTACGTCTGTCTGTCACAGGGACAGGACTGTATCTTTTGAACGGTAATAGGTAGGCGTACTGGAAGGCGCAGCGTGGGTAGGCCCCTCACAAGGTGGACCGACGACCTGGTGAAGGTCGCGGGAATCCTCTGGATGCGGAAGGCGCAGGACCGGTCGTTGTGGTGATGCTTGTGGGAGGCCTATGTCCAGCAGTGGACGTCTTTCGGCTGAAATGATGATGATGATGAGGTAGCCGGTTGAAATTTTCTCAGAATATGTGTTGCTATGACCCCTATCACGACAAATACTAAAAAATAAAAAAGTCTAAGATAAAAGGGGGTCCCCATACAATAAGACTCGAAAAAAATGCATTTTTCTCAATGTTTTTGTTCCTGATCTATCTTCAAAACGGTAAAACAAACCAGCGTAAAACTTGATTTGATTATAGTGCATACTATTTAGTTTAGCAACAAATGCTTAAAATAGGGCAAACATAGACGTATGTGATGGTACCTGCGTAAGAAAGAGATGCAAAAACCATATTTCGCGCACGGTGCGTTGATGTCGTTTGATGAACTCTCGTAAATCAAATCAGTTTCTATGGGGTATCAGGTCGATGGGTGGTACGGAACTCTTACTGCATGAGTCTGACTCACACTTGATCGGTTTTTATTCTTGAGTGGCAACGGCGATGGAATATTGTGGTTATATTTAAAACATGCTGTTCGTACTTCATCCTAACTATTTTACTTAATGCAAATGTAACTGATTTTAGTTCTTTCCAAAATGTAATCAACTAAAAACTGACTGACTGTCTGCCGTTGGTCTAGTGGTCGCAAGCGCGACAGCTGATCGTGGGGTCCTGGGTTCGATTCCCGGGTCGGGCAAAGTGTTTTCTTTAGGAAATTCTCTGTAGCAGCCCGGAGTCTGGATTTGTGCCCGGTTAATGGCAAAAGGCTCGCCTCCTATTACATGGGTCTTATAACATAACTGGCAAAATATGGATGTACTATACACCTCTGCCTACCCCTTTGGGGAATACAGGCATGATGTTATGTCATGTTGTGTGTATTGTTAAAAACCATAAGAACAAACTGATTTACACCGACATAGCATAGCAATGCTCATAGCTTGAACATTCGATCGCAACCTTAGTTAAGGTCTCGAGTTTTGGTTTGAAAGTTCACCTCCGACCTGCTATGCGCAAAATTATTGCAAACAACCGGTTCCTACATATTCGGAGACCCTCGCCTCGAGTACTTATACTCATGTTTATTATTCCTTCTTGCTTTGTAACACTGGTTTAGAAAGAGACAACAAATCGCAGTACGTTCGGATTTAAAATATCCGCCTGGTAACATCGAAATTTGCGGTTTGAGTTAGGAAGTAGAAAATCGGTACAAATCATGAATTTAATTGTTTTAATATGGGACAACTTCCTATCCGTAACGTCAAAATAGAATTAAATTAAAATTCTAATTTATTTGCACGTTAACACATAAAGACACGTAATAAAAACAATGATAGGATCTTCTGTTTTATTGTCCCCTTTTACGATGTATCGAATTTCACAACTAAAAATAAGTATTAAAGAATCCTAGCTACCTACAATGATGACCAAGGAGAGCTAAAAAGAGGTAATGGACTGACTATACTAGATAATTTTGCATTAAGTAGCAATTCTTTAAGGGATGATTGTACTCATCAATTTGAACAATTATTACTACAGATTTAACGAGCCAGGAGTCGCAGGTTCAAATCCTGCTCGTGAGCAATTTTATCTTTC
The DNA here is from genome assembly GCA_949699075.1 of Asteroscopus sphinx. Classification (NCBI taxonomy): domain Eukaryota; kingdom Metazoa; phylum Arthropoda; class Insecta; order Lepidoptera; family Noctuidae; genus Asteroscopus; species Asteroscopus sphinx. The sequence goes on along the minus strand of OX453018.1, from coordinate 10,418,737 downwards.
CACAATTTAAATCATTAGATTTCGCTTCGCATTCGCAAAATAATAAAATAACAATTTTACTATGTGACTTACCCTGAAATTATGAAAAAGTAATAGTAAAAGTTTAGATTCCTATCCTACCCATTTTCTATCTTGCCTAGTGCGACATGGACGAGAAATGGACATGTCCGTGAGCTATGGAAGAGTCTGGGGGAGGCCTATGCTGGAAAGCTTTTATAATTCTTAATCTCGATCCTTGCCATTTAATAGTTTAATTTAGATAGGTACTACATACAAAATTTAACATTGACATCTGAAAGTTTTAAATAGTTAAGATTGTATAAATTACTTCTTCTTGTATTTATATCCGGAAGCTGTAGGCTTCAGTTTTGTTTATATTGAAATCTATTAGTAAGAGATACCTGTTTGTTTTCCCAGAGTAAAAAAAACTAATAAAGCAAAACAATCATAACAATAGTATTACCGATGTCAGTAAAAGTTTAACTAAAGTTATAATAAAATAATATACCGACTCGGCACGTACCGTAAAAGTTTCAAACTAAAATGATTGTGAAATAAAGGCTTTTTTGAAATTGAAATAGAATCATCATCATCATTATCTTAATCAGCCTCCACAATCCCACAGCTGGGCTTAGACCTCCCCTTTTGAATGGCAACCACATCGGTCCTGTAAGTACCTAAATTTTTTATTGACATCACGATATTCACAATATTTACACAATAAGGGCCAGCGTTAATATTATTTTTAAGGCTAAATTCCGTGAATTTACCGGTGCTCAAATATTTTTACCGGTAAATGTGCCCCACAGGCTTCACGGCTATAATGTTTTATGAGGACTTCAGTGTTTTACGATTGTCACATTTAATTATTTCATTGCCGGCAATTAAAGTTTGGTGGAAAGCGATTTTTTATGTTTTACAGCTGCGTTTGAGTAAATAAAAGCTCGAATCACTGTATTTTTTATACCACACACGATTTCGGAATAGTGATGAGTATTATGTTTAATTACGTATCGATTTAGTCTTAATTAGTGGACTAATTGAAATATTTGCTATACAATTTTGCTAGACTTGCGGAAGCAAGCATGACTGCGGAGCGTGATGTCGGAAATCTGAATTTTGGGTGGTACTTACCATAATTTATTTTATTATTATTGTGATTAGGTTTTCTTGCGTCAAAATTAGATGGGGAAGGCCTTTTACTTTTTACTGAAATGATTAACCTGTGGGTGTCCCAAAAATAAATGGGTGGGTGTCCCAAATATGTCTGTTCATCTGCTTACCTTTCGGGATTACATTTGCTAAGATAGTGCCTATTTGAGTCTTGTTTACTGTACTTGATCTGGTGCAAAATGCAACGGTTAACTTCTTTATATGCATTTACAACATGACTATCTTGATAAAACTCCAACAGGGTCTTCAATATCTTCTACTTATCTAGGTGATATGGTGTGGTCTTCACGTGGAATAATAGTAGCTTGCAAAACAAATGAAGTGTGTTGTAATGATCATACCTATAGAAAACACAGTAAAGCTATATTATAACGAATATAAAACTAAAATATTCAAAAATATGGAATCTAAGACACTTATGTTTTAATATCGGTTATATAAATAATGATTCAATTAAACCTATTGATCTAATGACAAACAAAGTCACATTTCATCGACAATCAGACAACGTCAGAACAACACTATAATTCTTAACGGATCACCCATAAAGTACCTACGGTTCGTAAATTTGACGGGAGCACGTGCGTCAATGTCGATAGACACTTATATCGATATTTTTTTACTGTCAGCACTAAATTCAATCGAAATCCTTTCGGGATTCCGGATTTATTGACAACATAACAAGTTTGGTACGCAATTTATTATTATGAGCATTAACGAAAATGATTGTCTTTAACTGTTTTAATTAGTAATTTATTATTGGAACAGATAACACTAATTGGCGGTGTTTAGTAATTTAGTAATAATTTGGAACGAGTAAAATAAAAAATATAGATTCACACATCCTGTTTGTACACCCACGTAATAAGAGGTTATGGCAGCAAAACTCTGAGTTATATTCTGTCTAAATAGTGTAATTTTAGAATTCTAATGCTCATGGACGATAATTTATATTATGTACTGTTTTGGTAAGTTGACTTGTACGCTGTAATTAGTGCTTGCTTAAGTTTCATTCCCAATACGGCTGGTCCCCGTGGGAGATGTAGACTACAACCTTCCTGAGAAGCAAAAAAGAAAAGAAAACAAAAGAAAATAAACGAACAAAAAAAGAAACAAACAAAAGAAAAGAAACAAACAAACAAAAAAATTTAAACTAAAACAAAAGAAAAAAAACTACTACCAAAACTGTCAACCACGAAACACGACCTTCTCTGGAGGAGGCCTTCACCCCCACAAAGGGGGGTTCTTGTGAATGTTTTGAATTGTATATATTTTGCGCATGAAAGTTTTAAAATAAATTAATTAATTTTATTAATAATTTAAATAATACTACTAATTTATGTAACCAGTAAAAGTAGATAAAATTAAATAAAATATTTATGTAAATGTTGGATGTTGCTAATTCGTATTTTATTGTTAAACCATAAAAATACAATGCAGTTATTTATTTTGTTTATTTATTTGTTAACAAACATAAATACAAAAGCAATTTTGAATTATATAATCATGAATCAATTTATTATTTAAAGGATTATGTTTTAGTGAGTTGGTATCTATACAATAAAAAATAAAAAATTGATACTTAAACTAATTTCAAAACAATATGTTATGACTAAACTTTTAATTTGGCAATTTAAATAAAGATACTATTTATAGCCAATGGTCCTATCTGTCTACGAATTTCGTTGCATGTAAACAACTACTGTGAAATTATTTAATCTTTTGCAAGAAATAAAAGGCTTTTTTATTTTTTATTTTATTTTATTATAAGTTTCATTAATCGGTTGTTGTTTGTTGTAAATTATAGTTCGCTGTAGTTGTAGATAGAAAAAGTGCCGAAAGTGGCCGTTTTTCGCACTTTTTCTATCTACAACTACAGCGAACTATAATTTACAGAGTTGATAGTTTCTAATTAAATTGCAGTACCTGCCCCCCTAGCCAAGTTGACAATCTACACAATCGTCAATCGTCAACGCTAATAGAAAACGATCAAAATGTATGGGAATGACGACCTCTGTGGTCTAGTGGTTCGAGTGTCGGACTGCTGTTAACCAGGTCGTGGGTTCGATTCCCACAGAACACAAATATTTGTGTGATGAACATAAGTGTTTGTGTTGGTCTGGGTGTTGCTTATGTATTATAAGTATGTATTTACAAAAAAAAAGTATATAAGTATTATATCCATTGTCTAGTACCCATAGCACAAGCTCTGCTTAGTTTGGGACTAGATGGTGCTGTGTAAAATGTCCCAAAGATATTTATTTATTTATTTATTATTTATTATCTCAACGAAAAAAACATTCGTTCAGATATGTCATTCCCATACATTTTGATTGTTTTTTTTGTGTTGTTTTTTGACGATTGTAGATTGTGTAGATTGTCAACTTGGCTAGGGGGGCTGTACTTCAATAGTTAAAAACGAATTTTCGATAAATGATGTATTCAGCGAGTAATAATTATTTTACTGATGGGGGCGCCACTTGGCTACTACATGCGCCTTAAGTAATGCTGTTGATTGAGCTAACATTTATTTTGAGATTTGGAGCTTTGCAGAGAGAAAATTTCTTGGAAACTTTAATTATTTTCATTCAGACAGTGAGAAAACATAATAAAAAGTATTTACATAATTATTTACCACAGAAATAGATAGAATGGCCAATTGGCCATGTGGGCAGGGCGCGCGTGGTAGCACCATGCACCATAGTGCATGATATTTCAAAGCCTTTCTCAGCACGTCTTTTGACTTGTTTCTACAAATACTGTGACAAAAACCCGCAAAAATGCCTTATTGTGCTGTTTTTAACCGCAGAAACAGAAGCTGTAAAATACATTTGATTAAAATTAATTTTTAAAAAATAATGACGTCAAAATGTCAGGCGTAGTTTGTTCGGAAAGTTGCCACGCATGAATCGCAAGTAAAATTGTGATTACAACCATTCTATCTATTTCTCTGTTATTTACACTTAATTAAATTCACAGTATATTATAGCTATAAATAAATGTAAATTTTGTAGAAAAGTATCATACTTGTACCTATACTTTAAATTTTTCATTTTGGTTTTAGAAGCTCTAATGCAACATCCATTATTTATTTTTTATACACCTGTAGAGCAAACGAGCTTTGTTAGTTTATTCGAGGGTGATTAAACAAACAAACTGTAAATCGTTCTAAAGATACATAAGCCCAAAAAATGATCTTACATTTTCAACTGCAGATTTACATTTTAACGATATCACCAAGCATAACCCTCATTAAAACCTTGCATTCTCAAGATATATTTACATACTTATTAACACTAAATTGGCAACATTATTCGCAGTAATAAACGCCATGCGTTTAATTTAAACTGGTATAGTCAGAAGCGTAGTCTAATAATTGCAGCATTACAAAGTTCAGGTGAAACCAATCTAAGATTTATATTACATTGTTTCGCATAGATTAAAATACGATTTAGTACCCCTTGCGCGCCGGTGGGTTAAGATCGAATAGTGCTGATATTACCACTTTTGGTTGGGAGATGAAAGACCTCTGTTACCTTCCTGACTAACCATACTTGGGATATTAAGAAATGAAAAGGTAGAATCGTACGATTCCAACTGTATTTGAAATTGAAGAGAGTTTTAACATGTAAAATTAAATATGACAAAATATTTAACAAGGAAAATATAGTTTTACCGTGCTAAAGATATCTACTAAACACAACTAAATACCTGCATTTATAATCAAGCTCTATAGCAAATTACCGACTTTTAGACTAGGAAAATCATGTTTAATATTAGGTACCTATAAAAAGAGGTGGGGGCTTAAGCTAGATAAATGATGGTACTTATAATTATTGAAAATTTTCTAGTTTTTATAATAATATATTTATGGAGGCAAACGAGTAAAAAAGTCACCTGATGGTAAACAATTATCGCCACCATGGAAATCCGCAACATCAAGTGAGTCGCCGATGCGTTGCTGACCTTTTACAAAGACGTATTCTAGGATATTTAAAAATTACTTGCAAAATATTCCTGCTTCGCTTACTTTCTTTTATTAGAAAAATTTGGTATTTTTTCAAGCCTCACTTAGTAATCCACATCATCGATAGTAGTAACTAACTCACTATAATAACTTCAGCAAATTGAACTGGTGGTATCCACTTACTTGCATCCTCGCATCATTAATAACATCCTTACCTGTCCAGCAATGCAATTACCAGTATCCGTTTTAGTACAAATTGACACGGATACAAATTGCGTGGTATTAACCACTCTATACGACTCCCGACCGTTTGTACCACGTCCCGGTATGAACAAACGGGTACAAACCGGACAAATAACGTGGTGTGCTAATCTAATTACTTAGCACAATGTCTTATTTGTAAGTTTTTGTTGCGCAATTAAATGCGGCTTCGTTCCGCGTGTAAACAGGGATCGGCGCGAGCGCACCGATTTGTTACAAAAGCGATGCAATTTTGTGGTTTTATTTATTGATTTGTAGTGCCACGTTTGTATTGAGTTAACGTTGCTAATTAATTTGATTTGTGCAGTAATACTGGAGTGTGTAATGTTAATTTCTTATCGATCCGCTCATTGGGTTTTTTATACCTACTCGTTTGAATAAAACGAAGCAGCGATAGTGTCGTTTTGAAGTATCGTGCAGAGTATTATCATCCTACTGCCCTTATCCCAATTTATTTGGGGTCGGTGCAGCATGTTTTTTTCTTCCATACATCTCTATCAGCCGTCATCTCCGTGTTCACTTTCTTTATATTCATATCATCTTTCACACAATCCATCCATGTTTTCTTCGGTCTGCCTTTTTTTTTCTAGCCATCCACATTCATACTTAAAACTTTCCTCGTAACATGCTCCTAGTGAAGTTTGTAATTTAATTTAATGAAGACAGTACAAATTAAGAGAGTAAAGTGTTATTTTCTTATTCATCTTTTATAATTCCGATATGTATTCCGAATCACAATCACTAAAGGATATCAAAACTGCAACAAGAACATTTAAATTCTGGCAAGACTTAAAAAGGTGATTGGACAATATTGGACATCTGATTCTGGTCATGAAACAATAAATACAAAATAAATAAATATAATACTTTTAAATGTATACCTATGTATATGACTCTGATGTCAAATTCTCTTAAGGGAACTTATATGAATAAAAAAAACCGGCTTTGTGTGAGTCGGACTCACGCCATCGACCTGATACCCCATAGAAACTGATTTAATTTACGAGAGTTCTTTAAAAGACATCAACGATCGTGCGTGAAATATGAATTTTTGCATCTCTTTCTTACGTAGGTACCACCACATATGACTATGTTTGCCTTATTTTTAGTATTTGTTGCTAAACTACATAGTATGCACTATAATCAGACTAAGTTTGACGCTGGTATGTAATACCTTTTTGAAGATAGAGTAGGAACAAAACCGTTGAAAAAAAAGCATTTTCGAGGTATCTTGTATGGGGACCCCCTTTGGTTTTAGACTTTTTTTATTTTTAGTATTTGTCGTGATAAACCCCATCATACCACATATTCTGTGAAAATTTCAACTGGTTATCTTTTACCGTTACAAAGATACGGCCCTGGACAGACAGACGGACGGACGGACGGACGGACGGACGAACGGACAGCGTAGCGAGAGTAATAGGGTCCCGTTAGCACCCTTTGGGTACGGAACCCTAAAAACTACCAAAATTCGATAAAATTTATAAATAAAGTAATGAGATGGTAAAAATCCCGTGACATATAATAATTGTTAGTGACCATGTTCGATTATGTTATTAATTTTAATAACAATTTTACTGCTAGGTTTATTAAGCATCATTCCAATAAAAACAAAAAAAATACAAATTCCTATTCATCCAACGTCTCGCATTATTATTTTATCCGAAGTAAAAATTAAATAAAAAACAAACATAGATCGTAGATCGGGCCTGCGCGTGCGTTTACACCGTAGCAACAATTAAGTCGATTAGCACGCGTCATTTGATCAAAACATGTCGACTCGTCAGTTGAATGGTTCTGTAATAGCCATGGACTTGGTAAACATACCTATGGAGACCAGTAAAAAACGAATGAAAAAGATTTTAATACCTAGCAAAGTTGTTGGGTTCCATAAAGATTGTGAAAATCCTACAAATACCTACAAAATCATCAACGTTGCTTGATAAAATGTAGGGAATAGCTGACTTTATTCTCGCCATTTCATTGTTGGTCCTATAGTAAAAGTTGTTTGATAGCCAATGATATTTAATAGTATAGATATGTCATACCCTAACAAAACAAACGAAAAAAATGTTCCGTACGCAGCGGCAGCACAATACACATGAACTAGTACGTTACTTCATGTTACCTTGGCTTCAAAATTGGAACACTTTCTGTACACACACGACGGCATAATTGTTTTTTTTTGTCACCGGTCACGCTCGGCACCTTACTTGAAACGGCCTTATTAGGATGTTTTCAAGTCTTCAGATTGCGAGCGAAAGTAACATATCTGTAGAAGTTTTTAAACTTTCGCGAATTTCACTCATATTGAACTATGTTTACGGGACTTGTCGCGCACAATTAAATCAAAATATAACGAACATTTTGACTAACCTCAACGTTTCGGTCAAGTTGCATTGGCCGTGGTCACGAGCAGACTAAATCTGGTCTGGTAATGGTCTGGTCTGGTCTGGTCTGGTGGTAATGGTCTGCTCGTGACCACGGCCAATGCAACTTGACCGAAACGTCGAGGTTAGTCAAAATGTTCGTTATATTTTGATTTAATTGTGCGCGACAAGTCCCGTAAACATAGTTCAACATATCTGTACTTTTAAATATCATTGTTGATAGCACTCCGTGTATGAGCTTTTCAAATATGAAAACGCATTTCTGAATAACTGATACACGTTGTATATAAGCAGACAGACGTTGGGAATTGCGATACCTATACATATAAAGACAGATATCCTGACCGACCGATGCATCAACGCAGAGCCGAAACTATTCAAGTAATAAACATGAAATTTGAACAGTAGGTTTCTTTTGTAATGTAAGCACCCACTTAGTAAGGATTTTTGAAAATTTTGACCCTAACGAGGTGAAATAGGGTGTTAGTTTGTATGATAAATCTTTTCTTCTAAATCGATTCACTCAAAATTAATCTCTACGGTAAATAATGAAACATTTATCTTTTATTTTTCCTAAATTACTCCGAAAATAGGGGGCAATAGGGTTATAATTTTTGTATGGGGGAATATTAGTGCGTGGCTGGATTGAGTCGAAACTCATCTTCTTTTTAATTTTCGAAAATTGAACTCAAGGCGGGTAAAAAGATGTGTTAAAGTTTCTATGAAAAATCTTCCTGGGGTCACGCTTGACACAAATACATACTCTTAAAATTAAATAATAAAGAAACATGTATTTTTCTTTTCCCAAACTGCGACGGGGAACATTATATGGGAACATTATACCAGGCCCCTCAGAAAGTATTGCGAAAAAAAGTTTTTATATATGGGAGACTGGCCAGTTATAATGTTTTTCGAAAATATGATTATTTATAAGTAAAAATAAGTAAGTTCCAATTTCAAAATTTCCCTCCACATTTTTTGCGAGTTAATTCAAAGTATTGTGTCTCACTGAAATATGGATCTGCGCCGGGAACATTTTAGAGCTATGATTTTATACGATTTCAAGTGTCGCCTGAAACCGGATGAATCGTACGATAGACTTCAAATGGCATTCATGGATGAAGGCCCTTCCAAGGCAACCGTGTATCGTTGGTATAACGAATTCAAGCGCGGTCGACCAACTTTGGGGGATGACGAAAGAAGCGGTCGCCCTTTGACGGCTGTTACCGAAGAAAACGTGCTAGCAGTGAAAAATTTAATCCAAGACAATAGGCGAATTACATATCAGGAGATTCAACACATATTGAAGATTGGATCGGGAAGCGTTCACGAGATTCTACACAGCCATCTTCGCGTGAGGAGGATAGTATCACGCTGGGTGCCGCACAACCTCACCGATGCTCAGAAGCAGGCCCGGGTGGAATGGTGCCGTGATATGCTTAACAAATTTGAAGCAGGCTCGTCTCGGCGTGTTTACGACATCGTTACAGGTGATGAGTCCTGGATTTATCAATGCGACCCAGAAACCAAGCGCCAGTCGACTGTTTGGGTGTTTCAAAATGAGCCAACGCCTACCAAAGTGAAGCGATCTAGAAGCGGGGGTAAGATTTTGATCGCTAGCTTTTTTAATTTGACTGGCCACTTGGTATCAATTCCCTTACGGGATCAAAGAAGCATTAATGCCGAATGGTATACTACCAAATGTTTGCCAGAAGTTTTCTCTGTTATAAGCAACAAGCGACCAAACACAGGGCTCCGCGGGCTACTGCTCCACCACGACAATGCACCTGCGCACACCGCACTCAAAACGAGGGACTTCCTGGACAGCACGCCAGTCAAACTCCTGGGTCACCCTCCTTACAGCCCTGATCTAGCACCGTGTGACTTCTTTTTATTCCCAAAAATAAAAAATCAGCTCAAAGGGATACAATTTTCGTCGCCGGAAGATGCGCTGGCTGTGTTCGAGCAGGCTGTAAACGAGGTGTCTGCGGCGGACTGGAAAAAGTGTTTTGAAAACTGGTTTAGGCGCATGAATCTTTGTATAGAGGCTGGTGGAAAGTACTTTGAAAAGATTTGATAAAAATATATGTACGTATAGAACATTTTTTTTTAGTTTCGCAAAACTTTCTGAGTGTCCCACGTACTAGGCAAGTAAAATTTTTTTACGAGTGGAAAGCCGCAAAAGCACTGCTTGTAATATACGTAATCTATATATATAAAAATGAATCCCTATTTCCCTTGGTCACGGCATCACGCGTGAACGGCTGGACCGATTTCGCAAATTTTTTTTTGTTGTGTTTCTTATTGTCAGGAGAAGGTTTTTATGAAAAAAAAAATTAAGAAAATTTCGCGGAAAATTATAAAATTTAAGAATACTTAACGACCATATTAAATTTTCTAATGATTTCTTATGTAACCTTATGGCGTTTGACATAACATTGACAGAATGCGTGCTGCAAATTAAAAAAACAACAATGTAAAAAAACTGAAAATTGTTTAAAACAAATGCTTCGGTCTGAGTTATATTGATAAAATACATCACTACATAGTATAAAACAAAGTCGCTTCCGTTGTCTGTCCCTATATACGCTTAGATATTTAAAACTACGCAACGGATTTTGATGCGGTTTTTTTTAATAGATAGAGTGATTCAAGAGGAAGGTTTATATGTACATTCTGTAGTATATTTAGTATTAGCATTGCACCCGTGCGAAGCCGGGGCGGGTTGCTAGTACAATTTAAAGTTCTAAACCCCATTTGAACCAAACGTCTTAAATATATCTCACGCTTAACCTTCCTTCAAGCAAATAATTGTCTAGAAGATAAGAGTTGCCTACGCAAATTCCATTAAACAAGTAAGCGTGATTGCACAAAATCAATTATATACAGCATTTCCATTTAGTGTTATACTCTAAACAAAATTATAACCACCATAACCACACTTATGTGAAAGACGTAAAGTCTAAAATTCTCTGTCAGATAAAACCAAAACATGTAACCGGTCGAATTCGTTAATTTAATCGCTGTGTGTTGTTTCAATCCCTACTTAAAATTATTCAATGGCTTTGAGGTAATTATAGATAAGTTACGGGTGAAATCTACATGGTTTAAGCTGGGGAGTGTCAATATAACTTGCATTGGATACTCGAGTTTGGTGTAATATAAAGCATTGTATCACTCTGCATTATTGGACTTGTAATTTCAGCTGACTTTCAAAATGGCTACAATTTATAAGGTACTAATTTACAAAATTACTTCCCAGCGACACAGATCGCACTGAAAAAGTATTATCACAATACTTTCGCTGCTAGTAACATAAAAACCGGCCAAGTGCGAGTTTTCACGCAGTAAGGGTTCCGTACCATCCATCGACCTGATACCCCATAGAAACTGATTTAATTTACGAGAGTTCATCAAAATACATCAAAGCACCGTGCGCAAAATATGAATATTTGCATCTCTTTCTTACGCCGGTACCACCACATTTGTCAATGTTTGTCCTACTTTTAGTATTTATTGCTAAACTATGTAGTATGCAGAGTAATCAGACCAAGTTTGACGCTGGTATGCATTACCGTTTTGAACATAAAGCAGGAACAAAAACGTTGAAAAAAATGCATGTTTTTGAGATTTGTTCTTGTCTTGGTGTGACTTTTTTATTTTTAGTATTTTTCGTGATAGGGGTCATAGCAACACATATTCTGAGAAAAGTAAAACCAGCTACCTATTACCATTCAAAAGATACAGCCCCGTGACAGACGGACGGACGGCGGACAGCGTAGCGAGAATAATAGGGTCCCGTTTGGCACCCTTTGGGTACAGAACCCTAAATTTTTTTGCTGTAGTGCGACTTTACAAAATAACGAGTGAGTCGGTATAATACTAAAATGGACAAAAACTGTAAAAAATTAAGTATTTAAAAAAATACTCCGTTAAAATTAATTACGGGCACATCATATTGATTTATTATCAGTAGATATCATAATGGTATCGGCTGCAACATAAAGAGTAAGAGAAGGCACGTTTAACCCAAGTTATTATTAATGGCATTATTCAAATTCCTTTATTAGATTAACAGTGGGAGCCCTACTGTGTAGAGAATGCGAAATGTATGAACTCCTTGTTTTAATAAACGTATGTATTATTTCATATGAAATATTACTTCAGAATATGCGTAAAACTGTAGTTTTCTTGAAAATTACGCATCCATTAACGTGCTTTACGATTACATTTAAATCGGTTCATTAAATGTAATTGCAATTAAATGATTTTATTCATGTTGTTGTTTTATTGTTATTTGTTTTGAGTTTAACAAATTATTGTTTTTCGTTTACTTTCCATTTAGTTCTTTTTTGCTTTCAATATATTTTTAAGTTACTTTATTCCTGAGCTTTATTCAAAGTAATTAATAAAAAAATATTTTCAATTTATCAAGACTTGAAGGTTATTTTTAAAAAATCAACCTTTTTACAATTTGTCACGATCAGCTATGCTTCAATTGTCCATTGCACTATTTGAGCCTTTTCAGGTGAAACTCAGAAACAACAACATCAGCATACTCAATAAATCTATGAAACGGTGTAGGAAAAACTATGGTGCATACGATTTATTCAAAGTGCATGCCAATGAAGAAGACATTGGAACAAAGGTACAATCAACATACAATATTGTAAACTTGCATGTAACAAAAAACTTATTGGACATGACTGACAGGATTAACAATACTCGCAATATAATTAACAAAATATCTCATGGGTGTACTATTACACCTCTGCCTACCCTTTCGGGGAAATACAGGCGTGATGTTATGTTATGTTTATGTTGTTAAATATCTCATATTTTTAACAACATTAAGCGAAATATTTCACAGCTGGTATTGAAATATATTAAATAAACTGAGACAATAAACTTTACCGCTACTGACCCATAAAACACTATATTTATGCCAGAAAGATGTACGAGTTTCCACAGTCAAAATAAAGTCTTAATTTTTTATATTAAGTGTAGCCGTCATTGCTTCCACCACATACGGTGAAGTCATGACTTAAACCAATAAACATGAAATATCATGTGATCGTGAGACGCATGCGTGATTTCGACTTTCGTGTTACACAAAAATAGCTACACGCAACTAATATTGAACGTTTAACAAAACATAGATAAATTGTTAAATAGATTTTTGTTGTTCAAATATACGTACACAAACATACATCACCTATGACCGTCGACGATGCATGCAAGGCCGGACAAAGTGGTATAGACGAGTCGGAAAACGACTGTAATGTATATTGTTATACCTTAAGTGATGATGAAGGTGCCGCTTGCCATGTTATATTGCTCCATCTTCTAGCATTACCCGTGACATATACATGCATAGATCAATGTGGTGCAAGTCTATGAAATGTATTATGCGTAATTTACGTTTGGAAATTTAACAGACGCTAATTTTCAAAATGCATTATGAACATGACGTCAAATCAATATCTAGCTTTTTTTTTTGTTTACCTACTTTGGACAGATGTCCTGACTACGAAACTACTCAAGTTAGAAACATGAAATTTGGACAGTAGGTTCCTTTTGTAACGTAAGCACCCTGTTTCAACCCCTTAGGGTTACTTCCAAAAATCCTTTCTTAGTGAAAGGATTTTTGGAAGTAACCCTAAGGGGTTGAAATAGGGTGTTAGAGTTTGTATGATAGACAGATAGATAAAACGTTTATTTAGTACAAAAACAAGACGGGACATACAAGTAAAAATACAATAAGAAAGTGTGATGTGTGTCAATATTGTACCAAAAAATTAAAAAAATTAAAAATCTTTTCTCCTGGATCGATTAACTTAAAACATGGTAAAAATGGCGACCGCGTACTGGAAGGCGCAGCGTGGGTAGGCCCCCCACAAGGTGGACCGACGACCTGGTGAACGCGGGAATCCGCTGGATGCGGAAGGCACAGGACCGGTCATTATGGCGATGCTTGGGGGAGGCCTATGTCCAGCAGTGGACGTCTTTCGGCTGAAATGATGATGATGATGGGAAAAATAATCTGTAAAGTAAATAATAAAACACATAGGTATCTATTCCTTTTTTTTAATTATTCCTAAAAAATAAGGTATAAGGTATAATAAGGTATAATTTTGTAAGGGAGAATATTATTATTATACCATTTATTCATTTCATACACTTATTTATTACATTTTTAAATATTTTATAACTCTAGCACTCCTAGTACTCCATATACTTCAGAGGTCGAAAGTTACAGTTTTGTAATTCATTATCAACCAAAATCAACACAATCCATTCCCATGCTTACAACGATATAAAACAGAGCGTGTTGTTTAAAAAAAAGTAACGATGTGGATAGATCCTACCAAAACGGATTACAAATTGACACCATTGTTGATCTCATCGAGTGACGGTGCAGTGACGATTTGATTTCCAAATCCATAGTCTCGGTTGACAGTAATCACGTTACAACAATAATAAAACGGGGCTTACGGTCAACGCATTTTGATATCAGAGACACGATCAACTGCGTTCCATTTGTCAGGTGACTCAGCATTGTCGTTGACATGACGCTCTCAAAATGCAAATTTTTGAAAAACCGAACAATATAAATCTCGATCGGTCGATCTCGATTCGGTATCGTCTTGTCCCGCCAAGCAATTGAATTCAGTCGATCACTAATCGATGTCTTGTCCGTGATAGGCGCGGTCGGGGGCCGCGGCAGCAGGGTGCCGACTTACCACACAATCCATCGTTAACTTCTTTCTTTCTTTCATTATCGTCATCACTTTCAATATCAACCCTACACGCATCTCTTTTAAAGTTCATAATATTTAATTCGATATTAAATCTTTTTGTTAGTAATTTTCTACCGCATCTTCGTCAGCACGGTTAGTATCATCAACAGCAATAAACGCTTTAAGAGTTATTACTAGAATATAAATTACACTGTACGTGCTCTGGAGTTGTTACGTTTTGGAATTGCGTTTCGAATTTAACCTCATTACCTATCTTAATAAAGGATTTGCCCTTTCGCGCCGGCTAATCACAAATGAGCATGTAAAGTCTGTAAATTATGTTGCATTGAGTTCATATTACTGTTTTTTACATATTGAACCAGAGGTTGCTTATTCATAATTAGCCCCCCTCGATGTTTATTACTTCTGTACGAGTAAATGAATGTGTGCAGTTCTTGATTTGAATGGTTTGTTACCTTTTGTACGTCGATGTCTATCAAATCACTCTTTGTTGCGACTGACATTTTATTCAAAGAGAGACCCCTTGTTATTTGTGGTATCATAATGGGTTTCAATCAGGTTTCATATATCATTGTTTGCTGATAATTTATCGGCGAAGTTTAATTTTAAATTGCATTATCTTTATTACTTTCGGGTTTGAACCTATCATCATCCTCCTGCCCTTATCCCAATTTATTTGGGGTCGGTGCAGCATGTTTTTTTCTTCCATACATCTTTATCAGCCGTAATCTCCGTGTTCACTTTCTTTCTATTCATATCATCTTTCTTGCAATCCATCCATGTTTTTTTCGGTCTGCCTCTTTTCTTATAGCCATCAACATGCATATTTAAAACTTTCCTCGTAACATGCTCCTCATTCCTCCTCATCACCATGTCCATACCATGATAATAGTCTGTTGCTACTTAACTGGCACTACTTTCAGACTCCCTCTTACATATTCATTCCTTATCCTATCCATTCTCGTTACACCACACATTCAAGAAGAATGTTAAGAAATATTTGGTTTTGAACCTATTCTTCTAAAATTGGCCGGATTGTTATTGTTGGAGACTTATATTGTGTGGCATGCTCTAGATGGTATTAAAGTGATAGTCATCCATATTTCTCCGTTCCATATATAAAGTGTGGAAGGTTCGGCTGATGACGAGTTCAACAGTGAAGCAGAGCCGCGCTCGTGGTCGCCCCCCGCCGCCGCGCGCCAGGGGCCAAGCCGGTCCGCCGAACTAAATCAAATAATGACTAATCGATTCTCTCTTATATTGCACAGTAGGTACACGTCAAATGTTATTCCCTTTAATTTTTAATATTTAAGCGTTTTTGTTCTGTTTGCATAAATCCGAATTCGTTATAGACAATGCAATGATTGATTCGTTTTAATAATGTTTCGGCGGTTGATTGATGTTTATTAGTTCAGTAGTCGGAGTTTTGGGAATCATTAGATGAGAACTGTGTCTTATGAAGAGTAATGATCGAATCGCTTTCGGTACTCAACTTAATTCGAGGTTTGACCGTTTGTTATTTATGATTCGATTCATGTGTAGTTACTCACACTACTTGATATCATAAGTCGGATGCCTATCATCGTTGGAATCTTTGATCGTGGCTGTAAGAATGTTGTCTTCATTTCGTTAGGATTTTGAATTACGTATGTATTAAGTTAATTGTTTTGAATTGTTCGCGATAAGCACATTGTTACCGGATGTGCTCATCTCATCATCATCAAAAACTTCATTTGCATTTGTTTAAAAAACTATGCATTTATTTATTTTAAATATCAAAATCCTATTAATAAAATATTATTTTTCAACTCGGACTATCATCAGCC
Source organism: Asteroscopus sphinx (assembly GCA_949699075.1). Lineage (NCBI taxonomy): Eukaryota > Metazoa > Arthropoda > Insecta > Lepidoptera > Noctuidae > Asteroscopus > Asteroscopus sphinx. The sequence continues at coordinate 10,402,359 of OX453018.1, read as the reverse complement.
ATTAGCTCCCTTTTTTGCTGGGGGGAATCCTCATGGTTGCACTCCGTCTAGGGATGGCGGAGCCAATGTCGGACACTTACCGACTAAAACCACCACGGTGTTTCTCCAACTACCTTTGGCCGGTGGCGTGGGAAACCTCTGTATTCGAACAACCACCGCTGACAGGTTCCGGCCCGCTACGAAGCAGGCGAGCCTCTTCTCTCCGTGCGCCCTAACGTCAGGTTCGCTCTCCCCGACGGCGCACCCGGAACGCTGCGTGCCTCCTAGAAAGAAAGAAAGAAAGAAAGAAAAATATTTACACGGGCCCTGCCATGATACAGCGTACACGCTGATGTCACAGCCACGCCAGCCACGTCTGCCACACCAGCATCGCAAGCCTCGCCAGCCACGCCAGCAACGCCAGGCAGCAGACCACTCCGAGTCCACCGCTCGCAGGCCCCATCCTCCCGTAATTTTTTATTGAAGTTTTCTACCACTGTGCCCTTTGCTAACTTCAGAGGGATACGCGGAGTCACGCTCCATTGGCCCGGATCAAGCCCCTCCCGTGCCAGAATATTTGCCACGTGCATTACGGTCCCCTGGTCCAAAGAAGAGTTATTGCCAGTGCCCACGGTGCACCGGCCCAACAACTGCTGTTCCCTCCAGATGTATCGAGAAGGACCAGCAGCTGTCAGGCACACGAGGAGGTTTTAGCTCCCTGCCCTTTGGCTTCGATTCAGTGTATTTTTTACTTCCATCTTTTACACCAAGCCACCTAAACTAGACTAACCAATTCCGAATAGGTATAGGTATAGGGTATTTTCTAATTAATCAACGTTTTCTTCCCTTATTTTTGATTCAACCAAATGAATTGAAGACGTTTTGTACAAGTATTTCGTCTATTCGTGACTACAAGTCCAACTTTTATTTTATATAGCGTGGCTTGCGCCCACGCATATCGTTCACACTGGATTAACAGGTTATATTGTTATCTTTAAAGTTTTTCTCATTTGCTCTTAAATATTAAACGGTCAATTATTTTTATTTGTAGAAAAGATGACTAGACCGTGAATTTTGGTCGCGTGGCTTTAAGGTAAATTTTATTGTTCGGTCGTGATTGCGTGATTGTGGGTACAATTATTTGTATACCGGATCTTTAAAAATCACCGATCAAAGTTCCGGTTCGCTGGCTTTGAAAGGTCAATCATCTCTTAGATAAACGATTGAGGCTTAATGACGTTGATATATTTGTGTCATGCCTATCCGTAAATTGCTCTCCTCATGTCCTCTCGTTGACATCTACCTCACTCGTTCACTTCTTGACTCTGTACCTGTATTTGTTGTGTTTTACTTTTAATTTAAAAAAAAAAGTTTATGAGCATTAGGTATATCCATTGTCTAGTAGGTAGTTAGGTACCCATAGCACAAGCTCTGCTTAGTTTGGGACTAGATGGTGCTGTGTAAAAATGTCCCAAAAACATTTATTATTTATTTATTTTATTTTATTTTTTGGTAATTCCATGCGTAATTTTTGATGCAAAAAAAAATTATCTTTCTTTTCTTTCTTTCTTTATCTGCAGGTTGTATCAGATAGAGTTGATACAACATTCTTGTATACAAATATTTCTTAATTTCTTTTCTATGTTCTTAATAGGCTATTACTTCCTGTAAGCGTAGCATACCACTGTTTACCATAAGGGTTTTGTCTACGAAAAAGTAGACAAAATGACAGTTAAAGTACTATACAATGTCTTGTCTACCATTGGTCATGCTACGCCTACTGTTATGTATGGAATCATCATCATCATGACCAACATATTTCGATATCTTATATCCCTATACATATGTTATTATGTATCTGATCTACGGTAGTTCATTTCTTGGCGCCACAAACCAGCCATAGTTTCTCAGACGCAATAATATCATAAAAATAACCCAGTTTTAAACGATTCACAGTATGACGACTGAACTGTCTCCAAATATTAAAAAATCGTAAAATCTATATTCATAGAATTGTGGATTGTAACGACTTTATTCCGAACTGCTGTTAACTAAAATGTCTTGAATTGAATATGGTTTATGAATATTAGATACTTTAATTCGTTTAGAATCATGATTGTAAAAGATAATATGACAGCAGAGAGAATGATGGAGTCAAATAAACAGTAACATCACTGTTGAAGACAAATAGAAAAAGCACGATCTATCCATAGGTAAATAATTTAAAACAATTTTAAACCTAGAAGGTACTCCCTCTTAAATTCTTAAAAAATAACCAATAACTTTGTCAAGTTTATTATTTTCAAAGAACTACTCAAGAATGCATACAATGTCTACCAAATTGATCGCAATGCTGTTAGAACAACATGGTCCCTGAATGCGATGTATACAAATAAATTCGTTTCAGAATAGCAAAAGGGATTAACAGCAAAATCGTCACGTCGCAATATTAGGTTATATCATACAATATTTAAAGTTGAAATTGCAACACTGAAAAAGTATTCTAAACTGTCTTTCAAAACGCAGCTAGTGATGCGAATCAGAATGTTCGCCGCAAGTTTGTACGGGAGTCGAGTGCAGGTGACAAATAGTCACGCCATACTGGAAAAGGTCGGGGGCGATGTGACACGTCGATGTTTTTATTTGTTTAAGTCAATGACTTAATATTAGTGGCGGGAATTATCGATAGTTTAAAAAAAATGAAAAAATTAAATTAAATTTCTTTATTTCAGATAAGGCATACGTTTGATCTCGTTTTAAATATCAGGAGAGGTTTTCTCAAATCTATGTAAATAGTTAAAATAGTTTAAAACTGATTATAAATAAGACGTAATAGAAAAAGTGATACCTTAAAATTAAAGATACGTGAATCTATAAAATTTTAAAGTATCATTTTCAATTCAACAGCACAATAACTCAAAGCAACAAATTTAAAAAAAGAGCGGAGGATTTTTTTTATAAAACAGAAAAAAAAAAAAACTGAACCATGTGTCGATAAAAGCATCTTCAAGCACACATTCTCCCATCCCTAGTTTTATAGATTCATATCTCGTAAATGTATGCAGTCAGCAGCATATAATTCAGGATTACAAATTGTTTGTTTTAGGGAGAGACACCAAATGTATTGGCGAGATTTCAACTTAAAAGCTTGGCGATAAATATAAAAAATCCGATGAGGTATTGCAAGCAAAAGATTGTGGTTTAACATCGTGACATTTTTCTTGTTTGCCTGACAAAGGGTTTTTGGTAAATGTTTACTGACAATGTTAGTTTTGCCTTTGTAAATGAGTTTGAGGTAATTATGTGTCGTTTAATCCTTTGTTAAGATTCACTGATTATTTCGCGACTTTTTTTAAATGTTTTATTTTTATTTGTATAAGGAAAGGGTTACTTCGTTAGTGTTTGATTGTATGTATGAGTATGGAACGCTACCGTTTTTTATGTTGTTTTTGGTTTTTGTTACCATCATCATCAGCCCATTATTGACCCACTGCTGGGCACGGGCCTCTTCTAAGAAAAAGAACGTCTTCAGGACTTGGTTCAACACCCTGGCCTACATAATCATCATTTGTCATAATACACATTTACATATCTGAAAAATGTATGTGTGATAGTTCGTTTTAACAGTACCACATATGCATTAGTAACTAGAAAAAAAAAAATGCCCCCACTTTCCATCAAATTTCATTTCTGTACATTTTAAATATCATATTTGGCTTTGGTCTAAAGTTTTACGTATTATGTGAGATTTTCAAGTAATTACATTATTCGGATTGGAAGTTATAAGTGTCTGACAGAAAGACATACAGAAAAACAGACGGACAAAGTACTGAACGGCCTACTTAACTCTGAGACCTCGCTTAGCTCGGTCGACAATAGTTAGTAGTTTTTTTACAGCCTGTTTTTTCTGGCTTGTCTTATTTAGTAAACAATCTTGGCATGTCTCTTTATTCAAATAACTACTGATAAAATATAATTACTAGTTTTGTACATGTAATTAAGTAAAAAAATGTTATTTAGTGTGTGAAATTCTTAATATAATGTGTATTAATAACTATTATTAACGAATTACATTAAAAATACATGCTAAGATTGTTTACTAAATAAGACAAGTAAGAAAAAACAGAGATTAGTGATTGCATATAAAAATCGCAGCTATTTTGCAGTAAAAGTAAGAGCCACTAACCTCTTCAATATTTATTTTGCACTACATTGTAGTGAATGTGTGTATTACATTACATGCACAGATTTGATACTTTACATAAATTTCAATCTTCATGAGCTTCTAAGAGTTAGCTTACTGCGCTTCTTGATTTTACAAAAACGTGTGTCGCGGATCCTGTTTCAGTTGCTGGAAAGATTTGTTAAATTTATTCATAGTTTCCTCTAAAAAAAAAACAATTTTTTGATTGATAATTGATGTGTGAATTTTTCCTTGGATAGGTAGACATAGTATTTTTTTTATTACTATTCAGAAATGGGCTTGCGTTTAACCGCTTCTCGATGGTGCTGTCGACGATGTCGCTTGTCCAGCAAAAACCTATTTACTTTCACTCGACTCGTGCCTTGAAGACCACTAGATTATAGGTCTGTACCTATAATCTAGTGGTCTTCAAGGCACGAGTCCAAATCCAAAAAAAAAAAAAAAACTTTCCAGACTTTCTGAACCACCACTAAGGCTAAAATCACTTGCACTCAATGTTCGATGGCAGCGGTAGCTACGTATAATGTAGCAGGTTTCGTTCAAGGGATTTTGGCCACAAAATGTATCACCGCGATGGATCGTGACCGTACCTATAGGGAAACACAAAGCAGGTATGCCACTCCTTAGCGGTACGCATAGTCAGTGTTAGAAAAACGCTTCATGCTTAAGGGTGGAATATCAACCGTATAAGGTTGGCACCTCGAACGAATAAAAAATGGCGGACGGAATCTCGCTAAGAAAAAATTGAAGCACTTAGTTTTTTCCTAAGCCCCCTATAATTTCAACAGAATTTTAACAAAACAGATGTATATATATATTGTTATTTTATTTATGACATTACGACAATGACTACCGTCACACGAGATTTGTTGCCTAATCCCGGCTTTTTGTCTTACTATGGGTGTGAAAGTGTGCGTGCCAGCCCGTACTTTTAAGCGAGCCATCTTAATATGGCTGCTTCACTTTTTGTTTAGCGAGATTCCGTCCGCCTTTTTTTATTCGTCCAAGGGTGGCGCATTTCCGTGCGTCTGGTCGTCCGATGATGTAATAGGACGTTAAATACTTAGAGACTTCGCTTTCTGTTTTCTACGACTATGATACTTATATTGTGAGCAATGAGTAGTAACAATGTGTCACTGCATCTCAACAATAAATGTTTTATTTGAAATCTAATCTTTGAAAAGAAAATAAAAGAAGAATAAAAAGAATATAATAAAAAAAAAAAAAAAAAAAAAACTTTGGAAATAACAAATCATTATCATTATCATTTTATTGGCACGACGATGCACGCTGACGCCGACGCTTGACTTTATCTGTGGTAAGCAAAACATTGATACAACATAGAAAAAAAAAACTTTGAATGTATTAAATTATTATACTTTACAGTACCCACGCATATTTAGACCAAAAATAACACAGTTTGCCTTATCTTATTTACTCTTTTTCTAAAGTATCGTCAAAACAAATCGTTGCTTGGTGAAAAAAGTCACCAAATCTTACAACTAGGTACCATCAAGGCAATATTAAAAAAAAAAGTCAAAAATACGTTAATATATCCATCAAAATAGCACCGTTTACATAATATCACATGAAATATAACACATAACAAAAAAAGATTACACTTCATAAATAATTTAAACGCGTTTAAAACATCGACGGATACCATTTTAACATTTTAAGATAACATGTCATTTCAAATCGAAATACATACCTATAACAATACCAATATATTATAGCTTATTGACAGTGTTATAGCAAATTATGACTATTTATGTGCAAATTCAGTTCTTAAGTATTATGATGGAATGTTAGACGAAAATATGTGACAAATTTTGAAGTTACTACCGGTTGGGGAAATTAGTTATTTATTTATGAAGTTTGTTAAGCTTTCTTTGTTGAATGTCCATTTTGTCTATTCAGCTGTTATTCTATATGCTTAGTAATTGTTATTGTTCATATAACGGTATTAATTAAAGTCAAATACAAAAGATGCCCAAAAAAATATGGTCTCATCAGAAAAACTTCTGCTGGTCTCATCAGAAAGAAACAAACTTTGGCCGTGCAGCTTCGATTTCAATATATACTTGTATCTCTGCATTTCTCCCTAAACGATTTTTTTTCAGTGGCATTGATTTAAAAACCGGACTTTGACGAGTTACAAAGACTTGAAGGTAAAAGGCGAAAATTCATTTTTTTCAAGTAAAACTACAAGAGAAAAGTTAACATTATAAGCACTGTATAATAATTTTACAAGTGATGTATGATTTCAATACTGAATACAGTTTCTATAGTACCTAATAATTTATGAGAATAAGGATAAGTATGGAATAATAAATTCTTAGCTGATGAGATCAAACCCTCAAACCCCATGACAATAAGTGATTTTATGTTTGACTCGCGACTTGGGGAGCTGCTGTCTACCACTAGAAGCGTCAAAATAGATCTTATGGGTCGCCGCGCCGTGACAAAAGAGGCTTGCAAAGACCGCTAGCCTCTTTCCTCAAATAAAAATGAAGTTATAAGTAAGTATAGGAAAACACAATTAATTTGTACAAACAGGCATAATAGGCACGTACTCCTAAATTTTCAAATCAAATGCTGTCATCAAGTTTGGTGGTATAGAGTTATCTAATAATAACTGACAGATTGATTTGTTTTTCAAACGAAGATTGATCAATAGTCAAATTAGACATGACGTGATCGGTGCCGGACGTAAAATGTTTTAATATACTCGTAAATCTTTTCTGGACTGTGAATTCATTACACACGAGCCTGACTTTGATAAGCGTAGTGGGTATTTTATTTCAATTTAGTATTATTTTGAGATGGATTGTGTGAAATATGATATGAATAGAAAGAAAGTGAACACGGAGACGGCTGTTAGAGATGTATGGAAGAAAAATACATGATGCACCGACCCCAAATACATTGGGATAAGGGCAGGAGGATGATGATGATGATGAGTATTATTTTGAAGTTTATTAAAAAAAACTATCTTTAAAGTGTTTTAGAATTTGCAAAAACCTATAGAAATTTTCAAATTCGCAGGCTAATGTATCGTGGTAGAACTTGGTGAGTTTTACCCGTGACGTGACGTGATTATTGCACACATGGCTACATATCAAGCTATACAAATCCTGTATAAGCTGACTTCGCATTGTAGAGGCTAGTAGTATCCTCAGAAAACTTAATTTTATATCTGGCAACCCTGGATACTTTTCCCTTTGTGTGTCTGTTCATTTTGAAATCTTATTACTCTGAGCTAGATGTGGTGACGGTAGTTCTGGTGTAGGTCTCTAACAGAATGTTAGCCGGGACAGGTTGGTGATTTGTTTCATCTAGCCGAAGAAACCTGGACAAGATTGGCGTATTGGATTAATTACCGTTTCGCTGTGCATCGACCACCCTCCGTGCTTCTTAGAGCACTAAGTTCAAATTCACCTATTAGTAGATTATGTAGGTAACTTGTTTTGAGCTTTCTACTCAATTTACAACTTAAAGAGTTTTGACTTACAAGTGACCTTAAACACCCACAAACACCTTTTTCATACAATACCAGTACGTCAGATCATAATCATTAACACTATCTTCTCAACCGCATATCACCTCAAGAATACTCAAGATGGAACGTAAAGATATCCTCAAAAAGACATAGGAAAGGATATCGGTTTGCGTACGGCGAACGGTCAAAGTTGAGCGGTTGAACTCGATTGACCTCGCAAATCCGTTACTGATGTGACTCAGAGTTCAGGGGCTAGGCACCGGTCCAGCTCAATATCGATTGCACAAATTCATATAAATTGCGCGTGTGGCTATGTGTGTATGTGAAGGTATGGTATGGTATCTATGGTATGGTGTGGTGGTATGGTGGTGTGGTGTGGCTATTTCCAAAGGTATCAGAAAAGCTAAACCATGATTTCTACCCGCTGCTTCACACGCATGTAATTCTGTTTATCATCATAAACGTATAGAAAGAAAGAAAGAAGAAAGAACAATGATTTATTGCCACAACAAGACATTATACGGTGGGTGAACATAAAAAAATAACTTCATACATTTTAGGCATTATAGTGATACATAGTTGAATCATCATCACAGACATAGCAATAGACGAATTGCTGGGAACAATCTTGTGAAGCCAAAAAAAACTATGCTCCTTCGTGTACAACCAGCGTTCACGCACACACATGCACTTCTACCCGTGCTCACCCCTCTCAGTACACATGTCGCGGCATCGTCCAGTAAGCATCGTGAAAGCAAATACCAGGCCCCTCAGAAAGTATTGCGAAAAAAAGTTTTTATATATGGGAGACTGGCCAGTTATAATGTTTTTCGAAAATATGATTATTTATAAGTAAAAATAAGTAAGTTCCAATTTCAAAATTTCCCTCCACATTTTTTGCGAGTTAATTCAAAGTATTGTGTCTCACTGAAATATGGATCTGCGCCGGGAACATTTTAGAGCTATGATTTTATACGATTTCAAGTGTCGCCTGAAACCGGATGAATCGTACGATAGACTTCAAATGGCATTCATGGATGAAGGCCCTTCCAAGGCAACCGTGTATCGTTGGTATAACGAATTCAAGCGCGGTCGACCAACTTTGGGGGATGACGAAAGAAGCGGTCGCCCTTTGACGGCTGTTACCGAAGAAAACGTGCTAGCAGTGAAAAATTTAATCCAAGACAATAGGCGAATTACATATCAGGAGATTCAACACATATTGAAGATTGGATCGGGAAGCGTTCACGAGATTCTACACAGCCATCTTCGCGTGAGGAGGATAGTATCACGCTGGGTGCCGCACAACCTCACCGATGCTCAGAAGCAGGCCCGGGTGGAATGGTGCCGTGATATGCTTAACAAATTTGAAGCAGGCTCGTCTCGGCGTGTTTACGACATCGTTACAGGTGATGAGTCCTGGATTTATCAATACGACCCAGAAACCAAGCGCCAGTCGACTGTTTGGGTGTTTCAAAATGAGCCAACGCCTACCAAAGTGAAGCGATCTAGAAGCGGGGGTAAGATTTTGATCGCTAGCTTTTTTAATTTGACTGGCCACTTGGTATCAATTCCCTTACGGGATCAAAGAAGCATTAATGCCGAATGGTATACTACCAAATGTTTGCCAGAAGTTTTCTCTGTTATAAGCAACAAGCGACCAAACACAGGGCTCCGCGGGCTACTGCTCCACCACGACAATGCACCTGCGCACACCGCACTCAAAACGAGGGACTTCCTGGACAGCACGCCAGTCAAACTCCTGGGTCACCCTCCTTACAGCCCTGATCTAGCACCGTGTGACTTCTTTTTATTCCCAAAAATAAAAAATCAGCTCAAAGGGATACAATTTTCGTCGCCGGAAGATGCGCTGGCTGCGTTCGAGCAGGCTGTAAACGAGGTGTCTGCGGCGGACTGGAAAAAGTGTTTTGAAAACTGGTTTAGGCGCATGAATCTTTGTATAGAGGCTGGTGGAAAGTACTTTGAAAAGATTTGATAAAAATATATGTACGTATAGAACAATTTTTTTTAGTTTCGCAAAACTTTCTGAGTGTCCCACGTATCAGGTGCATGGTGTGTGCGTGAGCGCTGGCTGTACACGAAGGGGCATAGTTTTTTGTGGCTTCACTGTGATTGTTTGCAGCACTTCGTCTATGGTTTTCCGTGAACATCATAAGAAAATTAACTTAGCTTATCGTAGCTGCGGAAAAGAGGTTGACACTCAGCATGATGCTGTGTTGTAACGTGGGTAAACAACAGAGCGCTGATTTCCAGTGTTAACCCAAAAGGACGAGCGGGTGCCAAGCCAGTAAAAGCAACCATTGATTATATATCCAAAAAAATACATAAGTATAGCAAGCCACCTTCAGAAACTGTTAATCTTTCCAGGATAAAAAGAAGCCTATATTCTTCTCCAGGTCCCAGGCTACCTCTGCTGAATTTCATTACAATCAGTTTTAAGGTTTATAGTAGTATGAATATAGTGTGGAGGTGTGGAAATGAATGGTGGCCTCTGACATGCGGATCTTTGATGGTTAATTAATCCAAACACAAGTTGACAACGGCCTCAAAAAGTGTGCAGAGGATGGCCACCGTGTGATTTTAGTCGGTAGGAGTCCGACCTACTTTCATTGTACTTATCAGTATGAACAACCTTTAGGTGTTAACTACATTTTGTCGATTTATGTAAACACAAATGTAGGCTACAGCAGTTTTTTTTTCACGATTTCAGGGTTGGTCCCATATTAAAAGTTGTTCATACTGATGAGTACAATGATCCCTTAAGAGGTTTTCAATTATTTCAATAACACGTTGTAGAACTCCACCTACCCCAGCCGAAGGATATCCATGAGGGTTTCCACCCAAAAACAAAAAATAAAGGTAATATAGAAAAAGTTTTAAAGACGTTTACGATTGACCCCACTCTCAATTCTAAATATCCTAACAATCCAAACAAGATGACATTGGCCTTATGTGATGAGTTCCACAAAGTAGTTCTTATGTAATTATTTCTTGCATTAAAATTATTCTCCAGAATACGAATCATATAAAACGTATTGAGGCCATGGATCAATGGGCAGCAAAGTTTAATAGTTGGTCATACAACAAACAAGGCGACATCGGCTAATAAAGGAGCTCCAAAAACCGATTTGCAGATAATTATCCCATGCATTGAAACCGTTTAGTATAACAAATGGAAACAGAATAGAATAGAAAGTTTTGTAGAATAACAAAGTAATAGTATCCAAATAATTCAAAACAAGTATAAGAGACACAAAAATATAAATCATTTGCATCTTATAAAGCTTCTTAGTTTCTTAAAGTAAAACAAGTATGCATTGGCCTCACAAAGGGAGCTCCAACTGTTTGGCAGATTTAAAGCGTTCTCCAGTATGCAAAACGTACGGAAATAATTTGGTCACACAAAAAACAAGGCGTCATCGGCTAAACTAAAAAATGAAGCTCCAAAACCGATTCGTAGCTAATTATCGCATGCATTCAAACCGTTTAGTGTAGAATAACAAAGATACAGTATTCGAATATTGTAGAACAAGAAATATTAAGAGATGTTAATAAATAATAAACAAATCTTTTTGGGACATCTTACACAGCACCATCTAGTCCCAAACTAAGCTGAGCTTGTACTATGGGTACTAGACAAATAATACGTTACTGTTAATTCGTTAATATGTTAATCGTTCACATCTACAGATTATCAGTTTCTGCACTGAAATAATGTTACATTGGCCTCAAAAAGAGCGACCCAATTATATGGCAGATTTAAATCATCCTTTGCTATGCAAAACACACAAAAACAATCTGAAGTCTTGGATAAAGCAGCAGCAATGTTTAATAGTAGTTGGTCACCCAAAACGTGCTCCAAAAATCGTTTCGCAGATAATTATCTCATGCATTAAAACTGTTCTGCTTAGAATAACAAAGTGATGGTATTCAAGACATGCGGGACATGGCCTCGGGCCACTGAGCAACGGCCGGCCGCACCATATTTCACGGTGCCGCTCCAATGGTTTCGGGAACACCCGCTGAGCTCCTGAATTAAGTAAAAGCCTTCGAGCTCTTGTTTCTTGATACCTCTAGTTGGGTGTAAGGATGTGTCCTGAATGTGCGGTGATGATTGAAAGATTGATGTTTGTACTATTTCGAGATTTTTGGCCAAAAGAGTTGGTTTAAGGCCCAGATCGGCAGTGGATTCCAAGATAATTGCGACAGTTATTTTTGAATAAATATAAATTTAAAATTTATTTTTTTACAATTAAAATAACAGAAGCGATTATAAAAAAGGTCACTGGGTCGTTTCGACGCCATTCCAAAAGTTGCACAAATTACTGTAGCGGACATATTCACAAACGAAAGTCACTTTAGCAGCCAAGCTCTAAGCCGTAAAAATTTAAAAGTGCAATTAGGTGGTAATGCGTTTCAAAATGGCAAAATACTGTTAAATGTAGTTGTTACTTTTTCAAAGTTACTGCACACTTACTACACTATCGTAAGTTTGGCTAAAGGATATCTCTACAAATAAAATTAACTCTGGGAGTCAAGCTTTAAACCGACTTAGAAAGTAACTTTAGTTTGTGTGTTTCGAATCTGCTAACCAAATGTAATAGTTTTGTATGCACAACTACTTTTAAAATGTCTACACCCTCCTTAGTAATTTATTTACAGTCCTTTGAAAAAACATTTACAACATTTAATTTTATCAATTAATTTGTTTTCAAAAATGTGATGAGTTACTATCAAGTAGTTTTACATGTCATGATATTCACAGCCAAATCGTCAACAAATATCATAAACTTTTACTGACAATTTTTAAAACAAACCCTTCTTTATAAACAGACCTTAACCCTCCTTAATAGATGTCTCGGACCAATTTAACATTTGACGTGTTTTTAATTTAGCGGCCGCGCCCGCGGCACCCGTCCGACTGGCCACCTAAATAACGTACATATATTACCAGAAATCATACGCCGCCACTCATTACCGACCTCATTTGAATATTCCGGATTTATACTGGATATTTTGTTGATGTCGATTCATTTTGGTCCTTTAAGAATTTTACTATAACTGGTTGTTTATCAGAGGCTAATTTCAGTAGCCTAAAGAGTGGACCTGCTAACTAGAAATCATACGCAACAACTTATTACTGAGCCCATTTAAACATTCCGGGCTTGTAGGTACTATATAATATTTTGTTTTTGTCGATTAATTTAGGTCCTTTACGTTGTTGATCTCCATTTCTGTTTTTCATTGGCTGATTTCAGTTGGTAGGTAGTTACCTAAATAGTAGACCTATTTACAAGAAATCATACGCCACCAGTCATTATCGACCTTATTTGGATATTCCGGGTTTGTAGTGGATATTTTAATTTTATTGATTCATTTTGGTCTTTTAGAATCTTTACCTTAAATGATTATTTATCACAGATTGATTTCAATATAAACATACCCAATCGGTTGAGAGCTTGCTTTCCATGCAATCTCAGTTCAAACCCGGCCCGCATCACTGACTTTCCAAATTCATGTGTGGATCAGAATTTGATTATCACTTGCTATAACGGTGAAGTCAGTCCGTGTGGTGCCGGACTTAAAGAATAGCACCACCCTTATCTCTTCTCATGGGTGTCGTAAAAGGCGACTAAGGGATTCACCAGAGGATGGGCAGCAGCGTTCTCTGAGTATTTAACCAACCAACTGCGATCGCCAACCCGCCTGCCAAGCGTGGCGATTATGGCATATCCCCCCCTTAAATGGGGGAGGCCTATGTCCAGTAGTGGACGTCTTTCGGCTGAAATGATGATGATGATAACGGTGAAGGAAAACCTCGTGAGGAAACCTGCACACACGAGAGTGCTCCATACAGTTCTCATTGTGTGTAGTCCATGGACCCGTGCTAGGTCAGCGTGGTGGACTAAGGTTTACCTTTTCATACTGAGAAGAGGCTCATGCCAAGCAGTGGAGCAATAATAGACTGATGATTAAACTAGCAAGATGAAACTGGCACATTGCTCGCAGAACGGATGGCCGATGGGGCAGTAAAGTTCTGGAGTGGCGACCGCGTACTGGAAGGCGCAGCGTGGGTAGGCCCCTCACAAGGTGGACCGACGACCTGGTGAAGGTCGCGGGAATCCGCTGGATTTGGAAGGCACAGGACCGGTCATTGTGGCGATGCTTGGGGGAGGCCTATGTCCAGCAGTGGACGTCTTTCGGCTGAAAATGATGATGAAACTAGCTGTAAAAATGATTAAAAAAGTGTTGTTGGTCTACCAAATTAAAAATAAATAAGCAATGTTTTGTTTTTGTCAACTCATTTTGGTCTTTTAATTGCCAGGAGTCATACGCTGCCACTAATTTATTATTATTTATTTATTCATTAACAATTCTCATTTTGTTTGAATGTCACATTAATTACAAACAATATGTCAAGAATACTTAATAGACTTGGTAGACTGACCTCATTTGAATATTCCGGACTTAAAATGGATATTTTGTTTTTGTCGACTCCTTGTGTAATAGGTATCGTTTTGGTCCTTAAAGTTGATTCCCATGAACATAATTAAATATTATCAAACAAACATTAACGACGTAGCTTGTAGGATTAGTAAGCTGAAGTGGCAGTGGGCTGGCCATGTCTGCCAAAGGACTGGTGGCCACTGGAGCAGACGAGTCCTTGAGTAGAGACCGTGAATCGGCAATCTCAGTGTAGGACGCCCCCCAGCCAGGTGGATCGATGACCTGCTGAAAATAGCTGGTGGGGACTGGATGCGGAAGGCAGATGACCGAGTTTGTGGCGCAATTTGGGAGAGACCTATGTCCAACAGTGGACTGCGATAGGCTGAGTTGATGAAACAAACATTATTTAAACATTTTGATTTCAGTTTGTGTGGGTGTGAGTTCGATCCCGGCCCGCACCTCTGACTTTTCGAATTCATGTGCGCATTTATATTCGATTATCACTTGCTTTAACGGTGAAGGAAAACATCGTGAGGAAACCTGCACACCTGAGAGTGCTCCATATAGTTCTCAATGGTGTGTGTAGTCCGCCAACCCGCACTAGGCCAGCATGGGGGACTAAGGCCTTAGCCTTCTCGTACTGAGAGGCTCGTGCCCAGCAGTGGGACAGTAATGGGCTGGTTATGTTTTATTTCAGTTTAGATATTTTGCATTCTTGGTATTTAATGTTCACCTATTCAATCAATCTATGAATATTAATTCCTTATTAATTCGATAGACACCACGCTGAATAGAATCAATAAATTCATAAACATAATATTTCTTTCATAAACATAATTGAATGTCAACACCTAAATATAATTTCAATGCAAATAAATCGTGTTGCTTACAATCTTTTTACATGCTAATTTCTCGGACTTCTTAATAACTTAATTAAATTTCCAAATAAGTAATCGTCACTCACCTAGATTCGTTTCTAGCTTACCGTTTAGAATTAATCCAATTAATGATCCGATTACGTATCAATTAGGAAATGATAAATGGAATTCGAAATTCCTAATCGAGAAGATAATTAATGGTCCAATCATAACTATTGAGTGTGTTGAAATATTTGATGGCCCCACTTCCATAGGTGTTACGACAAAATATGGAACAGCTGTTTATAAATCGTACAAAAATAGACTAAAATACTAATGAGAAGTGCCTATTGCTCTATTTCTGTAACTTTTTTTGTTTTTAATAAGTCATAAGTTAATAGTTTTTACTTATCTTACAAAATTTCGTAATTATACAACGCTAGTTTTAGTACTGTGCAAACCTGAAAGTAGTTTGTTCAGAATCATTATTTAGGTGAATCGATTAGGATAGTTTTTGTACATTACATGTAAACCAAAAAATATTTGTTAACCAATTTTTTTTTAAACTTATATTCGTTACCAGCGGGTTGTGAGTAGGTTCTAAGGCCCAGAAAGTTGAGCTCGATGCGTTTCCGTGAGTCAGTAAGACCCTGCATGACATTCTACACTTTCTCTGCTTCCTATTGGGGAACTTATAATTACCTACTCTATCAGGGTGTATTTTTCTATTAAGAAAAAAGCTCATATAACTTTCGGAGATATTTCTGATGGAAATATTAGGGTGTTTAAAGTTTGCAATATAAAAAAAATTCTTCGTATATAGTGCATGAAATTCGTTATTTTTAATATTTATAATTATACCTATGCTTATGTAAACTGCTCGTTTAAGATCTCTTTACATAACAAACATCCCAATCTAATCTTCATATATCAGTCTCAGCAAACCTTGACGAAACGTTCATAAAAATTCATTATAACTTCTTCGAATCCTTATAAAAATGCCTCTGTCGGCGTCTCACTCGAGACGCAATTTTCTGAGCTCAGAAACGCATTAATCAAATATACAAGTGACGTTTAAAAGTAGCAAAACAAATTGTCAGTCCTTTTTCGAATATAAAAGCTTATTTATATCCCCAAAGGTAAAAAAGTTAATTAAGTTTTAATAGAATACAAAACGGGAGTGATTTTGGTAGCCAAAAATAGGCGGGGATGTTGTAAAATTTAGTTATTTTTTTACAAAGCGGCTCAATGGTTTTTTTGTTTGAGCATTCTGCGTTTGAACAGGAAATGTAAACAATTAGTAGCATTTTCGTTTGAAGTATGATTTAGGGAATTAACGTGGCTGTTGAATAATGATTATTTATGGAGATGTAAAAGTTTCTCGGTGGTTAAAGTAATATGCATAACTTAATCAATTTATATCTAATGATGTTAATGTAGTATATTAGATAATGATTATTAAATACTGGTCAGCAGTACTTAATTGAGTATTTAATTATTAATGAGTAGATAATTTATGTTATGAACTTCATATTAATTTAATTTAAAACATTTGAGATATTAGACGTATCAGTTGTTTTATGTAAGTGTTCTGAAAAACTGAACTTCAAAAGTTGTTAAAACGCTACTCAGAGCTAAGAGGCGTCCCCATCAGTTAAAAATAATTACTCGCTGAGTACATCATTTATTGAAAATTCGTTTTTACCAATTGAAGTAAAGGTACTGTAGTTGAATCAGAACCTATTAACTCTATAAAATGTAGTTCGCTGTAGTTATAGATCGAAAAAGTGCCAAAAGTTGCCGTTTTTCGTATTTTTTTTCTATCTACAACTACGGCGAAGTATAATTTACAGAGTTAATATTAAATAATATACGCGATTTAATCCGGTTAAACTTTGTTTTATTGTAATAGTTTCTGATTCCCGCCTGCCAAGCGTGGTGATTATGGCATATCCCCCCAACATACATATGCTTGGGGGAGGCCTATGTCCAGCAGTGGATATCTTTCGGCTGAAATGATGATGATGATGATAGTTTCTGATTCAACTACAGTACCTTTACTTCAATCGGTAAAAACGAATTTTAGATAAATGATGTACTCAGTGAGTAATTATTTTTTACTGATGAGGACGCCACATAGCTCTTAGTAGCGCCTTAAGCAGTGACTTTTAAAAATTTTGCCAGTTGTAATTTAATATTTTTCTTCCTTATTTTAAGTACCACCATATCCCGTAACAAACGAAAACTTTCGAGTCTTAAATTTTAACTTGCTACAATAATTTCAAGCTTACTCAAATGTCGTCCAAACATTTGTTTACACAGGAGTTTCGTAAAACCAATGTCACAATGGTTCATAAATCGGCGCAAGAGTTGCTCGTATGTCGCGTTCAGGCCGACTTTATGACTCCATTCAGCCCTGCGAGCTTCGGCCGATCGTTTTCACTAAATGTATTATCATATATCGCGAAAGCCCTTTGATGGAGGTCGCCAAACCTCAAACTTGGTGATTTATAAGACACCACTACACCGCAGTAATTCTAACGGAGAATTTGTGAATTGTCAAAAATACTTTATGGCCGGCAGCGAGTCGAATCGATTTAATCTCGTTCTGTCTTCGTGACTAGTTGGAGAGTTTGGTTTTGCTCTGCTGAAACCATTGATGCAAGTAACTGTATTGGGAAGTAGGTGATCATGCAATAAATATGTTTTAGTTTATAATTTTTTTAATTGACTGTTAGCATGCATGAACGTAACATGCATGGATTAGTAAGTTGAAGTGGCAGTGGACTGGCCATGTCTGTCGAAGGACCAATGGCCGCTGGAGCAGATGAGTTATTGAGTGGAGACCGGGAATCAGCAAACGGAGTGAAAGGCGACCTGATGAAAGTAGCTGGCGACTGGAAGCGGAAGGTAGAGGATCGAATGTTGTGGCGCAATTTGGGAGAGGCCTATGTCCAGCAGTGGACTGCGATAGATTGAGTTGATGGAGCATGAACGAAGATGAAGCGAAAGAGGTGTGTAAGGATCGTAGCAGGTGGAAATCTATAGTCTCTGCCAATACCTACCCCAATAGGAAACAGGCGTGATAATATGTATGTGATTGACCTGTTTGCAAAGATCCTCGAATTGCATTTTTTTGTTGATAAAATAAATAAATAAATATCTTTGGGACATCATTACACAGCACCATCTAGTCCCAAACTAAGCAGAGCCTGTACTATGGGTACTAGATAATGGATATAATACTTATATACTTTTTGTTTTGTAAATACATGCTTATAATACATAAGAAACACACCCAGACCAACACAAACACCTATGTTCATCACACAAATATTTGTGTTCTGTGGGAATCGAACCCACAACCTCGTCATCAGCAGTCCGACACTCGAACCACTAGACCACAGAGGTCGTGATGAATAAAATATCAGACTTGAGTCAGATTTAAGTCGCAGTCGTAGTCGTAGTCGTCGTAGTCGTGGTCGTCGTGTCATTCGAATTTTGTTACATGTGAACTGTTTGTTGTGAATGTAAATAAAACAAATGAGCTTTTATTTCTTACTAAAAAGTAAGAAATAAAAGCTCAATTGTTTAATTTTAATTTTAAATAAAATAATTATGTAGATACATTGAACATTAATTAACAAAAAATCAAAGGCTTACAATGTATCATTTACATTTTAACATAACATAACATAACATCACGCCTGTATTTCCCCGAAGGGGTAGGCAGAGGTATATTAGTACACCCACATTTCGCCAGTTATATTATAGTCCCATTTAATAGGGGGCGAGCCTATTGCCATTGACCGGGCACAAATCCAGACTCCAGGCTGCTACTGAGAATTTCCTAATGAAAAAACCCAATAACACTTTGCCCGACCCGGGAATCGAACCCAGGACCCCACGCTCAGCAGTCGCGCTTGCAACCACTTAACTCGACCAACGAGGCAGTACATTACAAAATCAATAATAATCAGTAATTTACATTTTAAAATCAGTTTATTCATTTCAATAAGTTTCTTCAAAACTAATCGATATCTTTTCACCATTTTCGAGAACGACACTCATTTTCGGAATCGTCGCCAAACAAACAGACAAATCGATACCCAATAGCGACGCGATCTTTATCGATACCGCGAATGTTGTTAAAAATACTCGATCCTTAATAACTCGGTGTTTTAATTGGTTTATATAAATCATTATTTCTCGTAACGACTTACAGTGATTTACTAAATGCAATGACATACAAGTTGTCTCTTAAATCACCCGAATGACATTCTGGGGCTAAGATATTCTTTTGTCATTTTACTTTATGCGAATATTTAATGAGATGTACGAGATTGAAAAATATTATTTAATCTCTTGTTTCGCGAATGCAATCTTCATCAATAAGGGCTTGTAATGCGCTTTTAAACTTCTGATTGATGCTCCCGAGTATTCGACCTAATAAATGGAGCTTTGGAATCTTATATTTTATTAATATTTGTGGTTTTAAGACGTTTATTTTGGTTACGGGGCATGTAGCTGCCAAGTGGCGGCCCCATCAGTAAAAAAAATATTACTTGCTGAATACCTACATCATTTATCGAAATTTCGTTTTTAACAATTGACGTACAGGTACTGTAGTTTAATGAAAAACTATTAGCTCTGTAAATTATAGTTCGCTGTAGTTGTAGATAGAAAAAGTATGAAAAGTGGCCGTTTTTCGCACTTTTTCTATCTACAACTATAGCGAACTATAATTTACAGCAGAGTTAATAGTTTCCAATTAAACTACAGTACATGTGCTTCAATTGTAAAAAAAACTAAATTCGATAAATGATGTTTTCAGCGAGTTTTTTTTTTTATACTGATGGAGGCGCCACTTGCCTGCTATATTCCCTTTAAAAATCATTAAAAAGCTACTTATGTAGAGGTATTTTAGGATTTTCTTAGTAGAAACAATCAATCAATCAACTCAGCCTATCGCAGTCCACTGCTGGACATAGGCCTCTCCCAAGTTGTGCCACAACGCTCGGTCCTCTGCCTTCCGCATCCAGTCCCCCCCAGCCACGTTCTTCAGGTCGTCGGTCCACCTGGCAGGGGGGCGCCCTACGCTGCGTTAACCGCAAACGCTAGTAGAAACGCTATGCTGTAATGCCTTATGAGGTTAAGAGACTTTTCACGTTTCGCAGTCGTATCGCTCTAATTTCAAGTCTTTTTTAAAGATTCAAAGAGATTTTAGGCAAAATTGAAAAATGTATTCTATAAACATCACTCAGAGTGTAATCTAAAATATTTAAAAAATAGTTTTATATGATTTATGTGTGTCTTGCCGTGTGGTATCCGGCAAATAAAAAGAATAGACCACCCCCCCTCTACCCATGGGTGTCGTAAAAGGCGACTAAGGGTTGAAATCAGGAGGATGGGCAGCAGCGTCCTTCTGTGCACTAACATCGTGCAACATCACCCACTGCGGTCACCAACCCGCCTGCCCAGCGTGGTGACTATGGGCATACATCCCAATGAACGCACAACCAAAAAAACGGCCCCCAGTTCCCGGTGGTCCCTCTATTCCCGACTACGGTAGCGGTCGCGGTAACGGTGGGACGGGGGGTGCGAAGAATCCCCGGGTTACGGCAGGCTACCAAAACCGACGACTATATCTGGCAGCGTATAATGGACAAACGTTGAGACTGGACCATCACCTCGCCGAGCTTGAAGTAGAGTTAAGTCATATAAAATGGCATATACTGGGGTTATCCGAAGTCCGTAGAGAGGGGGAGGACACGATAACCCTGGAGTCAGGACACTTACTCTACTTCCACGAAGGTGATCAGCTCTCCCAAGGTGGTGTTGGTTTTCTTGTCAATAAGGCCCTCGTGAACAACGTTGTGGAAATCGGTAGTGTGTCGACACGGGTAGCGTACCTTGTACTAAAGCTAAATGATAGGTACAAGCTGAAAATAGTGCAGGTATATGCGCCGACCTCGACACACTCTGACGATATAGCCGAAGCGATGTACGAAGACATAGCTAAGGCTATGAATAGTACCGCTAAGGCTCACTACAACGTTGTTATGGGGGACTTCAACGCTAAAGTGGGAGTACAAGAACGCGGCGAATCGAAAATCGGACCTTACGGTTTGGGGCGCAGAAACCACAGGGGCCAAATGTTGGTCAACTTCTTGGAGTCCCAGGGGCTCTTCTTAATGAACTCCTTCTTTAAGAAGAAGCCCCAAAGAAGATGGACCTGGAAAAGCCCCGATAAGGTGACAAGGAACGAGATAGACTTTATCATGACGGATAAGAAGCACATATTTAGAGATGTCTCTGTGATCAATAGGTTCAACACCGGAAGCGATCACCGACTTATCCGAGGCACTCTAAATATCAATTTTAGAGCTGAAAGAACGCGCATGATTAAGTCTACTCTCCGACCTTCGCCGCTCCAAACCAGTTTGGGCTCCGAAAGGTTCCAAGCGGAACTTCAAAATCGATTCGACTCGCTGGAAACCACTGGCAATATTGAGGAGAAAACCAACACCATAGTCAAAACATTGCAGGAACTGTCTCGAAAATTCTTTCCGCCGCAGCGTGGAAGCAAGATGCCCAAGCTTTCGACTGAGACTCTCGATCTGATGAGGAAAAGACGGTAAATGTCAGCCGCGCATTCGTTTTCATCAGATAATAGGTCCTTAAACCTACAGATTAGGAAGCTGATGCGACGTGACCTCCGCCGCTCCAACACCCGCGCCGTTGAGGCTGCGATTGAGCAAAATAGGGGGTCGAAAGTTTTCGCTCAGCAGCTAGGGAGGACCCATCTGATGAAACTGAAAGCCGCGGATGGCAAAATTGTCACCTCTAAGATCGAGATGCTTGATGAGGTCGAAAACTTCTATGGGCATTTGTATTCCACGAAAACGGCGAGACCAGCGGTTCCTAGCAATGACGACAAAAGAGCCCAGCTCACGCGCCATTACACCGAGGATCTTCCGGACGTTGACCAGGGCGAGATTAGGGCGGCCCTCGAGCAGCTTAAGAACAACAAAGCTCCGGGCGATGACGGAATTACTACTGAACTCCTAAAAGCAGGCGGGGCTCCGGTCCTGAAGGAGCTACAGAGTCTGTTTAATTCCGTCATCCAACAAGGCTCTACACCGGAGGCATGGAGCGGGAGTGCGGTGGTACTGTTCTTCAAAAAAGGGGATAAAACCCTTCTGAAGAACTACAGACCCATCTCACTCCTGAGTCATGTGTACAAGCTGTTCTCGAGGGTCATCACGAATCGTCTCGCCGGAAGACTCGACGAATTCCAGCCACCAGAGCAAGCTGGGTTTCGAAAAGGCTACAGCACCGTAGACCACATCCATACTGTTCGGCAGATCATACAGAAGACTGAAGAGTACAATCAGCCGCTGTGTATGGCATTCGTGGACTACGAGAAGGCCTTCGACTCTATCGAAACTTGGGCAGTTCTGGATGCTCTTCAGCGATGTCACATTGATGAGCGGTATATAGAGATGCTGAGATGCCTATACAACGCTGCTACCATGACTGTTCAGCTCCAGGACCAAAAGACGAAGCCAATCCAACTGCGCAGAGGGGTGAGACAAGGGGATGTAATATCCCCGAAATTGTTCACTAACGCGTTGGAGGACGTCTTCAAGACGCTGGACTGGACTGGACAGGGTATCAACGTTAACGGCGAGAACATCTCACATCTCCGTTTTGCCGATGACATCGTTGTAATGGCTGAGTCGCTGGAACAACTGGGCGAAATGCTGCACAGCTTAAACGGAGCCTCTCGACGTGTCGGTCTCGGCATGAATCTGGACAAGACTAAAGTCATGTTCAATATGCATGTCATGCCGAGGCCAATATTCGTCGAAGGGTCGGCACTCGAAGTTGTAACGGAATACGTCTACCTAGGGCAGGTAATTCAGCTTGGTAGACACAACTTCGAGAAAGAAGCCAACAGAAGGATCCGTCTGGGCTGGGCAGCATTTGGCAAACTTCGCCGAGTCTTCTCGTCGCCTATACCGCAAAGTTTGAAGACAAAGGTCTTCAACCAGTGCGTCCTGCCAGTCATGACTTACGGTGCCGAGACGTGGACACTGACAGTTGGGCTAGTCCACAAATTTAAAGTCGCTCAGCGAGCTATGGAGCGAGCTATGCTTGGAGTTTCTTTGAAGGATAAAATCCGTAACGAGATTATCCGGAGAAGAACCGGAGTGACTGACATAGCTTGTAGGATCAGTAAGCTGAAGTGGCAGTGGGCTGGCCATGTCTGTCGAAGGACCGATGGCCGTTGGAGCAGACGAGTCCTTGAGTGGAGACCGCGAATCGGCAAACGCAGCGTAGGGCGCCCCCCTGCCAGGTGGACCGACGACCTGAAGAACGTGGCTGGGGGGGACTGGATGCGGAAGGCAGAGGACCGAGCGTTGTGGCGCAACTTGGGAGAGGCCTATGTCCAGCAGTGGACTGCGATAGGCTGAGTTGATTGATTGATGATTTATGTAAAAAGAAAAACAAAGAAACATATTTCTAAAAAAATATTTTAATCTACCGTACAATATTATTAATTAAAATCGTTTCGATGCACGCAGTAATCACTCACAATATCATTATCTTTTACAGTGTTGCGTGCTGTTTGGGACTTGATTATTTTTAGGACTGGGTTCCAAAAAAAAAAAAAATGATAATAAAAAATAAATAATAAATAATGATAAATAATGATAAACTGTAAAAGATAATGATATTGTGAGTGATTACTGCGTGCATCGAAACGATTTTAATTAATAATATTGTACGGTAGATTAAAATAATTTTTTAGAAATATTTGTAACGACGCTTGTCATCTTAGTCTACCTGCGACCACGAAATGCTGCAAAGCTTTCGAAACGTCAGGGAAACCAATTTAAATAATATACGCGATTTAATCCGGTTAAACTTTGTTTTATTATAATGTGTAGTGATCGCGAAAACCTAAGAAGTTATTAAACTCTAGACTCTTGACCACAACCTGTGGAACCTGGTTGAATCGTCGGGCTTAATATACACAGGCTGTCCCGAAACTCAACGTCAAGCGGGTACGGGGCGATAGACTAGGTTATACCGGTTCTGGCAAAAAACAAAACCACGTTACTTAGTTAAGTGATAATGTCTCTCTAATCTCTAAATCCCTAGATCGCATAAGGTAAGGCCCAATTTTGCAGTATATTTTTAATGTAATTCTAAATAATAATTTCTTAGGTTTTCGCGATCACTACACATTGTAATAAAACAAGTTTAACCGGATTATAACGCGTATATTATTTTAACAATAAACTAACAAACATAACTGTAACTATAACATAACTGGCGAAATGTGGGTGTACTATTACACCTCTGCCAACTACAAATACAGGCGTGATGTTATGTTAATATTTAAATTGGTTTTCCTGACGTTTCGAAAGCTTTGCAGCTTTTATGGTCGCAGGAAGACTAAGATGACAAGCCTCTTTATAGATATTACAAAAAAAATAATTAATCTACCGTACAATTTTTATTAATTAAAATCGTTTCGATGCACGCAGTAATCACTCACAATGTCGTTATCTTTTACAGTGTTGCGTGTTGTTTGGGACTTGATTATTTTTGTATAAATGTATGTGCGCGTTAAATTCAGTATCATATTAAATTAGATAGATAGAATATGCTTTATTTTACACCATAAAAATATTAGTAAACAAGAACAACGCATAAATTATGGATACATTGGCGGTCTTATCGCTAAAAGTGATATCTTTCAGACAATCTTTGGATGGACAAAGAAAACGTAAGACGTAAATTAATAAGTTATGTTATAATGTAACGTGAAAGCTTAAAAGTAAATAATAATATAAAATTTTTAGTGACCATGTTAGTTTAAAAACTCATATCATTAAACGCGTTCTAAACAGTTGATAAAACTATTTAAAATAACTTTCAACTGTATATCAAGCTATTATTTTTCCTATTAGTTATACACACCATTTCAGAGTTCATTAAGCATCAAATCGACGGACAGGTCATTTCTTATACATTGTTTGTCTGAGTCAATGAAGGGGCTCGCTTTAACTAGTGTTTGCTTCTCAATTTAAAACTGACACATTGAAACAAAGAAATTAATTGATGTGGTAATGAAGGTAAGAAATGAATGAGTATGCGTAGAGTAGTTTTGGTGCAGAGACTTTTGGTCTATAAATAAATAAATAAATATCTTTGGGACATTTTTACACTGCACCATCTAGAGTCAAACTAAGCAGAGCTTGTGCTATAAGTCTGGGATACTCGGAGTTTCCCTACGTAATCGAATCAGAACTGAGTAAAAGGTAACCGACGTAGCCCGAATAATTGCAAAACTTAAATTGGAGTGGGTGAGGCATATTGCTCGCAGAGCAGATAGCCGATGGGGCCGAAATGTTCAGGAGTAGTGACCGCGTTCTGGAAGGCGTAACGTGGGTAGGTCACCTACAAGGTGGATCAACGACCTGGTGAAGGTCAGGAGAGTCCACTGGATACGGCAAGCACAAGACCGGTCGTTGTGGCGATGCTTACGTCCAGCAGTGGACGAGTTTTGGCTGAAATGATGATAATGATGATGATGAAGTCAAGGATGAAAATAGCTGTCACTCCTGGTTGTCATATGAATATCTTTGGCAGATTTTACGGGTAGTCAGAAGCCCGAAAGTCTGAGAACTGTTCTAACTTCCTTGTTACCCAGGGTTGCGTAAGTAGACGGCAGGGACCCAATCTACTATTCACATTCATAGTCTCTGTTCACCTACTCCATAGCTACTCTGTGCATCTATCAGATCTATCAGAACTAGCTTAAGGCGATCCTCGTGACTTCTGCGATTGCCCTCCGATCCACAATAAATAATGTTTGTTTTTAATTAACTGACATCACCCATCAGTTACTTTGTCAATATTGGACTGGGAACGTGCTTTGTTAGATGGTTTTCTCGCAATTTGTGTAGGAGAAATGGGTTGTACGGTCAACCACTTCAGTAAGCAGCGGCTTAGTATATAATTTTCATACAAGACAAGTTCAGCATATAGTGGTTTTGTTACCATCGATATGCGCTTCTGTCGGTCTGTACTAAGTGCACTAAGAATGTTCTTTTCTTCAGCAGGATATGTACTCAATCATTTATTTGCATGCTACAATTATGAATATTGTAGGTTACCAAGTTTTCTAAGCAATGTTTTCCACCAGGCCAGCTTGATGGCTTAAACCCTTCTTATTCTGAAATGAGGTAGGTACTTGCACAGCAGTGGGATACTGGACTTCATCATCATCATCATCATGTCAGCCGAAAGACATCCTCTGCTAAACATAGGCCTCCCCAAGCAATTTGGGGGGATATGCCATAATCGCCACGCTTGGTAGGCCTGGGTTGGCGATCGCAGTTGGTTGGTTAAATGTGGTTAAATACTCAGAGAATGCTGCTGCCCATCCTCTGGTGAATCCCTTAGTCGCCTTTTACGACACGTATGAGAAGATATAGCTTATGTTATACCTTTGTACTAAATACTGTTAAATCCATCCCCCTTTCATGTATTGTTGTGTGTACATTAATAAATTATATTAAAAATGCGAAGTTTGAGTAACAGTGAAATTGTAAGCTGTATTTACCTAGATACTTGTAATTGAGTGTACATTGCAAGTTGTGTATGATATACATATATTCATATTTTTTCTCTATTATACATTATTGCGCAATCATTTGTTGCTCTGAAGAATAAAATAAAACAAAATAGAATAAATAAAATAAAACAAAATAGATGCATATTTTGTAACCCGTTGAGCTATATTGGTTGCAAGTGCGACCGCTGAGCGTGGGGTCCTGGGTTCGATTCCCGGGTCGGGCAAAGTGTTATTGGGTTTTTTAATTAGGAAATTCTCAGTAGGATCCCGGTCAATGGCAATAGGCTCGCCTCCTATTACATGGGACTATAACATACCTGGCGAAATGTTGGTTACACCTCTGCCTACCCCTTCGGGGAAATACAAGCGTGATGTTATGTTATGTTATATTTTGTAACAGTAGTATATCACAACTAATGTAGTATATCATTCGTTGGTAATCCTTAAATAAATAAATACCCTATAGTACGGTAATATTTTTCAAATCCACTTTTTTACCTTGACTTTCAAATAAAGCCTTAGAAGTGTAGTTTCCATAACTAGATCAAAACTATAATCCGTCATCTATTTACCTATAGTTCTTTACCGCTACACGAAGCCCTGCTTATCCCTGGGCGTAAACGTGAGCGACACATTAATTAGCCAGCATTACCATCAGTTAGTTCCATAGATGGCTACAGTCTACGGCAAGACAAATGGCCACAGTTTCTGGCTGGCGTAGCGTGGGAAATGATTTACGACTATCGAGAAATCTAGTTAATTTTATGTTAGTCGTTATTAAATTCAGAGTCAGAGTTGATGTGCAGATCAGAATTTGATTATCACTTGCTTTAACTGTGAAGGAAAACATCGTGAGGAAACCTGCACACCTGAGAGTGCTCCATACAGTTCTCGATGGTGGGTGTAGTCCACCAACCCGCAGTAGGCCAGCGTAGTGGACTAACGGACAAAATTTATATCCAATCTATCCAAGATTTACTCTACTAGAGATAGAAATTTGACATAATTTGTATTGAGCTTATGTCAAATTTTGATCTCTAGTAGGGCAAATTGTGGATAGATTGGATATTAATTTTGGCGGTAAGGCCTTAACCTTCTCATACTGAGAAGAGGCCCGTGCCCAGCAGTGCCACAGTAATGGAATGATTATGTTATGTTTTTGTTGTTTAATCTACTATACTATTATAAAATTGTTAAATGTCAGTTGTCTGTTTGTTTGTTTGTTTGTTGTTTGTTCCAGCATCACTATAAAACTACTAGACCGATTTTGTTGAAAGGGTTTGTGACTAAAAACTTATGATTTGACTTAAAAACTGGTATGTATTTTACCTCGCTACGATGACAGGAACCGGTGATTTTTAATTATATTTTTCTACAACATTTTGCATACATTAAGGTGAATAAGGCGCTCATATCCAGCTGTCATTCGCACGCATGCGCTCTAGCGCGCGCCTCCATAGAGAAAATACGGCTGCTAAAGATATTGCATTAAAAACTTTTTGGTCGGGCCGAATTGTACAGAGTAGAAAAAAAAATCCTGTCGTATGTGGGTGGTGCCATCTTGGAAATGCAGTCTTTTGAGCCAACCGAAAATCAGAATCTTTCGACTTACAGACAAGGACCGGAAGCTACCTCTAAATTGCGATTTCTCTAATTTTTTGTATGAAAAGCAATAAAATTTAGAAGTACCTAAACGTTGTTATATTGAATCCATCTTAATATACGAATAAGCATAAAGTTATCTTGGTGTAACTAAAAAAATACTATTTTCAGTCTACAATTTTTAATTACCTTCTTCTTCATGTATATTATCTTATCTTCTTAACTATTATAAAATTGTTAACGTCTGTTTGTTTGTTTGTTTGTTCCAGCATCACGCTAAAACTACTGGACCGATTTTGATGTTTTTTTTTTGTTTGAAAGCTGATGATCTGACTTAAAAACTGGTATGGGTATTAAGAAAGAAAGAAAGAAAGAAAAAAAGAAAAAAAATAATTCGTGGGTTGCGTACTCACCCGACAGATCGAAGCTTCTATGCATTTGCACGAGCGGATAGTAATGTACGATGGAGTGGAGTGGAGTGGACAGGGGATGGGACAGGGGACGGGACTGGGGACGGGACAGTGGACGGGACAGGGAACGGAACATGGGACGGGAAATGGGACGGGACATGAGACGGGACATGGGACAGGACAGTGGGACGGCACATGGGACTGGACATAGGATGGGACATGGGACATGCGACGGGACGATAGTGATAGAGTGAGATAGTGGGACAGTGGGACAGTGGCAGTGGGACGGTGGGACAGTGGGGCAGTGGGGCAGCGGGGCAGCGGGACAGCGGGGCAGTGGGCCAGTGGGGCAGTGGGGCAGCGGGGCAGTGGGGTAGTGTGGTAGCGGGGCAGCTGGGCAGCTGGGCAGCGGGGCAGTGGGGCAGCGGGGCAGTGGGTTACAGGGGCGGCGGGGCAGTGGGGCAGCGGGGCAATGGGTTACCAGGGCAGTGGGGCTGCGGGGCAGCGGGGCAGTGGGGCAGCGGGGCAGTGGGTTAACGGGGCAGCGGGACAGTGGGTCTTGGGATATTGGGGCAGTGGGGCAGCGGGGCAGCGGGGCAGTGGGGCAGCGGGGCAGTGGGGTAGCGGGGCAGTGGGGTAGCGGGATAGTGGGGCAGTCGGGCAGTGGGGTAGCGGAGCAGCGGGGCAGTGGGGCAGCGGGGCAGCTGGGCAGCGGTGCAGTGGGGCAGCGGGGCAGTGGGGCCGTGGGGTAGCGGGGCATTAGGGCAGTGGGGCAGTGGTATAGTGGGGCAGTGGGGTAGCGGGGCAGCTGGGCAGCGGGGCCGTGGGGCAGCGGGGCAGCGGGGTAGTGGGGCAGCGGGGCAGTGGTGTAGCGGGGCAGTGAGGGAGAGGGGCAGCGGGGCAGTGGGGCATCGGGGCTGTGGGGCAGCGGGGCAGCTGGGCAGCGAGGCTGTGGGGCAGCGGGCCAGCGGGGCAGCGGGCCAGCGGGGCAGCGGGGCAGTGGGGCAGTGGGATAGTGGGGCAGCGGGGCAGTGGGGCAGCAGGGCAGCGGGGCAGCGGGACAGCGGGACAGTGGGACAGTGTACTGGACTGGAATGGACTGACGTGGGTTAGCAGAATTTAACGCGAGCGGAGCCGCGGGTAAAAGCTAGTATATAATATAATTGTGTTACGATATGATTGAATAATAAACGGCAAAAATTTCCCACTTCAATTAGGTGCATGCATGTGCAATGTGCAGCAGCATTATTGTAAACCCAATGATATTTAAAAGTATAGTGTTACAAACTGTGGATCAGCAAACCCAGAGACAAGTTACTTATCAGCGGAAGGAACGAATGAAGTCACCATGTCTTGTATTTAGTCGATTATTATACTTTTAATTCATCGTATTTATATCCAGTCAATTAAATTATTTAATAAATCTAGTCATTAGCCAACATGATCATATTATATAATATTAGCTTAATTATCGATTTACTTAACAATGTATCGGTTTGAGAATTTCATGTTGGCAACACTGATTCCTAGAAATTATAAAATAACTTGCAACTGTCATTTGGGGCCCTGTTCCGATTGCAACATTGAATAAACAACATGTCTTGGTGCTTCGTATTACTGCATTCTTTACCTACACCCAGGTTCAGGAGAACCCGCACACCAAGGTTCACTTCCAGCAACCCCTTCGTTACAATAGATATGTCATACCCTAACAAAACACACGATTTTTTTTCCCTTCGCAGCGGCAGCACAATACACGTAAACTAGTGCATCGCAAGTAAGTTGGTTACTTCAAGCTACTTTCGCGTCATAATTGGAACACTTTCTGTACACGACGGTATTTTAGTTTTTTTTTTGTCACTGGTCCCGCTCGGCGCCTTACTTGACGCGGATTAATAGAAAAACATCTAAAAAGTCTAAATTAGGACGTTTTCGGGTCATCAGATTGCGAGCGCAAGTAACATATCTGTACTTTCAAATATCATTGTGTAAACCGATGAAATCGTAAAGCAAAAATATAGCTCCCAATGATCTCGAAGGTCAAGTGTCAGTCACGCTGTGTTAAACTAGACCCTCTATAACTCTTGGAACAAGTGACTGATCGTGAGGTTGTTAGCAAGAACATGGTCCAGATGGTCGTGTCGTTGTTAGGAAGCAAACGGTCTGAACAGAGTTATGGCATAGAATAGATAATAATACTAGTATAGAAACGAATCTCTTTTGTACGACCCCAAATGCCGCCTTATAAATATCTACTTCCCTCTTCAGCTCGCAACGTCACTCTGTCGTCCGCGCGTGCTGCCAGGGCTGTTAGGTGCTAAATATTTAATGCGTTATTTGTTTATTAGTTAGAACATCCAGCGGATGCGGAAAGCGCATATCTATTTCGTATCTTACGGTAAATAAACTAAGTACCTAAATACTTATATTACTAGGGATATAATTATATCACGGCTTTACTTATCTTACTGAGACGTATACACATCTACACAGCACAAATACATTTAATTAGATAGGTAGGTTCAGTAGTAATTATTTACACTTTTGCGTTACGAACAAGACAAATGATTTAAATGAACGGGAGAATCTAGCGAATAGTAGACACCTAACATGAGAATATAAAAAACCTAACATGAGAATGTAAAAAATTAATTAAAATTGTGAAAATAGCACTTATATTTCCAAATTTTTGGGCAAACTAAACAAACTATGGTCTGGAGTTGTTTTTGAGTTACTCTTAGACTCAAATACATCGCAATATTTTGGCGCTATGACCGCATCTGACAGCACGCGCGTGCAAGCGTGAGGCGATGCAAGCCCCAACTGTTCTATCCCTTTAAAGGTACGCTAGACGGTAGGCTATAATCGTGGATTTGAACGCGTCTGGGGCATGAGATTCACTTCTAGTCTTTTCTTATGGTTATGGTAGCAATTGAAATTCAACATAGGTACATATCTGAACACATTTGTTCAGGTAGAATTATTTCTAAGATAGCTGTCATTTCATAAATATAATAATAACATAACATAGTCAGCCTATGACGTACTGTCCCACTGGTCCCATTACGAGAAGGTAAAGGCCTTAAAAATCAGTTTTTACTTCGAATAAGCATTTACATGCACGTTCAAAACATTATGAATTGAGTTTGACGATTCCAAAATGTTGGTGCTATGGGGAAGGGCAAGAAACTCCATGGATATACTCTTTTCTTTTCATGTAATAAATGGTACAATGGTTTGTTACTTGATTTGTAAAGAATGACGACGTCTGTGGTCTAGTGGTTCGAGGGTCGAACTGCTGATCACTGCGTCTACATGTATGTCCGCCGAAACTGTCAGCATTGTGTGTCGTGATTCAGCATATCGACGTTACGAAAAACCAACCGCGGGTAGTTCGAGAAAACACCCGCCGCTCAAGACGATGACACCCGCATACTTCAGTCTGCTCGTGACCACGGCCAATGCAACTTGGCCGAAACGTCGAGGTTAGTCAAAATGTTTGTTATGTTTTAATTTTATTGTGCGCGACAAGTTCTGTAAACATAGTTCAATATGAGTGAAATTCGCGAAAGTTTATAAACTTCTTCTGCTGATGCGGTCGTGGGTTCGATTCCCACAGGACACAAATATTTGTGTGATGAACATGAGTGTTTGTGTTGTTATGTATTATAAGTATGTATTTACACAAAAAAAAACGTATCTCAGTATTAAGTACCCATAGAACACACGGCTACACATCAAGCTGTACATGTCCAGAATAAGCTGACCTCGCAATGTATAGGCTTACGGCCAAAATTAGTAACCAATCTATCCACGATTTACCCTACTAGAGCTATAAATTTGACATATTTTGTATTAAGCTTATGTCAAATTCCTATCTCTAGTAGGGCAAATCGTGGATAGATTGGATATTAATTTTGGCCATTAACGTACAATGCGAGATCAGCTTATACTAGAAATGTACAGCTTGATGTGTAGCCGTGCGTACAAGCTCTGCTTAGTTTGAAAAAAATGACCCAAAAATATTTATTTAATTATTTTATTTTATTGTGTGAAAACAATGTAGGTTATTGAGTGAGACAAATTCACTGAAGTAAACTAAAATGTTTAGGCTCAACCATAATAGGAGGGAACCCATCAAACTGATACTATGCCATTAATGGCTACATTATGCTCACATAATTTCAATTTTAATTTCAATTTACAGTGATTAAAAATACTGAAAGTTCTTTAAACAATATCAAAATAGGGTAAAATAACAATAAAAAATATGTCAAAAAAGTAAAAATATTAATAAAATCACAACGTAAAGAAAAATAAAAATTACAAAAAAAACACAAATGTCTGTATGTGTTTAATCCATCACGCTGGCCTAGTGTGGGTTGGCGGACTACACACACCACTGAGAACTGTATGGAGCATTTTCTGTTGTGCAGATTTCTTCACGATGTTTATCGTGTTTATCAAATTCCGATCCACACATGACTTTGAAAAGTCAGGTTCAAACAGACACCCTCCTGCATGGATGGCAAGTGTTTGACTAATAGTACATTACTGTCGAGGCCTGAAATGAAGCAATTGACGGCCGAGTAATATTGTACTTCCGAAGTGATTTTAAGAGTTCCGAAGTCTTTTTAACTAAATGAGGCCGTTAATTGCTATTTCGGCCGAGACTTGTTTAGTACTTTTCTCTCATTTGCGAGGAAACAATACACAAATGAATTCAACAGTATCTAATTTTCATTCGAGCCAATTCGTCCGCGCGCGATTCTTGTTCCTTTTTCAAAGTTTTGAAAAAAATTATGCGCATTCAGCCTTTATAATGATAAATATTTTGTACCTAAAACCACCTAATTAATGTGTGTACTTAAACACCTCGGTAGCATAATTTTAAAAATAAAAACTGTCTAGCAATTTATATTATTGTCAGTTGGATATTACTGGCCTGTTATTTCGTTGCGTACGGAAAAGAGCCGATTGATGTATTTTTTTTGAATAATGAACCAAAATCCGAGCAAGCGGGAGAAAAAAAATTACCCCTCAAATCATTACAAGCATTGCTTTTAACAGTTTTATACAATTCTTCATTGTCAACGAGTTGTAGTTGAAAATTTGTGGGAATACTGCAGAATGGCCTCAGGGTATTTTCTAATAGTTTCTGCTTTAACCTACCATGTTACTTTTGCGGTTTGATAGCTTCTATTTTTGAGGGCATATTGGTTATTTTTGAGTGTATTTAATTTGTGGTGGTGTTGAAAGGGTCGAATCGTGGTCTAGCTATTTAAATTGAGCCTCCTCCAGTAGAGGCAAACACAGCAGGGAGTACATCCTTAATTGGGAGTGCAATATGTTATATCTTCAGGTGATGGTGTAGTGGCTTTGATGTGAACTGGTATTGATATGGTATTTAAAAGTTTGCTGTTTTATCTCTAAGGTAAATCTTTTATCAGCAGTATATTTCAGGAAAGAAGGTATTTTCCCATGATTTGTTATTTATTATTTACATTGGCTAATAAGTTTTTATTCTAATGTTTTTCTTTCTGTTGTTTTTCGTCTTTAAATCAAATAAAAATCTATAAATCATTTTTCTTTCTTTATTTCTCTTTAATTAACTTTTTTTTCTTTTTCGTTCATGCATTTTTTTTTTCTTGATATGTTTTATCTCTATAATAGAAATTGTGATTGTTTGAAGTTTTAGAAACAAGATGCCATTACGCTTCGACATCACTATAGTACCTATACACAAACTATACTCTTCATAGTTATACACGTACATTATCATTTTCAATTGGCATCTGTATCATTAAAATTCAGGCTCGACACAGTTTTAATGGCTGTCATTCAATGTACTTTGTTACATTTTAAAAGGAAATTGTATGGGTGTCTAATTGGTCATTTACCAGCCGCTGATTTTCACCATCGTACCACTCGCCATAAATCTAAATTCCATCCTCTCTACTAACTACTGTACGTTACACATGTCATTTTTTTCCTCGTACAGCATACTGTGGAACCAAAATCCGTCAGCAGTTTTCCCGAAAAAAAAACTACATTGGAGCCTTCAAGAAAAAAAAGAAAAAGTCTTTGAAACGTCGGTAACGCATCAGCGACTCCCCTGGTGTTGCGGATTTCCTAAGGCTGTGAAGATTGATTACCATCAGGTGACCCTCTTGCTCCTTTGCCCTCCTATGTTATAGAAGAAAACATCATTTATGTAGGCTATTTTACTGCAGACCAATGAAAACAATGTACTGGGATTATTTAATGACGACGTCTGTGGTCTAGTGGTACGAGTGTCGGACTGCTGTTCACGAGGTCGTGGGTTCGATTCCCACAGGACACAAATATTTATGACATGCACATAAGTGTTTGTGTTGGTCTGGGTGTTTCTTATGTAGTATAAGTATGTATTTACAAAAAAAAAAGCATTTAAGTATTATTATATCCATTGTCTAGTACCCACAGTACAAGCTCTGCTTAGTTTGGGACTAGATAGTGCTGTGTAAAAATGTCCCAAAGATATTTATATTTATTTATATTTATTACAAATCGACGTATGTATGTTCACGGTAGCTTAGTGGCTAAAGCACTGGCGTACTGAGCCAGGAGTCACGGGTTGGAATCCTGCTCGTGAGCGATTTTTTCTTTCCACAATTTAAATCTTTAAATCCATTAGCTATAATAGTGACTAAGGAAATGTTCTATCACAACTGATCATAGACGTGGTCTACTTAAGGCACTACTAAGAGCTAAGTGGCGCCCCCATCAGTAAAAAAAAAATTACTCGCTGAGTACATAATTTATCGGAAATTCCTTTTATCAATCCTTCTTTCATCGTAACGATATGAGCTACATAATGTTATTAGCTTATGCCGTGGGGAAAAGATAAGCCAATCAGCAGGTTGGTGGCGAGACTGACTGCCCAGGGTGCGCCGGAAGATCAATTAAATATCGTCATTCGTGGACGCTCTTTTAATGCACCCCACTCCCTTCTTTTTATCAATTGAAGTCTGTACTTCAATTGATAAAAAGAAGGGGGTGGTACCTGTGTACTGTAGTTTAATCAGAAAATATTAACTCTGTAAATTGTAGCTGTAGTTGTAGATAGAATACCTTCCTACTTTTTTTTTAAGTCGGTTAAAAAGTGCCAAAAGTGGCAGTTTTTCCGCATTTTTTTCGTACAACTACGGCGAACTATAATTTACAGAGTTAATACTATAGTATCTGTTCTTCAACTGTAAAAAACGAGTTTTCGATAAATGATGTAGGCTACTTAGTGAGTTATTATTTTTTTACTGACGGGGGTGCCACTTGGCTCTTAGTAACGCCATAACGTACTTAACAGTGGACAGTTATGCTTTGGATAAACCGTTTATATAGGTACTTAATTTAGATGTTCACTCCAGAATATCTCGTTTATCATAACTAATCGGGGCAATACATCAAATTGATTGTGCAACACCTAATTTACATTACATTAGCACCAAGTTTATGCACCGAACTGCCATGTTTTACTGACAAATCGTTACGGATTATGAATTTGTAGACATTTACCTGCATTTTTCGAACAACGAATGATAAATTGTTAGCAATTCGTATTGTTGGATTGAAAATGAATGGCACTGTTGAAACAAAGTATGGATTACATTAGTATTATGTTTTTGTTGTCAAGAGCAAGACCGAAGGAAAACGTTTTGATTTATTCGTTTAAAATGTGGAAATATTGAAAATAGACTTATAATATAATAATAATCTTTGTTCATTGGCTGTTTTGTTAGTACAAAAAATATGAATCATCTGTAGCCAAACTAGGCAAAGCAAGCTGCTATATTGTGTAACTCACTCGCATGTGCAATTATCTGGATTTGTAATTCATTTCTCCGTATATTTTGACAATCCATGAATCTAAATTATGCATCATCAACTCAGCCTATCGCAGTCCACTGCTGGACATAGGCCTCTCCCAAGTTGCGCCACAACACTCAGTCCTCTGCCTTCTGCATCCAGTCCCCCCCAGCCACCTTCTTCAGGTCATCGGTCCACCTGGCGGAGGAGTGCCCTACGCTGCGTTTGCCAATTCGTGGTCTACAATTAAAGACTCGTCTGCTCCAGCGGCTTTTCCTTCGACAGACATGGCCAGCCCATTGCCCAGTGGCAATGGGCTAGCCATGTCTGTCGAAGCTGCAGTCAGCTTACTGATCCTAAAAGCTATGTCAGTCACTCTAGTTTTTCTCCGGATAATCTCGTTATGGAATTATGCATCACTCAATGTATATAAGCTCTGTTATATCACAATGAAAGCCATTGTTATTGGCGAATGAGATCTAGGCCGAAAAAAGTTCAAGAATTTGACCGTCACATCACTTTTTCTATAGTACCTACGTTAAGCTTTAATTTATTTCATTATGCCTGTTATTTAATACATATGTACAACATGTAGATCTGTATTCGTTCCATATTTAAGGAGGTGACTATACCATTGATACTGAACACGAATCAATAAAAAAAATTGTCACTAAAAAAACCTATTTGTAAACAAACACATTCCCTCCGTGTGTCACGTGCGACACAAAAATGATGCGTGCGTAACCACCAAAACAATTTGTAGATATTTCCACCCTTTGACAATGCCGCCGATGACTTATTTTCAGAGTCGTTCGGGATTTATTTTCAAACCATCGCTATGTTTCTAAGTGAAAATTTTGGTATTAAATAATCGTAGAATTTTTTAAGTATTTTTAGATGACTAAGCACATTATTTATCATTTGCTCTAGAAATATGGCACGGTTACAGATCAACATCTTGTATAGCGAAAGGAACTTCGTTCAAACCGGGTGTCCCACGACACCTCTTGTATTTATTGTGAGTTAATTATACAATCAGGTAACCCACTGCAGTGATTCAGAAGATTTTTGTATATTTGTTGTTTAGTCTGGTATAGGTAGATGTATAGGTACTGTTGACCATACGTCAGTGGTAACACTTGAATTACAAAAACCTTACTGAATATTAGTTTAATTAAGTTTATTTTTTTCTTATTTACAATCTGTAGGTTACCTAAATAATTATAGATCCTCTATTATTGATTTATTCTGGAACTAAAACAACTTTCCTCACAAGAACATGCCTGCAGATATTTTTATTGAAGACTCATAGATAGGCATAGCCGGTGCCCATATTTATATTTACTGGGACATAAAGTGTCCATTCAGCTAATTGTCTGAGCCTTTGTCTCGTGTCGTAGTGTCTCCGCACTAGCACAATGTTACGACTTCCCTGTCGAGAACAATGGGGATAGAGATAGGAACGTGTCTAGTTTTTTTTTATGTATAAATAATTTCAAGTGCTCATCGATATATTTCCTTTGCTTAAAACTTTTCATTAGATCTTTGTTTTATTAGCTATGTTATTGCTATTATGAGTTTATAACAATTTTATTTTATTTTATTAACACTTTTTTGTGTGTGTTGTGGCGCAACTTGGGAGAGGCCTATATCCAGCAGTGGACTGCGATAGGCCGAGTTGATGATGAAACTTTTTTACTCTACATAGTATAATAACAGTCTAGCCACTCCATACAGTCGTCCAACGTGAGAGCTAGTATCCCAAGCTGCCTTCAAAACTGTCAAACAATGTCCAGAGTTGCCTTTGAAAACTGTCAATGTAAATTTTTGTTGAACCACTGTATGAAACAGATAATTACACTATGGTGTAATAATTAATTGCACAGTAAGTTGCACAGTCATGGTCTTGTCTGGAAATTAGCGCGACAATTATGGTATTACTGTGGCAGTAATGCTGAAATAGTGCCCTTTTTGGCTTTGTACTGATTTTTGTTTGTGTTTGAATTACCCTAATTGATATTTAAAAAATTACAAACATATATATTATGACGCCTGTTTCCCATAGGGTAAGCAGAAACTATGGATTTCCACCTGCTACGATCCTGACACACCTCAAAAAAAAATAAAAAAATATATATATTAGCCTTTTGTTATAATCTGTTCAAGATCAGATAGATAGATAAATCATTTATTTCTATTTATTTCAGAATACATTTTATATCACAGAATGGCAAAACAAAAAGGCCTAGATACCTCATGTTAAGCAGTTATCTTTGCCCATAACAACTGCAACCACCTAGGTTGTTACCTAAATGGTACTTATTACAAATCGCAATCGCCAAATTGAGACCTAAAGATGGAAGTTCTGGATGAGAATGTAAGTATTTTTATTTATTTTTATTCTTATTCTTTATTGTACACACATATATACATTTACATTACAGTAGGAAAGTTTATGTACATCGGCGAGCTATTATTATTATTTTATTTCTTTCTTTATCGTGAGAAAAAAAATCGCATACACCTAGGTAATTTCGATTTAGGAAATAAATCGTCCCCTTAAACAAACAGTTAAATCAGGAAATACTTGTTGAGAAATTATAAACACATTCCGGTACAATCGATCATTTAAAATCAATTAACAGTATAAACTACACGAATCGACTAATCACCGCACTAACAGTCCCAATCAATCGTAAAAGTCAAATATTGATTTGAAAACCTTGCCTTAATACCAGTAATTGCTCGTTCCACTCATTGTTTCGCATGAAGCGTGTCTCGTGGCTATAAAACACACTCGATCATCGCCGAAGCTTTATTAGAAATTGTCCGAATGTCCAGTCAAAGTTTCATAACTCTACGGTAATTTATAAGGAATACTATATATTGCCACGTTTCGTTGCGTTTAGTAAATTTTAACGCACGTCTGTCACATCAATGGCTAGTGTTGTGCTTTTTAAAGGGCTATTGTTTAGTCGATTATTTTAGTTTTAGTTCATTTTAAGACCGTCTTTATTATCGTTGAGCTGAGGCAGAGATGTTGTGTGTTGGTAAAATCTTCGCCATTAATGAATGCTTAGTCTATAAAATTGGCAATAGAAACTTTTTATCTAAAACCATAGATTATTGCACAGTGCTATAAATCGGGAACAAATCCATTGCACCACCCACTCAAACTAAAGAATCATTACCTTACAAAACCTGAATTGTACACGAAACAAAAAGATACAATCACCGACTCATTCATTCAGAACCACGTGCACTTAACACGGATTTTATTAAGTTACTCGATACCTTCGATCAAATATAGTATAGATGCACGATTACCGCTCGAAGAACGGTGCCATCATAACTATGCAATCATCATTTCAGCCGAGACGTCCACTGCTGGACAAAGGCCTCCCCAAACTATGCAATAGCCAATAAATAAATAAATAAAATAAATAATATTTTTTATTTCCTTAGTTTTTTACAGTATACATTGAATGTGTTTCTATATATTTTAGACACTAACAAAAGTATGGGCTGCTGTGCCTGAGCTAGGTAAAAACCTGTATTTCAGGTCACAGTCCTCTTTCCTAATTAATTAGCAATAATCAGTCGCGTGCACAGATTTACTTTCAGCCGCTTCACGACCGCGCTAGCAGTGAGGCGTTACACAATGCTAAAATGTATAGAAAAAAAATATAAAAACTACATTAATAATAATAATAATAAATAAATAATTTTTATTGGCACTAAAAATGGCACATTATAATAAAACAAAGTTGAACCGGATTAAATCGCGTATATTATTTAAATTGGTTATTGGTTGGTTGTTTGCTTTGTTTTATTATAATGTGTAGTGATCGCGAAAACCTAAGAAGTTATTATATAAAAACTACACTCCAAATGAGCGAACAAAGGATGGAGTATCGTACTTGTCTTTATCGTAAACGTAATTATCAGTACATTTGATCGCGGACAGGTTTTTTGGGTTTGATTTTGTACAAGACCGTGCATCTGTAGTATTTTTGATCGAAGCTCGATACAGATAAATGTAACAAGTAAATGTATTCAAATTGATGATTGATTCGAACATGTAACGCAACATTGATTGAATAGAGATACATAACATTATTGTCGTTATGTATCCGGGCAGATGTTAACCTTTGACCGGTGTCGACAGATAGGTGTTCGGTTTATCCCGTGTTTTGATTCTGTGGTTGAATGATGGGCTATGTTTGTAATTTGATGGACAGCAGTTATGTCTGTTGGTGTCCACCCTTTGCTCTTGTGTAGTTTTGATTTTATTGACGTAATGGTGTGACGTCATCCTCATTAGATGTAGGTATTTGTGAGTGAAGTGAGCACGATCTTCCAAGATTATACTATAAGATGAATAGCTATATTTTTTGTACACTATTGTACAAATAAAAAAATACATACATACTATTATGATAAAGAGAACTTACGCTTAGGTTACGCAGTGCGTGTGAACAAGCATGCAAGTTGACCGTGCGACTTGCTTCAATGCAGCTACTCGCACCGTGTGTTCGCATTGTTAACGACGTCTGTGGTCTAGTGGACTGCGATAGGCTAAGTTGATGAGCGACTGACCGACTCGTGCACGACAGTAAATTGTATAATAAATAAATAAATTGTTGTGTTACTGGAACGCACCCTTACAAGCTGTCAGTTTTGATACTAGTGAATATATGTACTGTGTTGAATATATTATCTTTGGAGGGCTACAAGTGTGATGTTGGGATGAGTAGCTTTGCTTTGAATAATAGGCATTAATATAAAAGTTAATAAAGAACTCAGACATTAATAAACTGGTTTTTAATACATGGTGGCAGCGGAAGGCT
This sequence comes from Asteroscopus sphinx, assembly GCA_949699075.1. Lineage (NCBI taxonomy): Eukaryota > Metazoa > Arthropoda > Insecta > Lepidoptera > Noctuidae > Asteroscopus > Asteroscopus sphinx. The sequence continues at coordinate 10,360,986 of OX453018.1, read as the reverse complement.
AAATTTTATAAAAATGTCGGTTTTTTTTTTTTTTTTTTTTTTTTTTTTCGAATGGGCTCTCGCAGGTGGGACCGAAGTCCCATTTCTGCTTAACCGGACTTAGTTGGCGGAGAGTCCCATGTGGGACTCCATTCGCCGAAGGTTTTTTCCCTACATACTTACAAACTAGATGCGCGCGGCATCAATACCGCGCGTAAGCGGGCGCCCCCCGAGGGGGGGGCTCGAACCTCGCTGGGGCATTGCAGGGGGACCCCGCAGTTCCTATGTCCCCCTAGCAGCCGTTGCTGCATCGAATGGGTTTCCTCGAAAGTAGCGGACTTTCGGTCCCTATCGGGTGACGTGCTAAACGCCGTGAAGCGGCAAGCCTCGCCGGCGAGGCTAAGACCTACCTAGAAAACCTAACCAGTGGCTACGCAATAGCCTGCTCCTAGGAACTACTCTAGAGCATAGGGCCGGTCTCGCGTGACGAGATTATCTCCGGTTGCTTACACCGTGAGGGCGTCCCCAGGGGGGAGCTCGGACCTCGACTCAGGGTGCAGCAGGGGGACCCCGCCACTGATCCCCCCAGCAGCCGGTGCTGCGTCGGCATGTGTTTCTGTTTCTCGAGAGTCGGACTCTCGGATTCTGTGTGTGTGTCGCGTCGGTCCTCGCCGGCGGGGACGATATTTTGGACGACGGCGTCGGAGTGTGCTTGTACTTTTATCTGACTCCTGGAGGAGTGTAATAGCGTCATCGGGCTCAATGAGTGTGTGTCTGGGACGTCGGGTTTTGCTAATAGCAGATGGCTGGTAGACGGTGGCCGCCACGACCAAGGGGTTGGGGTGCTTGGGAGCGGAATCGAAATAGCGTTTTGAGACACGCTTGAAAAACTGCTTGATGGTCGGCAGTTTGAGGTCTAGGTGGAGGTCGACATTGCGTACGTACCAGGGGGCGCCTACGGCCCTTCGCATGAAACGGTTTTGGAGGGTTTGGAGTATGTGAATTCTCACCGGCTTAACGTGTGCGAACACAACGCTAGCATAGGCGAGTATGGGGCGGATACAGGTGGTGTATATCCTTACTTTGAGAGGAGTGGGCAACTTACTGTGCGCATTGAGTAGGGGGTGGAGACGTCCGAGGACGAAGGCGGCACGGTTTTTCACCTTGCGGATATGCGGTCTGAAAGTCAGTCTACGGTCAAGGATCACGCCAAGGTATTTGGCTTCTCGTTGCCATGGGATCTGTTTTCCGAACATTGAGACTGGTACGCTTAATTCTTTACGATACTGTGACAGGGGTCTCTTATCGAAGAGGACCGCTGCACTTTTTTCGGGATTGACTTCGATTCTCCATTTCCGGAACCAGTCACCTAGGGTGTTGGCCGCGGATTGGAGGGTACGAGAAATAGCGACATGGCTCCTGCCGGAGTAATAGATTGCCGTGTCGTCGGCGAAAAGGGCAATACGGGCTGCACCGCATTTTGGAATATCGCTGGTGTACAGCGTGAACAGTAGGGGGGAGAGCACGGAGCCTTGTGGCACACCGGCGTGAATGGGATGGGGGGAGGAGAGAGCCCCTTCTATGCGATAGCAAAAGGTACGATTCGATTGTCAAATAGTTGGTTTTTGGTCATAGTGGATTATTATTCAAGGTTTTTGGAAATATTTCCTCTTAATAGTTTAACTGAGGATGCAGTGATTCTAAGGTGTAAGGAATCTTTTGCTAGGTATGGAATTCCCGAAGTTATACGTACTGATTGTGGTACGCAGTTTAAATCTAAGTTTGTTAATTTTGCGAGGGATTATGGATTTAAGCTGCGAAATAGTAGTCCACATTTTCCACAGAGTAATGGTATGGCCGCGTCGGCTGTAAAAATAAGCAAGCAATTGTTATCTAAAAACGAGGATATCTATTTGGCTCTTTTAGCCTATAGAAACACACCATTAGAATCTGGATACAGTTCAGCAGAGTTAATGTTTCATCGCAAATTAAGAGAGAAGTTACCTATTGTGAAATCTCTATTAAATAAAGTTGTGCAGCCAGGGCAAAAATATAGGAAATTAAGATTTAAAAAGAAACTTAAAGATGCTAAGCATTATGATAATAGGCATGGGGGTAGGACCTTAAGTAAATTATCAGCAGGGGATAAAGTGTGGATAACAGATTTGAAAGAGTATGGGGAAATAGTAAAGTGTGGTGCAGAACCCAGATCATATATTGTAAAAACTCATAGAGGGGAGTTTAGAAGGAATAGATGGCATCTTATTGAATGTCAAAATCAGAGGAATGTAGATGAGGATGGAGAGTCTGGTATAGAGATAGAGGATAATTTAGAATTTGGGCAAGTGGATTCCAACCAACAAATGTCATCAAATGAAAACCAAGAAATGTCATCAATAGGAAATAATAATATTGTTTCTAGTAGAATAAGGCGGCGACCACATTATTTGGATGATTATATTACTGAGTAATTTATTGTAATTTGCAACAGCCTGTAAGGGAGCAATAAGGGAGGATGTTGTGTTACTGGAACGCACCCTTACAAGCTGTCAGTTTTGACACTAGTGAATATATGTACTGTGTTGAATATATTATCTTTGGAGGGCTACAAGTGTGATGTTGGGATGAGTAGCTTTGCTTTGAATAATAGGCATTAATATAAAAGTTAATAAAGAACTCAGACATTAATAAACTGGTTTTTAATACATAAATAAATATATTTGTGACATTTTTACACAGCACCATCTAGTCCCAAACCACGGACCAGTAAGCCTCAAGACGCCGCTTAAACAAAGTTTTGCATGAGAAAGCAGTCGCAAAATGTTGGCGGGGACCGGGAGGCGGCCGGAGCGTTATGATTGGTCGGCTCAAAAGTACGGTGGTACGATTCCCTATGATTGGTGCCGCTCGCTGACGGACTGACGTCCTGATTGGCCGCGGGGCGTATGATATGCTGTGCTACTGCATATGCGTTGTGACCGGGAGTGTCCGGCTAAGCGGCGTCTAGAGGCTTACTGGTCTGTGTCCCAAACTAAGCAGAGCTTGTACTATGGGTACTAGACTATGGATATAATACTTATATGCTTCTTTTTTGTAACTATATACTTATAATATATAAGCAACACCCAGACCAACACAAATACACTTATGTTCAACACACAAATATTTGTGTCCTGTGGGAATCGAACCCACGAACTCGTTATCAGCAGTCTGACACTCGAACCACCAGACCACAGACGTCGTCAAATTATACCTATACACCTATACAGAATACCTACCAAACTTACTATAAAAACGACTTTTTTCGTCATTATTTAAGGTTTTATCTTTAGAAATACCCAAAGCCGAATAATTCCCACCAATTCAACGAAATAAGCATGTAAATTCATCATCTAACTTCTCATATTCACAAAAGAATACAGTATCCATTTTTCTTTACAAAAGCTATCGCCGCCAAAAGGTGGCAATTAGCGACAGGTGCTCTCATTCCAAAAATCATATAAATTTTACTTTTTTCTGCCACTTCAAGTTAAAAAAAAGATCTTTGTTCTTTTCTACAAAGTTTATCCCCAACACCCTTTGTCAATGTCATATTCGCTACCATTTTTGAGAATACAATGTATGGTGACATGAGGGGGTGTGTTGGTAGGATTACCATTCGTTTTGATTTTTACGGATTTGTCCTATTTTTGCGTCCTGCGCCACATGAAAATATATTTTCAGAAAAAAAATCTGTATATCCTTAATCAATCGTACAATCTTTCTTTGTTGCAAAATCTGTCGAAGTTGAACTTTACTAAATTCTCAATGATTTTCCAAATCATGTCCGTTTAAAATTCAGCATTCGTGGTAAACCCAACAATAGGCAAAGTCATGATGACCTTAATAAATTCCAAGGGCTGGATCTCGCAAAGATTTTGATGATTTTCATAATACTATTAGTTTTTGCTTTACCCAATGCTTATTTTTTGCGTTTTTTTGTTTCTCTTGTATTTGTGCGACGGCGACTCGAAGTCTGTCGTTTCACTGATTTTTTGTGGAAATAATTTAATAAACTACCTTTTGTTGGACGGTTTTTAGTAAAATTAATTTATTGTAAAAGAATATCCTTGGTCTAACCATCTGTGCCTGAATTAAAAGCGATCAAATTCAGCAAAAAAAAGCATTCACGTAATGTATTTTAGTGTAAGTAATTTTTTTTTGAGTAGCAGTCAGCACATATAAAATTAAAAAAATCGTAGAGAGTATAATTGTATTATTAGAATAGCTAACGCCTGCGGCTTCGCTTCCGTGATATATCGATCAAGAGATTTCTATATTTTGATCCAGCAAAAAACTGCTGCACTGCAGCAGATTTTGCGTGATGCTCAAATAATCAACAAACAATTACAGTTTATAACAGTTAGGATACCGCAGTGAAAATATTGCTTCGATATTTAATACTCTTTACTAGACAAGCCAATCTTTTTTAGGGTTCCGAAGTCCTACAAGGAACCCTTATAGTTTCGTCATGTCCGTCCGTCTGTCCGTCTGTCCGTCTGTCCTAATCCTTTACAGCTTAATAACTTCTACAGTTATAAACATAAGTAAATTAAATTTTGTTAAAAATAGTCTACATATAGATCTCAATTTTAAAAGAATAAAAAAATATTTTTTACGTATTTTAGGGCTGGCGACCTTACATGTGAAATGGGGATGAAACATTTTTTTTCGCTGCACCCCCTTGTGTGGGATATCATTGAATAGGTCTACTAAAATGAAGGTAATGTTTCATACACCACTTTTTTATCAGGTGTACCATCTGCGAAATATAGCCCGCCAAAGTGGCTTGCAATGTGTCCCCCCCCCTGCCATTTCTAAACTATGCAACGTAGAAAGTTATAATCTTCCACATTGATAGCCCTTTGTGAAAACTCTCTTTTAAAATTATTTCGAGTATAATGTGTTTATAATTTTTTGAGTTATAGAGAGAAAACTGAAAAATAATTAAAACGTCCTAGTTCAAAGGTCATTGATCTTAGAGAAAAATGATCATAGCAAATAATGCTCCTTTAGCTACTTTCTATTTGAAAAAATCACAAATAGTAACTTTGACATGACACACTTCTTAAATTTGGATTAACACACTTCTTTAATTTATCGCTAGATGGCGCTACTAACAACACGCTCTGAGTCGCAAATGCTGCCGATTATTGCAAAAACTAAAATAGCCATGATTAATAATCGATTTGATTCGTTTGTAATTACACCTACTTAAGGAACCCTATAATATTGAGCATGGCCCGACATACTCTTGGCCGGTTTTTTATAATAAAAAAGCAGGTCACATTATTACTTTTATTCATGACTTCTGAATAAAAGTAATAGTTATCGTAATGAAGTAATGAAGAATTCTCTCCCACACTCTCTGCGCGATAGCCCGTCACTGAATGTCTTTAAGACAAGAATTAAGGAGCATTTCCTTTCAACGTGAGTTATAGTACATGTCATGTATTATATCTGTATCTATATATAAATAAATAAATAATATATATATATTTTTGGGACATTTCTACACAGCACCATCTAGTCCCAAACTAAGCAGAGCTTGTGCTATGGGTACTAGACAATGGATATAATACTTATCTACTTTTTTTTGTAAATACATACTTACAATACACTAGCTTTTACCCGCGGCTCCGCTCGCGTTAAATTCTGCTAACCCACGTCAGTCCAGTCCAGTCCAGTCCATTCCAGTCCAGTCCACTGTCCCACTGTCCCGCTGTCCCGCTGTCCTGCTGCCCCGCTGCCCCACTGCCTCGCTAACCCACTGCCCCGCAGCCCCACTATCCCACTGCCCACTGCCCCGATTCCCCACTGCCCCGCTGCTCCACTGGCCCCCACTGCCCCACTGCCCCGCTACCCCACTGCCCCGCTGCCCCACTGCCCCGCTGCCCCACTATCCCACTGCCCCGCTACCCCACTGCCCCGCTGCCCCACTACCCCACTGCCCCGCTGCCCCACTGCCCCGTTGCACCACTATACCACTGCCCCACAGCCAGCCCCGCTGCCCCACAGCCAGCCCCGCTGCCCCGCTGCCCATCTGTCCCGATGCCCCACTGCCCCGCTGCCCCACTATACCACTGCCCCGCTACCCCACTGCCCCACTGCCCAACTACCACACTGCCCCGTAGCCCCGCTGCTCCGCTGCCCCACTGACCCGCTGCCCCGCTACCTCACTGACCCACTGCCCCGCTGCACCACTATACCATTGCCCCACAGCCTGCCCCGCAGCCCCACTGCCCCGATTCCCCACTGCCCCTCTGTCCCGCTGCCCCACAGCCCCGCTCCACTGCCCCGCTGCCCCACTGCCCCGCTGCCCCGCTATCCCACTGCCCCACTGCCCCGCTGTACAACTATCCCGATGCCCCATAGCCTGCCCCGCTGCCCCACTGCCCCGCTGCCCTCTGTCCCGCTGCCCTACTGCCCCGCTGCCCCACTGCCCCGCTGCCCCACTATCCCACTGCCCCACTGCCCCGCTGCCCCGGTAACCCACTGCCCCGCTACCCCACTGCCCCACTGCACCGCTATCCCACTGCCCCACAGCCTGCCCTGCAGCCCCACTCCCGTACTGCCCCGCTACCCCGATGCCCCGAAGCCAAGCTGCCCGCTGCCCCACTGCCCCGCTACCCCACTGCCCCACTGCCCCGCTGCCCCACTATCCCACTACCCCACTGCCCCGCTGCCACGGTACCCCACAGCCCCGTTGCCCCGTTGGCACGCTGCCCCGCTGCCCCACTGACTCGCTGCCCTGCTGCCCCGCCCCGCTGCCCCACAACCCCACTGCCCCACTGCTCCACTGCCCCGCTACCCTGCTACCCCACAGCCCCACTGGTCCACTGCCCCACAGCCCCGCTGCCCCACTGTCCCACCGTCCCACCGTCCCACTGCCACTGTCCTACTGTCCCACTGTCCCACTATACCACTGTCCCACGGCCCACTGTCCCACTGTCCCACTTATCACTATCGTCCCGTCCCATGTCCTGTCCCATGTCCCATCCTATGTCCAGTCCCATGTGCCGTCCCACTGTCCTGTCCCATGTCCCGTCTCATGTCCCGTCCCATTTCCCGTCCCATGTTCCGTCCCCTGTCCCGTCCACTGTCCCGTCCCCAGTCCCGTCCCCTGTCCCGTCCCCAGTCCCATCCCCAGTCCCATCCCCTGTCCACTTCACTCCACTCCATCGTACATTACTATCCGCTCGTGCAAATGCATAGAAGCTTCGATCTGTCGGGTGAGTACGCAACCCACGAAATAATTTTTTTCTTTTTTTCTTTCTTTCTTTCATTCTCAAAACCCATACCAGTTTTTAAGTCAGATCATCAGCTTTCAAACAAAAAAAAAATCATCAAAATCGGTCCAGTAGTTTTAGCGTGATGCTGGAACAAACAAACAAACAGACGTTTACAATTTTATAATAGTTAAGATAAGAAACACCCAGACCGACACAAACACTTATGTTAGTCACACAAATATTTGTGTCCTGTGGGAATCGAACCCACGACCTCGTGATCAGCAGTCCGACCCTCGTACCACTAGACCACAGAGGCACTATACATATATATATGAATGTATATACGTGGGACACTCAGAAAGTTTTGCGAAACTAAAAAAAATTGTTCTATACGTACATATATTTTTATCAAATCTTTTCAAAGTACTTTCCACCAGCCTCTATACAAAGATTCATGCGCCTAAACCAGTTTTCAAAACACTTTTTCCAGTCCGCCGCAGACACCTCGTTTACAGCCTGCTCGAACGCAGCCAGCGCATCTTCCGGCGACGAAAATTGTATCCCTTTGAGCTGATTTTTTATTTTTGGGAATAAAAAGAAGTCACACGGTGCTAGATCAGGGCTGTAAGGAGGGTGACCCAGGAGTTTGACTGGCGTGCTGTCCAGGAAGTCCCTCGTTTTGAGTGCGGTGTGCGCAGGTGCATTGTCGTGGTGGAGCAGTAGCCCGCGGAGCCCTGTGTTTGGTCGCTTGTTGCTTATAACAGAGAAAACTTCTGGCAAACATTTGGTAGTATACCATTCGGCATTAATGCTTCTTTGATCCCGTAAGGGAATTGATACCAAGTGGCCAGTCAAATTAAAAAAGCTAGCGATCAAAATCTTACCCCCGCTTCTAGATCGCTTCACTTTGGTAGGCGTTGGCTCATTTTGAAACACCCAAACAGTCGACTGGCGCTTGGTTTCTGGGTCGTATTGATAAATCCAGGACTCATCACCTGTAACGATGTCGTAAACACGCCGAGACGAGCCTGCTTCAAATTTGTTAAGCATATCACGGCACCATTCCACCCGGGCCTGCTTCTGAGCATCGGTGAGGTTGTGCGCCAGCGTGATACTATCCTCCTCACGCGAAGATGGCTGTGTAGAATCTCGTGAACGCTTCCCGATCCAATCTTCAATATGTGTTGAATCTCCTGATATGTAATTCGCCTATTGTCTTGGATTAAATTTTTCACTGCTAGCACGTTTTCTTCGGTAACAGCCGTCAAAGGGCGACCGCTTCTTTCGTCATCCCCCAAAGTTGGTCGACCGCGCTTGAATTCGTTATACCAACGATACACGGTTGCCTTGGAAGAGCCTTCATCCATGAATGCCATTTGAAGTCTATCGTACGATTCATCCGGTTTCAGGCGACACTTGAAATCGTATAAAATCATAGCTCTAAAATGTTCCCGGCGCAGATCCATATTTCAGTGAGACACAATACTTTGAATTAACTCGCAAAAAATGTGGAGGGAAATTTTGAAATTGGAACTTACTTATTTTTACTTATAAATAATCATATTTTCGAAAAACATTATAACTGGCCAGTCTCCCATATATAAAAACTTTTTTTCGCAATACTTTCTGAGGGGCCTGGTATTCTTATCTATCTATTATATATACTTAAGTATCTATATATTATTTATATTATTATTAGCTAGTACTGTAAGTAAATAAAGTAGGTTTAATTTATGTTGTACACTTGTTTCTTCTATCGCTCTAAGGTTTGATGTTAGAAAACTCAGTTCTGAGTTAAGCTCGCCGATGTACATAAACTTTCCTACTGTAATCTAAATGTATATTTGTGTGTACAGTAAAGAATAAGAATAAGATGTAATTATCATCACTACGTTTACATTAACATTAATTGGAGCACAAATAGCAATTTTATTCTTCGTAAAACTTATTGGAACTTGAGAAAGGACAAGACAAAAAGAAATATGTATATGAAATATGTGTATGTATATGTTATATTAAGAAATTAAAAACATATATGCAATTTACAAAACGCTTATGATAATAGCCCTGGACCCATACTTATATGTTTTTATAAGCTAAATAAGCTCTTAAACTTTAGTGATATTATTATATTATTTTAATAACAATCAATAACAATATTTCATATTTACAATCATTGTCTGCCCACGTGCTATACAGGTAGATTGGACATGGATAACATACGCCTCTTCAAATGTATTTTAAAACAAGCGCTCTGTAGAAAAAACATAATTTGAGTGTGTTGCAACTGTAACTATGAGTTTTTTTATGAGAAAAATTTCGAGACTTGAATAAACTGTATGTCCTCTGGTAAAGTAGAAGCAGGCCCATCATTTTTATTTATATACTTAATTTGCACTAGAGTAGACATTACGAACAAAAAATAACGCGCAACTTGCTGGCCGCGGAGCACGCGCGGCGCGAGCTTGGCTAACGGCCAAAATTAATATCCAATCTATCCACGATTTGCCCTACTAGAGATAGGAAAGGTAAGTGAGTGAGAGTGCAGGAGCTCTAAAAGTAAAGTATTTATGTTATGTAGTATATGTATTCTATTATGTTGTTACACTACGTACTACCCCTCTCTTTACTTGCCCATATTGTCCATCCTAAGGTTGTCTGGAAGAAATCGCCTTGAGCGATAAGACCGCCCATTGTACATGTGTTCTATATAAGTCATATATGTTGCTATCTTCTTTTGTGTACAATAAAGAGTATTTGTATTGTATTGTATTGTAAAACGTGCAACAAACATTCGATTCGAGGTGTCTTCTCTAGCACGTAGTACATAATACCTCAGTGCTTAATTTGACAGATTGCTTGATTTTTTTACTCTGCAAACAAGCGGAAGGTTGTGCAAATAACTGCTCCTGCTGCTGAAACTGCTCCTTCATGGAGTGCTGGACAAAAATTCTTGTTACACGTTCCTGAATCTGTGTTTCCATTATAATATGACATTATTATATTTTTACTGTTTGACATATTATATTTTTATTGTATGACATATTATATAATTGCATGACATATTATAATTATTGTTTAGAAACTTATATACCTATGGGTGATTTATAATTATGTTGTGATTTATCTAAATTAAATTAATTGAGTTGAAATAAAGGTTTTGCAAATAAATGACCTACCGAATATCATATACATACATAGATTCATATTATCACGCCTGATTCCCATTGGGGTAGGCAGAGACTATGGATTTCCACTTTACTTGATTCCACCAGATTACTTGATTTTATTCAGCAAACAAGCGGAAAGTTGTGTAAATAACTGCTCCTGCTGCTGTGATTGCTCTTCATGGAGTGTTGCACAAAAAATCCCGTAACACGTTCTTGTTCACTGTTTAGTGTTTCTTAATACGATACCATTTTTCAACTATTTGGCGTCATTCTGACTAAATTGCATCTATTGCCTTCATTACAAATTATTTATATTCATCAAAACTACACACTTAAATCCCCTAAATATCATACCAAAACACACTAGAAATACTTCTAAAATTACAAAAACTAACATATTACTTACTCCACAAAAAATATATAAAAAACAAGGGCCGTTTGGTCACACTAATCATAAGCAATTTAGTATAAACTCATGGAATCGGGGCAAGCTTTGTACCGATGTTAATGTTCCCAATTCTGTTTAGTTGATTTCTATAAAATATTATAAATGAGACGGCTACCACTAAGAGAATGACCAAATATTGTGTATGAAAGTACGGATGCACGAAAGTTCTTTCTTTCTTTGTTTTTCTTATTCTTTATTTTACACGAGAATCAGAATCAGAATTTTCACTTGTGATTCAGAAAAATACATTTAATTATAAGTAGAAAATAAATTACATACAGTCGGCGCCAAACAAACAATAAACGAAGATCATTAAATTACTTACTACTAATAAAAACAAAATACCTAATATCAAATACAAAATGAAATTTACAACGACAAAACAGTAACTTTCCAAAAATGCGTTCCCCGCTCGACCACTTGCAACTCGCACGCACTTTGCTTGTTTGTTTGGCGCTGACTTATGATTAGCTACTTACATTAGTTTAGTTAGGAGAATAGTTATTAAGACTAACAAAAATACATTTAATTTTTCGCATTTCAGTTTCTGTTTCAATTTGGTTATTTTTTGTCTATGGATGTGTAATAATTACTCGATTTTGTTAAAAATAATAATTGGAAATGTCGGATATGCTGATCGTGGACAAAGTATTAGACTTTGTCCACGATCAGCTTATCCGACATTTGTATACAAATGCGGCTTGAGCCATCATGCATGACTGGAGGATTTAGTGAATCCTAATATATTTAGGCTCTTATTGCCTTGCATTTATTTTTTTATTATATTTTTTATTGTACATACAACAAACGAAAACAAAGACAGTAGTTTACAGAAAGAATATTTAAGTAGGATGGTCTTATCACACAAGGCAATCTCTTCCAGACAAACTTTGGACACCTTTTTGCATTATTAAATTTTTGACATTTTTTAAGGGCGTGTACTGTGCTTATTTGAAATAAAAAATCTGAATTTGAATTTTAATAAAATGATATTCCACTTACCGGGACTTTATGAAACCGTACACCTTACGCAATATGAATCCAGAAAAATGGAATATTCTTTATATTTTATTCACTGCTGGAGCTCAACAGGTAAGCATGAATAAATTGTGTTGCCGATGACAAAGCCGACACACAGTCCAACTGCGTTTTTCATAAAGTGTCGGCCTGTTAAACATTTTTTATTTGGCCATTTGCTACCAACCGCGTTATATGAAAAATGGATCGTAACATCGTACCCTTTTCTCGTGTTTTTTTACATCACCTTGAATAAATCATGTCATTAAAATTTAATAGTCACGCCACAAGCCGTGTTAGTTAGATCTTTTGTTGTGTCGAGATTTCGAGTATCTTTTCATTCGATTGTTACTATTTAGGGCTATTGTGGCATCACTATGGTTAAATCGACTAAATGCCGACTTAATTTCATTAATCGACTTCTTTGTACGAATTAAGATTTAATTGAGTCAAGCTTACCTTTGTAAGGCATTGTGTTGGAGTATTTGAATGTGTGGAATTCGAAATATTTCTTAGTTCGAAAGTGTCTTAATGACGGACAAATGCTTTGGATCGCGTGCGCTTTGTGTTTTATTCGATTCTGATACGTCATATATCACGGTATTGTAGTTTTAACAGCGTATTGTATCAATTTTTGTGATTGGTTTCACTTTTTAGGGTTCCGTACCCGAAGGGTGCCAAACGGCACCCTATTACTCTCGCTACGCTGTCCGTCCGTCCGTCTGTCTGTCACAGGGCTGTATCTTTTGAATGGTAATAGGTAGCCGGTTGAAATTTTCTCAGAATATGTGTTGCTATAAGGTGTATCACGACAAATACTAAAAACAAAAAAAAGTCTAAAAACAATGGGGGTCCCCATACAAGAAACCACGAAAAACATGCATTTTTTTCAACGTTTTTGTTCCTGCTCTATCTTCAAAACGGTAATACATATCAGCGTCAAACTTTGTCAGATTATAGTGCATATTATGTAGATTAGCAACAAATACTAAAAATATGTCAAACATAGACATATGTAATGATTAATATAAATCATGAGCTGGTTACGCGGCGGCGTAACCAGCTCATGATTAAGGGCTCCGTTCGAGCTCGAAACCGGTCGGGCACACCCGATGATATAACGTGAGTGAAACCGTTTATATTAATCATTATGAATTTAACTCACGATAGTTATTATATAAAAATAGACATATGTGGTGGTACTTGCGTAAGAAATAAGATACAAAAATTAACATTTCGCACACTTTGCGTTGATGTCTTCTGATGAACTCTCGTATATTAAATCAATTTCTATGGGGTATCAGGTCGATGGATAGTACGGAACCCTTACTGCGCGAGTCCGACTTGCACTTGGCCGGTTTTTTTAATATATCCGTGAAAATATGATGAAGGTGCGTTGTAAAAGTGCAGATCATTTAAATGAGGGTTTTATGTGTATCATGTTCATGATTATGTACTCTTTCATATCATAAGCTACCTATTTGAACAAAGCTATTTATATAAATAGCACTGGATTTTGACAGTTTGAAACATGAGCGTTACGTTTAGATTATTTTCTGAATATAAGCCTAAGAAAAGTAAAACTTGAATATGTTTCGAACTTTTATTTTAGAAACTAAACTTATCATCATCGTGACTTACCGAAATCACAAAAATAAAATTAATCAAAATAATCGCACTATCGAATCGATTTAAAATTCGAATTCAAATTCGGTATCGATTTTTTCCGTTGATACCAAAAAGGTGTTGGGCGGGATCGCTAAGAGCGAGTCATGTGTGCGGTTTGAGGGGTCCGAGGAGGTAAGAGGGAGGGGGGAGTGCGCGGGCGAAGGGCAGAGGTCACGCGAGCCTCAGCTCTGTCTAGTGATGAGATTGATAGCTTCAATAATATTTATAAGTTTTACAATTTCAAAAGTTTACGAAGATTCTTTCTTAAATCTTTATTTGGTAGACTTTAACGTTACAGTAAATTCCGTGTAAAGTTGCTGAAAGCTACACGTTGAATCGAAAAAGGCACAACATTAAATAACGTTAACAAAAAATAACGTTACAAATAAGTGAAAGTAAATAAAAAAGTGCAAGTTGTTTCGCTAATGACAGTCATCACATGTTAACACTGTGAGTTGTTTAATGAACAGTGACTGTATTAACTAGGTACATAGAGTGGTGATTAATTTGCTTATATCTGCCGTAGATAATTGCCATTTGGGAAGTGTTGATTTCTAATTGATCAATACTAATGGATTAAAGTTAATGTATAAAATGTAAAGTATGTTGTTGCAATTATTACAAGGCATCGTTTACAGTCACAATTTCTACATATTTACCGTAAATTTTACTGTCTTAAATATCTTTGGGAATTTGCTCTTATAATAATATCCTTCAAATTTCAGATAAATATTAATTATTTAGCAGATCATTTTTCGCGTAGATTAGGTAAATAAGGTAACTAAAAAAGAAATCGCACTATTTGGTTAGGTATCTATCGATATCGGTGATGGTATTAGTCACAACACTAGAACCCACACCTTGCTTCACCTACCAACGTGGTCATGACGAAAATGTAATATTAATTCAACTAGTCATATGAGGATAAAATTTATTTTATTCTTTTCTTTTTTAACCTGTTTAGATTTTCATTGATAAGTTTAGTATTAACAATATGAGTTTGGAAGCGACCGAAAATGGCAGAATATTTAGCCTGCAGACTGCAAAATTAATGTTGCAGTCACAAATAAGTTTGTGCAGCAAAATTATGGGACAGGTTAATTTCCAGCTGACTGTAAAAAACCATTGCTCGATAGAATATGACGAGAAAATCGGAACCGTTGGTAAGAAATTCCTTACACCGCACATATGCGTTGACATTAAAGTATCTATAGACACAGCTATAGATGTTAAGGTTCCCATATTTAAAAGAACTTATAGCACAATCTTCGTGATAAAAATAGCTACCAAAAAATACCCGTCAACGCTCATCGAACACAAACAAAACAACACAACTAACCTAATACTTAATGACAACATAAAGAACGCCTATTGCCCTCACGGGACCTACATCGACGAACGTTTATTCACGGTGTAAAATTTCAAAACATCACTGAATGGGCGCGGGGTAAAAACAAAATGAAACGATGCAATCTCGATGTTCAGTTGTTCAGTCGATCAGTGTATGCAAATAGGAGTGAAGGGAAAACAATGAATGGTTCCTGCTGATAATCTTTTGATTTTACATATTATGTTTTGATATGAGCAACGTGTTTGGTTCACCTGTTAATACTGTGTACTTTTTTTGTTCTGTATGTGTACTGGTTGGTAAGAAAAGGTTTTTTAGGACGTTGTGTTTGGAATGCTGAGATGAATGGATCGATTGAAAAGTGTTTCATTACTTTCAGTTCAAAATTAGAATGTTATACATAACTGAGGATTTGTTTTGTTTTATTTTTACTGAAATTACTGCATCTCAAAGGAGTATCAAAGTATTAGGAAAATAAACATTTAAAAAAAGTAAAACCGGCCAAGAGCATGTCGGGCCATGCTCAGTATTATAGGGTTCCTTAAGTAGGTGTAATTACAAACGAATCAAATCGAATATTAATCATGGCTATTTTAGTTTTTGCAATAATCGGCAGCATTCGCGACTCAGAGCGTGTTGATAGTAGCGCCATCTAGCAATAAATTCAAGAAGCCAAATTTAAAAAGTGTGTCATTTCAAAGTTACTTTTTGTGATTTTTTCAAATAGAAAGTAGCTAAAGGAGCATTATTAGCTACGGTAATCTAAGGTCAATGACCTTTGAACTAGGACGTTTTAAGTATTTTTCAGTTTTCTCTCTATAACTCAAAAAATTATAATCACATTATACTCGAAATAATTTTAAAAGAGAGTTTTCATAGAGGTCTATCAATGTGGAAGATTATAAGTTTCTATATTGCATAGTTTAGAAATGGCAGGGGGGGGACACATTGCAAGCCACTTTGGCGGGCTATATTTCACAGATGGTACACCTGATAAAAAAGTGGTGTATCAAACATTACCTTCATTTTAGTAGACCTATTCAATAATATCCCATAGGAGGGGGTGCAGCGAAAAAAATTTTTTTTTCCCCATTTCACATGTATGGACGCCACCCCTAAAATACAGAAAAAACGATTTTTTTATTCTTTTAAAATTGAGATCTATATGTAGACTATTTTTTAACAAAATTTCATTTACTTATGTTTATAACTGTAGAAGTTATTAAGCTGTAAAGGATTAGGACAGACGGACAGACGGACAGACGGACAGACGGACGGACATGACGAAACTATAAGGGTTCCTTGTAGGACTTCGGAACCCTAAAAAACGTCTCGTGTTAGGGCGCGTTTACATTTTGGTAAAGTAAATAGTCCAGTATGAAAAAAAACCGGCCAAGAGCATGTCGGGCCTTGCTCAGTATTATAGGGTTCCTAATTACAAACGAATCAAATCGAATATTAATCATTGCTATTTTAGTTTTTGCAAACAGCGCCAACTAGCGCTGAATTTAAAAAGCTAAATCAATATAACACAATGTTACTTTTTGTGGTTTTTTAAAATAGGAAGTAACTAAAGGAGCATTATTTGCTATGAGCATTTTTATCTAAGGTCAACGACCTTTGAACTAGGACGTCTTAAGTATTTTGCAGATTTCTCACTATAACTCAAAAATTTATTATCACATTATACTCGAAATAGTTTTAAAAGAGAGTTTTTATAAAGGTCTATCAATGTGGAAGATTATAAGTTTCTATGTTGCATAGTTTAGAAATGGCAGGGGGGGGGGACACATTGCAAGCCACTTTGGCGGGCTGTATTTCGCAGATGGTATACCTGATAAAAAAGTTATGTATGAAACATTACCTTCATTTTAGTAGACCTATTCAATGATACCCCACACGAGGGGGTGCAGCGAAAAAAAAATTTCCATCCCCGTTTCACATGTATGGGCGCCACCCCTAAAATACGTAATCAAGATTTTTTTATACTTTTAAAATTGAGATCTATATCTAGACCATTTTTTTACTAAATTTAATTAACTTATGTTTATAACTGTAGAAGTTATTAAGCTCTATAGGATTAGGACAGACGGACAGACGGACAGACGGACAGACGGACAGACGGACAGACGGACAGACGGACAGACGGACAGACGGACAGACGGACAGACGGACGGACATGACGAAACTATAAGGGTTCCTTGTAGGACTACGGAACCCTAAAAACCGACTTCAAAAATAATAAAACAATTTGAAACGGTTTAGGAAGTAACAGTTTTGCCTTTAATTCAGCTTGATTTAAGAAAAATTGGCACCGACTTCCTAAACTGTTTCATACAAATTATTTTACTTTTTTGAAGTCGGTTATCATTTTTTTTTAAAGTTTATTTTATTGCTCTATTTTTAGTGGTATTAACAATAGAAATTGATTGCTGCAGTCCTCGATAATTTTCTGTTATCCATCTAAGAGTTCCCTTCTTTATCTCCGAAGATATTCATCAGATTTTCACTAAATTATACTTTCTGAATGCTTGATTTGTTGATAAAAATATCAAAATTGCTGTGGAAGTGGAATTGACGGAACTCCTCAAATATTGCCTACAATATTTGAGGAGTTCCGTCAATTCCACATAGATCCCATTACCAGAACTGGATTTTGGAATTTGGAAGTATATCCTTTCAAATGAAAATATATTTTCCAAATCGGTTTATAAATCACGGAGTTCTGAGTTAACAAACATTAAAAAAATACAATCGAATTGAGAACCTTCTCCTTTTTTTGAAAGCGGTTAAGATGGAGGAAGAGAGCTGATATTAAAGACAAAGATGCGTGCATTTATTACATAATTTATTTGATCACAATATTATGTCCAATTAAATTGCTATCTAATACACCAAGATATACAACGACGACGTCTGTGGTCTAGTGGTTCGAGGGTCGGACTGCTGAACACGAGGTCGTGGTTCTCTGGTCGTGGTGGTCTGGGTTCGATTCCCACAGGACACAAATATTTGTGTGATGAACATAAGTGTTTGTTGGTCTGGGTGTTTCTTAGAAGTATTTATTTACAAAAAAAAAGTATATACCTAAGTATTATATCCATTGTCTAGTACCCATTGCACAAGCTCTGCTTAGTTTGGGACTAGATGGTGCTGTGTAAAAAAGTCCCAAAAATATTTATTTATTTATTACTTATTTATATAACATCACCACCCAATTTATTACATTTCAAAATAACAGTCCAATAAATTTCTTCAAAGTACAATTTTAACAAAAGCTTTTCAACAATATCGTTGTAGTACATGGGGCACATTGTTAATAACAAATAGGCTTCTTATATCAGTTAACGACAAATTTAATAGTTAACATCTGTAGTAACTAGTAACGTTTGCTACGAATATATTGTGAGCGAGTTATCTTGGCGAGACAACTAGCATTTATAACTTTAAGTTCTTGTTAAGGGTGAGATTGAAACTATATTTTCTTATTGCAGCGTTGAATTCGCACTTCATTACTGTATATTGAATGACTGGATGAACAAGCGTCATATACAAGAATATGGTAGAAGCATACAAATAACGAAAAAAAAAACGTGTGCGGTCAGGAAAGAAGTTTGCGACGAAGTTAATGTTATATATTAACAGACGCATGCAATAAATATTGAAGGGTTCATTAGAATGACAACATTACAAATTTCTCAACTATAATACAAGCATAGATATCATATCATCATAATATAATTATGCATTG
Source organism: Asteroscopus sphinx (assembly GCA_949699075.1). Taxonomy (NCBI): domain Eukaryota; kingdom Metazoa; phylum Arthropoda; class Insecta; order Lepidoptera; family Noctuidae; genus Asteroscopus; species Asteroscopus sphinx. The sequence continues at coordinate 10,342,334 of OX453018.1, read as the reverse complement.
TCTAGTACCCATATTACAAGCTCTGCTTAGTTTGGGACTAGATGGTGCTGTGTAAATATGTCCCAAAATATTTATTCATTTATTTATTTATTATTATTATAGATGGCAGGAAACATCTAGCGTCGGACTAATGTACCACAGAGCCTAAGTTCGATCCCCAGTAAAACATGTCTTTATGCATGTTTTATTTATTGGTTAAAATCTCATGTGACGTTATATTTTCTCCCGAATCACACCTACCGCAAGCAGCTATAAGGAACTTCATTCCAAAAAAAATATTCAACGATAAATCACGCATACAGGAGTATAAATGCTCCCGCAAGCACTGTTTGTCCACTGTCTAGGGGTCTGCTGGCTAGTACAAAAGACGGACAGGGTGGAAATAGCTACCCATGGACATTTCCGTGCTAGGTGCAACTCAGATTTATGAGCTCGGAACAGTGTCCACAGTAATTCATCATCATTCTCCTACCCTTATCCCAATTTATTTGGGGTCGGCGCAGCATGTCTTTTTCTTCCATACATCTCTATCAGCCGTCATCTCCGTGTTCACTTTCTTTTTATCCATATCATCTTTCACACAATCCATCCATCTTTTCTTTGGTCTACCTCTTTTCTTATAGCCATCCACATGCATAGACTGCCTCGTTGGTCTAGTGGTTGCAAGCGCGACTGCTGAGCGTGGGGTCCTGGGTTCGATTCCCGGGTCGGGCAAAGTGTTATTGGGTTTTTTCATTCGGAAATTCTCAGTAGCAGCCTGGAGTCTGGATTTGTGCCCGGTCAATGGCAATAGGCTCGCCCCCTATTAACATAACATAACATCACGCCTGTATTTCCCCGAAGGGGTAGGCAGAGGTTTAATAGTACACCCACATTTCGCCAGTTATGTTATAGTCCCATGTAATTGGGGGCAAGCCTATTGCCATTGACCGGGCACAAATCCAGACTCCGGGCTGCTACTGAGAATTTCCCAATGAAAAAATCCAATAACACTTTGCCCGACCCGGGAATCAAACCCAGGACCACACGCTCAGCAGTCACACTTGCAACCACTAGACCAACGAGGCAGGTCCCCATATTACATGGGACTATAACATAACTGGCGAAATGTGGGTGCACTATTACACCTCTGCCTACCCCTTCGGGGAAATACAGCCGTGATGTTATGTTATTTTATGTTATCCACATTCATACACAAATTTTTATGTCCACAGTAATTGATGAAGTATATTGAAAAAGATATTTTTGGTACGATATTTTACATGTTTGGAACGAGAACCAAGTACTTATTAATATTCTGAAATCCTCCTTCAATAAGTCCCTCGTTAAACTAGTCACCCTGTAGCAAAGTGCTTCGATTGGTTTATGTACTCCAGTTGAAGTAAATTGTAATTGGATTATTGTACATATTTGCAAAAAAATATCCGCCGGGGGACGACCTCGGCGAACACACAAATCGTGTTACTACACGCAAATCGTGGACGTTCTCAAAAGCACCACTTTAAACCGACGAGAATGCATGAGGAGGTTAATGAACGTGGATGAAGCGAAAGAGGTGTGTCAAGATCAAAGCGGATAGAAATTCATAGTCTCTGCCTACCCCAATGGGAAACAGACGTGGTAATATGTATGTTTGTGAAAAATATAGGATTTTTTTATTATTTTTACGCATTTACGTATGCGAAGCGAAATCTATATATTGTGGAAAGAAAAAATCGCTCACGAGCAGGATTGGAACCTCCAACTCCTGGCTCAGTACGCCAGTGTTTTAGCTACTAAGCTACCGTGAACACTGCTCGTGGTATCGAATTTAACTTCCACTTACGTCTTTCGCTGACGTCAAAAACATCCCATTGAGAAACAGACCGTGTTCCTCAACTGACGCACAACATAACAAGCAATATAGCCTTCGATCAACAGAATATAGCAAACTTATCACACGCATAAGCTCAGACGCGAATAATATTGAAAAATATTTTTTTAAATCTATCTCTTCGAGATAAAAGCATAGTTACCGAAACCGAATCTTCATTTTCTTATTTAAAATTCTACGCCTTAACATCGCGTTTTACAAGTGGAGCGATAGATGGCGTTCACAAATAGGCGCGCGCGCCGCTCGCGGGCAAACGCAACGAGCTGTCGACGCGCCCGACGAATGTTCTAAGCGAGTGTGCCGTATAACTGCGTTTCTGAATATTTTGGAGATTGGAGAAGTATTTTTGTGGACCTTATTTATTTATTAGTTTAAAAATGTTTTTAGGTTTGTTGCATTGTTGGTGAAGTATGACTATTGCATTGTTGATGAAATTGATGTCATATAATACATTTAATGGACATGCCTGTTTGTTCTTTAAAATCAAGATTAGAGTTACCTAACATTTTATTTTATTAAAATCACTGTAAGAAATACAGAAGAACAAATAGAATAGTTAAAAAAAACAGTCAAGTGTAAGTCAGACTTGCGCACTAAGGCTTACATTTAAAGACGAATCTAAGCGAGCTCAATGTTTCCAACTGTCAAATAGCACTGAATTTTGACAATTGGAAGCATGAGTTCACGCTTAGATTGTTTCTAAAAATAAGCCTAAGGGTTCCATACCACCCATCTCATACCCCGTCGAAACTGATTTATTTTATGACTACAGTTTATCAAATGTGCAGCACTGCACATTAATGTCTTTCATATTGCATCTCTTTATTTCATTATTTTTTGTTGTTTGTTTGTAACTATATAGCATGCACTACAATCACACGAAGTGTAACGCTTGTACTAGTATTTATTTAAGGTAGAGAAGGTATAAATACCTCCTTTGGGTTTAGACTTTTTTTATTTTTAATATTCGACAGCATAGAGGCAACAAACATATTCTGTGATTTTTTTATGTTTACCTGTTACGGTTAAAAAGACACAACTCTGTGACAGACAGACAAACGGACGGATGGATGGACAGATGGTTTAGGGAGAGTAATAGGGTCTCGTTGAGACTTTTAAGAAAAACTGCAACAAGAAATACAATTTCTACAATTTTCCGTCGCTAGGCAGCAAGCGGCACCCAAACGCGGTCGAAGTTGTGCTGCCATGCCAGTGCATGCAGCACCCGAGGGATAAACAGCCACTTTAATATAATTAATTTACCTCTTTTATATAAATAAGCATTTCCCTATTTACTCAACCACCAATTAGTCACTGTTTCACTACTGGGTACAAGTTTAATAGGTAAACGGACAGTTTACCATTTTAATGCGGGAAACATGCATGCATTTAGATGAAACATAATCTATTTAGGTTTTTTTTTTACTTCTAGTTCTGCTAAATGTTAAATCAAATATGTTGCTTATTCAATTTTATTTATGATATTTGAAAGCTCGGTTACATAACTTTTACATAATCAGATCATCCAAAATATTCTGAAGTTTAAAACTTAAAACTGAATAAAACGCGCGAGCCTCTCTATCCTTCTCGACCGTTCAAAGGCTTTGTAATAGCGTTACAATGGCGTAGTTTGTCGAACGTTTGACGCGACCCCTGACTTATGCGTCCCGCATCCACATCAAAACATGACCTGTCTTCGATATAACCTTCGGAGGGACAATTCTTTATTTATTCGTTCAGTATATGACTTTACATTTTATAGTAAAATTATTACTTATATTAATAAAATTAAAGCGGTAAATGTGGACACGGTCGTGTAAAAATATGCGTATACTTAGTAGTAGTAGAAGTACTAATAGGTGGTGTAGTAGTAGCAGAACTCCTTATGAAGGAGCTCGTCCGTGGAAGTACTATCACCGTTCCTACTTCTGCCGCCAAACAGTGATGCTTGCATTGTTTTGTTCAAGTGTGAAGGGTACGGGAGCCGGTGAAATTACAATCACATGAGACTTTCCATCTTCATGACTCAGTTAGGTGAACCGACTTGTGGTACTATTTAGGTAACTGCCTAGGTAGTTTTGCAGTTGTTATGGGCAAAAGTAGCTGGTTAACATCAGTGGGCCTTTAGCTCGTTTCGCCGTCATATATTAAATTTAAAAAAGGAAAGGAAAGTTCATAAAATGTTGTTCATCCCTATTGCATGATGGTTTGAAAAGAATGGGTGAAGAGTCAATGTTGAATTAAATAATGTGATCTAGAGAAATTGATTGGAAGAGGTTGTTAGAGACAAGTATGATACAGTCATGATTTTTTTTTTGCCTTTTCTGTGACTTGGCGATCTGTGTCTGTCTCTATGTAAGGAATATGTAAGGAATGCCTTAATCTGACTTCAATCTGGTAATGTTAATATTTTAAAGGAATCATCCAGTGATGTTCCTCTTATCGTGTATTTCAGAACCGATTCATCAGTGTGGGGGCACCATGCCTTTTTAGGCTGCCTCAGTGGTCTAGCGTAATGCGTTGAACTGCAGATCGTGGGTTTGACTCCCGGGTAGGACATAAAGTGTTATTGGGATTTTTCTGTCAAGAAAATTTCTTAGTAGCAACCAGAGCTAGGTTAATTTCCATAAAGGTCACAGATAATTAGTAAGATTATATCGGTTTTGAATAAAGCATTGATTGTTAATGCCTATGCCTAAGTTTTTTAACTGGTAGTTATGATATTGACCTCGCTTGTTTAACCGTAGAAAATGATGTCATAACATTAAAAAAAAAATGATTATTTGCATAGTCAGTGATTAACTTTTTTTTCGAAATTATGGATAGTCATTTAAACAAATAAAAAAATACTAATACTATACTAGCTCTGATCCCGTGTTTACTCCTGAGTAGGTACTACCACCATAATACCGGCTACGTATTGAACCCAGCCCAGACTAGCCGAGTACCAGACGGCGCGTTTATGTCTTTTGTTCGCAATTTTTTTTCTGTTCCAATAAATAATTTTATAAATAATAAATAATAATAAATAATAATTTTTTTTTTTAATAATTTATATATTATAATTCTAACTTTGTGGCACTGGGTGAAATAGGTCCCATTTGCTATGCGGTATTACTTTACACATTTTGTAAAACCATCTACGACGTCTGCTGTGCGTGGCCTGGATTCAATATATATCTCCTAAGATACATGATATCCTAGTTTAGGAGACAGGGTTTCTCTAATTGCTCTTATCTTTTGACTATATTGTATCCTGATTGTAAATAATAATGTGATGATTTTTTTTTTAACTGTGGTAAAATCTTTCCAAATATAACTCACCTTTCTGTTACACGCTGTATGACGTGTTATTGAAATAACTGAAAACCTCTTAAGGGGTCATTGTACAGTTGACTGCATGACAGCGGTAACACTTGAATTAGAAAACCACCCTTCATCATCATTATCATCATTTCAGCCGAAAGACGTCCACTGCTGGACATTGGCCTCCCTCAAGTAGCTTGGGGGGATAGGTATGCCATAATCGCCACGCTTGGCAGGCGGGTTGGCGATCGCAGTTGGTTGGTTAAATACCCAGAGAACGCTGCTGCCCATCCTCTGGTGAATCGCCTTTTACGACACCCATGAGAAGATATAGGGTGGTGCAATTCTTTACGTCCGACACCACACCAACGAAAACCATCCTTACTACTTACAAAATAAAGACATTGTCAACGTCAAAATATTACTACTGACGTGCGGTCAACCGTACAGTAAGGTGCACAAAGATGTATACACAAACAAAATTAAAACACTAATTTTAGGAAAAACTTGTTGATTATGTCTTTATATTTCACAAACCAGGTATTCGTGTGTATTAGCAGATGCCAAGTGATAATATTTAAAAATTTAAATCCCTTCATTTTCTTAAATTAACGTTTTAGTTCCGCCAAGTGTATACATCTTTGTGCAGCTGACTGTACTAATCAGTATGAAGAATTTTTACTATTAGCCTAACCTTGAAATCACAAAAAAAAACAGCTATTCCCTACATTTGTGATCAAATAAATCGAGAAAATTGAGGAAACAACTGTATTTTTTTCATGATTTCAGGGTTGGTCCCTTAGTAAAAGTTGTTCATACTGATGTGTACTATGACCCATTAAGAGGTTTTTAGTTATTTCAATAACACGTTGTATATAACTCACATTTTATTGGTATTCAATATCGGAATTTGACCGATACGACGACTTTGTGTCGGACTTCGGACACACGAGCCAAGATTAGTAAGGCATCGTTCAGAAAGGCAATACCATGGACCATTTAAAGACTCTTTAGATTATTTAATTGCCTGTGGCTCGATGTAATGGTCGAGTTGTCGGGGTCGAGTTATCATGGGGTTGACTAGTCATGGAGTCGAGTTGTTGACGGGGTGGAATTGTCGGGGTTGGGTTGTCTCGGGGTCGAATGGTCGTGATACCGTTTCGGGAACTGTTTATCTTTTCGGGATATTATATAGAGGTTTACTTGTAAAAATGGAAACAAACAGACAGATAGACAGAGTACCTTTCGCAATAATTTATAATAATATGTATAAGTGTGGATAGTAAAATGTGAAAGTTTTATGTTCATACAACTTTGGAAGGAATAAACATTTTATTTTTTTAACTTATTAGTTTGATTTATTTTTATTATTCTAACTTTGGTTTGGTGGGTTTGGGGTCTTTGCTTGAAATAATATTTTTTTTCTATTCTATTCTATAACCAAGTACTCATGTTATAATGTTAACTGTTTAACAGAAAGGAACCTACATCAACCAATTTGTTTGCCATATGAAAGCGCCTTAACAATCAGACGCGTGCTGTTTCAAAAAGAGCTCTAAGAGAAATTTCTCCGTAAACAACGTAAGAGCAAACCGTTCTAATCTCTTCATTAGCTTGTTATCAAAGCCTTTATGTCTTTTACATAGAGTTCAATTTCGTTTGTTGCATTTTAACATTTCTTTGGACGGATTTTAGTCGATATTAAGTACGTGTACGACATCAAAACTAAAACGTCTTAAAGGTTTGATCCACAATCGAATTTAGAACTTTGTGCATTGGGTTTAAAGTTCAATTCACATGATTTGTAGTGTTGGATTTTAATGTATTTTTTTCATTTAAATTATACCGTGGGAAACCGAGCATGCCCTGAGGGGCATTATGGAATTTGCAAGTGAATAGGACATATGTAGATATAAAAAAGCAAGTGAGTGGGTTTCGATTAGCATTAATTCATGTATGACCTTTGACCTTGTATTTTGAAGGTTGTGTAGCAAGGAGTAACAGATTATTATTATTAAGTTTATGATATTTGTACTTGTCGTAGTCATAGAAAGTTGAACATATTCGTAGATTAATGTGAGGTAGGTGTGTGTGGTGTGAGGTGTGAGGTGTGGTTGTTGCACTGACCCCCAATCGATGAGTCACCTCTTACACTGCACTTTGTGTCCCGAAATCTGTAGCCTGGGTGACCTTTGCGTTGCCACTGATAACGCCGTTGAAGTGGCAAAGTTTTGGGCTTGCCAAATTTGACCCAAGAGATTACATAAATACTATACCATCGACACGAAGAAGAAGAAGAAGAATGTGAGGTACGTAAATGCTTCCTTTTCAGGGTTCCGTACCCAAAGGGTGCCAAATGGGACCATATTACTCTCGCTATGCTGTCCGTCCGTCCGTCTGTCTGTCACAGGGCTGTATCTTTTGAACGGTAATAGGTAGCTGGCTGAAATTTTCTCTGAATATGTGTTGCTAGGGGTTATAGTTAGGGGTTATAGGGGTTATCACGACAAATACTAAAAATAAAAAAAGTCTAAAACCAAAGGGGGTCCCCATACAAACTAACAAACTAACAAAATAGAGCAGGAACAAAAACGTTGAAAAATGAAAAACATGCATTTTTCAACGTTTTTGTTCCTACTCTATCTTCAAAACGGTAATACATACCAGCGTCAAACTTGGTGTGGTTATAGTGCATACTATTTAATTTAACAACAAATACGAAAAACCGGCCTAACATAGACGTATGTGGTGGTACCTGCATAAGAAAGAGATGCAAAAATGTACATTTCGCTCACGGTGCGTTGATGTCTTTTGATGAACTGTCGTAAATTAAATCAGTTTATATGGGGTATCAGGTCGATGTGTGGTACAGTACCTTTACTGCGTGAGTCCGACTCGCACTTGGCCGTTTTTATTATTGTTAATTATTAAACACCCACAGAAAAGTTGTTTCGGGCATTTGAACCACAAATTGTCTGTCACATTATGCTTATTCGACTCTACGTATTCAAAAAAGATCGGTGCCTGAAAAATGCCTGAAACTTCAGAAAAGGTTTTAATGTTTTTAAATCTCAAAATCTCTCGAGATATAATTTAAATGAAGATCGGATCGTGAGTTCCGTGTAGTCTAGCTGTTATTTAGGAATATTGCTAGGTGGTTGGTCGACACTTCATGTGACCTGAAGGCTGGTCTTAACTTTGCCCAAAGAACAAGCAAGCGTGGCAATGCTACCAGCCTTCTGGGCACGTAATGAACTGAATGCACTCCTGAAGTTACTACTAGATAAATTTTGCAATACATTCATTCTACTAACCGTTGTATATTTTTACCAACTGTGATTAATAATTAGATAGTTCATATGTAATAAACTGACGCAACTAGTCCGGTCAAGGATATTTTTATTTGTTTTCGCGTGGAACTCCTCATGAATACGCTCCGTCTGGGGAAGGCGGAGGGTTATGTCGGACTCTGACCGACTAAAACCACACGGTGACCATCCTCTGCACAAAACAGAGGAGCTCCAGGAATTCCATTGGACCGCGCGAGGCCCCTATGAGTCCTTGAGTGGAGACCGCGAATCGGCAAACGCAGCGTAGGACGCCCCCGCGCCAGATGGACCGACGACCAGAAGAAAGTGGCTAGGCTAGGGAGGGACTGGATGCGGAAGACAGAGAGCCGAGTGTTGTGGCGCAACTTGGGAGATGCCTATGTCCAGCAGTGGACTGCGATAGACTAAGTTGATGATGATGCCCCTTTAGTGCTATGCCTTTAGCACGACCCAAACCTTGCTCCCTGTGACTTCGCTCTTTTATTCCAATTATTCAGGATCAGTCCAGGACCACCGTACTGATGGAGCTTTCCTCTACACCGTAAGTCACAGAACATTGACACATTTTAACAGTCATAAGTAAGTCTTGAAAATTACCACATCGTCTAGCCAGGTTACCAGTCCACTCAAGTACCATATAACCCTTTTAAACCTTGGAATTTGTACACCACGATAAGCAGCTGCACACCGTTTTCATTCATATGCGCATGAGCATAGAAAATTGAAACACCAATCCACGGTTTCGAAACACCAGTGCAAATAGTGTGAGAATGTTTGTGGTTACTTGACGTTCAGATCCCATTGAATTCTTAGACCATTAAGTTTAAATACTTAAGGTCTAGCTGTTGAAGAAGAAAGTTCTTGAAAGAAAAGTATTGTTTTGTATTGTTATTGGAGTACGGTGTGTACCTTTTGTTGGGGCCGTTTGTACTACTTGCGCTGTAAGTTAAATAGGCGTGAAGAATGACGATGTATAGGTACATGTTTGTGTGCAGTGAAAGTTTCCTAACTAAATTCTTCTATCGACATATTTTGGATCCAAAATTAATTACTTAAATTTTTATGGAGAAGAAAACCGACCAAACTTAAAACTAATTTTTTCGGAAAGAAAAAAAATATTGAACGTTACGTATTACCTATTCCACTGGAAACAAAATTACGCACGCTTAACAATCATCATCATCATTTCAGCCGAAAGACGTCCACTGCTGGACATAGGCCTCCCCTAAGCATCGCCACAACGACCGGTCCTGCGCCTTCCGCATCCAGCGGATACCCGCGACCTTCACCAGGTCGTCGGTCCACCTTGTAGGGGGCCTACCCACGCTTAACAATAAACCGAATTAACTCAAAAATCATGGTTATTGGTCAACTCAGCCTATCGCAGTCCACTGCTGGACATAGGCCTCTCCCAAGTTGCGCCACAACGCTCGGTCCTCTGCCTTCCGCATCCAGTCCCCCCCAGCCACGTTTTTTAGGTGTTCGGTCCACCTGGCAGGGGGGCGCCCTACGCTGCGTTTGCCGATTCGCGGTCTCCACTCAAGGACTCGTCTGCTCCAACGGCCATCGGTCCTTCGACAGACATGGCCAGCCCACTGCCACTTCAGCTTACTGATCCTACAAGCTATGTCGGTCACTCCGGTTCTTCTCCGGATAATCTCGTTACGGATCAGATCTGATTATTGGTAAATTGCCTTTAAAGTACACACAAACGCATACAAGAACACATTCACAAACGCGATTTAAGATTATGTCTTTTTTTTGTTGCTGACTAACCCAGAAAGTGTTTCTGTAACTGTGTAAATTTATTTCCCAGTTTATGTTTTCAAAATTATTCGATTACTTAGTTTCAGGCATAAACTTATCATACTGACGTCAGTATCGGTATCAGTGACCTTGATCACTGATCTGATGGTCATTTCAACGGAAAACCAAAAGAGGTTTGTTGCATTCCCTCTGTAAGTCGAAACAGTACGTTCAGACCATAAAATGCTGCAATTATATGCAGTTCCCCTTAACTCAGCTGGTCGCGACCTAGTGCCCTTGCGCATTTGCGAGCCCTGATTGGAATTTATCGCCGCCACAGACTGTAAGATGGCGCGGCGTGCATTTCACTCATTTTTTTGCTAAAGTCCCGCCACAGTCGGTTAATAGCGCGTATTAACGTTTGTTGTGACGGCATTTGATATTTTTAGGGTTCCGTACACGAAGGGTGACTACTCTCGCTACGCTGTCCGTCCGTCCGTCCGTCCGTCCGTCTGTCACAGGGCTGTATCTCTTGAACAGTAATAGGTAACTGGTTGAAATTTTCTCAGAACATATGTTGCTATGAGGTGTATAACGACAAATACTAAAAACAAAAAAAAGTCTAAAAACAAAGGGGGTCCCCATACAAGAAACCTCAAAAAATATGCATTTTTTTCAACGTTTTTTTTCCTGCTCTATCTTCAAAACGGTTATATATACCAGCGTCAAACTTGGTCAGATTATAGTGCATATTATGTAGTTTAGCAACAAATACTAAAAATAAGACAAACATAGACATATGTGGTGGTACCTCGTAAGAAAGACATGCAAAAATTCATATTTCGCGCACTGTCTTTTGATAAAATCTCGTAAATTAAAACAGTTTTTATGGGATATCAGGTCCTTGAAGGTACGGAACCCTTACTGCGCGAGTCCGATTCGCACTTGGCCAGTTTTTTTTATAAAAGTAATGGATAATTAGGAGGTTCCTATGTTTGAATGTTTGAGAGACGGAAAGATTTCACCAGATTCCACCAAATACACAATACAATACAATACAATATACTTCTCCGCCAAATAGTGATGTTTGCATTGCTGTGTTTCGGTCTGAAGGGTTTTTGGTGCCGGTGAAATTAAATCATATGAGATTTTCCATCTTCATGTCTCAGTTTGGCAAACCGACGTGCGGTACCATTTAGGCAACAGCCGTTTGCAGCTGTTATGGGCAAAGGTAACCACTTAACACCAGGTGGGCCTTTAGATCGTTCGCCATCCTATAATATAAAAAAATTCTTAAAAAAGCCTCAAGAAAAACTTATATCATTTTGTCATCAACGAACTGTGGAAAATAGTACAAGAATGTTTAAGTCTCTAAACAAACATTCATCAATCTACAAACTATAGGGGTTTTAACCATAATGTTATTAAAACTGAACTTTGTAATAAATTTACAAAAACCATCCTATGTTAATTCGTTAACCTTGTTAACCTTATTTGGAGTCAAAATCACAGCCCTATTTTTATATTTTCCATATTTGCGTAAAACTCAGTTACTATTCTTAAAAAGATATAACCAATTCGGCGACATTAAAGTTATACTATCTATGTGTTTAACGTCGGTACAACAAAAAGCGTTGCGATGGGAGTTTGCAATCCTAATCGCGGAGAAACGTGAAAAAATCCACCCACTTGCGCGTGCGCACGGGACCGCGCACAAAAAATGTAAGGAAGTCATATAGAGCTGGTTTTGAGTGTGATTTTTGCTGTAATACTATAAGACTAGAGTATGCCACCTTCTTATCGATACAAAAAGAACCAACCTTTTACCACCCCTATATCCAATTTCGATGATTTTTTATATGTTATGTATTCCTTGTAAACTATGCATAAATGTTGTTGTTTTTTTTAATTTCACAATATCCTTGTAGTTATAGGCACCTATAGGTATTATAAAAAACTTTTACATTGAAATTCTCGGACAAATAAAAAATGGCCGATGGAATCTCGCTAAGAAAAGATTGAAGCACTTCGTTTTTTCCTAAACCCACTATAATTTCGACCGAATTTTAATACACCAGATATATATTGTTATTTTATTTGTGACCCTACGACAATGACTACCGTCACACGAGATTTGTTGTGTAATCGCGGCTTTTTGTCTTACTATGTGTGTGAATATGTGCGTGCCAGCCCGTACTTTTAAGCGAGCCGTCTTACTATGGGTGCTTCACTTAATAATTTCTTCGGTTCACTTTTTGTTTAGCGAGATTCCGTCCAACTTTTTTTATTCATCCGTACAAGTTGAAATTATAAAGAAGAAAAGTAGATTTCATTACAAAACTAAAAATATTTTTTGATAAAGGTATCGATATAAGAATGTAATTGGTTATAGAATTTATAGATAATTGAGTATTGTAGACAGTTAAAATCTAACTGATTTTACTGCTCTATATAATTACAAAAATGATGCGCCGAATAATCGACATTGTGAATAAAGACGTCCGTCCAAATCTGTAAACTTTTCTTTCTTTATTTTTGCCGCTATATTTTTCTCACGGTATACAAGGTAGTCTTAGATAATAACAAATAATAATACTATGATAATTTGTAGATAATGGTAGATATCAAATAAGTATGCAAATGACTGTGTCTCATTTTTATTTTCCGTTCTTGTTAGTATTTGGCGATAAAATGCCGATTTATGTCGCTTTATGTGGCGATAATTATAGAATATGTCTTAGTGTGTACCTACATGTTAATGTCTTCCAAGTATGACTTTTATTCGCTATGGTATATGATGGTTTCGTGCCAAAAAAAATAGGTGGCACTGTGATCGAGTTATTATTAAATATTACAAATATAATACACTAATATTATAAATATAATAAAAATATTACGAAGTGAACGTGGATTTAAACCGGATTCAATTCGGAGTGGATGGTTTTATAACTGTCGTCATAGTTGAAATCATCAAACTCATTGCGCCACCTACCGGAATAGGCAGAACAACGTTTTCTGGGCCAGCTAGTTTATAATAGTCTGTTTTGTCTCTCATGTATTATTTAGTAAACAATCTTGGCACGTATCTTTATTCAAATAGCTACTGATAAAATAAAATTACTAGTTTTGCACATGTAATCAGGTAGGTATGTGAAATTGTTAACATAAAGTCTTTTAATAATTATTATTGACGAATTGCATAAAAAACCAGCCAAATGCGAATCGGACTCGCGCAGTAAGGGTTCTGTACCTCTCAACGACCTGATACCCAATAAAAACTGATTTAATTTACGAGAGTTTACAAAAAGACATCAACGCCAGTGCGCGAAATATGCATTTTTGCATGTCTTTCTTACGCGGGTACCACCACATATGTCTATGTTTGTCTTATTTTTAGTATTTGATGCTAAACTACATAATATGCACTATAATCTGATCAAGTTTGACGCTGGTATATATTACCGTTTTGAAGATAGAGTAGAAACAAAAACGATGAAAAAAATGCATGTTTTTTGGGGTTTCTTGTATGAGGGTCCTCATATGCCCGAAATTAATAAAATTAATATAAATATTTTGGGACATTTTTACACAGCACCATCTAGTCCCAAACTAAGCAGAGCTTGCACTATGGGTACTAGACAATTGTTATAACACTTATATACTTTTTTTTGTAAATACATACTTATAATACATAAGAAACACCCAGACCAACACAAACACTTATGTTCATCACACAAATATTTGTGTCCTGTGGGAATCGAACCCACGACCTCGTGATCAGCAGTCCGACACTCGAACCACTAGACCACAGAATTCATCATGCATGCATGCATGTGAATTGCAGTTCCATTAATAAAGGTCCATGTACTATAAATACATATAATAATCCTCAAACTCAACATCCACAGAGAATACTGAATAAAGTTCAGTAAATATTATCACGTAAATCGATACAATAATAATTGCGATTGTAAATCAAGAAGGCTTGGAACAGGACCGTTTACCCTGCATAATGGCTACCGATTAGCTTGTTTCTCACAACTGTACCAGTCCATGAGTCCATGAGAAATTCAATCAATCTGACTATTTTAATGGCCTTCCGATTGCGCTACAATCAATATAATTTTTATCATTTTCCCACTGCAGTCAGCAGTAAGCTGTCATTAAGACTGTTATGATTTATTTCTGTTTTGTTCTTGAGTTATTATTGTTTGAGAACTTTGTTTGATATCAGTTTGCTTTTTTGTTTTTGTCCAAGCGACTTCACATTGCTATTTTGTTTATCAATTTAATCACACAATCTTCAGGGTGTTGACTCTAATACCTGATTCATTTTTTGTCATCATCGTCATTATTTCAGCCGAAAATCGTCCACTGCTGGTCATAGACCTCCCCCAAGCATCGCCACAACGACCAATTCTGCGCTTTCCGCATCCAGCTGATTCTCGCGGCCTTCACCAGGTCGTGGGTCCACTTTGTGGGAGGCCTACCCACGCTGCGCCTTCCAATACGCTTAAGCCAGTACGATTTTTTGTAGTATTTTTAATAAGAAACAGTCTTCAGCGTAATAGCGCAGTCTAAGGAACTCTAGCTCTGCTCTGTAGTTTTAATTACGCTGTGGTAATAGCATCAGAATGGGCTTATAGGCTGATAACTGATAACCTGATGTTGGGTCAGGATTTTTATTTCCAGTGCGTCTTGCTTGTCATCACCTACGGTGCCGAGACGTTGACTACTGACAGCTGGGCTAGTCAATAAATTCAGTTCGCTCAGTGAGCTAAGCCTGTCTGTGTCTGGAGAAGAACTGGAGTGATTGACATAGCGTAGGATCGGCAAACTGAAGTGGTAGTAGGCTGGCCATGTCTATCAAAGGACTGATGGTCGTTCGAGCAGACGTGTCCTTGAGTGAAGACCGCAAATCTGTAAACGCAGTGTAGGGTGCCCTCCAGCCAGGTGGATCGACGACCTGAAAAAGGTAGCAGGGGTGGACTGGATACGGTAGGAGGAGAACCGAGTGTTGTGGTGCAACTTGGGAGGCATATGTCCCGCAATAGACTGCGATCGGCTGAGTTGAGATTTCTAGTTCTGATTCATAATCAGAAGCAGGTTAATTTTATTATTTGGACCTATTTGGTATATCTCTACCGATAGTTACCTCTCTTATGAAAATAAAATGTATTAAAAGTCTGCCCATGTTCGATTTGTTCATGTACCTATATTAATAAACAATTTCAAAAAAATCCTTGAACACACAATCTTCAAACATCCCAAAGAAAACACCATCTTCAAAATTAGCCCAAAGCCATAACGCAACGTTAAGCGTTGCGTGCGAACACGAGTAGCGTCTACATCACGCAACTGGCGAGTGATTTAAACACAACTTTCAAAGACTAATGACGTTTATTAAGCCAATCAATTTATCGAGTCCAGCGATTGAGATATCCTTAGGGAATGAAGTTGTTTTGCGCGAATGAGAAGAGGATCTCACTGACCAAGCGGTATGGTGAAAGTTTTTATCAGCTAAATTAAAAAATGCATAGTCATTTAATTGAGGTAAGTAATTCATATTATGTTTAGGAACTTCTAACTTACGCAGTTTAATAGTAGACCAAATTAATGACAACCCGAGTGAAGTGGCTGCTAGGCTTGTTGCTTGTTGCTTGCGCTAAAACAAATTCTGAGGGCTGCTGTAAGGTTTAATTCATCTTTCCATCTGTTACATTGCCTTCCACTTTTTGTATTCCACTTCACCCACAACAATATAAGGAATTCTGGAGTAAAGCAGCATGATCAGGTGCATGTCAGTGAGGGTGTTGGGGTGTATTAAAAGAGCCTCCACAAGTGACGATATTTAATTGAACGTACGGCACACTCTGGGCTGTCAACCCCGCTACCAACCTGCTGACTGGCTAATCTTTTTCTCACGGTTTGACCTATTATCATTATGCAGGTCATGTCAATACGATAGAAGAAGAAAAAGGGTAAATGTCGTGAAATGATCTGATACGTTGCTTTAGTTACAATATTAACAAAACTCATGAAAAAAATATGCGGAAGCATTCAAAACGGGGACCACTTGTTTAACATAATTTTCTATAATGATCGTATAAAACAATCATACACCTTAGGCCAAGTAAAAGGTAGCGTTTATTAAGTGGGGACAAGCACGCGATCTTGACTCCAATGGTTTTAATTTTGTTGTAAACAAATTGCGATTAATGTGTGAAATTTGTTACTGTATGAACTGTGAGGGAGAGAATTCGATTGATAATTTTAATATTTTTATTGAAATTTTTTTAACATATTATTCATGATTTTTGTAACTGGACCTTGGTATAAGTGCTTTAAGCAAGCACAGTTCTGTAATGGATTTTCTGTAACTCCTAAAAGAAGGTGTTTATTATTATTTTTTATTTATAAATGCTTTACTGTACACTTTAAAATGCATTACATTGAATATGCATTTAAACTATTGTTTAAAAAACTTGTTTTTTAACTATTGTTTGTTTATTGTTTTTATTGTTTTGTTTACAAATGGCAGTCTTATCGCGATCAGCGATTTCTTCCAGGCAACCTTAGGATGGACAAGAATGAACTGGACAGAAAATGGGGTTATCAGAGGTGCAAATTAACTACATACTTTGATAATAAAATACTATACTAATACTGTAAAATAAAACGAAAATATATTCATCATATATATGCACATAGTATCTATGTATAAGGATGTATAGAATATATTTTTGTTTAATATGTAATAAGCAACGGTAAAGTAATTAAAAACGACCACATACATAGGACGAAACATGATCATAGCCACAAATAATGCTCCTTCACAAGCCTCAGTGAATGCACCCTTCTAATAGGCACTGGCAATGCATTCCACAAACGAGTAGCCTACCTAACCGTTTACAGTTTACGGTTCGTTTACGGTACGGCCAGACCAGTGTGTTCAAAGACTTTCGTCTTGAAAAACTGCGGTATTTTGGATGAGAAGATATTTCGTAGCTTCCCGAACGCTGCCCAACCGAGTCGGATTCGACGATTGACCTCTTGCTCTTAGTTGAACCTACCTAACTGGATAGTTTGTCCTATGTATACATAAACAAACGTATCAAACGTCGAAAACCGGACAAATAAAATTCCAAACTTTCACATTTATAATATATATTAGCAGAATATGCAAAAGGCAAAAGACAAATTCAGTACATTTCGATTTTGGTCAATATACTGGGCACACTGTAGTTTAGCTTACAATTACTAGGGCTTAGGCCATAATCCGCGGTGGACTGCCCGCCATGTTGGCCATTGATTCAGAGAACAGAACCTTGCCCAGCAGTGTAACTGAATGGGTTAATAATTCTGCTCACACATGGCAAAAGTTAAGTACAGTACATTTTATATACTGGGCACACTGTAGTTTTGACTATCTTAACCAGGAAAAATCGAAAGCTTAGCTGGTCGATGAACAAAGCGACGACAAACATACAAAGTTAAGTAAAAAACCTGTGCGGTCAGGGGACCCCAGTCAGGAACGAAGTTCCTCACGCACACACCTTCTGCCTTTGCCACATGACACGTAGGTGACTTATTTGGAGGACAGCCGCGAATACAGCGCACAGAAGTAGGTATATTATTATAGGCGTGATGATTGCTAGTCATCAATCAAACATACTAATTATAATGTTGTAACATCAATTTAACTAAAGGTATAAATATTGTAAGTTCGTAACAAAAAGGTCAGAATCATGCACGATAATATTATTATAAAGTTAATATGTTATATCATAAGAACACTATGTTAACTTTGATACATTGCGACATTCGTTGTTTGTTATTGTTTTGGTTCATTAATATAAATAAATAATTAATAAATATCTTTGGGACATTTTTTACACAGCACCATCTAGTCCCAAACTAAGCAGAGCTTGTGCTATGGGTACTAGACACTGGATATAATACTTAAATACTTTTTTTTTGTAAATTGGTACATACTTATAATACATAAGCAACACCCAGACGAACACAAACACTTATGTTCATCACACAAATATTTGTGTCCTGTGGGAATCGAACCCATGACCTCGTTATCAGCAGTCCGACACTCGAACCAGTTGACCACAGAGGTATTCAAGAGGAGTTCTTTGTTCTAGGTATACCTGTCTTTAACTGCTCCCGTATTTGTAACGTAATGAAAAGAATGTTAGATAAAAATACATTCAAAGAAATGAAAGAAACATTTTCTGATGGAAACAGAAAGAACTTAGAGGGAAGAATATCGCAGTGGTGGCGTTCTATGCATCAATAAGGTAAGCAGAATTAAAACATGAATTAAATTTCCTACCCCGGATTACCAGTGAGTGTTACATGAAAATAGAACAGGGAACAAAGTTAGATAACTTGGGGGTTGAATGACTTTTAAGGAAGAAGGTCTTGGTTGGAACCCGACCCGTTACTCTGACTTTTCGAATTTATGGGCGGATCAGAATTTGATTATCAGTTACGTTAATAGTGAAAGAAAACATCGTGAGGAAATTGGGTACACTTCAAAAGTTTCCAATCCTGACAATCTGTATTTGAAATGTTCATTTATTTATTATTTATTTATATATGTTTTATTGTACACCATAAAAAGACATTACATTGAATATGCATTTAAACTATTGTAGAAATGGCGGCCAATGTTCCAGGCTTCAGCCCACTAGAAATATTCTCGATTAAATTTGTAGTCCACCAACCAGTTCAGTAGTGGACTGACGCTTCTCATTTAGTGAAGAGGCCCGTGCTGAGCAGTGAGATTCTAATGAGCTGATTATTTTAAATGAAAACCAAAATGCATTTGATACTTACCGAATATGTAGCTAAGTCTATGTACATAGGGAAGGCACTGTTTTTTTTGTTTTTGTTTGTTGTAATTATCTGTTTATTTGTTTTCATTATTACTGTAGGAGAAGAACCGGAGTGACCGACATAGCTTGTAGGATCAGCAAGCTGAAGTGGCAGTGGGCTGGCCATGTCTGTCGAAGGACCGATGGCTGCTGGAGCAGACGAGTCCTTGGTGGAGACCGTGAATCGGCAAACGCAGCGTAGGGCGCCCCCCCGCCAGGTGGACTGACGACCTGAAGAACGTGGCTGGGGGGGATTGGATGCGGAAGGCAGAGGACCGAGTGTTGTGGCGCAACGTGGGAGAGGCCTATGTCCAGCAGTGGACTGCGATAGGCTGAGTTGATTGATTACTGTAGGTAATTATTATTTATTATTTTAATCAAAGTACAATCTGTTTATGTAAAAATAAAGATTTTTCTTTCTTTCTTTCAGGACGAGTGACGTGAACGTTTCGCCAATGCCATTAGCCCTGATTAGGCCAATCAAAGCCAAACCCTTCCAAAAAAGTAGGTCACAGGCCACAGTGAATCAGTACATTATAACTTGCGTGTTTTTATCAGAACGCAACCGTTACTAGTTCGCGTGACTTATAACTGGCAATTTGAATTAGAATGTGAACGCCCCTCGCCACGCCTGGCGGTAGGTGCAACAGTATCAGATCGTGGCGGTTACGTAAAACTGATTATGCAGGTACTTTGGTGCTGTGGTTGGTTAGGCAGTAAAGGTGTTGGTTCGATTTTGACTTTTTTTTTTTTTATGATTTATAGATCTGCTCTTGATCACAATCTAGACAGCTTTGTCAGGATGTGGTCGACGATGGAGCGAGCAAACCTATTAGGTGCCGATTCACTCCAGCTTTAAAGGCGTTAGGGTTATAAGTGCCCGGAAATACAGATGCCGGCAATGAATTCCACAACTTGGCTGTGCGCATTATGAAAGAGTTCTCAAAGCGCTTGGTCCTGATAGTAGGGATTTCCACCAAATGTGGATGATATCCTGCAGTGCGGCGTGTAGTCCGATGAAAGAAAGGAGATGGCGGAATAAGCTCATGGAGCTCTTGCGCACACTCTCCAAAGTACAGCCTGTAGAACACCGACAAACAAGCAACTGTGCGTCTATGGGCTAAGCTTTGTAGCTTAGATTTTGCTAACAGTTCATCACCAATTAACCTCTCAGCTCTGCGTTGAATCGAGTCAAGAGCCGCAAGCTGGTATTTGGCGGAGCCATCCCACAAGTGACTGCAATACTCCATACACGATCGGACTTGGGCTTTATATAAAGTGAAAAGCTGTCCAGGAGTGAAGTATCGCTTCACCTTGTTAAGAATGCCCAACTTTTTGGCCGCAGTTTGAGCCTTTGCCTCGATTGTGGTGCCGAAGTTGAGGTTAGTTGTCAACTCCATGCCAAGAAGGTCTAGGTGGTCGGCGATGCTAATAGGTGTACTTTGGAAAGTAGGAGCCAGGTGGAATGGACTCCGTTTTGCGGTGAAAAGACACGCCTGACTTAAAGTAAAATCCAAAAAAAAATTGGATACGTTGCAGCTTGGTTTTGCCTTTATTATTCTTAAAACATTATTTAGTTCCAATGGATATTCGAGTAAAATTCAAATGTGAAAGTCGGTAATGCATGAGCTTCCAGAATCCCTGCCCTCGTCAAATGCAGGTTCAGCATTTTTAGAACCAAATTCTATTATGTCGGATATATAATATATACCTATCTATACGTAGACAGGCACCTGATGTTTTAAAATACATTGACATTGTAAATTTTTTGAAGATGGATTCAGCAAAGTTACCATCTGACGAAAAGTTATAAGTCCATCATACATTTTATCAATATGTAGGCTAATGAATCATTTCAGCCGAAAAATTACTGGACCTAGGCTTCCCCCAAAGGCTGGGAGGATATGCCATAATGGCCATGCTTGGGTTGGCAATCGCGGTTGGTTGAGTAAATACTCAGAGAACGCTGCTGCTCATCTTCTGGTGAATCCCTTAGTCATCTTTTACGAAATTGAATGACAGGCGTAATTTAATGGATTTTTATCATCGCTTGTTTTTCCACGTTCCACATCTACTGTACCTGTGTACAGTAGATGTGGAACGTGGAAATTATTATTATTATTATGTTTTTTATACTAAACATAAAAAACATAATCAGCTCATGACTGTCCCACTGCTGGGCACGGGCCTCTTCTCAGTATGAGAAGGTTAAGGCCTTAGTCCACCACGCTGTGACTACACACCATCGAGAACTGTATGGAGCACTCTCTGGTGTGCAGGTTTCCTCACAATGTTTTCCTTCACCGTTAAAGCAAGTGATAATTAAATTCTGATCCGCACATGAATCCAACAAGTCAGAGGTGCGGGCCGGGATCGGCACTCGCACCTTCCTGCATGGAAGGCAAGCGTTCAACCACTAGGTTAGAGAATACGAAAAATAAAACTTAATTTTATTTACCTACTCTAATGAAGATGTGCGTAAAGCTACTTCACATTGACTCCTCGTCAGTACCTACCTACGTTAACGATGACGTGAATGATATCGCACGCGCACATGTGAACGGTGTTCTGCATGTAACAGATAGGAGCTATTGTTTTACTGCACCGGGTACATAATGCCTTGTATGCAGATTGGAGTTACGCCACGTAGGTTGGTCTGTATACATGCTTTTGTAACTTAGACGGTGCCCAGATAAGGTGATCTACACGCGATTTGAGTAGCGCGTTGGGCATCGCAGGATTGTAAGGTACTTTAAGTCCGTTTTTGCCTCTAGTAGGACAGCTATTTACAGTCGTATAATTATCATATTTAGAAGACAAATTTTAATAATATTCCTAAAACTCTTTCGAGTAAGTAATCCAGTAAGTGCTATTCTAACTGCACTTAGAGGTATATTATCTCATTTTGGTATAGTGTTAGACTTATATTATTATATTCATTTAAAACAAGAATGTGTTATTATAAAATATCTGGGTGTTTATTAGAAAGTCACAGAGAGCTATCCAAGAGCCTCACTTAAAACCTTTGCGACTTCAGTTCATATCGAGTTTTATATATAGGTACAAAATTTACCTCTAAATTGAAATAACTTTCTCGGAGATAGCACGATCTTGTCGCAAGCAAGCGTTATGTTTTAAAGGCTTTTCTGTTGGTTTTCTTACGAAGGTAGGGTATATTCCAATCTACAAAATGACAGATGCAAAAGACAGTTCAAACTTAACTATAAATACATTTTCAGCGCACTATTGCCCCACATATCTACAATTTCTGAGAATTACCACAGAACACATTAATGAATTACGTTAAGTTAACGCTAGTGATAATCAAATTCTTAAAATCAAACTCGCTAGGACCTTTAATTCCAGTATGATATTATCTGTCGAGTTTGAATTACGAATTCAAATGTCATAAAATTTATGACAGTTTGACAACTATAACAATCCACATGAATGTCAATACTATAATTATCTTAACAATGACAACGGCGATATGTTATTAAGTCTAACTAATGTTATTGTCAGTAATTGCCAATGTCTGTCCAAGTTTATTGCTAAATCACAATTCATGTGGACAATAAAAGACATGAAAGCTTTGGACAAGGACACTTGATCAAACCACACAATTATAACTGAAGAATTTTAATGCTTTCCCTCAGCACTCTCCTTTATGATGGCAGTTTCATGTTTTGCAATATAAACTTTGTACGAATAAAAAAAGGCGGACGGAATCTCACTAAACAAAAAGTGAAGCATCCATAGTAAGACGGCTCGCTTAAAAGTGCGAGCTGGCACGCACTCATTCACACCCATAGTACTATAGTATTATATTATCTGTGCCCATAGTAAGACAAAAGCCGCGATTACGCAACAAATCTCGTGTGACGGTAGTGATTATCGTAGAATCACAAATAAAATAACAATAGGTTAATCAATAGGTTAGGTTAGGTTAGGTTTATCTGGTGTGTTAAAATTCTGTTGAAATTATAGTGGGTTTAGGAAAAAAACTAAGTGCTTCAATCAAACAAACAAACATTATTTCAAACGGAGGACCGCTCGTTGTGGTGATTCTAGGGGAACTTTATGTCCAGCAGTGGACGTCTTTCTGCTGAATGATGATGATGATGATGATGATGATTGCAAAAACTACTAAGTAATCGACTGGGAAAATATTATGAATAATAATCTCAATAGATCCACTTTTTAAAAAATGGATCTAAAGGGAATAAAAATTCTCCATAGATCCATTATGGATCTAGACTATGGATCTAACAAGAATGATCCTATTCTAGTTATCAAGTTAGTAAAGTTGACTCCAGAATACCGCAAACTAAATTGATGTTTAATAATTGCTATTTGATAAAGGTCATAATTGTTTAGAAAGGACGCATGCTTGGATTGATCGGACGTCTTTAAAATATCAAACTAGTTCACAGATTTATGGATTCTACTGTAGATAATTTACACACGTCGACAAGTAAAGCATTTTTATCAACTCCCAATCCGTTTTTATAAACCTCAAAATAAGTTTTAGAAGATTATTCTACCACTTTTGGTCGACATCAAAATCCATTCGAAGCCAGATCAGCGACAGACAAAAAAAAGATGGATGGCTAGATTTTAGTCACTAACTCGTTTGCCATCTTGATGACTGAAGAACAGAGTAAGGAAGTTAATATCTCTTATCTCTTTATACTGTGACTGAAGCATTATTTATCTGTATTGACTCTTTAATGCCTTTGTCTAGCGGCTGATTGCGACAGGCTGGCTCATGAAGAATAGGTATTGTAAGTGAAATCTTTAATGGGTAGGTACTGAAAAATCTATTACCCATTCACATGTCCCAATCACAATAGCAGCTCTTACAACACTTACATCCATTTTACGACATACGATTACCAAATTAGATATTCCGATGTGACCTTTCACATACGACGTGACATCTTCGTATATGAAAAGAAAATTGCTGTCAAGCCCGCACGTAACGTCCGCCGACTTATAATTTGTAAGGTCGTGTCCCGAACTAAGTTCCCAGGGTCTGTGATACGTTACGAATACATTTTGAGCCTTATTGTGATCGATTTTGATGTATGTGATTTATTTATTGGTTGAGTAATTTGTCGCTTTAGATTGAATGTCTTGAGTGGGAATCTGGTTTTGGTGTAGTCTACATTTTTTTTAATAGATGGGAAGAAGTAACTAATAGAAATCTTGAAGAATACTTGTATTATAAATCCTTTTTAAATATGAGTTCTTATAATTTTGAAGAATGTTTATAATATCAGTTTGTAAACCGATAAGACGCAATGTTTTTAAATGTTATACAGTAACTTTATTTCCAAAAATCACGGCAGCATGGTACTAACATGCAGACAAACTGTAGACTTACTTAACCTCTCTGCTCGACAAGATTCTGACATTTGTCATATCAGCTGACTCGGCGACTTGTCGCAAATTACGTCATGAAATCTCATGAAATCGGGAATTTGCATACAACTTTCATTCTATGAATTTAATGTGAAACATAGGTTTTTTCTACAATTTAATACCCAGTATCTATTGAGTATTTATTAAATTATGTGTTATGTCTATAAAACTGGATGCATCTTACAATTTAATGAATATAAAACATAAATTTCTATACCTATGCAATTGTAAGAGGGCTTAGATAAGCTCAAAAAATGCACATTAGTAACCTAACCACTTGTTAAAACGCTGGCAAAAGGGAAACTTAAAGATATTTCCTTTTTATTGGCATATTACTTTTTATCATTAACGATACATAATATAATAAATAGCACGATGAAATTTACGTAAAATTCTACGTCGGTATAAATGTTAATTTTAAAAAGTTGAGAATCACTAGTGCTGACCATTTATCCAAAATTGTTATCACAATACAAATGTTTCATTCAGTCATATAGATACTCATTCGGCCTAATCGAAAAATTATCATAAAAAAATAGAACAAAGTTCGTATACGTTTTTAGTCCCGCAAAATTTAATGATATGAATTCTTTATTTATCGTTAATATTCATCATTAATTATTGAATACGACTAATTTATTTTTAGCTTATAAATAAATAATTTAAAATAATAAGTTTAAAAAAGTTCCATGTGATTCGGGAGAAAATGTTACGTCACGTAAGAGTTTTGCGTTATGAGCAGGTATATATGCACACCGCGCGTTCTCTCTCTCTTTCTCTTTCTAGTGTGCCTGTGTGTGTGTGCGTGAGGAACTTCGTTTCTGACGGGGGTCCCCTGACCGCACAGGTTTTTTGTTTCAAACTTAATGTATTAACGACATAATTTTGTATGTTATAAAATGTGCTGAACTTAACTTTTGCTATGTGTGAGCAGAATAATAACCGATTCAGTCACACTGCTGGGCAAGGTTCTCTTCTCGGAATCAATGGCCAACATAGCGCGCAGTCCACCGCGGACTATGGCCTAAGCACTAGTCCTTGTAAGCTAAACTACAGTGTGCCCAGTATATTGACCAAAATCGAAATGTACTGAATTTGTCTTTTGCCATGTGTGAGCAAAATTATTAACATGTTACAGTCTCTTCTAAGAATGAATGGCCAGCATGGTGGACTATGGCCTAAGCCTTTGTTAATATTGATCTAAACAAGTGCTCACAAAGAGTATATAAGCGAAAATCCAATAGGTGTACAAAATTTGATTTTAGCTATGACATAATTATCCCTTTATTCTCTCCATAGAGGAAAAGAATATATTCTTTTGTTCCGTGTCTCTCCCACTGCTGGGCATGGACCTCTTCTCAGAATGAGAAGGATTTTCGCTATGCGTGAGCATAATTAGCCCAATTACTATCCCACTGTTGGACACGTGCTTCTCTTCTTTCTAAAGAAGAGAAGCACGTGTCCAACAAGGTCTACCTTAGTCCACCACGGTGGCCTGAATGTCGGTTGGTAGACCACACGCATAATTTCTTAGAGCACTCTCAGGATGTGCAGCTTTCTTCATGATATGTCCATAGAAATTTTGATTTGCTTACCTATTAATTCGAAAAGTCAGTGTGTGCCGGGTTCGAAGAGTTGATAATAAGTAGTAAAAAGTATATAAGTATTATATCCATTGTCTAGTACCCATAGCACAAGCTCTGCTTAGTTTGGGACTAGATGGTGCTGTGTAAAAATGTGCCAAAAGATATTTATTTATTTTATTTATTTAGCTAAACCATTATTGTAGGTAATAGGTGAGGTACTTATCCCGGTTTTGCAAGAGATGTCTCTCCGTTGCTTTTATAAAATGTAATGTAGCTATTTTGTCAAATAATTTTTAACGTCATTGCGAGATTTGTTTCATAGATAAAATTTATTTTTCCGTATTGCTTGAATAATTTTGGATAGAATCTTAGAGTAACTAATAGGCCTAAGAAACGAAATAGTCACATGTGGAGTGAAGTAATTACAAGTTTGCCTGAAAAGGCTACGTTCGTATATTTATAGCACGCCTGTGTGTGTGGCGGCGAAATTTTAAGTGGCCCATTGCGGGCGCACATAGATTGTTTTTGTCCTTCAACTTTGAGCGGAACTTTGAATGAAATTATCACTCTACCTAGTCTAAGAACAGAACGCTCATTTTTTAAATTTTGAATTACGAATGCAAATTTATTCCAATCGAAGGTGGATAAATTCGGCGCCAAACGACATACTTGATTTTCAACTAGCTGTGCCCGTGACTCCGTCCGCGTGGATGTCGGAAAATAACATCATGTCATGTTTATTAACACAATGTCTTCTAATATACTTAAGCGCACAGACAACAGATAATTACACAGACGATTACACTATTCACCTACCATTATATATATAATCAGTACGAAACTAAAAAAGTGTTGCAATTACTAAAACTAAATAATGGTAGAAATGGACGACCAAATGCAATTATTATTTTCAAAAATAAAGGAAGAAATGGATAAACAAACAGCAACCTTAACAGATTCTATCACAAAAGCAGTATTGGAAAAAATGGATGATAAATTGAAACCAATTATGGAAGAAAATTTATATATGAAAAATGAAATAAATAAATTAAACGAAAAAATAAAATACCTGGAACGTGAAAAGAAGGAGAACAATTTGATATTCTATGGCTTCGACGAGACCACAGAAAGCATAAATTTAATAGAAACGGTAACAAAAACTCTAAAAGACTCTGGCATCGAAATTTGTAAACAAGATATCAACAAAGCATTTAGAATTGGCAAGGCAAAGGATAAAGCACGCCCGGTTTTAATTAATATGTTGAATGCATGGAAGAAAAACGAAATTTTACGAAACAAGAAAAAGCTACCAGAAAAGATTTTTGTTACAGAAGACTTCAGCAAAGAGGTTTTAGAAAAAAGAAAAGAACTTATGCCTCAACTGAAGGAAGAAAGGAAAAAGGGACGCATAGCGTTCATAAAATATGACAAACTTGTAGTCAAAGGCGAAGCGGGTGCAATTCGGGATAAAAGGAAGAGAGAGCAGTCTACCTCACCAAATCTAACATCCACCACTGGAAGTACTCCGCTGAAAATAAACAAAATAAATGCCTTCGAACGCATGTACCGAAATAGATCCCAACCAACATCAGATTTAAACATAGAATAGCAACCAACACACATCGGGAACTGGAAGATTGAAACAAATGTAAGAAAAATATTAAGTGAAACAATGAAAACCAACATACCTCCCCCAAGCCGGCTGGTCCCCGTGGGGGTTTTTGACCACTCCCTTCCAGCTCCAACAGGAGAAAATAATAACAATAGCACCCAAGTCCTAAGTACTAAAGAAAATAAAATACTTTATATTGCTACTTTAAACTGCCTGTCATTGAGAACCCAAGAGAAACTTACAGAATTGGAGCTAGCTCTTTCAAAAATAAATTGGGATGTAATAGGATTAAGCGAAGTAAGAAGATTAGGAGAAAGCATTGAAGATCATAAGGAGTATATTCTATATTATAAAGGTGAAACAAAGGGAAGCTACGGTGTAGGCTTCTTGTTAAAAAATACTTAGAAAGAAACATAGAGGAATTCAAGGGTATATCAGAGAGAATAGCTGTTCTTAATATGCATCTGCCAGGCTATAAGAATAAATGGTCGATTATCCAAGTATATGCACCCACTGAACAACAGGAAGATCGGGTTAAAGACCTTTTCTACGATCAACTGTCATCAGCCTTACAAGAAACGCACAAAAATGTCATAGTCATGGGTGATTTTAACGGAAGAATAGGCTCTCAACGAATCGGTGAAGAAAAAGTAATAGGCAATTTTGGCTTTGGAAGAAGAAACAAAAATGGAGAAAGGATGCTCAATTTGGCCATTGAAAACAATCTTGCATACATGAACAGTTTTTTCAAAAAAAATACAAACAAAAAGTGGACTTGGATTTCTCCAGATGGATCATATAGGAACGAAATTGATTATATAGCAACTAACAATAAAAAATCTTTCCAGGATATTAGTATCCTAAACCAACTCAACTTTAACACCAATCACCGAATGGTAAGAGCAGCACTAAACAGCATGGAACCAAAAAAAAGTAGAAACAAATTTAATGTAAAAACAAAGGTAATAGTAAGAAAAAAAGACATAGAGAACAAAACAAACAACAAAATGGAAGAGAAGTACGAAAAAGTAATAAATGAAATATATGGACCACTATCCAACAAACCTAGAACTAAAACCAACAACAATCATATTGGAAATGAAACCCAAAATTTGATAGTAGAAAGAAGGCAGCTCTTAAAACTTGGAAAAGACAAACAAAATCTCAAGGCTATTTCAGAATTGAGTAAAAAAATCAGCAAAAATATCAAAAAAGACAGAACCAAAAGAAGAACAGACATACTGACCTACCACATAAAAAAGACAGGAGGAGTTAAAAAAGCTTTGAAAGAACTTGTAGAGACAAAAAACTGGATACCAAACATGAAAAATAAAGTAGGAAAAAAAGAGACAACAAGAAAAGCTATAATCCAAATAGCAACCGACTTCTATAAAAGACTTTACTCAGCTGAATGCAATGGCCCAGATTTAACCATGAATCTTGACGAAGACGAGGAAGAGTATACACCAGATTTTCTACTGTCAGAGATAGAACAAGCTATTAACAGTCAAAAGAACGAAAAGGCACCCGGACCAGACCACATAACAAACGAGATGATCAAAATATCAGCAATAGTACCAGAAAACATAAAAAAACTTACAGAACTATACAACACCATATTAAATACAGAATACATACCGTCTCAGTGGACTAAGAGTATAATTATATTATTACACAAAAAAGGAGATAGGAATATCATTGAAAATTATAGGCCTATAAGCCTAATGTCAAACATTTATAAAATATTTTCTAAATTGATCTTAAATAGAATAACAAGGACAATGGACGAACAACAACCCATGGAACAAGCTGGTTTTAGAGCGGGATTTTCAACTGTTGATCATATGCATGTTATAAAACAATTAATAGAAAAATGCCAAGAATATGATAAGGCCTTGTACATCGCTTTCGTAGACTATAGTAAAGCATTCGACTCAATAAAACATGATTCGCTTTGGAAAGCTCTGATACAGCAAGGAATGGCAAAGAAATATATACGTATAATTCAAAATATATATGCAAATAGCACAGCACAGATCAAACTAGATTTAACTGGTGAAGAGTTTCCAATTGCTAGAGGTGTGAGACAAGGGGATCCGTTATCTCCAAAACTTTTCTCAGCAATTCTAGAAAGCATATTTAGGAATCTAGATTGGGATAATTTTGGCATAAATATTAACGGCAGGCAACTTAATCACTTAAGGTTCGCGGATGATTTGGTCCTTATATCAGACAACGCTAAGACGCTCCAATCTATGCTACAACAGCTAACTGTGGCTAGTAGAGTAGTTGGCCTTACCATGAATAAGTCAAAAACAAAAATAATGACTAGTAGGGAAGAAATAGCCATAGAAGTGGATAAAGAAACTATTGAATATGTTAAAGACTACACATACTTAGGACAAATTATATTGTTACGACGGAGGGTTAAGCAGAGTGGACTGAAATACTTCAACCTCGATTTTCCTGCACTTAGAGACGTTTTCAGCAGGCTGAAATGCATTTTCAGTCCGTATCAGAGGAGGCTCTATCACATACCAAAGAATCGAAATTTTGAGTAAGTTGCCGTTGTTTTCAGGCGCCTGAAACATGTTTTCAGGCCGTTTCAGGAGCCAACAAACCCGATGCCGACATTTCTGAAAACCCATTTTCAGGCGTTTTCAGGACCCCTTATGGCCATTTGACACGCAGCAGCACCGGCACTCGTGGCGAGAGGCCGCAAGGGTGCCCAGGCTAAGAAAGTCAACACTAAGGCCACACCCGTCAAGCGGAAAGCACCCACACCGTCTGCAGAGAAGAAGGCACCCGCTGCCAAAGCGACGGAGCCACCAGCGAAGAAGAACAAGAAGGCTTCCTCAGACGAGAAGTACGGCGAGGGCAGCGTGAAGCTCAAGGAAGAAGGTAGCGCCGAGGAGTCCAACACGCCCGTCGGCGAGAAGACCAAGTGGCCGCCCACTGACGAAGAGATCAAGACGTACGACCCTGGAGGGTGCAAACCTAATTGGGATGGGCCGTCACGAAGATCAACGAAACCGCTTACCGAATTTGAAAGGACGGACGTAATCAACCGAAGATTGTACACATTGATCGACTGGCCGGTACTATAGAGACAATGATGCTCGGGACGAGCATGTCTTAGGAGGGGGTAGTGTTACGACGGAGGGTTAAGCAGAGTGGACTGAAATACTTCAACCTCGATTTTCCTGCACTTAGAGACGTTTTCAGCAGGCTGAAATGCATTTTCAGTCCGTATCAGAGGAGGCTCTATCACATACCAAAGAATCGAAATTTTGAGTAAGTTGCCGTTGTTTTCAGGCGCCTGAAACATGTTTTCAGGCCGTTTCAGGAGCCAACAAACCCGATGCCGACATTTCTGAAAACCCATTTTCAGGCGTTTTCAGGACCCCTTATGGCCATTTGACACCCACATGTAAAATTGTTGATGAGTGAGCGAGATAGAGCTAAATATCAGACAAGGATAGACGAAGAACCTTCTGGAAGAGAGTGAGCAGGATAGAGCTAATATAAGACAAGGATAGACGAGATTCGACGAGGTTCGAGAACTTTCTATTTCGAGAATGTGCAAGTGAGAAAGAGTTATCTTATGACAAGGATAGATGACGTTCGAGGACTTTCTAGTACCACGACTCGCGGCCTATATAAACGGCGCAGCTCAGCGCCAGTGGAGTTCAGTTGGAGTTCAGTTTGGATCAAGCGATACAAGCGATAACATCGAAGCGATATTCGGAGCGATTTAACTAGTAACTTTGTGTGTTAATAAGCGATTCAGTGTAATTGTTCAGTAATAAAGTGTTCTCTACGCATTTAATCGGCTTTCTATCTATATACGAACCCCCCAGCTCGTAACAATATCATTCAAAGACCAAACTGACTTAGAAATAGAAAGAAGAGTGTCTTGTGCCTGGAAAAGATACTGGTCTCTTAAAGAAATACTTAAAAGTAAACACTTTCCCATGGTAGCCAAGAAAAAAGTATTTGGTTCGTGTATCTTGCCGTGTCTAACGTATGGGTGTCAAACTTGGGCACTGTCTCAGAAACATTACCTAAAACTGAGAACATGCCAAAGGGGAATGGAAAGAAGCATGATGGGTGTCACACTTAAAGATCGTCAAAGAGCAGAAGAAATAAGAATAATAACAAAAGTGGAAGATATAATAGAGAAAGTTAGGCAACTGAAGTGGCGATGGACTGGACACATGACAAGAGACAGCAAGGTGAAATGGACACAAATTATAACAGAATGGCAACCGCGAGATGGAAAAAGGAAAAGAGGAAGACAATTAAAGAGATGGACAGATGACATAAAGAAAGTCGGAGGTGTAATCTGGTCAAGAAAAACAAAAAACAGGACAGTATGGAAGCAGCTGGAAGAGGCCTACGTGTCACAGGACACGCTGACCACTAAGAAGGGAAACCCGATGTTTTAGAATTTAAGTTTAACACGTTAAAACTATTTTGTAGTATCAGCAATAAAGGCTTGAATAATAATATATATTTTGTTTTTACAACCAACCGGCTAAGGTAATGGAATGAGCCCTAAACTCTTCTCATTTTGAGAAGACGCTCGTGCCTAGCAGTGGGACAGTAATTGGGCTGATTATGTAATGTAATTCTATAACACTAACCACATCCAGTTCTTTAACTCTTCTCATTGTAAGAAGAGGCCCGTGCCCAGCAGTGGGACAGTAGTGGGCTGATAATGTTATGTTATTCTATAACACTAACAATATCCTGTTCATTAACTCTTCTCATTTTGAGAAGAGGCCCATATCCAGCAGTGGGACAGCTGTAATGAGCTGTCTATGTTTTGTTATTCTATATTTTCTAGTTTCTTAACTCTTCTTGTTCTAAGAAGAGGTCCGTCCCCAGCAGTGGGACAGTAATGGGCTGATTATGTTGAGATTATCTATTACACCAACAATATCCCGTTCCTTAACTCTTCTCATTCCGAGAAGAGACCCATACCCACCAGCAGTGGGACAGTAATAGGCTGACTATGTTATGGTATTCAATATTTTCTATAATACTAACGACATCTAGTTGTATTTTTAGGAACCTGCAACTAACCAACAATCATGACCTCTACTTTGTATGCAACTCAATACAATAGAAGGGTCAAGCTGTATCGCTGAATCTTCTTAACCAATTTAGATGAAACATACTCTATCTTTTAGGTTAGACTAATACCTATACAAATGCAATGTTTCATTACGATCCGTTCAGCTGTTGAGGTGATGAGGTAACAAACAGACAGACATAAATTCTAAAAACGAATGATTCGTGTTCTATTGCTTAGTCCCCCTAGCCGATTTTCGCAAAAAAAAACTCAATGTACACACATTTCGACCTTTACAATTTTATTATAGCTAGATGTGGTAAAATACTTCGAATAATATTTTTTTATGATTTTAAAAAAAAAAAATTGTTTTCACGTAGGTAAATACATGTAATATTTGATATCATAAATATGAAAATATCGATTTCTTATAATACTTATTTTATTAATCGGTTCGAAAAAAAAACCAATAAATAATCGATTCACATAATCGCATTGACACATCATTGTCCAAAAAAAAGTAATAACTTATGTCATCTATGGTATGGCGGCTAATTCTGAATCGCAAATTGGGGAGTGATAACAAAGATTTTGTTATATTTTATCAACGTGTGTGTTTCTAGGTTAAAACATGGCTATTTTCTTGTAGTTTATTGTATTTTTCAATAGATTCTGGCATTTTTTACTGCGCGTACTAGATACAATGTGTGATAATAGTTATAATATACAACGAAAAACGCGGAATCGGCGGGAAACTTCTACTTTAGATATGAAAAACTTTGTTATCACTACTAGTTTTACCAATATGAAGGATTATTCCCACGAATTATTATATGATGAGTGATTTATTAGTTGATTCTGTAAAGTTTGGATGTACAGAATCGACAAATTTTATGTTTTTTAGCCTCGATCATCATTGTTAAAAAATGGCGGTTATCGCAGTATTCACTTGGAATTTTCAAAGGTATATATTATAACGCGCACGCGCTAAATATTAAAGATGTAATGGCACTGACACACGTGCTTTTTATTTAAATGTCCTAATTAGCGTACTCATACATGATTCGATAGATAGTACATTAAATATTCATATATATAATTAGGGTGACGTTTGACATATTATTCCGTCCCATAAATGGGACCAAACTGAGCTTACGGTGGTTCTCGTGTCGGGGGCATTTTAGGGACCACTACGAACTATACGGTTAAACATAATTTAGATTGATCGATATTAGAATTATTTCAGTTCGGAAACTCAAACTCGCGAAATGAGGTCGCAAACTTTTTTAAACGTAAAAAATCCAACACGAGAATGAAGAAAGAAAATCCTTGGAAATGAGCAGTGCAGGCAATTAGGTAAGCGAGAAAGTAGAAACCCAACTTCCACACCACACACACACTCCTTACATACTCGACGACGTCTGTGGTGTAGTGGTTCGAGTTTCGGACTGCTAATCAAGAGGTCGTGGGTTCGACTCCCACAGGACACAAATATTTGTGTGATGAACATTAGTGTTTTGTGTTGATCTGGGTGTTTCTTATGTGTTATAAGAATGTATTTACGACAAAAAAAGGTTTATTCCACTTCGTTCAAGTATTATATAAATTGTCTAGTACCCATAGTACAAGCTCTGCTTAGTTTGGGACTAGATGGTGCTGTGTAAAAGGTCCCAAATATTTATTTATATACTTCAAAGTCCCTGCATTGTAGGTAGGTACTTAGCATTAATGTTCGAATGTACTAGAAATGCTATCTAATCAGATGGGCAGTGGGCGTGCCTGACTGGTGAAATGTTGCCTGTTTCCCCTCGTTACTGCGTCTAGCCGCTGTGACGGGAGCACTGCCTTATCTAGAACATCTAGATCTATGTAAAGTTACGCCGGGGAAATATATTGAATATATTTTCTTATCGCTCTATATGGCCGTCTTATGTGTTATTTCTGAAGGGGTTT
This sequence comes from Asteroscopus sphinx, assembly GCA_949699075.1. Taxonomy (NCBI): domain Eukaryota; kingdom Metazoa; phylum Arthropoda; class Insecta; order Lepidoptera; family Noctuidae; genus Asteroscopus; species Asteroscopus sphinx. The sequence continues at coordinate 10,307,540 of OX453018.1, read as the reverse complement.
GGTAGATGAATGAAAGTACCTACCTTCACTTATCTGATCATCCAGGCCTCACCTTGTTTTTTTCAATTAAAATATCGCTCTCTATTTGTTGGTGGAGTTTCATATTGTCATCAAAAAATCGAACGCCTGCAATCTTATTTATCAATGAGTCTTAATCTCGCGTAATTCAGGATTCTAGGCGCTGCGTAAGACTGCAATCGAATCTAAAAATTTATTCAGCGAGACCAGTTTACGAATAGGTATCACATGGTAGGCGCACAAAAATACATCATAGTACATCATCATCGTCCTCCGAGCCTTTTTCCCAATTAGGAAAAAGGCTCGGAGGACGATTCCCAATTATATTTGGATCGGCTTCTAGTCTAGCCCAGATGCGGCTGAACATCGGTATTTTACACGGAGCGACTTACAGCGAGCGAGCCGTCAAACCCCCGCAATCTAGTTACTGGGTATTACTGACATTCGGAGGTTAGACCAGTTGTCAGACTTTCAGGCTTTTGACTACCCGTAACGACTGCCATAGATATGACAACCGGGACTGACAGCTTAACGTGCTCTCTGAGGCACGGAGGGGTCTCGGTGTGTAACGAAACGGTCACCCATCCACAGACAGACCGTGGCTTGTGCAGCTTAACCTTGCAGATCGTACAATCCACGCAGTTGTTGCTCCGCTACGAGCCCCTCAAAATAGTACATCAAATCATATTAATTAAGAAATAAACCTTAACTTTTTGTCAAATGGAGTAACCCTGGATCCCACACAAAATACCCCGTGTCGTGGGCTCTATTCTCGTATACCGAATCTAAGTAGGAGAACAACGGCTGTAACCATCTTCCGTCGAAGCACACTAACAGCAAAAATTAATAACTTAATTATCCACAGTTTGCCCTACTAGAGATAGAAATTTGACATAATAATGTATGGAGCTTATGTCAAATTTCTATCTCTACTAGGGTAAATCATAGATAGATACAACGACTTCAAATAAATAGACACGCTATCTCGTTTATGCAACATGTTCCAAATTCAATCGACGCAATCTACCGCCATCTAGTATCGATGTGTGGAAGTTGCATAATACAAGCATTGCAGCATTGCAAGCGTGAGTTTGCGTAATGGACTTTCCCGGTTTTGCTTTGTAATGGACTTGCCCATAGAAAGAAAATTAATAGTTATCGCATTAATAATTATTTTAACGGTCTGCTTCTATCGTATCGATATGAGCTACACAATGATAATAGCTCATGCCGTGGGGAAAAGATTAGCCAGTCAGCAGGTTGGTAGCGGGGCTGACTGTCCAGAGTGCGCCGGACGATCAATGAAATATCGTCTGTATAGCCGTCACTCATGGAGGCTCTTTTAATGTACCCCAATGTTCTATTTTTACGGTGAAATAGTGGGTTACATAACAAATAAAACTTTTTAACAAAAAATTGAACCGACGAAAAGTGAAACTGAAAAGCGAAAAATAACTAATTATGAGTCGGCGCCAAACGAACTTTTAACAAGCAAAGTGCGTGTAAGTTGCAAGTGGCCGAGCGGAGAACGCATTTTTGGAAAGTTATTGTTTATCGTTGAAAATTTCACGTTATATTTGATGTGACGTTGTTTTTATTATTTATTTAAAGTAATTTAATGATCTTCGTTGATTGGTTGTTTGGCGCCGACTCATAATTAGTTATTTTTCGCTTTTCAGTTTCACTTTTCGTCGGTTCAATTTTTTGCTAAAAAGTTTTATTTTTCCATTTTTTTGTGGTTAAAATCTAACTCCAGGTCTCCATTATGTCGTAGTGTCTAGAACTATGTGTGTCAAGTTTCAACAGAATCGGTTAACAGGTAAGAATTCAGTGGGTGAACAAAAACTCATCCCCTGTTTTACTACCCTTAGGGGTGGATTTTGATTTTGAAATTTAAATGGGACCAAGATATACCCTATCCATTAAAAAAAGAATCATCTAAATCGGACCACTCTGTAAAAAGTTATGCGTGGTAATAAATAAATAAAAAAAAATACGCATCGAATTGAGAACCTCCTCCTTTTTTTCTTCGGTTAAAAATAAAACAAATTTATTCCAAAGAATCACTCAATACTCGCTGATTCCAATAAAACAAGTAATACTAGGTCCTACAAATGTGCAAGACAATGTCAAATGAATTAAATGACACTATGGTGCACAAACAATAACATAGTGTTACATGTTTTTCTTCTAAGACCGGTGTTCATCAACGTTATTCTCTGATTAAACGGCTGATCACTCAAAAAATGTACTAGAATTGTCGGTAAACTTTCGATTAACCAGAGAATTATCGTTGGTGAAATCAAGCATTAACAGCGCATCAGTGGATAGATAGGATATAGGTAAAAATCAAGGTCCAATGTCGTAATTTGGATATGGTCTTTCTAATATTGCATTCTTTTCTGTCTTAGAACTGCAACGTATGTCACAGAAGTCAGAACTGCTTAAAAAAAACTTAATAGGTGATTAAAATGTAAAATGTGAGTATCATGTGGCCATTAATGTTTTTACAGTAATTCTATATATTCCTGCCTATTTGTTGTCTAGCAGTATGAGGTGGTATGAGTGTCATGCTCACTTAAATGTCATGCTGATGATATGGCGTTAGTATCAGGTCGTTAAGTTCCCTTCAATACGTTTGAGTTAAGAGATGGCTGATGCTCGCGTCATGCTCGTGAACGGGTGCCATCTGTCGGGACAGGTCAGGTCAGCTCCTACATAATATGGCAACTCTTTTAAGGTTTATTTTTCCATAGAGTTTCCTCTCGGTTCTTTTCCATAGGACCCACAATTTGAAACCGTGAACAACTAGAGCCTGACGTTTCAAAAGTTCCTGTTTTTTTTATTTGAAATAAAAAATATTTGAATTTGTCCTGCAGAAGGTCAATCTAATTTGCAGTACTATTCTCAAACGTCCGAAATATTTCCGTACCCGAAGTGAAAGTTGATTGCCAAACGAAACGAAACGATTTGAGAAAGGAACGGTTTCGGAAACGCTATTCATTGTTCTTTATAATTTTCACATCTACTGCGTTCCATCAGCAAATGGCTCTCGGAAAAGTTTCTGTAAAGGACATTGCCCATACTCTTAGGAGCTTTAGGCCCCTCAAAAAAAATTGCTATGTCACGGCAGTTTTAGTCTTATTTTGTAGACCAAGAATTATCTTTTATTATTCTGCAAACGATTTTAATTTTTTCACCCTGGTTTAAGAGAAATAAATTTTTTTCCAACTTCATAAATGATTGATAAGTACGCTCCGTGCATCGTTAGGCGATATAACTGAGCACACCCATAAGGACATCCAGACATCATGTATGGTGTTGCAAGATATAATTATTTTGTTAATCGATTTTCAAAATCGATTTTGTATTTTTAAATAACATTCAAGTGCATTCATTCAAGTGTGTTCATTCGTTGTACTTTTCAAGTTTTTGGGTGTATTCATTTATATCGATTTCAAAGTTATATTTCAGTTAATTTAAAATGATTATAAAAATATTTACAATAAATTCATAGGTATTTTAAAGCAAAGAATCATCTTATTTTTCTGTACAAAAAAGGTTTCAAAAATATGTTTTGCAATTTCTTTTGATTCGACGTCATATGCGTGATTCTTTATTATTTTTAACGGATTTACGCATGCGAACCGAAAACTACAGATATAAATTGTGGAAAGAAAAAATAAGAAATCAATCAATTATGATAAGTCTAGTATAATAGCATCTGAAACACAGTAAAAGTGAATTTATAGCATAGATATTTATATATGTAAGTATAGATATTTAGACTCAATTCTGATTATTTGTTGAAATAGTCTGATATATGGTAACATTTACGTTCGGTTTGAATGGAGGATATACGATACGATTCAGTTTACTACATATTTATTGTGTTTTTTAATGCTAGGGTGAAAGAAATGTTGATAAAGAACAAATAAACATAAAAAAATAAGGCATAATTTTTGAATAACATATAGTTTTGACATGGCCTATCCGTGGGCAATGTCCTTTAATGGTCAAAATTAATATCCAATCTATCCACGATTTGCCCTACTAGCGATAGGAATTTGACATAAGCTCCATACAAAATATGTCAAATTTCTATCTCTAGTAGGGTAAATCGTGGATAGACTGGATATTAATTTAGGCCGTAAGTCTACGATTCGTCTAGAACTGTCAAAAGTCTTCAATTTTGGATAATTGCGAATAGCGTTTAGAGACCGCGTTCAGTAATTTTCCTCTCGGATTCAAAATACTTTCGGACGGATATGAATAAAAAGGGTGCTGATCTGATCGACCTCATTGATTTATATTCTTCAAATTTTAGCAAGTAGGAAATACCAATCCTTTAAAACAATACACAAGTTTTGCAGCTCACCAAACTCCACACTATTTCTACATAAGTATACACTGAGCGTAAATTCTTCACCTACAATAACCTTAAATATAATCGTAATCCCTTTAATATTTGCCCCTGAAATATGCGTTCGTTTGACACTAACGACGCGGCACTAAGATGCAATGAATCAAGTGCGCAAACGCACTTATAAATAAGCGGGACCATATCGTAATTGGTGTGTAAATATCGAACCAAATAAGCATTAATGAGCGAAGTCGAGACCGTGTCTTCATTCTTCATTTGAAATATTTATGTTCCCATTTTGAAAAATTCAGGAATGCATAACGAATTTTTATGATTTATTTCCCTGGTTGTATGTGGAGACGGTTTGCATGACGTCATTTGTGACGTTTCTGGTATATATATCAAAAATGTTTTCCATGAAAGTAGGTGATAGAAGTCAATCAATTAAAAATTCAATTGCAATTCAATTTAATTCAATCGTTTATTTCTAATAATTACATGTCAAATAGTTATAACATAGCTATGTTTAGGATACAGCACATTTTTGGGAATATAGCAGCCAATTGGCACCCCCATCAGTAAAAAAAATATTACTCGCTGAATACATCATTTATAGAAAATTCGTTTTTATTTATTTATTTATTTATTATATACAACAAACGAAAACAAAGACAATAGTTTACAGAAAGATTAAGTAAGTACAATGGGCGGTCTTATCGCACAAGGCAATCTCTTCCAGACAACCTTTCGATGGACTAGAAGAATGGGAACCGATCGTGGGTAGGTACGGTGTAATAGTAGGTACGTTTCGTAAATAATATACCTACTTAAATATAATAATATAAAATACATGGAATTTACTTAAATAAGTATGAGAAATATATATAATTTTATCAATTGAAGTACAGCCAAGGGGGCCAAGTTGACAATCTACAATCGTCAACGCTATAGAAAACAATCAAAATGTATGGGAATGACATATCTCAACGAAAAAGTCATTCGTTGAGATATGTCAACTTGGCTAGGGGGGCAGGTACTGTAGTTTAATCAGAAACTATTACCTAGTTAACTGTAGTTGTATATAGAAAAAGTGCCAAAAGTGGCCGTTTTTCGCACTTTTTCTACCTACATAAAAAATATTACTCGCTGAATACATCATTTAGCTTATTTAGCTTATAAGATCGAATAGACAGCGAATTTAGCGTGGAAATAAACACAGTCCTAATAAGTGTCACATTTCTGCCACAGCGTGCGCTGCGATCAATTTGGATGTCCCCTCCATCCACCTTGCACATAGCCAATTCGTTTAGTATAGTATCACAGTCCCCTCTAACTCACCCCTCTCCTTCCCTTTTACACTGTGATATTAGGTATCACGAAAAAAAAACAATAATAAATTTAAAATAAATAAGTACTACATCATGTCAAATTAATTGACATTATCATAGGATAAAAAGTATTCTCTATTATTTATCAAAAATGAAACAAGGTATGTTAAGTAAACTTTTCCTGAATCATGTTATTATCAAAATATTTTCATTGTAAGTTGTTTAGATTTCATAATGCATATGTGAAGTTTTTACCTTAAAACTGATGGATGGCGTAAAGTACTGCAGATTTTCCATCTCAGATATCTACAACTTTCCAATCACGCCTTGAATTCTATCTTTAAAAAAAAGTCGCTGTCACAAATAAACGCATGTAAGTAATTACGTTCCCATACTCCTATACAAAGGCGGTCCATTAAACGGTCGGGTATGGGTTTTTTGTGGTGGCATCTTTTGACCCGGCTCGTGTCCCCGGGCGAAACAGTAAATAATGATCCCCATCGTATGTATAAATTATGAAATGAAATCATAAAAGTTGGGTCGGTATCTCTACTGAGCTGTTTGTATTTTATTTTTTATTTAAACATTTATAAATACTAATATACCTAAGTAATTAATTATTAGTTAATAAATAATCTTTTCCGCACGACATGAGCTATTATCATTATGTAGCTCATGTCGACACGAAGAAGAAGAAGAAGAAGAAGAGTTAATAAATCAGGATCAAAACTTTCAAATTTTAATTTTACCAGTTTATAGCTATGAAAGTAAGCTAGTTTATATATTTGAAACTTCGACAGTAACATATTGCGGTATATAGGCAATTGAAAAAAAAAACAGATTAAAAGACAGCCAGACAGCCACAGACAGAGACAGAAGATCAGTTTACAGATTAATAATTTCTTAGGTTTTCGCGATCACTACACATTATAATAAAACAAAGTAATAAAGTAAACAAAGGTAATGATATTGTGAGTGATTACTGCGTGCATCGAAACGATTTTAATTAATAATATTGTACGGTAGATTAAAATATTTTTTTAGAAATATCTATAAAGTCACTTGTCTGTCTACCCGCGACCACGAAATGCTGGAAAACCAATTTAAATAATATACGCGATATAATCCGGTTAATCTTTGTTAGTTTACAGATTGTCTCTGCTCATCAGTATTCACAACTTTTACTATAGGACCTAATTTGAAATCGTGAATAAAATCAGCTGTTTCTTTTTCGAGTTAGATATCCACTTATGTATGGAATAGTGATATTTTTTTCACGATTTCAGCGTTAGGCCTATTTATTATACAGTAAAAATAACCTGTAGACATTCCGGAAAGTAAAAAAAAAATAGGCGGGTGGAGCCGTGGTGGAGCAATGATATTGCTTAAAAAAAGATAATCCTATTCATTAATAAGATTTGATGTCACTTCCTATCTATAAGTAAAATCTTAATCCATTCATGATAATTACGGGAATTATGTATTTTTATTGATTATGTAATTCAGTAATCAAAATCGATATTATTGTGTTAGTAATAGATTTATCAATGAGCTGTCATACTGCGGCATTTTATTAATATTGACGTAATTATGGTTTTAATTCGGGACTTAATCAGCATAATCTCGTAAAAAAACAATCTTCCTTGTTTACCAAACATGAACAACTGTAGATTTATCGTTAATAAACACAGTTTTAAATTATAGCACTCTAATGATGCCTTAGAATCATATTTAACTACTAAGCTTTATGTACAAATAAAAGTAATACCAAAATTAATTGTGGTAAACTATTATAACAAATTAATTTTATGCTTACTTCATTCTTTACAGGCTTCATTTTGGTATATCAAAACCTTCATTGTCACACTTAACAACAGCTTTATACATTATTCAAAGATGACAGCAACGTCAGCGTTTTGCATAGAGGTCGTTACCGTCTATGATGGATGGGATCACACGATCTTGACCGAACAGAGCCGAGGAGTGCCGAAGCAGAGCGGAGATAGCCGATTTCCCCCGAGGCGCTTAAACTATCTTAGTCGTTTTAGCTACATATTTAAATGAGTTGTCAATAATAAGTTGCGGATAATTTAAAATTATGTTGCTGGTAGGCAACGAAAGTTTATTCTGTTCATCTCTAGTAAGTACCTATGTACCATTTTATATTGTTTTTATCAGAAATGGTTCTGCAGGTTTATAATTAAGGACTGGTATACAAACCGGTCAAAAGCGAGTCGGACTCGCTGAGTAAGGGTTTCGTACCAGGTGGAACCTGATACCCCATAGAAACTGATTTAATTTACGAGAGTTCATCAAAAGACATCAACGCACCATGCGCGAAATATGAATTTTTGCATCTTTTTCTTACGCAGGTACCACCACAGATTTGTCCTATTTTTAGTGTTTGTTTCTAAACTACATAGTATGCACTATAATCAGCCAAGTTTGACACTGGTATGTATTACCGTTTTGAAGATAGAGCAGGATACTTGTCGTGATAGGCACTATAGTAACACATATTCTGTAAAAAATTCAACTGGTTATCTATTACCAACAGCGTAACTAGAGTAATGGGGTCCCGTTTGGCAACTTTTGGTTACGGAACCCTAAAAACGAGGTCCTTATAAGTAAGTAATGTCCTTCATTTCATGACCATGTAAGTACCTATACCTAGTTAATTGAATTTCATTAAACACGGGTATGAGTTTTTTTTTAAGAACGAGTGTTTAGAGCAATGTTCTCCCAGAGACTTGGCTTTCAGAGTTTCTATTTTAGAAGGCAAGGCTTTGAGAGCTTCCTGCCGACTGGTCAATACGAAATTGGGGCCTTAGAACATGGACAACGCTGTACACTGCCATAGTAAGGCCCATAATAACCTATTGCTGTGTTGTATGGCATGAAAAAACCCATCAGACTACTTGTTGGGATGCTCTATCAAGCCTCCAGAGACTCGCGTGTCTCATCACAATAGGAGCAATCTCATCCACTTCGACCGCTGCACTTGAGGCTCTGCATAATCACGTTCCTTTGCATGTGCAGGTGCAAATGGACGCTAAGGCGGCTATGATAAGGGCCAGAATAGTGGGAAGTACAAGATGGAAACAAATGCCATGAGGGCACTGCAGGAGAACCTCATGAAGGAAGACATCATTGCTATGGGGCACTGATGCAATGTTAAAAGAATTACAGCTTTGATAGGTTGATAGGTTGGAAAAGTGCTGTAATACTGCAAGAGGTGTCATCACAATAGATCGTATTATGTCGCATATGGTTTAGGGGCGTTCAAGACTCCTACCTCTTTCCTCAAAATAATAATAATAATTTGAAGGCAATGAAATGATAAATTTTATCGATTGTTATTAATTACCCATACTTGTTTAAAAAAAACTCGAAACAACGTTTGTTGCAGTCTGAACAGCTCGCCGGTGCCGAGTGAAATATGGCCCTAATTAATCTAGTTAAAACAAAAGGCACAATCTGTTTTCTGGCGTGACTTTTGAGCGTAGATTTTTCGGGGGACAGATTTCTTTCTTCTACCTAAGGTACCTATTTGGTTTTTTGATCTTTTCTGTCATAAATAATAAAATTTATTGTTTTAGCTCTTATTGCAATTAATATCAAGCAATAGATACATGGAAAAGGTTCTGAAAAATGAAATGGTCACAAGTGACCATGGACTCGGGACACCGAATTTTGTCAGGAGAATATTTTGTAAACTTTCATAAATTAAATCAGTTTCTACAGGGTTAATTAGGTTATTAGGGTTTGGGTTATTAGGGTGGTGCGGAACCCTTATTGTACGACTCGCACTTAACCGATTTTTGCACATCATAAAAAGTAATAAAAATTATTGCAATAAAACAACTCTGTTTTCCGTTGTTCTATTTCTCTGTTGAAATCATAGACCAGTAAGCCTCTAGACGCCGCTTAGCTGGACACCCCCGGTCACAACGCATATGCTCTACCACTGCATATCATACGTCACTCCGCCAATCGGAACGTCACTCAGTCAGCGAGCGGCACCAATCATAAGGAATCATACCACCGAACGTTTGAGCCGGCCAATCATAACGCGGCTTCCGCCCCCCTGACCCCACCAACGTTTTACGACTGCGTTTGAATACAAAACTTTGTTTATGCGGAGTCTTGAAGCTTACTGGTCTGTGGTTGAAATACACCTTTATAAACCTGGAAAAACTATCTGTACGGAAATTGAACTCGCTATACTTCAAATTATGATTCTTAAAGACTTTGATTACGCCCCGGAGATAAATAATTTAAAATAACATGTGTAAGTGATAGTTATCATTTATGATTCCTATCGAATTTTTATACTTACCACATGCGAATTGTAATCAGCATAATATAAATACGTATTATCAAAACATTAAACATTATGACTTAATATTTTGCTTTCAGAATCCGCTGGATGCGGAAGGCACAGGACCGGTCGTTGTGGCGATGCTTGGGGGAGGCCTATGTCCAGCAGTGGACGTCTTTCGGCTGAAATGATGATCATGATGATGATTTTGCTTTCTATATCGATACATTAAACGTGTAACATGCCAAGTCATCAACAATCAACGCAGCCTATCGCAGTCCACTGATATAGATCTCTCGAATTGTGCCACAACACTCGGTCCTCTGCCTTCCGCATCCAGTCCCCCATAGCTTCTTTCATCAGATCGTCGGTCCACCTGGCTGGGAGGCGCCCTACACTGCGTTTGCCGATTCGCGGTCTCGACTCAAGGACTCGTCTGCTCCAGTGGCCATCGGTCCTTCGGCAGACATGGCCAGCCCACTGCCACGTCAGCTTACTACTCCTACAAGCTATGTCAGTCACTCCGGTTCTTCTCCGGATAATCTCGTTACGGATTTTATCCTTCGAAGAAACTCCAAGCATAGCTCGCTCCATAGCTCATTGAGCGACCTTGAATTTATGGCCAAGTACTTGTGTCGTACAAATGTCACTGCAATTTGCATGTCATATTTGGTTATAGGTAACTGATACTTGAAATATGGGACAAAAAAACAAACTCCTAAGATAAACTGAGAGTGTAATAGTATTGTAATTACATAAATAAATCAAGCTGTGATAATAATAGATGATGTGTCCAAGCATGAACCAGACTTTGGCTTCCATAACACTTAAAATACAATACAGTAAAAAAATAAAGTACCACTGAATGATGGAATGCATTAAATCGTGACAATCATCTAGAGGCAAAACCTTAAACGCCTTATAATAATCTTATGCACCGCCTTAATCTACAGTGGACCTAACCTCAAAAACTTGGCCAAAAAACCGTGAGAACACATCGTTCAGAGTTACAGTGACTCGATTCTTATGATATATTGCCTTAAACGTGCCATTTAGCGCTTACTCGTCCATTCTTAAGTATAGTGGGGCAAATTAGAAAAAAAAATGTAAACACAACATTGTACGAATTCAATAATTAGATTAAGCTTGTAATGAGGGGGTTGGAGGGCCTTCGGCGACGTCGGGTCGCGTCGTTCGCCGCCCCGTGGCGCCTCAGGCGGGGTGCTTTTGACCCTATTTGTTTTAATTACCAACCAACGGTCTTTAGGAGGACACGGGGCCTTTGTGCTAGCCGAAAATTGTGTCTAATTGGCGGTAGGCCGCAACCTTAAACGAGCCGAGGTAAGTTCGTGATCTAAGGTGGCCTTTCTTTGGAAATTGAGATTTTGATGATCCCTTGGGATGTACCGGGAATATACGCTGTGTTTTAGCACTAATTTTAGTGGCAGCTGATTATGATGCAGACTTGATTAATTTTAGTCTTGAAAATCAGAATAATGATGGATTCTGAAACAATTTTTTATGGAAACTGAAAGAATATGCTGCTAAATTAACTATTATTAAGTTAGTGTTGTTGTGTGTTAAGTATGTATGTTCTTTTAGAATCATGCTATTTACTTTGAAGAGTTAGATGATAATAATTATAATAACAACATTTTGAAAAAAAAGTAGGTGGGCTTTAATCACACGACTTTTAATCTGAATTTATAATGATTATTGTCCATTTAGAACTCCAACCATAATAATACGTTTTTCTAACGTTATTCTAGAATAAGACTACACACAATAAATTAATCCGTTTCTGCATCTCAAAATAGATCCTCATCATCATTATGATTTACCGTTGCTGGGTTTTGACTTCTTCTATATTGATCATATCCAGGGCATTCCTGCGATCCACTAATAATATACTTTAAAACATTCTTTAGATACAAAATACTTAACTCATTCTTTTTAACAATCAACACATTAACATAACTCAACTAAAAACTATATTTAAACAATTCTTTACGGCTGGATTCCTGACAAGTTTCCTAAGGAGATTCCTCAGATGTTCCCAATATTACTTCGATTACCGAATCATCCGGTAAATGCTGCGGTAAACGCTTGTAATCGCCTCTGCCTTACCATCGTGATTACCATGAGTGCCGCTATTACGTGAAGCTAAAAATGTTGCTGTTTTCTTTTATTTTTCATTAAAGCAATCGGTTACATGGATTTTTTGGAATAAAAACTAGAAAGCCAATCAGCTTGCAAGATCTACAGTATAATATTGAATCAATTGTGGCATTTGTTTCAATTGAGATTTATGACAGGTATAATCAAACATGGTTCTAGAGAATCGAATAGCTTATAACATCAATGCAAACAAATCAATTGCGGAGTATCTTAAAACATTTGGCAGATAGTTTACCACTGCTCTTTTTGAGTTGTTAAAATATTTAAAGCCAATGAAAATCACTATTCAGACCACCATGAATATTACTGTCTCAATAAAGTGCTTGAAACAATAAAATTAATCACCATTTTCATTAATTTACTAAGGCCCATATGACCCACCACCATCAACCTAAGAATTACGAAAGTGCTCCCACAAAAAATTTCACTTATCATTATTAATCTCGAAAAGCCTTGTACAAAAATCCCACGGTTTAAAAGTCGAAGGTGAGACCCAAGAAATGTAGCCTGAAGCAAACGGTAGATCCACTGAAGCAGCAATGGCGTCTGTTTGTGATTGCACAGACAAAACCGATGAGGTTGATGAAAAAGCCACAGAGGAACAAAATCCCAAATGTTCAGATGATGATACTGGTAAAGTTGGAAATAATAACGGAGGTGTAAAGATTATGTGTGGCATGTCAGTTGATGAAGTGTGTCTAGTGTGAACGAGTATGGTTGGTGAGGAGGTCGCACGCAATCTAAGCATTCGGAGCACGTGGGAAAGACGCAAAGCCAAGGCGGGGTGCCTCGAGGCGATCCGCCACGGTTGACGATCACCGCGATAAATATATCCAACATTAAGGCACAGAGCAGTGAAGGAACTAGAGATGATTGTGTGGAAAGCGGAGAGACAATTTATAAGATTGAATTTGAAATTATAGATTTGCGAAATAAATTCCTGGTCGACGAAAAATATTTTAGAGTCTCCTTTAGGACTTGGGAATAGCCTTCATTTAGTTAGCTACGTTGCAATTTGGTCAAAAATGCAATTTAGCTAAAAATATTTTTTTTTTATCTTTTTGTAGGGAATATGCTTGTAAAGCCTGGTAATACAGTTCCAAGTTTATGAAGTAGAAAAACCAAACTAATCTAAATGTAAACATATCGAATCTTAAACTCACTAAACAAATCAATGGTGTTGGTCCCACGTAACTGATATTTAATATAAACAAATGGTCAACTTAAACAAAACTTGATACCCTACTCTATACAGTTACAACTAAAGCCTTAGGAAAAATTCCCTAAAAACTCCACAGGGTCAAATGTCGAAGAATTTATTGCCTCCGCAGTAAAACCCGAATGTTCGGCATCTTTGGGAAGAATCGCGAACCTCTAATTAGTGAGATTATGAAAATATTCACACAGGTGCGTTGCAGCCCTAATAAGCATGTTCGCTTCGGGCAAGTCGTGAAGGCAAGGCTAATGTTTTGGGTGTTACTCGCAGGTGAGTTTGCTTTTGTTTTTGGGTCGGAGGTAATCTAGGATCGTCTGTTTGTTGTATGGGATTTAAAAGATTTTGTTTGGAAGCCTTTGAGATTTTGACTTTGTTTCACAGGTGTCTGGTGCGAATGACTCAAAATTTCCAATGACATAAAGTAATCTTTAAATAAATAATGTTTTTTCTTTGCTTATGTGCGGCTCGCCGGTCTTGCGAAAACATATATTTAGAAAAAGCTCAAAGAAGCTAAATAAACTTTACCTGAAGATACATTTTACATTCATAGGTCTTACTTGCCTACATGGGGTGCATTAAAAGAGCTTCCACGATTGACGATATTTAATTGATCGTCCGGCGCACCCTGGGCTGTCAGCCCCGCTACCAACCTGCTGACTGGTTAATATTTTCCCACGGTATGAGCTTATCATTATGTGCTCATGTCGACAAGATAGAAGAAGTCTTGCCTACAGTGAAAACTTTGTATATCCGGGTTTACATAACTAGACAGAAAGGACAAGTTTTAAGCTTTATATGTACTTGGCTCCTATCAGCATCTCGCACGTGCTCTATTTTATCAGCCAGCTAACCGGTAGTTATGACCACCTATGTTCACAATCTGGCCAATTTATCAGTCACATTAATATGTTGCGAGATACAGATGCGTCATATTTTACTAGATGACGCTGACGATGACATTTTAAATATTAAAATCGTGACGTAATAATGATATGCATGATATTTTAGGAACCTTACCAGACAATATTTTTTTAATAATGACTGTTTTACTACACGCTTGTCCTGTCCTTAGAAATCTGACCTAAGATGCGGAACTAAAATTAATATTTATGCTTTATATCTAGGTGTAAAGCAACCTTTCTGTCAACCTTCAAGGTTTGTAATCTCCGTAGTGGTAGAACATTTCAAAACGCCAGCACATACAGTATGTAACAAAAACCCTGTTGTTCCTGTGAGGTACGTTATCAGAATCAATATTCATACGCAAGGACATAACTCATTTGGAAAAACTCTTCAGTAAAAATAATCAAATTATAGTAGTTTATGAAACTGTTGCATAATAGGGGTTATTAAAACACGAGTGTGAGTTTAAAAACCGAGCCGTAGGCGAGGTTTTTAATAGTATCACACGAGTGTTTTAATACCTAATTATGTCAGTTTCATACACTATTTTATCTAAACTCGTACAATTTTAAATAAAATACCAAAGTCATCATCTTGGTAACATTGTCGTTGTTTTTCTTGATTTCTCTGGTAAAAGATTGTGCGTCATTTACGTTGCTGCATCCAGAAATTCAGTATCACTGCTGTAGTCAGATATTTTTTCCCAGAATAAAACTTTCGACATACAAAACCATAATAATAACGTAAACAATAACAATAAAACAAGTAACGATGACCAAATCCAGTAGGCCGTGGCCATAGATTACTATATATTGGCCGTGGCGCGCGGCCGCGCACGCGCGCTGGCGCGCGCCTACACAGATAATAAAATATAGTCTGGCGAAAACATTATAATCAGAACTAATTTTCTATCCTTGTCAGGATTCCGTCAATCTCTGTTTTATCATACAAAAAATATGCCTGTAAACACTTAAATATAATTAAAAGCAATATGACAATCAAAAGTTCTGCCAAAAACGGGATTTTAAACGATAAAAATTTTCAATGTATGACAAGTGGCGCCACCCTGAATTTTGTGTACTCATTGGTGCCAAACTGTATGACTGCTAAAAAAAAGGTTTGAAAACTCCTTGGTTGGGTCGAAGTGGCATTAAAAACTCCTTAGTTGGGCTGAAGTGTGCGGTTATGGAAAAAAAATTAAATTACCGCATTGTTTTGTTCAGCAAACTGTATCGTAATGAAACTTTTTAAATTCATTACAGGTGCATGTGCGTAAAGTATGTCATTATGACATTACTTTCGAGTTCATAATTCGAATTTTACGATACGAGTGTAGATAAAATATTAAATAATACACTAACTTACTATGCTAATCGATAACCATTAGTTAATAAAATATAATTGTATTTTCTCTATAAGTATAAGTGATTATTGTAATCTTTTGAGAAAATAAATGTCTTTAACCGTAAATAAAAGAAATAATTAAATATTATCTCGCACCATCTAGTCCCAAACTAAGCAGAGCTTGTACTATGGGTACTGGACAATGGATATAATACTTATGTACCTTTTTTATATAAATACATCTTTATAATACATTAACAACACCCAGACCAATACAAACACACAAATATAATGATTATTAATTGTAAATTTGAAAGTGGTTATATCACTCGAAACTCACTCACTCGGTGATTATAACAATAAAAATAATCAAATTAAATATTAAATCATTATTAATTGTAAATTGAAAGTGATATAATCACTTTTAATAATTATTTAATATTTAATTTGATTATTTTTATTGAAGTGTTTTTCCAAATTACTCGTGTCCTTACGTATGAATATCGGTTCTGATAACGTACCTCACAGGAACAACAGAGTTTTTGTTACACATTGTATAACGTGCCCAATTTGTTTTATTGTAGTTTTGGCATAGGAAGAAGACTCTTTGGAAGACAGAAGAATTGTAATTAATTGTGGTTCGAGAATAAGAAATCACCAAATAAAATGACACGAGAAAGCGAAATTGACACTGAGGGTAATGTTATTTAACCTTTTGGGAATATTCTCGGGATGTGACGAAAACGTATATATATACAGTCACACAGGTATGTCAGACACAAACTTGATCGAGGCTCACAGCGATACTAATACCATGTCATTACTTTACCTCATGTCAAAAAAGACTTCAATAAATGCATTGATATGACACTCGCTTTGGGTCGCTTTAAAATTAATATCTTAAAGTAGCAACTATCCAAAATGACTAATGTTAATACTACTTAATACCCTAATATTAACCTACCAATTACAGAACATTGTAGACAGATCCATTAAAGTTACATTGTACCGCAAAAAAATTAATTCGCAACCGAAACAAATCCATTCACAAATGGCACAAAAACTGAAATATCGCCCTTGTTATAATAATAGGTGGCGGCCAGAACTCGCACCGCAAATAAAGGACGCCATAATTTTTGACATGTCGAACGTAAACACCTTATAATTTTGACAAAGATCAAAAATATCGTCGATTGTACAGATATGTCTGACCGTGTATTTATTACATGGGATCTATAACATATCTGGCGAAATGTGGGTGTACTATTACACCTCTGCCTACCCCTTCGGGGAAATACAGGCGTGTTGTTATGTTTGTTTGTTATGTGTATTTATTGGTTTTGTTGCTTTTTCACCATTGCAATAGCATACATACACCATACACCAATTGGTTAAAATAAAATTGTTACATAAGAAATAAATTAACCCTAATTGTTTATTCATAGGAATATTTCTGGCCTTAAGTCCTGCCCTAATGATTTTAAATTGGATATGTTAAGTTGTGAAATATATTTTTTTATACTCGTATCCAATTAATTGCAGAAATAATTATTTTCTACAATCAACCTCTTCAAGACATAATATAAACTATAGGCAAAATTCTACGCCGAACCCAAACTTTACACTCTTTGCATCCAGCTTTTACTCATTTTCATGGCCTATCCCACGGGTTATAATTTCCAAAAATGACGGTATAATGATACGTTGTTTGATTAGTTTGTGGTAAATAGTGAATGGTGTAGCTCACAGTGGCGCCGACAACCGCGGTGGCGCCAATGAATCAGTCATTACTTACTGAAACGTCGGCATCACTTTGTAAAAACTTATTATTTTGCGAATTAAGTGTCTACTCGTTTAATTTGTTGGTGATTCAGAATAGATGTGTGGTAGACTTAATTTGTGCTGCTATTATTTGTACAAATTGGGTTTTGAGTTTGAGCAAAACGCGTACTGGTGGAGGAAAATCAAGGCTCCGAGAATTAATCAAATTATTTTTTGAATACAAGAATTCTTCGTAGTACAAAATACGTAAAATAAAACCTGTATTTACAGAAAGCTGATCCTGAAAAACGTATCTTAAGATACATATATTTATGAATTGCATGAAAACATATCAAAGCTTTGTAATAAAGTTGCAAAACCAACCCAAAAAGTAAGTCAGTATGATACTTACTAACGTAGAAAAACAATAAAAAAGAATGAGAGAAGACAAATTAAATCAGACATGGAATAGTAAAGTATAGACATAAAAAAAGTATTTTGAAGACGAAGGAGAAGGTAATAATGACAGTATCATTAAATTGTTAAAAAAATACACTAGATGAATTGCACAACAATTTTTATAATTTGTAATCCCAAAGTAAAAGATGCAGTCATAAATCTATGCATCACACCAATTCAGATGACATTAAATTGTCAAGAACCATTCATTAAAGAAATGAAATTGTCCCCTTTACACAATGCTCATTATTTCGCAAAATGACAGGGCATAGGACGGAAGGCACGTCTCTCGACACTGGTAACCGCAAACTGCGAAATTTTGTCTTTTTGTTAGTCACAATAAAATTATATTCTATTCCTGTATCATTGGAAACGATTTTGGACAATTATAACCGCATTTGCCCCTAAATTCGTTTAATAACTGGCTTGTTTGGCCGATTCACATTTTGATCCTTTATAATTATATATCTGTATTTCTGAGCGTCGATTTTCTATTTTTTTGTTACTTAGTTTTATTTAGGATGTCAGTTTGAAGGTTAGTAGGTTCGATTAAGCATTTTACCCATTTATTCTATGATTTAATTGGTCAGTATAAAATAGTGATCATTATTGCAGGCAAGATACCGATAATTAGGTATTACGGTTACCAATGTTTTTGCAAAATTACTCTTCTATAGTTAGAGGCAAAAAAGGCTACAAAACAAAAGTCAGCAACATTGTGTAATTTTGTTTAATCACATCAATGTTTAATAACTACGTAACTAGAGGTCACCTGCGGCTTTGCCAGTATATTTTTTTATTGTTTATTGGGTGGATTTTGGACTTAAAACTCGGGGCTGATACACGAGTGCCAGCAAAACCTCAACCAGGTAGGTAATCTCAATAACATAACCATTCAATGGATCAAAGGACACAGCAGTTCCCGAGGCAATGACGCAGCGGATGAACTGGCCAGAAGGGGATCGAGTATGGTAGTCGTGGGACCTGAACCCATAGTGCCACTCCCCTTTGGATACCTACGCAACTTGGTAAGGAAACGCACCAAGGACAAACACTACAAACTATGGAAAGACCATGGTGAGTGCAGGCAGGCCAAGGAGGCACTTCCCACAATCGACGGCCGGTTTACGAAACAGGCCCTCCGATTGTCAAAACAACAGCTGCGTACAGTCACAGCTGCTATTACTGGCCACGGGTCCTTTAACAAACATCTTTTTGTCATAGGTGTCACGGACAGCCCACTGTGCAGAGCCTGCATGGTGGAAGACGAGACAGCAGCCCATGTGCTTCTAGACTGCCCTGAGGTCGCCACATACAGGGCCAAGTACTTCGGTAACCCAGGTACCCTCAGAGAGATCACCAGCAACACCAAAGCGTTGCTGGCCTTTTTCGAGGAGTTAGGGTGGATCGAGTAAGTTCCCACCCGTACGCAAAATACACGCTTGATCGTGGAGTTGCGGAAACCAGCCCGTTATACTATACTATACTATACTATGGGTGGATTTCCTTCATCGCGAATTAAATAAGTCATTCTCCGGATTTCAGACTATCTTTGTACCAAGTTTCATCAAAATCGGTTCAGCCGTTTAGGCGTGAAAAAGTAACAGACAGAGTTACTTAAGCGTTTATAATATTAATATGGATATGCCATGATTTTTTAATTATTTTTACTATGAGGATATTAATTTTTATACAAATCAATCATACTATCATTCACGTTTTCTTAACTTGTCTGCTAACTCTGCTACTACCTATCGAAAAAAATTGGCATAACCTGTAAACTTAATTGTTGTTATTTAAATAATAAATAAATAATATCTTTGGGACATTTTTACACAGCACCATCTAGTCCCAAACTAAGCAGACCTTGTGCTATGGGTACTAGACAATGGATATAATACTTATATACATTTTTTTTTCTAAATACTTACTTATAATACATAAGCAACACCCAGACCAACACAAACACTTATGTTCACCACACAAATATTTGTGTCCTGTGGGAATCGAACCCACGACCTCGTTATCAGCAGTCCGACACTCGAACCACTAGACCACAGAGGTCGTCAAATTATAAACTTACTCTGAAGATCAAAAATTAAAAACTCATGTCAAACAGATGCAGGAAATTCCAGCATATTAAAAATGCACAATTATTTCAAACAAAAAATCTAAACTTTCAACAGGAAAATAATTACATTCTAATGTCTATCAAGTATCAGTTCATTTTTGACATGAACGGTAACCCCTAATTAAAGAATACTGAATAACATAACTTGAAAATATATATTAAAACATATTTTGGTTAAGATGTGTTTTTGAGGTTTGTCCGTATTTAAGTGCGGTTTCTCGCTTGTCAATCACGTTTTTTATTATTTACTAAAATGTGTGCGCTTTCCATCGGATTTGTAGCAAAAAATCTTAACATAAGTACCCATAGAACCAACATACCCATAGAACATAAGAAACATTCTAGGCATCGTGATACGTCACTTTAATACGAAGGCCACCTGACCAAAAGACGACTTATGGAGCAAAATTATGTATTTTGTAATAAGTTGTTGATATGCATATTCATTTATTTGTAAAGTCAATTTACACGTCAGTAGTTTCATAAATCATAAATTTCACAATATAAACTTGTACAAAAATAAAATAAGAGTCACAATAGCAAATAAATGTCAACAATCAAATTCGAATGTCACAAAATAATAAAAAATCAAAAAAAAAAGCATGTCACAAATAAATGATACCATATTTATAGAGAATGGGATATTGAAAATCTAAATATTATTACGAGTGTTAGTTTCATTCTATGTTTCGCTCAAGTTGAAGTACAAAAACATGTTGTGCCTGCAAGCGTCACGTAAAATGTTCGCCGACACACACATAATCGTTTTGAACGTAGCCTTGAATTTGCTTCACTCCGTGTGCGACTGCGGTTTTCAGCCTAGTTATTCTATGATAATAATTAGGCTGAAAAGTTAGTTAAGTTAGTTTTTTTACCTAATAAGGTAAAAACAAAGATCCAGAAATTAAAGAAACCTATCACACTATTGAAGGTCGTTTCAAAGTTGATAACTAAGTTCATGAAAATTCTTAAGCTTTTCCAAAATTTCAGAAACAGAAGTTTAAAAAAACTTTGATGATTATGACGAGTAAAACTAAGAAATAAAACCTTGACCTAACCTTAATCGCACATACGAATATGCATGAAGATTTATCTATTGATATAAAAATAAACCCGGAATTATTAGATCAATCACACTTCCGCACTTCCGTACGAATAATTAATCGATACATCAGGAACCGCTTTAAGATAATGGATTTAAGACAGTCAAATCTTCAGAAGGCTGTAACTTATAGGAAGCCAAAATAAATAACATTAATGAAAAATGTAGGAAGTCCGTGTAAACGTTAAATGATTAGATTATACGGTTGTTAATGCAAATATATTTTTGGGAAGCGAAAATCATTTGATTAGTGTTGTGTTTGTGTGCGCTGTGTCTTTGCTCCGTGCATGAGGCACAGCAATATGCTGAGCGGTGGCCGTTTTGCGCGGATGTGACGCATATCTTACCACACTTCTTGGCTCTGTACCTGTATTTGTTCTGTGTTCTTGAATTTTTTTGGTAATTTTGTGCGATACTTTTGTAGCAAATAAATATTTTTTCTTTCTTTCTTTTCTTATATACGATTTGTTAAAAACAATAAGGCTTGCTCTTTAGTAACCTTATTTTTAAGATTTCTGTAGTTTACTCATTTTATATTATTTTTCAAATACGAGTGATGTAGAAATCAAATATAGATTATGATACTTATAAACGAATGATATAACAATGAGGCATGTGTATGTTTATTGCTTCAAAACTCTTGTTTCGTGGCAAAATTTTCATTTTATTTTTTCTATTAAACCTAATTACAGGCACTTTTAAAACGCCAGGCTCTAGTTACACGGTTCCCATTTGTGAGTCCTATGGAGAAGAACCGGCAAGAAACTCCATGGATAAAAAAACTAATTTCCGACTAAACAAGCCAAATGTCATAAAAATCATCAAAATCCTCCTCCGATTTAGCAATAGACACTGGCCTGTTACAAATTTAAAAACCATATCCAAACAAACTTCAACATTTCCACCAATCATTTCCGCCGTTTACAACACGCAACGCTCATCAAACTTCCAAACACAGTGTCCGATCACTTTACATCATATTACTGTATATTAGCCATTGTGTATGGTTTAACGTTTATCGGCAGTGGGTGCGACTGGCTACGGATCTCTAATTGGCCGAAATGAAACCTATTATGCGTTTGATATGTGATGATTGACAGCTGCCAATCAGGATCGCGTGAGGACCCCGCCAGGTGGCGCGTGCGCTGGCTTCGATGGTTGAGTGGTGGGTTTTGAAATTTATTTGAATTTAGAATAATAATTGTGGGAATTGAAAATGGGGTCAGATTAGTGGAAAAGTATTTGAAAATTCAGATACAAAAAGTTGGAGAATTCGACTGATTTAATTGTAATTTGTAATTGTTATCTACATTTTATTTTTTTAATTTAGGTCAAGGCTAAATACAACGCAACTCAGGTATTACATCTAACATGTAGGTAATCGTAACCGCATCATTGTTCCTGCTAATAGCAAACCATTTGATAAAGGTAATTTTAATACTCAGTGAAATGATCTGGTGATCTGCGGCCCTTGTTTACCAGCTGTATGCAAGCTCTCTTGTAAGTATCAGATTCAAGAGCTTAATTTGTAAAATAACTATATCCTACAAATGTTAAAGTGGTAACGAGCCACCAAGAATTTAGGCCGCTAGAACTTCTGTTCACATATTTATGAGAATAAAGCGAGCCTTCACCCATAAAGCATATCCAAACCAGCAGCCAAAGCACCCAAAGTCCAACACCTTGCACCCTCGGGCAAAATCGTACTCAAAAACCACGGATCCAACCTTAACCTACGCAACAATAAATCAACCAATTTTAATCCTTCAAAAAACAAAATAACGGTCGAAACGCTTACAGCTACAAATAAATCTTCCTCAGAAAACATCAAAAATATGTAGTAAGTAGTAATAAATCTATATATAATTTCGTATGTTACCTACCAATAGGCTACTTCAGGTGGTCGTTACGTTTGGTCTAGCCTAAGGGTGAATGCAATCTTCATTAGATTTGTTCACCACGCGATATAGTTCTGTGGGGCCAAAAGGTCGAGAACACTTTTAGAAGACCAACTAAATAACAGCAATTGTTTGCACGAAGATACATTTTGATTGTATAGTAGTGTACTTTGCAAATATCATTGCCCCCGTATTTTCACAAGAATTTAAAAGTATGATAGAGAAACAAAAAGAACGAACGCTTAGTTGGTAGAAAGTAGGAAGTATCTTAGAATATTACAGTCGGCCTCAATAATATGTAAACACTTTACCAAATTCTAAAGCTAATTTTAGAAAAAAATTGCAAATGAAATCTTTTAAGTTTTCAACCCAGGTATATGTATGTATTGATAGCTATCATGTCTACAATATTGAAAGATTTCAATCACGAGTTCTTCTTAAATTCACAGTTTAATATCGCAAAGATTTTACATCTTATTGAGGCTGGCTGTATCAACGTGTCACTTGCATCTCTTATAAAGTTCCAGTGGTCAAAGCAAATGAATGAATACCAATTCTTCAATCACGGAGAAATATTTGCATTTTAAGTGAAGCCACTAAGTACCTATTCGACAAATAATTGTATCATCAACTCATCCTATCGCCATCCACTGCTGCAACGTAGCTGCCTCTCCCACGTTGCGCCAAAACATTCGGTCTTCTACTTTCCGCATCCAGTCCGGAGGGACTACCGACAGCTGAGGGCAGCTATCTTCTTGAAATCGTCGGTCCACCTGGCTGGGGGGCACCCTAAGCCACGTTTCAGATTTACGGTCTCGACTCAAGGACTTATATGCTCCAACGGCCATCGGTCCTTTGACAGGCCAACCCACTGCTAGGAGTTCAGCTTACTGATCCTACAAGCTTTGTCAGTTACTCCGGTTCTTCTACGGAATATTTGGAATAATTGTATGATACGTACATAACAATTATTGTTTTCATATTTAGTTTATGTCGAGTAACTATTATGCATAATTGTAATTTATTTAAGTAACGCGATTATTACGAACGTCAATTACAATAAAGGTACAATTACTATAGTAATCGCAGCTAATAAAGCAGTAATGAAAAGTGTTGGTACCCACACCACAATCTATGTACCTATTGTTACACAGCTCATTAATTAACTATATCGATCGTAACTAATTGAATAGAACTGCTTGTATTACCATCAGTAAATCAGTGCGATACATTCATAAATCAACAACGTCAGTCAGGTTGCGCATGCGCGCACCGCCATGACAGTTGAAATCGTTTGAATTATCGCCCCATTTTTTCCCAAATTCGACTTTAATCCCTTCCGAATTGCTTTTAATTGGCATAAAACAACAGATCCAATTATTGAAATGGGATAAATGGAATAGTCATGGGAATTCGCGGTGGTTTTGGGGTAGAATACGCGATTGCGTTACGATTAGAGCCCAATCAGACGGGATTTGTTGCAATTTTCATTGACTGGCAAATTGCAGATGCAAGTTTAGTGTTCAATCATCAATCACACGTCGATTCGAGTAAATTGGTTGGATATTTCTCTTAATTCTATGTTTGGCTCCGCTTCTATATTTCTTGGACCTAGTCCGTTTAATCCGTATTTAGGAATACATAAGTCTCAACTACATAATAAGAATAAACCTCCTTGACCTAATCCGATGAAAAAATTTAACCGTTGTCCGAGATGCTGAGGTTAATCTTCTTATCATAAAAAGCCTCTGTTATTTTGTGTACAAAGATTTCTAACGGAAAAAAATTATCAAGCATCTTTTTACCTCAACAGCAGTTTTTTCAAACAAACACAGTTTTTTTTATCTTATAGATGTTATTTATTACACTTAAGAGGCTGACAACACCCAAAAAATCAGACCTCTGCGGTCACTGTCGTTTCGTTCAGAACTGAAAGAGAGGCAACGAGCCGAGGGACGTCGGATACGCCGCTCAACTTGAATGAAAATTAACAAAAACATTTTTAAATAAAAAACTAAAAGTTTATTTGAAAAACGGAAACAACAAATGTTTAGATTATTGTCTTTCTCAATTGTTTTCTTAATTTTATTTATAATATTTAGTAAATAATAGAGACTGTTTGCTTTAAAGCATTTTTTAAGAGGTTAGTTTACACTTCTTTTCTATCGAGAAAACTTCAAGAAAACGTGTTTTGGGCACAATACAGTTTCAGAAAATACGATCAAGATTAACATATATTTTTCTCACTGCCACAAACTGAATAGATACAGCTAAAAATGTTTTTAAAAGAAGCCTATTTGGGGCATTTGGCTGTTGTCAGCGTCTTAAAACTTCGCTTATAACTAAAATTGAAACATGAAAACATTTAAACTAACATCATCTATACCAAACTCATCACAGAGAGGAAAATCAGAGCCTTCTTTTCATCGAAAATATTTCAAAACGGCCATCAGGACCGACGCGTAGCGACATCGCATGGAGAGTTGGTGACAAATGACATACCGTAGTTCTCTAGTCATCAACTAGATGGCGCAACCATGACCGCGAGTGGCGACCATTACCAAGGAATTTTATAATACTTTGAGAGAATGCCGAGGCATCTGAAAATTATAGTGCTTTGTAAAACGCTCTTACTTTAATACAGTAATGTATAAGGAATGTATTATTATTACATTATAATTCATATTAAAGGATGGAATGTGATACAAGCTTGATTATATCGTCAGAAACTTACCTAAAGTGTATGAATCATCTTTCTGTTGGAGAAGAAGTCTTCTTTTACAAGTTGGTCCTATTTTTATTTAAGTAGTATTTTGAAAATATGCTTGGCTGAGCTGTTTTTAAACCTGTACCTAAGCCGCATTTGCTAATACGATTTACATATTTGAAAACCTTTATAAGCCTCTTAATAGATAGGTAGGTTCCTATTCGTATCAGGCTGATTGAAGGATTGGATTTATTTATCAAGATATCTCTGTGAGCAAAGGGTCACCTCTACAATAACTGTCTAAAAATATTTGTTTTAATACTTATCGAATGATAATAAACGTATACAAACTTATTTAAAAACAAAATAATGCTACAGCTGCAATGATACTACATTAATTAATGCAAGATCTAAATCAAGATTTATGTATACAATGTAGGTAGGTACTTGAATATTTAGTTTGTAACGGCGATTTTAGTCCACAATTCATAAATATAGTTCCACTTGCGTTAATGCGATAAAAATAATACAATGATATGTAAGATTCAATTAATTTGATATGTTGAGATCAACTGATACACTTTTCATTATCAAAACAATTATTTTCTCTTATGTATTAAACTAAACTCAAAGTCATGTTAATGCATTAATTTATTATCACACAGGAAATGTAGGCATAACCTCCTTTAAACTAATTTAATGAAAGATTAGGAATATAGATGACGTACAGCAACTAGAAATTTATGGATTGAATACACTAACCTGTGGAATTCTTGAATTTACACTGACACACATAGTATTTTATCACTGTATACTGTAGGTACTGTGTCTTGAGTGGAGACTGCGAATCGGTAAACGTAGGGTAGGACGGCCTCAGGCTGGTGGAGCGATGATATTGACAAGGTGGCTGGTAGCAGCTAGATGCGACTAGCCGAGGATCGATGTCAGTAGCGTACCATTGGAGAGGCCTATGTCCAGCAGTGGACTTATATAGGCTAATATGATGGTGATGATTATGATGATACTGTAGTGTAGACCAAGCACACTGCCTCTCACAGTGTGCTGGATACAATTTATAAATAAAGAATGGTCAAAGGTGGCTCGTGGCTCAGGACTAAAAAAAATACTGAAATGCAAGTTTTTACAATGGAATGTCATACAGGAGTCACAGGTCAAGAGTTGTTAGGGGTGGATTAATACTCAGTAGAAAAATTTATACGTGCTTTAGGTCCATATTACAGAACGTTCCTCAAGTACAGTTTGATGTTCAAACATCTGATCACTACTTAAGGATAGAATGGTTACTTGAGCATCGGTCTTATTCCAATACGGTAATTATAAACTTCAATTCAACAACATAACATACGAATATACCCTGAAATTGCAAAATAAATGGTACTCAAGCGTAGTCTCGACCACACTTGAGTGATTACAGATCAAATCTCTGCTCATACATCTAAGGCAGTGACAATGTAGAATAAAGCTAAACTCAGATGAACTGTGATCAATGAATCTATCAATCAACTCAGCCTATCGCAGTCCACTGCTGGACATAGACCTCTCCCAAGTTGCGCCACAACGCTCGGTCCTCAGCCTTCCGCATCCAGTCCCCCCCAGCCACGTTCTTTAGGTCGTCGGTCCACCTGGCAGGGGGGCGCCCTACGCTGCGTTTGCCGATTCGCGGTCTCCACTCAAGGACTCGTCTGCTCCAACGTCCATCAGTCCTTCGACAGACATGGCCAGCCCACTGCCACTTCAGCTTACTGATCCTACAAGCTATGTCGGTCACTCCGTTTCTTCTCCGGATAATCTCGTTACGAATTTTATCCTTCAAAGAAACTCCAAGCATAGCTCGCTCCATAGCTCGCTGAGCGACTTTGAATTTGTGGACTAGCCCAACTGTCAGTGTCCACGTCTCGGCACCGTAAGTCATGACTGGCAGGACGCACTGGTTGAAGACCTTTGTCTTCAAACTTTGCGGTATAGGCGACGAGAAGACAACAAATCTACAATGAATCTATGCTTGAGGAATATTCAATATTCAATCAGTTTATTGCATACATGTTGTAAGAAGATGTTAACAATATTTGAGTTCCAAACATGCACCCTGTAAGGGCACTACAAAAAAAAAAAAAAAAAAACTATAATCAAAGCTCAATCCAAAACTAGTTTTAAACAGTGATCATTGAGATCATGATCAATGAGTGATCATTGATTGTAAGTTTAATTCTGTAATACGGGCCTGTGTGTATTGAAAACTTTAATTTATATTGAAGTTTAACCTATTATTCACATATTATTATAATGATTTATTAAGGACATACCTACCTTCTAAACGTGCGTGTAAGATTTCAATTGAAATGTCCAAGTAAATTTCATCACGATTTTTTATTAGCAAAGATGATCATTATTTAAAACGGGTTTGGTACGAAATCGGTCTCGACTAACTCTCACCTATAATTATAATTAATTTCATTACATTACTTTAATGATTGTGTTTGGTATTGCACGATGTGTGATGTTTAGGGTTGCCGACATCTTATAAACTATTGCAATAAATGGGATAATTCAGGTTCTGAAACTTTCACTTCCCTCGTTCTTTTTTGTAATCATCTAGTCATATGTGATTCAATTAACGTGATTAAAATTGCAAACGGTCTATCAAATGCATAAAACATAACAGTTTCTTATGCTTTCCATCACCTGAGACACTGGTTTGTTTTTTGGGCAACTAACAAATTTGCCATTAGAAAGAAACTTATTTCTTTTGATATTGCATAGACTGAAAACTTCACAGCCTTATGATTTTGTAGATACTTAAAATGATTAACCCAGAACTTCAAAATGTTAACTCAAATCGAATGTAAAACAAAAGAGATAAAAGCGGAACAGTGAAAACCCTATTAGTAGCCCATAGGCCACTTGCTAATGGGCAAACTGACACGCTATGGAACCGTTACTTAAGTTTTTGTTTTAAATGTGAAATTTATTTTTACTTTAGGCTATAAATAACAGCTCGCTAATATTTTTATGTGAATGAGAGAGTTAAGATGGAGATTTATCATTAACAACACGAAGGCAGGAGATATTTTATAGTTGCACGTAATACCTACACTTTTCCATGAACTATAAAAAAGAAAATTGTAGAAACTAGTCATTATGGTAATCTAACTCATTAAGCAGGTAAAAAAACAGGATCGAACCTCCTGTTCCAGATGTAATAAAATACAGTTAATAGTTATACACTACACTAATAGTTACACATTAGAATTACATCAAAACAAAAACTTGAAACCGAAAAGTACCTACTCCTGCTATCAAGAAAATTATGAAGACACTGAATGCTGGCACTAGTAGAAGAAGAAGTAGTTAATTTAAAAAACCTATCAATTATGAACCAAATAATATTTTGTTACGAGGCGAAGACACGGTCTCGCTAAACAAATGGTTAAAAAAACTAAAAAGCAAACTTTTAGAGGAACTGTAGACACTGTAGTCCATCATCAGATCAGCTTGATAGTACCAAATTATTGTATTGTCGCCGTGTCCGGATTACAATACTTATATATTTCTCAGCCGAAAGACGTCCACTGCTGGATATATAGGTACTTTCAAAGTTTCAACTCGATACGACTATTGAAGTAGGTTAATTAAAATCAACTTCCAAGATTTGTTTACATAGGTAGTTAGTTAGTTTAAAGTAACAACATAACACATAACATAACATCACGCCTGTATTTCCCCGAAGGGGTAGGCAGAGGTGTAATAGCACACCCACATTTCGCCAGTTATGTTATAGTCCCTTGTAATAGGGGGCGAGTCTATTGCCATTGACCGGGCACAAATCCAGACTCCGGCCTGCTACTGAGAATTTCCTAAAGAAAAACCCAATAACACTTTGCCCGACCCGGGAATCGAACCCAGGACCCCACGATCAGCAGTCGCGCTTGCGACCACTAGACCAACGAGGCAGTCAGTCAGTCGAGGCAGTTTAAAGTAAAGCTATTATAAGCGTGTTAATAATAATGATTGAGCCTAAAGAAAGTTCTGCTTTAGATCCCAGTTTGTTAATTAGGTACCTACCTACTTGCATCAAAATTGTATCAATGGCCCAAGTGGGTGAAACATGAGCCTACCATTACTATGTGATAATTTAAACATTTTGAACTTGTGTAACAGACCAAAGTTGATATCATAACTAAGCATAACCAAAGCTAGATATTAAAATTAAAATTTTAAGACCTAAACATTAGATAGATAGATAGATAGAATATACTTTATTGTACACCATGAAAATAGTAGTAAACAGGAACAACGTATAAATTATGGGTACATGGGCGGTCTTATCGCTAAAAGCGATATCTTCCAGACAACCTTTGGATGGACAAAGAAGACGTAAGATCTAGATAATCGGGGCAGTCCGTGGCGTACTACTAAAGTAAAATAAATAATTAATTTTATTACTAAAGAAAATACGTATTTTCTGGATCATGGAAATCTCAACCAATGATATAAACAACCTAATACGTCAGTGATATTACTAATAGGTGTTGTAAATGAAAAGTAATATTTAAAAAGTTACATTAATTTATATTAGAGCATTTAAAGTACTTACTTCAAGCGTTATAAATTACGTTATCTCCAATCGAAGCAATGTGAGATGATAACGTAGATAAACACGCAGAAGAAATAAAACAATGCAGTAATGTTCATTACTATTTTCTTTTATTATAATTATTTATAGTTCTAATAGTAGCCTCGTCGACTTAACTTCAATACTTAATTTACATATTTACAGCAAAATGTACATGCACTAAAACTATCTATTGAATTCTCTAACTTATACAAGTTAAATCTAATTTTTGAACATGATTTCAATGATGTCATAGCCACAATTTTGGAACGAAACGAACTTAAGAACGAAGGTAATACTTTTCGGTAACTTTAGTTAACCATAAACTTATCTAAGTTAATCTATCACAATAAATAAACCTCTAAACAATCAATAACAATAATTAAAAATAATTTCAGTCTTCGAAGTGAAAAAGATCCGATTTCCGGCCGTAACATGAGTCAATCAGATGGTGATACAATAGACGATGAATAGGAATTACAAAGAAATGGATTACTAGAGCCGATAAATGAAACAGGAAAAACGGATGTTCAATGATAAGAAACCTTACTAATCAGTCAATGATACATCTTTGGCAATTATAAATTAACTAAATTAAGCATTATCCCAGAATGTAAGCCTCTTGCCAATTTTAACAGGTACCTTTGAACGCGGTGAGAGCAAACAATAAATATTTAAAGATATGAGAATCAACGCTTCATGATGTCTTCTATCGAAAAACCTAAAGTTCTTTTCGGCCCTTCGACTGGAGATTGGTGTTGACTCACAAGTGGTTGAACTTGTTGTGGTAGAGGTGGTGAGGGTTTATGTGAAAGGTCCAAAAGTGAGTTCTCCGTCTGGCTCGTTGAAGTAACTTCTTGACAAACTTCTAAATGCTCCAAATGATGCTTGTTCGCATCGCTGTGTGTTAATAGATGCGTCTTCAAGTTAGATCTTTGGTTGAAGCTTTTGTTGCAAACAGGGCACTTGTGGGGAGATTCTTCCATATGCAAAATTTTATGAACAGCCAGAGTCCGGGATTGGCAGAAACCTTTTCCACATTCTGTACACTTGAATGGCTTCTCTTTCGAATGTATGTACCTGGAAAATAGAGAACAGATATTAGACACAAGCTCAACTTTCACTTCTAGCGAGTACACAATGTAAACAAATATCTTGTACATCTTTATGGCTCAATAGGCGACGATATAAGCGCTTTGAATGAAAATTAAAGTGATTCTACATTATGGACACATTAGACTGTTAATATATACGGTACGATATGAGAAAAAAAACTTTGGTCTCGTAAAAGCGAAGAAATATAACGTGTAATTTGTTCGACGGCGGAGCAAGACAGATATGGTGATCGTAAAGAACGAAACCGGTTGGAGAGGGCGCGCGTGCGCCCGCCGCCTTGCGACCTCACAAAAAGGTTTACACTTTTAATTTTTTTCTACTCTTATCGTCAACAATGCCTCGGTGAAACACGGCCTAAATCACGTTGTTGGTATTTAGAGGGAAACATTAAATTAAATTAGGAGTCTCCCAGATAAATTGATTACCAACATCAGGTAATCCTTTAACTAGTGAAAGTGGTTTGGTTTACACGCGTTTATTAACTTGATTTGTTTGTGTAGATAAGTTAAAAAACCATGCAATTAAATATTGACCTACTTGCAATTGTTCTGTTACTTTGAAAATGTACTTTACTGAATCCAATAGCAATTAAAAATATGTTGAACTTTTAAGACTTGCAAAACATGATATTACTGAACTTCAGTGATTTAAATTTTAAAAACAACTTTAATGCTACGGACTAGGTATCATATAACTTGAAACTTAATAGCACGCGACACAAACAACTTAAATATAGGTAAAAGTTGGTACATACATACCTATGGTCTCTCAGGTGGTCTTGCCGGCGGAAAGCTTTCCCACAGATATCACACGAATAAGGCCTCTCATCCGTATGAGTCCTTTCATGAATCAGCAGGTTGTAGGACTTGGTGAACTGGCGGTTGCAGTATTTGCAAATAAACTGCTTCTTGGGTCTCGTTCCGGGAACGCCTGGTGCTCGCATTGGTGGCGGGTTCCTGCCTGGCATTCTCTGTGCCATGACACCCGGGTATCTCAGTGAATGGTGGTAGAAAGCAGCGTTTCTAATCCACTGGTTGACGAGCATAGCGTGGTACGGAGCCGACGGGGGAAGCGTTGCGACTTGAGCTTGCACGTAGGCCGACATGGGGTGCGAATAGTTCTGCACTGGAACTTTCTCGTAGGGGTAGGGGGTCTGCATGACTGGTCGGGGGTAGGTGTAGGGTTGTGCGGGTGGTGTCCACGGCTGGTGCCGTGAGATAACGACTGCTGGGGGCGTGTCGTCGGTGGGCGTGTGCGGTGGCGTTGGCAAAGGGGGTGACGGACGCTCGAGCTTGACTAAAGCTTCGATTGGGAAGTCCGGTGGGTAGCCTGGGGAAATAATGGGTGCATTTTTAGTATATTGAGATTTAAAATCGAGCTCTAACAACATAATAATTCTTTAATAACATATTTTTACTAACATAACAGACCAATATTTTTAATTTCAAGAATTTTGCATAAAATTGTATTAACAGTTTAAAAGTGTAAACTTCAGGCTGACGCATCAGGGATGTATGTTTATTTGACTGACACAGACATTGCCATTTAATTTTAAACAACTGTCAAAAGTAAATAATCTAAGTTTGTTTATGTTGTTTTAATAAATCTCCAAAAGGTCAAAGTGCAGCACTATAATACTACAACTACACCTGATGTGGATAAAAGAACAAAGTTAAAATGTTGTTTTTCCTTATCATCATTACAACATTAACATAACAAAAACAAAGCCGCAAAAATTACAAATATACACTTACTGTGATTTTCCTCAATATGTTCTTCCTCCTCCTCGATATTGATATCGTCCGAACTGTCAACACTGTACGGCTTATCTTCCATTTCCACAAATCAATTGTCCATATAACTAAACACTAGGGCACTGTCCTCTGGAGCTCACTTTGGTGTCACTGTAGCTGTGTCGTCACTGCAAAACTGGTTTGTACTGACAACCGGCTTGTGAGAGCGCGCGGAGCGTTATGAGTTTGTGTGCGTTTGCTATCTGGGCCTGCGCTTGCGTGCGGTGAGGAGGGGGGCAGATCAAAAGCGCCGCTCTGTCCGGCGCCTGTGCTGGCTCCCGAGGCAGCCGCACCTCCCTATAGGCGGGGCCTACCGAGCTCTGCCTTCGGAATCGATCGGTAACAATCGCGAATTGCTTCAACCATGCCCTTACTTGTTTTGCCCAAGTTCTATTTTCAATGTTCTGCATAGAGATTTGGAACTTTGTCTAAGTTAACTGTTGAAGGTTTTGTATCGTTTCGTAATTGAGTTTGTTTGGCAATGCAAATTTTTGGTGACACGGCGTCCCGTTGAAGCTATTAGGTGAGCGGATTGCTCTGGTAATTTAGTTTCGTAGGCAAGGCTTTGTGTTTGATTGTCATATGTCTTTGTACGTACGGTTGTTGCAATTTGTATCTCTATTGAGATTAGGTACGTAATACATGGGGCTTTGTGTACTGTTTTGGAGTGTTAGTGAAAGCTCAGACGTTCTGGATTGAATTGTTTATATCCCCGCATCTTAATATGCACGACATCGTTTTGTTTCTTTGATGCTCGTTTTGTATCATTGATGTCCTTATTGAATTAAAATTTTACTTCGACTTTGAATTCAGTTTGATAATTTTGCTCGGGTTAGTTGCACGAAGTGAGTTTTGGTTGAATTTCTGTTTTATTATCATAACGTAGGTTCCATGTTGGGTAGGTAGTACCTGCCTAGCTATTAATAATAGAAATTCAATTGATCGATTCGGATTTTTTCGGTTCATTAGGCACACCATCGACTAATTAATCAATCACATAAGTGGCTTTCTATTAAATAATATGTTGATACCAACTTGCCAGAATTTAACTGACAAGATCTACCTAATTAATTTATGTAATTAGGTACTACAGGTACAGTGATATTAGTACTACTTACCTACCCAATTAATTAATTTAATTACGTATTAAGTTCTTGGAAACAGTAGCAATTAATACCATTTGTATTAGTAATCTTAAATAGTTTCTTGTAATGTCCAACACTTATGGTAGGTATGGCTAGAAACAAGTTGATGATTAACGTTAAATCTAGCTGACATTAAACATATAAATTTGATATCTACAATCTCGGACGAACATCTGCTGTATTTTGCATGGCCCTAAAAATATTTGATAAACTACCTATGGCTAAAAAGAAACGAGAGACTCAAATTGCTTCAAAAAAAGGGTTCGTACATTTTTAATAGAAAAAGCATACTACACCATTACAGAATTTCTAAGTGACAATAGTTTATAATATTCGATTTTGTTTTAATGACGACGCTGGCCACCATATTACCTACTTAGATTAAGTTTAAACATGATACCTTAATACCTACCTAATGATTTAAATGCATAGTGACTTATGACTAGGTAATTTGAATCGTATATTTAATTTAATTTTTATTCTAGATTCTGATTAAATCATGACTTGCAATGTGATTATAAAGCTATTTTTTATTTTTGTTTTTCTAATATTATTATTATTGTAATTTTGTACGCTACATTAGTGGCAGGATATAGAGGTGCTAATAATACTTCTGACATAACAACCATTGTACCTATATTCACGAAAAAAAAATGAATTGAATTGATCGAAAAAAGGCGGACGGAATCTCGACGGAAGCCTACTTAATTTTTTCCTAAACTCACTGTAATTTTGACAGTATTTTATCACACCAGTACCTACTTATATTGTTATTTTATTTGTGACACTACGACAATGATTACCAACTATCATTCACACGAGATTTGTTGTGAAAGCGCGGCTTTTTGTCTTACCTACTATGGGTGTGAATATGTGCGTGCCAGCCCGTACTTTTAAGCGAGCCGTCTAACTATGGGTGCTTCACTTATTGTTTAGCAAGATTCCGTCCGCCTTTTTTATTCGCCCATGCCTACTTGTACATGACTGGATGAACGAAGGATATAATTATACAGTGTGACACTTCATAAAGTGCACATATTAAATTGGAAACAGGACATATTATTGTCGAGAGGGTTTTTATTCTTGGATTTATAAACGTTAACTGTTTTTAATTGCAACTGTGGACCTTTTTTTGTTAAGAAAGCGTTGTGATTTTTTAAACATATGGTCTATCATGTTTAAATAGAAATGTTTTTAAATAACAGGCAATGATGATGAAACATAATTTAACCCCAAAAAATTATCATCACATAATAATAAGAAAGAATATACGGTAAATCTGATATTTTACAGTGTTTTTCACGATAATTGTCAAAATTCTCAATGGCGGTATTTATTTTTGGATGCATTTGCATAAATAAATGGAGCTTATTGTATATTAGGTAGGTACCTATTCTTATTAAGGTAGGTTTTGTGACTGAACGTGACACATTATTTAAACTAATTACATATACAGAAAAAGTTTATTTTAGCTTGTAAATTTGTCTGAAGTTACGTAGAGGTTTGGTAGATTACTAGATAAGTTACAGTCATCTAGTTGAGTCTAAAGAGTTCATAGAAATTCCGCATTAAATTAACTGAAAATTATTTTATATTCTTAAAATACATCGAGTTTAGGCTCAGAAGGCCAAGTCCCGTAGTTAAAAACGTTCAAGGTATCATCATCATCATCATTTCAGCCGAAAGACGTCCACTGCTGGACATAGGCCTCCCCCAAGTATCGCCACAACGACCGGTCCTGCGACTTCCGCATCCAGCGGATTCCCGCGACCTTCACCAGGTGGTCGGTCCATCTTGCGGGGGGCCTACCCACGCTGCGCCTTCCAGTACGCGGTCGCCACTCCAGAACTTTACTGCCCCATCGGCCATCATTTCTGCGAGCAATGTGCCCCGCCCACTGCCACTTAAGCTTGGCAATTCTTCGGGCTATGTCGGTCACTTTCGTTCTCCTGCGAATCTCCTCATTTCTGATTCGATCACGCAGGGACACTCCGAGCATAGCCCTCTACATTGACCTTTGAGTGACTTTGAGCCTTCTTATCAGGCCTAATCAGGCCCATTGTGAGCGACCACGTTTCAGTGCCGTAAGTAATTACTGGCAACACACACTGGTCAAAGACTTTGTCTTGAGACACTGCGATATTTTGGACGAGAAGATATTGAGTAGTTTCCCGAACGCTGTCCAACCGAGTCAGATTCGACGATTGACCTCTTTCTCGAAGTTGGACTTACCTAGCTGGACAGTTTGTCCTAGGTATACATAATCTTCAACAACTTCGAGTGTAGATTCTCCGATGTTTACGGGAATGGGTGCTATATGAGAAGGTTCAAGGTATACCTGTTAGGAGATTGAGATTTAAAGCATTGAGATTAGTTTGGAATTATATTTTGAACGTTTTTAATTACGAGAATTGTCCTTTAGATGTCTTATAGATATAGCCCTTTAAATAATTAGGCTTAGAACCGAAATTAGTCGCTACTCACTAGTCGCACGCGGAGTGAAGCAAATTCGACTTGGCCTTGAAATGCTACGTTCAGTATAGTTTATGCGCGCCTACGTGTGTGTTGGCGAACATTTTACGTAGGTATCGCTTACGCTCGCTACGTTTTTAGTTACAAGAATTGACCTTCTGTAGTCCGTCTTGCAGATCTGTGGATTCATTCAGGTTTAAGTGTTTCTTATCAGCTTGTCGCTATAAACACACTCGTACAAAATACAACCGATGTCCAAAGTCTAGAACCACATTGAAAGAGGCAGTTCTAGAACACCATACTATGTTTAACCCATCTAAAACCTAAACATACCTCCAACATCAATGCGGCACGGCATAAGGTACGTAGCAAGCGACTACTCCGAAGCGCACACGCAAACACCGGTCAGGTGGGCGAGGGACACACGACACTCAGCCGGCGCCCTTTGTACCTGATATCAAAGGCGCCGACGCAAACAAGTTAACGTTAAAACTTAACTAACC
The DNA here is from genome assembly GCA_949699075.1 of Asteroscopus sphinx. NCBI lineage: Eukaryota > Metazoa > Arthropoda > Insecta > Lepidoptera > Noctuidae > Asteroscopus > Asteroscopus sphinx. The sequence continues at coordinate 10,270,149 of OX453018.1, read as the reverse complement.
TAACTTGGCTATTTGCCAAACAGATGTATACTTTAATCTGTGCAGCATAAAGTTTATAATTGGTAATGTCTTATCTTGGCATTGAAATTGGATGATTTTGGACTGTGTTCCCAATAAAATAAAGTGCAGAATTAGTGGTACAAGGTTGGTTGTTAAGGTGTTTTGTTGGTAAATAAGGTAGAGCCACTAGACACCTTGTTGAGTCTAGAATTCGGTGTTAGTTCGTGTCAGTAAAGCGATGGTGTGAACAATCATGGGTTTTGTACGTAATGAGTTGAATAACTTGTTTAAAGTTGAATGAAGTGAAGTACCGACATCGCCTAAGGAGCGTCATTACAGGGAGAGGGCCCCGAAAATTGGCTTCGCTGGATGGGTCGTGAATGCCATGCATTGCCAGTTGGTTCTCGTGCCTCATCCACCAAGGCCAGAGTAGGTACACGGTGGAGTTTTAGTGGGTGCGAGCCCCACATAACTACGCTACCTCCCCGGATGGCGTGACATGCGAAAGGATTTTTCTCCGCCTCAAAAATAAATCTCACTAGACTTTACAAGTAAAGATCAAGTTTGTTCTAAGAGTGTAAAAGTATTGGAGAAATAATGAAGTTTGTTGTATGGGTCACACAACCGGTCAACTTTTGCAGAAAGTTAAAAGTATTAAGAGGTATTTCATGCTTCACAGCCACAGTCGCTCTAATTTAAGCACTTTTTAAATATTTTATAGTAATCCAGACTCCGGGCTGCTACTGAGAATTTCCAAATGAAAAAAACTCATTATCACAATGCCCGACCCGGGAATCGAACCGAGGACCCCATGCTCAGTAGTCACGCTTGCGACCACTAGATCAACGAGGAAGTCACAGTTTGACAGACTGGCTGTAAAATGTATATTGAGTCCGTAACTGTTTGTGGACTTAAAAAGTGGCTGGGTTCCGTAATTCTATTAATCCGATTAGGTAGTAACTGCAAAAATTTGAGACAAAAAATGTTTCATTTAGCGTAATCCACCTTAATTGCTTCACAAGCAAAACAATGCTTGCGCAAGCGCATATCCCCTTGAGCTAAATAAAAACCTATCACCAAAAAAAACAAGTCCGCTAATAAAAACTTAAACATACCTACGTATATATATGTATTATATTACTACAAAACAAATTGTCTAGTTAGTGTTTTATTTTTTATCTCTAAAACAGTTTATTACCTGCTGAAATTAATTTGTTTACACATGGCTTCTGTTTCAAGTCCGACAATATTTGTATAACACATATAAAACGATTTCGTCACATAAGACAATATTTATATCAGACGAAATGTAGGTATTCAAATTGTTGTGTGTGTCATTGTAAAGATAAAGTAATTTAATAGACAGTCTGTAATTTATTGCATAGATTTTGTAGAAGTAAACGCTCTCATTTTTTATCGCAAGGGATTTTGACGTTGATTATACAAAGGAAAATATCGTTGGTTTAAAAGTAAAAATTCACTAAGTGACATTATCAGCAAGAAAAAACACTTTTTATTTTTCAGATAATAAATTTTCATTAAATAATTTCGAAAATAAAAATAAGGTGTTTGCTAAAAATAACACTGAGTGCTTCTTTTTGTGTATGTGGACTTTTTTCATTTGCGGTATTCATCATCCTCTTGCCCTTATGCTGCCTTGGCGCAGCATGTGCTTTTCTTCCATACATCTCTATCAACCGTCATCTCCGTGTTCACTTTCTTTTTATCCATATCATATTTCACACAATCCATCCATCTTTCCTTTGGTCTCCCTCTTTTCTTATATCCATCCACATTCATACACAAAACTTGTTTCGTAACATGCTCCTCATTTCTCCGTATCACATATCCATACCTTGACAATCTACTGCATCTCAACTTTTCCGTCAGTGGCGGTACTTTCAAACTCCCTCTCACATACTCATTTCCATTCTTGTTACACCACACATTCCTGCCAACATTCTCAACTCAGCTGCACGTAATTGCCTTTCATTCTTCCATTTCGTAGCCCAACATTCCGATCCATACAAGACAGCAAGTCTATTTATTTATTATATTCTTTATTGTACATTACACCAAACGAAAACAAAGACAATAGTTTACAGAATGATTGAGTAAGTACAATGGGCGGTCTTATCGCTCAAGGCAATCTCTTCCAGACAACCTTTGGATGGACTAGAAGAATGGGAACCGATCGTGGGTAGGTACGGTGTAAAAGTAGGTACGTTTCGTACATAATATACCTACTTAAATATAATAATATAAAGTACATGGAATTTACTTAAATAAGTATGAGAAATACATATAATATACTAATAAATACAAATATAAAGTGTAGTAGTTGAGCAATTTCAAGAAGTCTAATCATTGTCTTGTATGTTTTCCCCTTTAGTTTTAGGAGAATTCGGATGTCACAGATAGTTCCTGTGACCTGCCGCCATTTCATCCATCCTGTGTTAATTCTGTGCTTTACGGTTTGGTCTATCTCGCCACCGCTTTTCAAAAGTGAACCGAGGTACCGAATGTCGGAGCAGACAGGCAAGGGAACGCCATCTAGCGCAATAGCAACAAAATCGGAGAGACCGCCGTAATCACAGAACATAATATATAATCTGTTTTAGTTCTGCTGATCTTCAAGCCTACATTCTCCAGACTTTGTAGCCATTTTGCCAATCTATTCTGAACCTCAAGTCCATCTTCACCGACAAGAACAATGTCTTCGGCAAATAACATACACCATTTCGGTATTAATAAATTAAAACTGTTATTTGATGAAAATAAAAAAGTGATTTTTGCTAATAATATAACATAAAGAATTTTGCCTTTAAACTGACGAATGGAGATTTATGTAATAGTGCGTTCTTAAGGTGAATGCTATGGGGTAGCACGCGAAATTCAAAATAATTGCGTATTTTTTTTCAAATTGTAACTCTATTCAATTTGTATATCGATCGCAATATGATTCGCGGTAGTAACAACAATATATCTACTGAATAATAGTCATAGAACATATCAACCTAGCTCTATAAGCTCTACGAACTTCCTAATCGATATTACATAGTAATTCAGTAGTATTAGGTTGATATGGGGATGATGATGATTGTTCTCTCGCACCTTCAGCCTTATGTTAATTAAACTTAGGTAATCTGTGAATCTATTGGGATATTCCTCTCATAAAATATTTTATCTTTAGTGTGTAGTGTACAATCGTTTGTAGGTGTACATGTACGTAAACTAGGAAGTGTCAATATGTTTTATACTATAACATCAAGATTATCATTAATTAGTGGGAAACCCACAGGTCACGCTTATACGTGATGAGATGACTGTCATGCCCATGTTGTGATTGTTGTCACAGTTGTTACTGGCTATGAATACGGACTATCTTAGAACGTCCATCTATGTTTTTTTATAAAGTATAGGACAGTGAGAGGAGCAAAAGGCCCACCTGATATTAAGCGTTTCTGTTTGACCATACCGTACGCAAAATATATGCTTGGACGTGGCGTTGCGGAAACCAGGCCCGTTATACTATACTAAACCAGCCTAGCCCGGCACGGTTGCTTCGGGAAGTATCTATGTCGCATAGGCTGGGAGCCGACGCCCGAGTGTCATCACTGTGGGAGCTGGCCAGAGGACACGGCGCAGCACATATTGGCGTAGTGCCCAGCTTAGGCCGCGCAGCGCCGTGACCTCATCACTGCAGTAGGCGGCAGGGACCTGTGCGCTTAGCGTGGTTCTGTATAGACAGGACCATAGGGTAGACTATAGGGTCGGGAGCGAGAACACATGGGAAGGCGTCGTTTCTTTCTGCGAGGAGGTGATGTTCGTTAAGGAGGTGGCGAGAGGGTGCGAGAGGCGATGACTTCTCTTCCCATCCGCAGGAGACGACTTGGGCGTCGTAGGATACGCCCGTATGCCGACCTCCAGCCCCCCTAGGGCCTAGTCACCAGACCTGGTTGTGGGCCTGCGGGCGGTGGAATCGGGGCGGCCCGCCGTCTGACCAGTCAAGGCCCGTGACGGTGGTGCGTAGTGTTCCGCGCGTGCCAGTAAAGAGGAGGGTGCGGCCGATAAGGTTGCCGCACGGTGAGAAGGGGCTCGCTTGCTTGTGGCGGGCCGGTACCTGTCGGGGTTGGTTGTGTGAATACCCACAGGTTCCCACATCCCCGGCTAAGGTAGTTGAGGGAACACCGTGCATGGTGGTTTTAGTCTGTAAGAGTCTGACACTCCGCCGCTTCGCCGTCCCCGGGCGGAGTGCACCCATGATGATTTCCCCACGGCAAAAGAAGGGCTATAAACCAGAAAGAAAATAGTCGAGAGCGTTTTTATGGAGAAAAAACCATTTCAAATTTCCTCTTAATGGTACTGTAAAGTACAAGTTTCATTCGCTAAAGTGAGACATAAGGATGGAAAGTCTTATGTGATTGTACCTATTTTCCCCGGCACCCGTATCCTATGCGAGACCTATTTGAGAAAAGAAAGAAAGAAAAAATTAATTTTCAGTCTCGGTACAGGCGAGAAAAAAATAAAATAAAAATAGTATATTAACAATAAACTTAAAATTTACATTCCTGTATGAGACTAAAAAAGGCCCCCATCTCAGCATATGCTACAACACCGAAATGTTGCAGCGCTGAAAGCTGGCATGACTCGTTAGATTCTTGAGATTTCTTTACACATTTTAGGAATAAACAATTGGAAAATCCAGTTCATCGCTTCGAACGCCAAATTATGGTCTCAACTTATGTATAATCTTAAATACTTATGTACATTAACGTAGAGAACATTCATTATGTCAATATCAACACTAACCACGTAGTTTTTCCAGATTTTGATTTTGACGGAGTCATCCCTACACTGTATTTTTGGCAAACAAAAGATTTTATGAAATACAAACTTCCGCCCGTGACTTTGTTCGCTTGAAGTTTCAATTTCCATTATTTTTCTTTCGGGGGCGAAAACAATTACCAAGTGTCTTTCTAAGCTTGCCTATGTTATATCCATAGAGCAACCGCAACCCCGTTATATCAATCAGAACCCTATATGCAACATTTCTGTGTTTGTCAGTCAGTCAGTCAGTTCCAATCCAACTCAGTGGCTAGCATGGCAAATTTTGCCTAGGCAGCCACAATTTAGGTATATAAATTTTTTTTTTTTTTTTTCTGCTCTTGACCACAATCTAGACAGGTTTGTCAGGATGTGGTCGACGATGGAGCGAGCAAACCTATTAGGTGCCGATTCACTCCAGCTTTAAAGGCGGTTATCTAAAAAAAGTTTCGGTTAGAATGAATAAAATTAGTAATTGTACATAGGTTACAAATATCATGTAAATGAATACCTATTATGATGTCAATATAGGGTTGATAGATCGGAATTGTAGGTGAAACAAAAATACCTATTTAATGTAAATCTTTAGTTCAGATTACAAGATACCTATTTTTATTATTTATTGTGAAATTTTGCCACCCACAAAAAGTGACCCCCCACCCCCCTTATCCCCCTTTGCTACGCCACTGTCCCAACTGTAATGTTATGTTCATTTTAAATCAACATGTAGTATAGATAGTTTATACATATAAACCGGTAATGGCGCAACAAATCGTGAGAAGAATGAGATGTCATTCAAATCAAATTTCGACACTGTAATCTAAACTAAAGGTTATATTTTTGCAATAGATCTCCAAAATTGACGTTTTTAAGACTTCATGTCATTAGCTACGCTATTATCTAATGTCTAAACTGACTAAATCGTTGGTATACTTAGACTCACTCGTCGTTATCATTGACATCTTTTTTATGGCATAGGATGGCAAAACGTGCTATCAAGGCAGATCAAGGCCCACCTGATGCTATGCTACCCATAACAACTGCAAAACCACCTAGGTTGTTGCCTTAATGGTATTCCAAATTAAAAGATGGAAAGTCTCATGTGATTGTAATTTCACCGGCACATCGCATCGGTCAGAACACAGAAATTCGAGCATCACTGTTTAGCGGCAGAAATAGGTACGGTGGGAGTAGGTACTTTCCTGGACGGGCTCTTTCACATGAAGCTCTAATACTAGGTACTAGAATTGTATTGTTAAGCTACCTACGAGTGGCAGTAGTAGTTTGGGTTTGTGAAGTCTGTATGAGCGCTGATATAGATTTTGAGGCTGCAGTGACCAAGGAGTTTCCTCTTTCTTCAAATACAACAAAAATATCTGTTAACTCCTTGATTATCGCTCTAGTAGCCTTAGCAAAACAATGTTGAGCAATTCGGCTCAACACACATATGTCCTAGATTACCACAGTGTAACAATTTTGACATTAAGAATGTTTTAAGGCTTTGGGTCACATGACCTTTGCGTTGAATAACTGCATGGATAGACTAGTGACTGGTTAGTTGACTAGTCACTAGTCTGTGACAATATTCTACGCGTAATACCGAAAATGTCCTCTAAACCAGCACACATAAAGTAGGTACTCAAACAAACCATTAAAAATCATCATAAAATTGAAGTCGTCACATAATACCGTCAATATACTTCTTAATTTGCACAGCGACAATAAAAACTTAGAGAATTATCACCCGACTACTAATTGCGGTAATAATCTTAGTACAGTGTTTCGGTTTGTGCAAACACGTCAAATTCCTAATTGGCTGGATTAAAAGACCTCGCTCAGGTGATAACGAATAGATTATTCTGAGATGGGGATTTCATACCGGAGTCGTGTAATGAAACGTCATTGATTCATGTGATATGGATGGGGTGACTCTTTAGGGTTGCGTGCCCAAAGGGTGCCAAACGGGACCCTATTACTCTCGTTACGCCATCCGTCCCGTCCGTCCATCCGTCCATCTGTCCGTCCGTCTGTCCGTCCGTCCATCCGTCCGTCCGTCTGTCCGTCCGTCCATCCTTCCGTCTGTCTACAACAGGGTATCTTTTGAACGGTATACATACAAGAAACCTCAAAAAACATGAATTTTTAAAACGTTTTTGTTCCTGCTCTATCTTCAAAATGGTAATACATACCAGCGTCAAACTTGATTTGATTATGATGCATACTATGTAATTTAGCAACAAATACTAAAAATAGGGCAAACACAGACATACGTTGTGGTACTTGCGTAAGGAAGAGATACAAAAATTTAAATTCATGTCTCTCAGTCGTTGATGTCTTTTGATGAGCTCTCGTGAATTAAATCAGTTTCTATGGGGTATCAGGTCGATGGGTGGTAGGCAACCTTACTTTCCGACTCGTACTTGGCTGGTTTTTATGCCCTCATCGTCATCACGCATGATCACGCTACATCGGCCTGTAAATGTAGATTTCTACAATTAATGATCGTAGGTAGGAGAGGATCGCGACTTTTTCTACACTCACGCACACACAATGGTGTTGATTCGTTTACTAGTTCGCAAACAATAGTAGTTTATGAAACTGTTGCATAATAGGGGTTATTAAAACACGAGTGTGAGTTTAAAAACCGAGCCGTAGGCGAGGTTTTTAATAGTATCACACGAGTGTTTTAATACCTAATTATGTCAGTTTCATACACTATTTTATCAACACTCATACAATTTTAAATAAAATACCAAAGTCAAAATCTTAGTAACATTGTCGTTGTTTTTCTTGATTTCTCTGGTAAAAGATTGTTCGTCATTTACGTTGCTGCATCCAGAAATTCAGGCGGGGTCATATTTTCCTCAGTTCAGTATCACTGCTGTAGTCAGATATTTTTGCCCAGAATAAAACTTTCGACATACAAAACCATAATAATAACGTAAACAATAACAATAAATTTACAAGTAACGATGTCCATATCCAGTAGGCCAGGCGCGCGGCCGCGCACGCTCGCTGGTGCGCGCCTACACAGATAATAAAATATTGTCTGGCGACAACATTATAATCGGAACTAATTTTCTATCCTTGTCAGGATTCCGTCAATCTCTGTTTTATCATACAAAAAATATGCCTGTAAACACTTAAATATAATTAAAAGCAATATGACAATCAAAAGTTCTGCCAAAAACGCGATTTTAAACGATAAAAATTTTCAATGTATGACAAGTGGCGCCACCCTGAATTTTGTGTACTCATTGGTGCCAAACTGTACGACTGCTAAAAAAAAGGTTTGAAAACTCCTTGGTTAGGTCGAAGTGGCATTAAAAACTCCTTAGTTAGGCTGAAGTGTGCGGTTATGGAAAAAAAATTAAATTACCGCATTGTTTTGTTCAGCAAACTGTATCGTAATGAAACTTTTTAAATTCATAACAGGTGCATGTGCGTAAAGTATGTCATTATGACATTACTTTCGAGTTCATAATTCGAATTTTACGATACGAGTGTAGATAAAATATATTTTAAACCATTGCTCTCTTTTACTAATGTACTATTTCTAGTAGTCATAATAAGTAGTAGTAAGTAATAGATACAAGAAAGGGATGGCCAAAATTTTACTGCAGTCAAATTAGATTACATGTTGCACTTCTTAGTATTTTTAGTCGGGACGTTCCGAGATCACGACTAAACTTGTGTGGAAATTTTGATTCCGACTAATTTGACAGCACTAAAATTGTTGCCATCCCTTTCTTGTATCTACTATTACTAAGAGAGCGATAGTTTAAAATCAGTTTATTCTGTGAACAAGAAAATCAACACCATGGGGTAATTGTGTAATGCATTGACATTGCCATTAGATTTCATTTTGAAATGATAACAATATTCATTGCGTGGTACATAGTTGCCGATAAGCCGAATAGTCAAAACACACGGAGCAATGAACATTGAAATCCTATTGATTGCGATCCCGAGTGAGTTACGCAATTCGGCAGCTGGTCCTAAGTCTGTTAAGTAAAATTAAATTTCAGCTATTAGTCGCCTTCTGTAAATCCATATGTGTATTCTTTTTAACCGACTTCAAAAAAAGGAGGAGGTTATGTATTCCGCGGGTTTTTTTTTTTTTTTTTTCATGTATGTACACCGATTACTCCGAGATTTGTGGGCCGATTTACGTGGTTGTTTTTTTATTTGGTAGGGAAAGTCTGCGCGGTGGTCCCATATAAATTTTATTGACTTAGGTTGAGTAGTTTTTTAACCAGCTTCAATAAATCAGTTTATTTTAGCTTCGCCTATCTGGATGATCTGCTCAATGGTTCGTTTTTCTGAGAATTCTTGGCCCGATATGCGTGTTTTTTTCACGATAGTGATTGGACGTTTGGAAGAACATGAGCGAGACCTTTGCCCTGCAGTGGGATAGCAAAGGTTAATAAAAAAAATATTCTTAAATTGGTTATATGTATAAACATTTATGAATCAACCCTCGCAATTTTCAACTAAAAAGTATGAAATAAAAACTTTTTAACAAAAAAAAAAAAACCGACTTCAAAAACCTTAACTAAAAAGTAAAAAATAATCATTGTATATATTTTAAAAACTTAACATAAACCAAAATTTTGAAGGCGGCACGTGATTTTCATGTACGTTCACATAAACCTGTTTTTACTATAGATATTGCGCTCGACTGTACATTACATGACGCAAAGGGTCAATCACGCGCCGCCTTCAAAATTTTGGTTTATGTTAAGTTTTTAAAATACATACAATGATTATTTTTTACTTTTTAGTTACGGTTTTTGAAGTCGGTATTTTTTTTTTTTTTACGTACAATAAGTATGTATTTACAAAAAAAAGTAGGTACATAAGTATCATATCCATTGTCTAGTACCCATAGCACAAGCTCTGCTTAGTTTGGGATAAACAAAAATAATTAGGTATTCCCTACATTTGTGTTCACATTTTTTTCGCGATTTCAAGTTTGGTCCCATAATAAAAGTTCTTCATACTGATGAGTACAATGACCCCTTAAGAGGTCTTGAGTTATTTTAAGAACACGTTGTATAAGGTAAGTCGCGCTTGGCTCATTGCGGATCTCACTTGAGTACGATTTCATTAACTTTAATTTTGAAAAGCTTTTGAAACGACAAATCTTAGACACATAATTAAACTCGGAACAGACTCAAAATAGTCCAATTTCCAGAATAATCGCAGAAGCTCCAAGGTAGTCCACTGAACCGCCACTTGGGAAGAAATAACAGCGACTTCCAAGTGGCGCCAGCGCTGCAACCACTTGTCAGCCCTTGATGCTTGGCACCCGGGGCGGACCACCCCCACTGCCCCCTTACGCCGCCACTGCCTTCAGATCTTTTGTATTGATATTGAAGTAATATGCATGTGTATAATATAGTTAGGAGACAGATTTCTCTAAGAACTTTGTCAATAGCAACATCGTTAGTACCAACACAGTGTTTATTTTGACACTTCTACGAAAAATGTGTACATAGAGTCTGTCCTTGAATCCATATTGTAAAGAAACAAATAGGTTAACGAAAAATATCCCATACCTATTTCTAAAATACGAATAGACACTTCCAAAAAAGCCCTTATCATCCCTGGAATAGGTAGGTAGGTCATACGAAGTGCGAAACGGCCCTTTGTGTCCCCTACTATCAGTAAGCCCCAATGTATGTAACTTAAAACTAAGCACTGATAAGCCAGGTATGTCGGCACGTCAAAGGCAACAGTGGCAAGCAAGACGCCTTAATACTATTATACTTATTGTAAACAAATAGCAACTTTATGATGCGTAGGCGAACTCGGTATATTTTATTCCTTTGTTTTGGCGGCTCGTTTGTTCTGAAGAAACTGGGTCAATAATGCTGGTTAATGAGTGTAACTACCCGTGTATAGTAATAATATTTAGAATGCAATTTGGCTAGACTTCTCCTACACACATGAAATGTGATACTGGTCAGCCTACTCACAATAATTATTTTAGTATACTATTGTAGTAGGTATCTAAGTAGATAGAACACCCGGGGTAGATGGTGGTTGCAGTTTGGCATAGCAGATTTGTATATAATTCCGATATACAGGGTGACTGATTTAACAAAGTTAAGTCCTTAATTAAATTAAATTAAATAATCATTTATTTCAGGCAATTATACCCATATAAAATAAAATAATACAAACACAAAATTAAAATAAAATAAAAATTTAAATTATAGCTGGAACAATAATTGTCATATATAATATTCCATTGTCAGATTTGTGTATGCGGCTCATAAAGGAGGCTCGTGCTTTTCTCATGACTGCGTAAAAGTCATCTACCCTGTTTTCGGCAAACATGCCGGACGCACTACACCGCCACGGCAGGCCGAGTATGCATCTGAATGCATTGTTATACTGTACACGCAACGTGTTGTAAGCACGCTAATAAAGGCGGATACATAAATATATATTTTTCGGACATTTTTACACAGCACCATCTAGTCCCAAACTAAGCAGAGCTTGTGCTATGGGTACTAAACAATAGATATAATACATATATACTTTTTTTTTTGTAAATACGTACTATAATACATAAGAAAGACCCAGACCAACACAAACACTTATGTTCATCACACAAATATTTGTGTCTTGTTTGAATCGAACCCACGACCTCAGGATCAGCAGTCCGACCCTCTAACCACTAGACCACAAACGTCGTCAGAAGTTCAGTGTCAAAATAGAACCGTAATTTTTGTTATATTTTTCGAATCGATTTCATCAATTTGGATCAGAAAATATCGCATGTAGACTAGATAGTATCACAGTGCGACCTCATCATCATCATTTCAGCTGAAAAACGTCAACTGCTGGACATAGGCCTCCCTCAAGCATCGCCACAACGACCGGTCCTGCGCTTTCCGCATCCAGCAGATTCGCGCGAGCTTCACCAGGTGTGCCTTCCAGTAGGTACGCATACACATTTACATTTACATGTGTATACATCACATAATTATTACATTTATAATTTACATAAACATATTATTAGATAAGTATTAGTGTGACCTAAAAATTATCTAATAATATTTTGATGTAAATTGTAAACGTAATGTAAACTAAATGATACACTGGTACATTTAACTGAATTACCTGGAATCAATTAGTGTAACAACATTAAATGATAAAGGATTATATGTCCGGTATTGTAAGACAGTGGAAATGCGTTGATCCATTAAAAGATGGACGATAAAGCAATTAGTGGCGCTAATGATGGCCCAAGGTGTGAGTCAGATATGTTATGAATCTTTGTACACAATGGCCGGAGTATAATATTGATAAGCATTTTTTGGAGGATAGCAATAATTAATCGATAACCATTCATTTATTTATTTTGCTCGCGAGCAGGATTCGAACCTGCGACGTCTGTTTCGGTACATCGATCGACCGGTTAGCCAAATAGACGCCTAATGTTGAATATAATGCGTACTAACTCTGCCACTACTTGAGGCGGGGTACTGCAATCCGATTGGCCCCACCAAGGCAAACCAGGTAGATTCATAGACGTATTCTGTACAAATTCGAGCGCTGTCCCTTCGACAAATACTGGTATATTCTTTATCAAAACTCATGCATTTGTAGTCTAATGGAAAAACGAATCAATCAATCAACTCAGCCTATCGCAGTCCACTGCTGGACATAGGCCTCTCCCAAGTTGCGCCACAACGCTCGATCCTCTGCCTTCCGCATCCAGTCCCCCCCGGCCACGCTCTTTAGGTCGTCGGTCCACCTGGCAGGGGGGCGCCCTACGCTGCGTTTGCCGATTCGCGGTCTCCACTCAAGGACTCGTCTGCTCCAGCGGCCATCGGTCCTTCGACAGACATGGCCAGCCCACTGCCACTTCAGCTTACTGATTCTACAAGCTATGTCGGTCACTCCGGTTCTTCTCCGGATAATCTCGTTTCGGATTTTATCCTTCAAAGAAACTCCAAGCATAGCTCGCTCCATAGCTCGCTGAGCGACTTTAAACTTGTGGACTAGCCCAACTGTCAGTGTCCACGTCTCGGCACCGTAAGTCATGACAGGCAGGACGCACTGGTTGAAGACTTTTGTCTTCAAACTTTGCGGTATAGGTGACGAGAAGACTCGGCGAAGTTTGCCAAACGCTGCCCAGCCCAGACGGATCCTTCTGTTGGCTTCTTTCTCGAAGTTGTGTCTACCAAGCTGAATTGCCTGCCCTAGGTAAACGTATTCCGTTACAACTTCGAGTGTCGACCCTTCGACGCTTATTGGCCTCGGCATGACATGCATATTGAACATGACTTTAGTCTTGTCCAGATTCATGCCGAGACCGACACGTCGAGAGGCTCCGTTTAAGCTGTGCAGCATTTCGCCCAGTTGTTTCAGCGACTCAGCCGTTACAACGATGTCATCGGCAAAACGGAGATGTGAGATGTTCTCGCCGTTAACGTTGATACCCTGTCCAGTCCAGTCCAGTGTCTTGAAGACGTCCTCCAACGCGTTAGTGAACAATTTCGGGGATATTACATCCCCTTGTCTCACCCCTCTGCGCAGTTGGATTGGCTTCGTCTTTTGGTCCTGGAGCTGAACAGTCATGGTAGCAGCGTTGTATAGGCATCTCAGCATCTCTATATACCGCTCATCAATGTGACATCGCTGAAGAGCATCCAGAACTGCCCAAGTTTCGATAGAGTCGAAGGCCTTCTCGTAGTCCACGAATGCCATACACAGCGGCTGATTGTACTCTTCAGTCTTCTGTATGTTCTGCCGAACAGTATGGATGTGAAAAACGAATGCAATGATGGAAATATTTGTGGAACTAGAACAAGAAAATGTTTTAAGTGTTTTAGTGATATCCTACATACTGTTAAACTTATCTACTTAACTGTATCGCTATCTTTTCCATTTAAACTTACACGACTGTAATCTTGAACTTAATTGCCTTTCCCTTCCTAGAACTAATGTAAAAAAATTGATTTCATGATTATTATAAGTAGGCCAAAGTGTCTAGTAAATTAGTATGAAATCTGGTCGCTCATTTTGGAAATTGAAAAAGATTCAATTAGAAGGAATGCTCTTGAATGAAAGCTTGAAAATAACAACCAAAGTTTAGGTAGGCGATGGAAAGAAAAAAAAAGTCATGCTCAATAACATTTTCAATTAAAATAATATTAAATAAATTGTATATTAAATCAATGTAATACATTTTAATTTACCGATTTGTGTACTTATACAACGTGTATCAGAAATGCGTGGTCATATTTGAAGAGCTCATTCAGGGCATACCATAGAACAAATTTACAATGGGACCAACCCTGAAATTACGAAAAAAATATCAGTTGTTCCATACTAATTCATCGAAAAAAAAATCAGCCACGTCAGAGCGACTTGTCGTACAGGGCAGAATAGAGGGCTCAAGAGTGCGCGGGAGGCCTCCGAATGCGATGGTTATTATGATATGATATGATATATGATGATTTAATGAAGTCTGCCGTGGGCCGGCCATTACATGAATCCACCAGATTAACCGAAGGCAGGGAAAGGTGGCGAGGTATCGTGAGGCGAGCTACAGCAGCGCCCGGCAATAGTACTATTGCATAGTAAGTACATGATGGCCACAACCGCTCTGTCGAGAGCAAAACGACGAAAACGAAAAATAAATCATCGATGTCGCTCGACCAAATGTAAGGATTAGTTGATATTATTTTCACGATTTCAGGGTTGGTCCCATAGTCAAAGTTGTTCGATAGCATCCCCTGAATAAGCTCTTCAAATATGACCACGCATTTCTGATACGCGTTGATAACATTAGAAATAATTTTCTAAAAAAAAAAATTCGCGGGCCGGATTGATGGCACATTTTTATTTATGATTGTAGACGAAACTTAAAAGATAAAACAATTCATAGACAAGAAAATGGTAGACTATGTTGATCTAGCTGTCTACCATAATAATATAATATTATTATTTATCAGACAATGAATGTACATTTTCATTTGGAAAACTATTCGCTACAAGAAAAGGGGTGATGTTATTATGTAGTTTTATGGGTTCGTGACGAGTTGAGTCTGATTTTTCAAAGAAAAGGTTTGTCGAAATCACTCGTCATTTCAGCCGAAAGACGTCCACTGCTGGACATAGGCCTCCCCCAAGCAGTTTGGGGTTTTTTTTTTATCTAAACAAAATTCGAAACTATTGCAAATATAGCTCTTGCAGCCAATGTAATTTTTTTTTTTAAATAAGGAAAATACACCAGTAATTATAAATAATTCGAGACCATGTGCAATCACCAACGGTATTTTCTGCACACGTATTTAATCATAAATCGGAACAGTAGTTGTCGGTAATATTTCCTCCTACCGGTGATCAAACATACATTAATACCGATTAGATCGATATCTCGAGTCATTCGATGTAATAACGATCTAAAGAGTATCGATCTAGTATTGTGATCTCATATTATAATTTGATAAGAACTAATCAAACTATTAAGTAGCAATGACGCTACGTAAACTGAAATAATTGTAGATAAAATAACGCTTGTAAGAAGAATTTCGAAACATTGGTTGTGTGATAGAAATTGTATAGGTAGAGCATGAAAAATAGCTGATAGTTTCAGTTCTGATAAACTCTGAAAATAACTCAACTTAACCTTAACTTTGTGTGAAACTCAAAATTATGTAATTTATTCCTTTTTTGTGGATCACCAATAAAGGATACACGCATATAAGAAGTAGGTATAAGTATATATTCGTGCAATTGAGTGGGGCTCCTTCAATATAAGGAGATCACAGTCCGCGCTTTTGTCTAGATGACTAAATGGAGGTTAACAATTAAATAACTAAAATTTAAAATTGGTAATTAATTACTATATTATTTATTTATTTATTTCCACAAAAAAATACATACTTACATTTGGCAGATAAAGTGTAGAACATAAACCAGTTTAGGTTTTTCTGGACACCGCTTGGTCCGTCGACATTCATTACAACGAGATGTGGGTGGTTGAAAACGACGCGCGAGTGCGATGCGAGGAGATATCGCAATGATTTTAAATAGAAATCGATTCATATCAAAATTTACATACCCAAAACGGTTTGATTTCTCAAACCTATCAAAAAACCTAAAGAAGCAACTAAAAGCCGAACTAACCCCAGCTTAGTACATTATCTACCGGCAAACATCAAAGGTTCAGCAATAATCTATATTATTATATATACGACCGGCTACTGTGGCGTGGCGTGTCGGTTCTTCACAACTGTCATTATCAAGGCGGCACGCTTTGATCTGATATCGCGTCACACTCGTATTTGCCACTACCTAGATATTGTTTTGTAAAGGAAATACTATGATATTTTATTATAGGTAATTTCCAGAAATATGCGAATGCGAAAAGAAAGTACTGATAAGATTGTTGTTTTTGGTACCTACTAGGTTTGTGTTGTGTGATCTGGCTAAAAATAGACGTTCTCTCTCCGATGTGACTCAATTCAATTCAATTCAATTAATTTTTTTTTTATTTCCAATAAACTTATTTACAGGAACTTCTGAAACGTCAGGCTCTAGTTGCACGGTTCCAAATTGTGGGTCCTATGGAGAAGAACAGGCAAGAATCTCCTCTCCCTCTTTTTAAAATTGGTTTAAATTCAAATAATGTGAGTATAATGTAGGTTAATATCAGAAATAAACAAGAGTTTAAAAGTGAGAATATTGCTTTTAGAAATAAACCTAAAAAAAGAGTTGCCATAGTATGTAATATTTACATAAAACCATTGGCTGCCATTTTTTTTCGAATTGTTGAAATCTTGAAAGGGCAGTAAGATGGGTGGACTATAACTAACATCAATCAATCAACAGGCACAGAGTAGCTGTAGGGGACGGGTCGCGGAAGGCAGAGGGTCGAGTGTTGTGGCGCAACTTGTGAGAGGCCTATGTCCAGCATTGGACTGCGATAGGCTGAGTTCGCGTTCCACAAGACAAAGGTCACTCCCAGGTTGCGCCACATCACTCGGTCCTCCACCGTCCGCATTCAGTCGAACCCAGCTACCTTCTTCAAGGCGTCGGTCCTGTCTGTGGGGCACCGTACGCTGCGTTGGCTGATTCAGGGTCTCCATTCAAGTATTCCAACGGTCCAACGGCCATCGGACCTTCGACAGACATGGCCAGCTCACTGCCACTTCAGCTTGCTGATCCTCCAAGCTTCGTCGGTCACTCCGGTTCTTCTTCGGATAATCTCGTAACGGATCTTATCCTTCTGCATAGTTCGCTCCATAACTTTCGCTAGGGTTTCACCAGAGGATGGGCAGCAGCGTTCTCTGAGTATTTAACCCAATGATTTAGAAGCTCATTGATTTAACCAACCAACTGCCATCGCCAACCCGCCTGCCAAACGTGGCGATTATGGATTACCCCTTTGGGGGAGGCCTAAGTCCAGCAGTGGACGTCTATCGGCTAAAATGATGATGATGATGATGAAGAATAGAAACAAGCAATTATCAGCACCATTGCCTTAAAAGCCGACTTTCACAGCTAGGGGTCAACAGATCCTAATACCTACGACCCTGGAATAGGCTGTAATAAACTCCTAGCCCCTCAAATACCGATCAAAATGGTCAATTAGAAAGCCTTTTTCAGCGAAAAACTAGGAGTAAAACTTCAAACAGTGACGCAATAATTCAAGCGTTCCCTCACTTTGATATCAATGATTCATACTTCCTATTAAAATTTTGACCATCGATGATTAAACCGATTAAAACTAAAAAAATCTTTATCGATCTATTTTCTTCGTATTTATGGTACAGTCAACAGCATGACAGTGGTAACACTTCAATTCGAAAACCGCCCTTACTGCTTACTGTTATGACCCTTATTATAAGGCAGTAAAGCCTAAATCAGCACTCCTATTGTTATTGACATAATTGTTCATGGGTATTGTGCTGAGTATCATTTTCATGAGTTGGTCATTATAATATTAAATATATTCAGTTAGAATCTGGGCATAACCGCGTGCAGTACCAAAGTTTGGGAAGCCATACGTAATTCGGTGTAACGTAGTTTGTGTTCCAAATAAATAGTGTTGTAGGTCATTGTAGTTTTTTTTTAAAAAGACAACCGGGGTCGGCCGTCTAACATTACGAAATAAAGATGCTGCTAATGTCAAAGTGTTACCACCGACGTGCGGTCGACCGTACCTAACTACCTAGTTTAGTTAGTATAAAATAAAAATAGCAGCCGTGTGACATGTTTATTATGACAGTTTTATCGGAACGTCTATCAACAATATCGAGAGGCGGTGCAAGGTAGAAGAGGAACGAGAATCTGGCAGTAGGAAGAACTCATTGAGTGTTTCTGCATTCTGTTTTGCAAAGCGGTGCTTCACTTTTCATATTAGTCCAAATATTTGCGATGTTCGGCCGACACAAAATGTACTATAATCTCTATTGAAATAAACTTGATTTTGTATCGGCGTGATATCACAAATGTTTGGGCAAATATGCTAAGTGAAGCGCTGGCTTAGGAACTTGGGAAAAATGAAAAGTAGACATTTGAAAAGCCGCAACTCACCCCTATTATTTTTAATTTTGCTCAAAAAAAAGGGGCGAGTTGCGGCTTTTCAAATGTTTACAACTGAATTCTTCGGGCAACGTCGGTTACTTTCGTTTTCCTGCGAATCTCCTCATTTTTGGTTCAATCACATACTCCGAGCAATCCCATAAGGTCGCGGGAATCCACTGGATGCGGAAAGGACAGGACCGGTCGTTGTAGCGATGCTTGGGGGAGGCCTATGTCCAGCAGTTGATGTATTTCGGCTGAAATGATGATGATGAAACAGCTGAAATCTGAAATGTGAATATAAGCCTCCTTCGTGGTTCATAGTTTCTTCCGAACGATCATGAAATAGGAGAGAGGTATATTATATTAAAAAAAACACAATTTCCATTTTTCACTTAACACAGATGCGGATGTGGAGGCTCTTTTAATGCACCCTCAAATCGTATTTACTTTGAAACTTTCACGTTGCATTATAACTTAATATTATAACTATGAAATTAAATTGAAATTAACGCGCACATACCTATTGTAAGCCCGACGTTTCGACCATAATGTTATTGTTTTGTTGTACCTTTTATCCCATCTGCTCCAAACTACGCTTATTGAAGACCTACTTGTCGCTACAGCCTTAAATTTGCACCACACCCGTTCACAGCGGCTAATGTGTCAGCGCTGTAACATAATGGAACCTCGGCTGTAATCAGCGTATTAAAGTCAGGAGTGCTTTTCAGAACGCTATCAGTTGCTGTAAAGGTGTTTGCAGGTTTATTCCATAATTTATGCATATCATAATATCGGCCAATCGTGGCCAAATGTTCACGTGCATATCACGAGAAGGATTTGCCGGAGTGTCCCTGCGTGATCGAATCAGAAATGAGGAGATTCGCAGGAGAACGAAAGTGACCGACATAGCCCGAAGAATTGCCAAGCTTAAGTGGCAGTGGGCGGGGCACATTGCTCGCAGAAATGATGGCCGATGGGGCAGTAAAGTTCTGGAGTGGCGACCGCGTACTGGTAGGCGCAGCGTGGGTAGGCCCCCCACATGGTGGACCGACGATCTGGTGAAGGTCGCGGGAATCTGCTGGATGCGGAAGGCGCAGGACCGGTCGTTGTGGCGATACTTGGGGGAGGCCTATATCCAGCAGTGGACGTCTTTCGGCTGAAATGATGATGATGATATCACGAGACTGAATCCTGAAAACATCAAGTAAAATACTGAAAGATTTTCCCAGGTGTGAAAATGAAGCTTGCTAACCAAAAATATTTATTTTGGAAGTTTGATAGTAATTTTATTATTGAAGTTTTTAAACTATCGCGAATTTCACTCATATGATTTCGGGAATTTGTGTGCAAAGATAAATCAAAACACCATTTATTTTTGACTAACCTCCACATTTCGGCCATTTAACATTGAATGTGGTCACGAGAAGACTGAAGTATGAGGATTTCATCATTTTATTCAAAATATTATTTTGATTTATCTGTACGCTAAAAATCCCGAATTCGTAGTCTACTTTTAATATGATTAAGAAAAACCAAGGTAAAGACGGTTGATATTTACTTAAAAATATCATTGTGGATGAGGGAAAGTGAACAGTGATAGGTATGTAATGTATGAAGGTAAAAAAAAAATTAATTAACAAAAACAAAAAACCAGACTGCGTGTAAAAATAACAGAAAAGATATAGACAAGACTTATCAACACGCAGTCGGAGGCTACGTATGTTTCTGGTCATGAATTACATAATAGTTCATAGGTACCCTCCGCCTGCGTGTTGATAAGTCTTGTTTATATCTTTTCTGTTATTTTTACACGCAGTCGGGTTTTTTGTTTTTGTTATTTAATTTCTTTATTTAATTTTTTTTTTTTTAATTTTTTTAGTTTTGTCATGTTTCATTTATCATACTATTAATGTTTTTTTTTGAAAAGTCAAATTCATTTTTAACGTTGAATATTTTGTTGTTTTTAGCATATTTCATTCCAAATTACGTTTAAAAATATAAGTTGTATATATTTTTGTAAATCATTTATAAAACCCTTTATTTTGATACCCCACTCGATCGTTTTTGACGGAAAAAAAAATTTTGATGAGGTAATATGGCGCCAAAAAGCGGCCATTTTAATTTTTTAAATTTTGATATACCCAGTGTCACTCTCAGAATTAAGACGAATCTAACGACACCTCTCAATCTCAAATCCATCAAGCCGTTTAGGCTACAGAGCGTGCCAAAGAAATATACATACATACATACATACACTCGAAAAACATAACCCTCCTTCTGGCGCAGTCGGGTAATAAAAGGCATGCTCAACAAAATTAAGGTAGGAGGATATTCAAATCTTTTAAATAGGTATCTAAAATAATTAAATGAAAATGATGTAGGTAGGAAGCCTAGCATTATGAGCATTATCAAATACTATTATCAATTCTTTGTAGCCGGTTCTTTCTTTATGAGCCCGTAGCATGACCTTTTGTGATATTGTGTAGTTAACGTTATCATGTAGTTATCGAAAAAATTTGTACAGTACTGCAGAATAAATGTTGTGCTTCGGCAAACATCGGAAACACTTGAATTGTACATTGCAAAATCGATTGACAAAAGTGATTAGGTCCTAAAGAACACTAAAAATTGCGATACATCCGTAATATACGTAATACACCCACATTTGACCAGTTATGTTATAAACTATAAGTCCCATGTAATAGAAGGCAAGACGAGCTTTGGCAAAACAACAGAAGACGAGTAGATTGGCACAACCTGTGTGTATAACCTTCCTAATACTTTTGATGTTAACCGCTCACTACCGAAGTGGGCCCTCGGTACCTAATGTGTCAATTATAATTTCCGTTATCACGGCTAATGCATTTCATAGTGTTTTAAGTAGTTTTAACGATGGATTAGCTGGTTTCAGAGATTACGCAATGAGTCAACTGGTTTTATGAAATAGCGAGGTTTTTTGCTACGATGTTATAAGCTTAAATAAGTTTTTACAGTCAATGTAAAATAAAGATGAAAATTACGCTTTTGCTTCATCTGTTTTTACTTTGCTACTGCTGTTGACTATTGTAGCAACCCTTAGATATTTTAGTGATATGTATAGATAGATTGAATGTTTGTTGACCATTCACAATAACTAACTTATATCTTCCAGACAACCTTCGGATGGACAAGGAAGACGTAAACAGTAGATGGGGGCTGTGTGGTGTACTTTTGCGTTATATGAATAACCTGATATAGATTTAAAACAAGTAAATGGACCCTATCATAGAAAATATTAAATATAACTAAAGGTAACATACACAACATTACGTCTGTATTCCCCGAAGTGGTAGGCAGAGGTGTATGTGGGTGTAAATATAGATAAATTCCAATGAATTATCAATAAATATATTACATTTATCAATTGTGATGTGTCAATTTTAATGTTAGTATTAGCGTGTAAAGATTTTTAGACATGGTTGGTTTATTATTTTATAATTCAGGTATCAACGTAATTAACCTAACCAGTCTAACCTCCGAATGTCAGTATTACCCAGTAACTGGGTTGCGGGGGTCTGATAGCAGTCGCTCCGTGTAAAATACTGATGTTCAGCCGCTCCTGGCTAGCCTGGAAGCCAACCCCAATATAATTGGGAAAAGGCTCGGAGGATGGAGGATGATGTATCAACGTAATTAAATTCAATACGTACAATTTGTCAACACTTCAAAGTTATTTAAAGCATGACCCATTTCGATGGGCCACTTGTATTTAACGTGGGGCATTGTTTTCAGAAGCCAGTATACCGAAGTGTTGGATTTCAAAGGCCATGATTGCGCCTTCCGCTTGCTAGTGACAGATCGGTGGCAAAAATTATATAATTAATGAAGCAGTGTCTGATTTCTCAAATTAGTTACTTACTTCTTATCTCAATTAGCAGAAACACTTAATTAGATTTCGAGCTTAATAATATGTCTTTACACTTTTAAGCCTACGTTCATCAGTACACTTCGATACACTGTGGTTACCTTTGCCCATAACAACTGCAATACCACCTAGGCTGTTGCCTAAATGGTACCGCAAGTCGGTTCGCCAAACTGAGACATTAAGCGGAAAGTCTCATGTGATTGTAATTTCACCGGCACCCGTACCCTTTAGACCGAAACACAGTAATGCAAGCATCACTATTTGGCGGAGAAGTAGGTATGGTGGTAGTACTTCCCCGGACGAGCTCTTTCACAAAGGAGCTCTACTACTACTGGTGCAGGTAATATGTGATAGCTGAACGTGTGGCTTAGTACTTTTCATAAAAAGACACGTCAAGATTAACGTCCAGTTAATTAACTAAACATTACAAATATGGTTAGGTAATTGTTTTTGCATAGGTAGCCAACATTTTATTAGTGCAATGGTAAGACAGCATAGCGCCAACGTGATAAATATTTAGATAGGTAGCAAACATTTTTTTAGTGCAATAGTAAGGCAGCTCAGCACAAACGTGATAAATAATTATGTAGCCAAGCAAGTCATTGGGATTTTTCCTCATTCACTTTTAAATGTCCACCAACACTATAATGTCGCGGACCTTACCTACATTTCGGGTTTGAAAATTTCATTCATAAAGACAAGTCAAATGTAAATATTTGGTTACCATGTTGAGTAAAAACATGCACTTCGTCATTCAAGACTGAACTCAATATACAAGGAGTTAAGGTTGAATGCTTTTCAGATGCAATGTATCGTAAATAGTTCCAAAACACACAGAATGTAGCACGGCCTGACGCCACTTAAGGCCACCCAAGAAGAAGTTTTTGCACGCATCGGATTAGCTTACAGTTTATTTTGAAGCGAGGATCTGTGAAAATAATCACACTTTACAACTACCAGGGTGGACATTTGTAAATACTGTGGTTCTGTTCACACAAAAAAAAGTTTAGTGTCGAGTAGCTCAAATTTTAGCTGCTAGTAACACAAAAAAGGCGACTAATAAACTGACGCTACTAGTAGCTAACTAGTTTGAGATGAGGCAGCAAATCAGTTTAGCTATTTTAACAAAAATTTGGTTTCTACTAATTACAATTTGGCAATTTTTGAAGTAGCTAAACTAGTCAGCTATATTTTTTCAGTGCACTGCTTTTTGCTGTAATGGTTTGTGGGTGATACATTTCTGTGTTATTAGGGGTACCAAAAAGGTAAAAAAGAAACGCTTATGGTGCGACTCTGTCCTCAGTCCTTCCATCCGTCCGTCTATCACAGCGGTATATTTCAGCAACCACTAATGCAATCGGTCTAAAATTTGGAACAGTTTTAATCATTGCCTACCCAACCTTTTTTTGGCGTGATCAAAGCAATGGCTCTGTGATCTGCGATGGCTCGGCCACGACGATTGCATGGGGGAGGATCGAGGAGACAAGAGAGCGTACCTGGGCCAACCAACCGGACGTAGACCGGTGGGTCGCCCAAGATATCGCTAGGGAGATGCTGTGGAGGCTGATCTGCGTGAGCTTCAAGCTACCAACTAGCGAGATATATTGCGCAAGATAGAGGAAAGTGGAGAGTTCTCGTTTCGGAGGCCATGACTCACTTCGGGACGCTTTAAACACCTTAAAAACCTTAAAGACCTTAAAAAGTCCCTAGCGTTGTAGGAGGATAATCAGAAGATACAATCAATATGCACCATGTATTATGGTACCTACTGTTTACATTCAACCACATATCATTGGAAACAAAACAAGGATAAACAGTGTTTTGAGTTCGTCTGTCTTACAAATTCAAATGTATTTTATTTCAAATAAAACTAATTACAGGCACTTTTCAAACGTCAGGCTCTAGTTGCACGGTTCCAAATTGTGGGTCCTATGGAGAAGAACCGGCAACAAACTCCATGGATATACTCTTTTTAAAATAGGTTATTGTTTATTATATCAAATTTATTCAAATAATGTGAGTATAATGTAGGTTAATGTTAGAAATAAACAAGAACGTCAGAAAAACCAATTTGAATAATATACGCGATTTAATGTGGTTAAAATTTGTTTGATTATAATAAACAAGAGTTTAAAAGTGAGAATATTGCCTTTAGAAATAAACGTAAAAAGAGTTGACATAGTATGTAGGAGCTGACCTGTCCCGACAGACGGCACCCGTTCACGAGCATGACGCGAGCATCAGCCATCGCTTAACTCAACCATATTGAAGCACTAACGCCACCATCAGCATGACATTTAAGTGAGCATGACAGACTCATACTGCTAGACAACACATCATCATCATCATTTCAGCCAAAAGACGTCCACTGCTGGACAAACGCCTCCCCCAAAGTGAGGGGGGATATGCCATAATCGCCACGCTTGGCAGGCGGGTTGGCGATCGCAGTTGGTTGTTTAAATACTCAGAGAACGCTGCTGCCCATCCTCTGGTGAATCCCTTAGTCGCTTTTTACGACACCCATGAGAAGAAAGAGGGTGGTGATATTCTTTACGTCCGGCACCACACGGACGACAACACATAGTCAGGAATATATAGAATTACTGTAAAAACATCAATGGCCTCATCATACCTACATTTTACATTTTAATCACCTATTAAAAATTGTAAGCATCTCATACACGTTGCAGTTCTATGACAGAAAATAAAGAAATATTAGACAATAATATATATCATATTATTAATTATTATACAGACGTTGTAGAAAAAAGTAAACTTTTTTCGTTGCTAAAGGGGCCTAAATGGGACAATTTATTACAATTTACATTAAAACTCTGTAGTTTTTCATTTGACGGTTTTAGTGCCCGTTCCACATTACTTACGGTATTACTCTGAGCTCTCACACTTGCTTTTAAAACGCAACGCACAGCGCATTCGCAAGTTCGCGGCTGCGAATGTAAAGATAGGATCCTGCAAATATAAAAACTTCGATGGATTTCAAGTTAAAATTAGTTCAAATTATGGGAAACACTACAATGAGCCACCAAGAAATTTCTGCCTGTAAGTCAAATCGAAATTATATATACGTTTGTCAAGTAACTCACCGTAAACCAACATTTTCGTCCTCACAAAGACGATTTCCACACGACTAGACTAAGAAGTGTAACGACACTCCACATCAATACATTTGCCACTTCAAAAACGCAATTTCTGAGCATTAACGCTTATAATGTGACGCAATTTCACGCCATTTTGACTTAAATTGTTATAAAACGCTACTCAGTTACATTAGACCACACAACGTATGATTTTTTCACCATTACCCATCCCTATCTTACTAAACTTTTTGTAATTTTCGACTTTATTTCATTAGAGGTAAGATTTATTTTAGATTTAAAATGCCATGGCCTTTTATACCATGCATTGCACATTTGACGGTTTCGATTTCATTTACAATTATTGGTTTTCAATCGAAATGTATTTTGTATGAATGTGGTTATTTGAAGTGTCACCAATTTGTTTGTCGTATCGCAAATTGATCGAGAGCGTATTTCAGTTGTTATTAAGCTTTTGAATACAAATATTTTTTATGTATCTGTACTTTGATATTTGGGGTGCAGTGATATTTAAGTACTTAAGTACACCTTTTTGATATGTGATATTTATCAGGTAGTGGCATAAAATTAGGAATGTATGAGATACTTATCTAAAATCTGAAATAATTGTAATATATTTCAGATTTAAGATAAGCATCTCATACATTGCTAATTTAAATAACTGAATCAAATTGAAGCACGGTTTCTCATTAAAAAGATTTCAGCAGATCTAGTACGACATTTTGACTCACCAAAACGTAAATGTAAGTCAACTTTGGATCCCTTTTTTCTGTTGGTCTAAGTTTGGATCTGAAATACTCGTTTGAGACATAATATTCTTAACTTAAAGATTCTAGCCATATCACTGTATGAATAAAACTGAGCATAAAGCATAAAATAAAATCAAAATGTGATAGGTAGAACTGTTGTATTTTTGATTCAAAAAACGTTTACGATTTTTGATACGTCAAAATTGTTCGTGCTAATGTTGCTATATATTCCATGGCTAGGGCAGGGCTACTGGAGACAATTTCGTTTGCCTAAAAAAAGTGTTTCTAAATAATAGCCAGACCTGAAAGCTTCGATCTTGAAAGTCGATTCGATTTTAAACGAGAAAACAAAAAATATAGTTACTTACATTGAAGTTCAGAAGACTCAGTTCTTTACATCACAAAAATTATAATCACATGAGACTTACGTTTAGGAAACAGCCTAGGTGGTATTGCAGTTGTTATGGGCAAAGGTAACCGTTTAACATCAGGCGAGCCTTTAGCTCGTTTCGCCATCCTATAATATAAAACCGGCCAAGAGCATGTCGGGCCATGCTCAGTATTATAGGGTTCCTTAAGTAGGTGTAATTACAAACGAATCAAATCGAATATTAATCATGGCTATGCTTTTTTAGTTTTTGCAATAATCGGCAGCATTCGCGACTCAGAGCGTGTTGTTAGTAGCGCCATCTAGCGATAAATTCAAGAAGCCAAATTGAAGAAGTGTGTTACTTTTTGTGATTTTTTCAAATAGAAAGTAGCTAAAGGAGCATTATTTGCTACGATCATTTTTCTCTAAGGTCAATGACCTTTGAACTAGGACGTTTTAAGTAATTTTCAGTTTTCTCTCTATAACTCAAAAAATTATAATCACATTATACTCGAAATAATTTTAAAAGATAGTTTTCACAAAGTTCTATCAATGTGGAAGATTATAACTTTCTACGTTGCATAGTTTAGAAATGGCAGGGGGGGGACACATTGCAAGCCACTTTGGCGCGCTATATTTCGCAGATGGTACACCTGATAAAAAAGTGGTGTATGAAACATTACCTTCATTTTACTAGACCTATTCATTGATACCCCATACGAGGGGGTGCAGCGAAAATTTTTTTTTATCTCCATTTCACATGTATGGACGCCACCCCTAAAATACGTAAAAACGATTTTTTTATTCTTTTAAAATTGAGATCTATAAGTAGACTAATTTTTAACAAAATTTCATTTACTTATGTTTATAACTGTAGAAGTTATTAAGCTGTAAAGGATTAGGACAGACGGACAGACGGACAGACGGACAGACGGACGGACATGACGAAACTATAAGGGTTCCTTGTAGGACTTCGGAACCCTAAAAACCGGCCAAGAGCATGTCGGGCCATGCTCAGTATTATAGGGTTCCTTAAGTAGGTGTAATTACAAACGAATCAAATCGAATATTAATCATGGCTATTTTAGTTTTTGCAATAATCGGCAGCAATTGCGACTCAGAGCGTGATGTTAGTAGCGCCATCTAGCGATAAATTCAAGAAGCCAAATTTAAGAAGTCTGTGAAGTCAAAGTTACTTTTTGTGATTTTTTCAAATAGAAAGTAGCTAAAGGAGCATTAATTGCTATGATCATTTTTCTTTAAGATCAATGACCTTTGAACTAGGACGTTTTAAGTATTTTTCAGTTTTCTCTCTATAACTCAAAAAATTATAATCACATTATACTCGAAATAATTTTAAAAGAGAGTTTTCACAAAGGTCTATCAATGTGGAAGATTATAACTTTCTACGTTGCATAGTTTAGAAATGGCAGGGGGGGGGACACATTGCAAGCCACTTTGGCGGGCTATATTTCACAGATGGTACACCTGATAAAAAAGTGGTGTATGAAACATTACCTTAATTTTAGTAGACCTATTCAATGATACCCCACACGAGGGGTTGCAGCGAAAAAAAAAATCTCATCCCTATTTCACATGTATGGACGCCACCCCTAAAATACGTAAAAACGATTTTTTTATTCTTTTAAAATTGAGATCTATATGTAGACTATTTTTTAACAAAATTTCATTTACTTATGTTTATAACTGTAGAAGTTATTAAGCTGTAAAGGATTAGGACAGACGGACAGACGGACAGACGGACGGACATGACGAAACTATAAGGGTTCCTTGTAGGACTTCGGAACCCTAAAAAACACACTTCCAAATCCACGCTAAATACTGTTTCTCAAATTGAGTTGCATGTCCCTTTGTATTATTGAACAACCTTTCTCGACCTATAAAATTAAGGCCATAAATTATTTAATTAAGAATTACTTAATACCCAACAAAATTATAATTAACATAAAAATAAATCCGGTACATCAAGCTAAAATCACGATGTCCATGGCAAATTTGAGTTCCATTCAAACTACAATACATTGAAAGTGACAATTGCTTTCGGTTCGTGTCAAATTAATGTCCTGCAGTCACCAATTACTAACTTAAATTGCTACTATTATTCAAGATAATCATTTGATTTTTAGCCTTATTTGCTGATACAATAAGGATGAGAGTATGTGTTTGGGAAGGAAGTATTAGTTTGGTAGTATCACAGTTACAATGTTTGTGTATTGAGGACCCCTGTTTGAACAACAAATTAGTTCCATTATACGCTTATGAGTAGGGAAGTAATGATCTTCGGGGGAGCGAGAAAAAATATGTACCTACAAGGTTCCTCTAGTAGGTCGTATCTTTTCATGTTATTTGAAATGGACCAAAATAATTAACCACATTGAGGTAGGTTTTTCTTTTGCAATTATAGGTCCCACGATTTTTATCTTCATACAATTTTGTAAAATGATGGGGAAGATAAGATGACGCTAAAAATTACTATTCATGTTTACATAGGATTAGGGACCACCTAGCGAAAAGTGCACAAGTAATAAAATCTGAAATCCTAGTCATTAATAAATTTTGCATAACACAACAAAAACTGGCGCATAAAGCCAGAAAAAATACAAAGAAGCGTGCTTTTCGGCTTCTTTTAACTATTGCAACAGTGGACTAAGGATATAGAACAATGAGGTATAATAAAAATCATTTTTTCCCTACAATAAAGCAATTCGTCCTACTGTCGGGCGGCATTGTAAACTCCCAAATTGTTAAGCAGTATTGCTAACAGAAATTAGCGGCTGCGCACCAAAGGCAAATTTAAGAAAATATTTATCTTTAGTCCAACTTTTTGCAAAGAAAAAAGGTTAAAAATTGCATTAAAAAGTTTTATTGCAAGGACGTGAAGTACGGTAGTATAGTTTTGCTAGGTGAAATTTTTATTGCGCAAAATGTAAGCGTAGAGAAATTGTGATAAAAACAGCTCAACTTTTTAGTAATATAATGACCGTTATAGTGTTGCAGATGCATTTCTTTAACGGGAGAAATATGTTACAGATTTTTTGTTCAGAAAGTAGTTGAGGTGTTAAACAGTAACTACTTAACGAGAGTAGGTAGGAAACAATTATTTTATTTACGAATATTATTTAAACATCATTATAAGTTCATGATCTTGAAACATACCAATTATAATTATTATATTTAGATTCAATTGTTCTAATAATTTCTCAAAAAATTTAAACATCTCAATTTTTTTTAATGTTTTTTGGAGGTTTGGTAGGTTAGTAGGTACCTAATTAATCAAATCATTACATCAATCTATCTTACCAAATTTTTTCAAGCTTTATTTAAGCCAGCACCAAGCTTCTCCCATTTAAAGTAGATAATTATGAAATTCATTTTGATTTTGAATGGATCAAATAGTTACTAAAGAAAGAATTATGGTCCATCACTAGACAAAAAAAATTGCAAAATATTATAAACTATCTATCCACGATTTGCCCTCGGAGATAGAAATTTTACATATTAAGCTCCATACCTACAACTTATAATATGTCAAATTTCTATCTCTGGTGGGGTTATTGATTTCAGCG
Organism: Asteroscopus sphinx; assembly: GCA_949699075.1. Taxonomy (NCBI): domain Eukaryota; kingdom Metazoa; phylum Arthropoda; class Insecta; order Lepidoptera; family Noctuidae; genus Asteroscopus; species Asteroscopus sphinx. The sequence goes on along the minus strand of OX453018.1, from coordinate 10,240,039 downwards.
GTAAGATAGGCCGAGTTGATTGATTGATCTAATGATAGCGTTGTAGCAATGATTCAGAAAAATCACAATGCATTGTCTGCAAACTGTTTTTTAGCACAATAATGCGAAAATATATGTATTATCTTTGAAATCATGATAGTTATAGAACCACCATAGAAAAATCATAGTGCATTGTCTGTGAACAGATGACTAATAGATATCTATCATAATTATACCAATCTGTTCTACACACTGAGAAATTTCTAAATATAACATGTTCTTATTTCCATACTTAATTAGTGCAAAAAATTAATCATCAAAGAAATTTCCGCACCAAAAATGTGTAATATAAAACTTTTTAACAAAAAATTGAACCGACGAAAATAGAAACTGAAAAGCGAAAAATAACTAATTATGAGTCGGCGCCAAACGAACTTTTAACAAGCAAAGTGCGTGCAAGTTGCAAGTGGCCGAGCGGAGAACGCATTGTTGGAAAGCAATTGTTTATCGTTGAAAAGTTCACGTTGTATTTGATGTGACGTTGTTTTTATTATTTATTTAAAGTAATTTAATGATCTTCGTTGATTGGTTGTTTGGCGCCGACTCATAATTAGTTATTTTTCGCTTTTCAGTTTCTATTTTCGTCGGTTCAATTTTTTGTTAAAAAGTTTTATTTTTAATTTTTTTGTGGTTAAACTCTAACTCCAGGTCTCCATTATGTCGTAGTGTCTAGAACTATATTTATGTGTGTCAAGTTTCAACAGAATCGGTTAACAGATAAGAATTCACTGGGTGAACAAACACTCATCCCCTGTTTTACTACCCTTAGGGGTGGATTTTGATTTTGAAATTTAAATGGGACCAATTTCGAGATATACCCTATCCATTAAAAAAAGAATCATCAAAATTGGACCACTCTGTAAAAAGTTATGCGTGTGTATATATACGCGTCGAATTGAGAACCTCCTCCTTTTTTTCGTCGGTTAAAAATGAATTTTATCTACTATTATTGATCGAAGCACCCAATTGTTGTAAAAAATACAATTCCGTGGCTGGCGTGAATATGTTTGATGTTGACGCCTATGGATTTATATTCATAAAAAAATTTGTCAAGATTCAAAAGACTACATAAAATTATACTTAAGTCAAGTTCAATACATGAATTTAAAAATTAATGGATTTAACACAAAACGTCAAACTTTCAAATTGCTGCCCTGTCATCGAAATATATGTTACAAGTAGGTCTAATACATACAGATCCATGTGCCCTGTAAAATAATTTTCTTGGAGATATCAACCTATCCACGCCAGCCACTGAATTTAACAATTATTTTACTTCCTCACTTCGGATCCTTCGGTTATTGGTACAGCTAACTGTATATTACGGTACAGAACGTAGTTTACTGCCTAACTGTTTGAATAGTTTTATAACCGGGCTACTTTCTTTCCGTTAGTCTAATTACATTTCTTTGAAGACGCCGGCTATGTTACCGTTTGACCGTTTTTTACTTGCTTACTAAACAAACTGGAGTGCGGGTGGGTGTTGAGAAATGTTTCTATGTTGACGTCCTTTTTTGAGATATGGGATTTCATAATCATCATCATCATCATCATTTCAGCCGAAAGACGTCCACTGCTGGACATAGGCCTCCCCCAAGCATCGCCACAACGACCGGTCCTGTGCCTTCCGCATCCAGCGGATTCCCGCGACCTTCACCAGGTCGTCGGTCCACCTTGTGGGGGGCCTACCCACGCTGCGCCTTTCAGTACGCGGTCGCCACTCCAGAACTTTACTGTCCCATCGGCCATCCGTTCTGCGAGCAATGTGCCCCGCCCACTGCCACTAAAGTTTGGCAATTCTTCGGGCTATGTCGGTTACTTTCGTTCTGCTGCGAATCTCCTCATTTCTGATTCGATCACGCAGGGACACTCCGAGCATAGCCCTCTCCATTGCCCTTTGAGTGACTTCATAATGACCATAGAGAATCAATAAAAAGTTTAAAATACCAGCATACTATTTCATATTGTTTAATATCAATATGAATGTATCCACATTACACTCGTTTTAAAAAGACAATAATTTACTGATTCATTATTAATAATTTCTTAGGTTTTCGCGATCACTAAGCTTTGTTATGAGTAGCACAAATTTTTGCTGCTAGTGCCATAAAAAAGGCGACTAATAAATTAACGCTACTAATAGCTAGTTCCGTGTGGTGCCGGACGTAAAGAATAGCACCACCCTCTCTCTTATCATGGGTGTCGTAAAAGGCGACTAAGGGATTCGCCAAAGGATGGGCAGCAACGTTCTCTGGATATTTAAACAACCAACTGCGATCGCCAACCCGCCTGCCAAGCGTGGCGATTATGGCATATCCCTTTGGGGAGGCCTTTTTCCAGCAGCGAACGTTTTTTGGTTGTAATGATGTTGATGATGACTAGTAGCTATCTTTGAAATGTTCGCTTAAGCTATCATTGTTACGCCCAACATATTTAATTAATAATATTATTAATTTTACTGCAGGACATAAGCCTTTTCGTTTCCTTGCCATTCAGCATTTCGATGGTGTGTAATTGTGTATTTCGCCAACCCACAGAAAGCCAGTGTGTATTTCGCCAACCCTTTCTGTGGGTTGTGCCAGCTTGATGAACTAAGGACTGAATCCTTCTTACTCCGAAAAGAGGCTCATGCTTAGTAATTGGGATAACAATAGGCTGGTTATGTTATGAGCAGCCTCACTCATCCATATGCTATCAGCAATCTTGGAAATACCGTCTTTCCACGTACCCTGTGTACTTACACGGTCAATGTTATTTTTTATATTAAGAAAACGAATACTGGTTACCCAATTCAGGTATAACGAGATCATTTTCATAGCTTTGTTCTAAAATTAGAATATTTTATCATTTGCGACATACGTATTTTTTATACTGGTACCCTTGAGTGGAGACCGCGAATCGGTAAACGCAGTGTAGGGCGACCCCAGGCAGGTGGACCGACAATCTGATGAAAGTAGCTGGGGGGGACTGGATACGGGAGGCAGAGGGCCGAGTGTCGTGGCGCAATTCGGGAGAGGCTTATGTCCAGCCTATGACTGCGATAGGCTGAGTTGATGACCTAAAAGAACTTTAATTAATGTTATAGCATGTAATGTAATAATAATGTAGCAATTTTATTTTTAACTCTCTTAAATTCTATTACCCAAATTTATAGCATAACAATTTAATAAATAAAACATTATTTAAAACGAAACGTTTTTTTATCTGATTTTATAATTTTAGTAAGAATAGTTTAAATATTGATCACAGTTCAGCTGAGTTTAGCTTTATTTTATACTGTCAACTGTTTCGGTATTTGAGCAGAGATTTGATCTGTAATTATAATCACACTAGTGTGATCCAGACTACGCTTGAGTAGAGATTTATATTCTATTTCAGGTCAAATTAGTGTGTTATGTTGTTGAATTAAAGTTTATAATTACCGTATTGGAATAAGACCGATACTCAAGTAACGATCAGGTAATTGAAGTGTAAACTGTACTTGAGAAACGTTCTGTCATACGGGCCTTAGTTTCATTTCAGCAGTCACGAAACCGAAAAATTCAAGTCTTACGAATACAAACTATGAAACCATTCAGTAAAATGCAATGTTATTACAAATAAAAAGTCATTTTTAGAATGCGAATACTAATTTTCTACGTTATTTTTTACATCTTTCTTGTCCATTGAAACGTTATTACCTACCCAATTTTCCATTAATTATTACATTTAAATAAACACCGTTAGCAAAAAACTGAAAAACAAAGAATCAAACCGTTAAAACTCTTTTGCAACTCTTTCGCTAAATTGTCCAATGCCAAAAACCTCAATAAAGACATTAAAAAATAAACACTGAAACATACAGCTATTTAAAAAAACAGTAAAACTTTACAAAATGGCTTTTACAGTCAAAGGGTTCGCTAAAATCAAGCAAATGCTAAAAAAACGCAATAAAATTGAAAATCGCGTTACCCGTTCGCAATTTCGGCGAAATAAACGTTTACAAGGTTATGCGCAAAACTTCTAAATTATTGTAAACTATTTTATATCTAAAACAAACGGTATAAGGCTTATTTTTCTTAAACGAGCAAGACCCACTTGTTTCCTAGAGAACAGTTAAACACGTGAATTATATTTTACCCTTTTCGTTACCGTAACTAAGACCGTTTTGTTTGGACGGTTATACTATTGAATAACAGTTAAAGGGGACCGCTACGAGTCAAAGGAAGAGTTGCATTTATTAGGGACATTACAGAAACAATTGTTTCCTTTAACTTTTGTTGCTTGCGCGGAACAGTGAAACTCATAAATTCTGTTTTATGCTTATGAAAGAGTTGTCTTTGTCTAATAAAGGGTAATTAGGATGTAAAAGTGAAATTCCCTTCGCATTTTGGTGCATTCGCAACGCCTATTATGTAAAAGAGCTGGAAAGGGTTACTTTCACTGAGGCATATAATATGTCTTTCTTTTCCAGAAATAAATTTGTCAGAGTTGCTTGCTAGTTGGCTTGAATTTTACGAAAAGGATAATTAACCAATTGAAATCATATTTCATCATAATAACAATGCATAACATACTATATCACTACCTACTAAAATTCAATGACTTAAAACCCTAATTGCATGAAAAACCTGATCCATTTATTGACACTTACTACGCAGTACCTGAATTACAGGATGACATAGGTACAATCAAAATTCCCCAAGATGATATTACATTTGATTATGTGTGTTATATCCACAGCAACCTTGATGAACGTGACATGACTGGTGAAACAAAGAAACGACTGGATTCGTCTGAACCAAAAACTTAGATCTTAAGAGTTGGTAATAAGTAGTACCTATTATGAAAACGTGTTTTTAAAACAATGAAAACAGAATCCAGAGGGATTACTGCCTGAAAGTAGATAATTGGAGAACTGTTACAAAATAATAAAGAAAATCAACATAGAGTTTAATTAAATAAACAAAATATTTGTTAGTAAGTTTACGAGGATTAGAATGCAAATAATTGTGTTTTTAAATCAATTTCAAATCAATGAAGAAATTAAATTGACGATTATTAGTAAAAATGTGCTGATAGCAAAATACAAGACTGTTGGTATTGGTATAGCAGGCCATTTTCTGCAACTCCACGCTTGGCGTGTATTTTGCCTGCATTGTTTTAGCATTTGCTTGATTTTAGCGAACCCTTTGGTTGTAAAAGCCATTTTGTTTTTTACAAGTAACTGTATATTTCCGAGTTATTTTTTAGATACTTTTATTAAGGTTTTTGGCACTGGACAATGTGGACAATTTGGCGAAAGAGTTGCAAAAGGGTTTTAACAGTCAGATTTTTTGTTTTATAGTTTTTTGCTAAAGGTGTTTGCTTAAATGTAATAATTAATGGCAATTGGGTAATAACGACAAGAGACAATGGACTAGAGAGATGTAAAAAATAACAGTCAGATTTTTTGTTTGTCAGTTTTTTGTTACGGTGTTCGCTTAAATGCGGGAATAACTTGATTACTCGAGCCGCCCCAGCTCCTCGAGGAAGGCCAGTATATGCTTGATGTTACTGAATGTCTCCCGGAGAGTACCTACAGGACTATGAAGCTGGTCTATCCCAAAGCTAGAACATGAGTTCAAAACAGAAACAGGAATGTTTTCTAATGTTACTATATATCTCAATCTCAAGATACGTCAGAAAATATTCCAGTTTCTCAAACATAAAATAATATTAGTCACTAGAATCTGAATTCGTCTCGACCTTTAAAAGCGAAACTTTTTATTCAATTTCCAAACAAAGACATAATTCATCTACTGTTTATAAACAAAGGAGCAAATAGTCAGTTGAAAGTAAGAACAGTTATTAACTACCATGGAAGTCTGCTCTTATAAAATGCTCCACTTTTGAAATATTTATTGCTTTCCATAAAATTCTGTACAAAAAAATCTTCTAACTGTCGTCAAACGTGCGCTTGCGCTTGGGAGCAGTTGTATAACGGAGCCTTGAACTAAAGATGACAAGTTACAAATGCCTAAAATAGATTTGTTCTAAGAAAAGGAAACCGAAATTTTGACAAACTGCGGTGTCGAATGCAGCGTGGAGGAACCAAACAATGGCGCGTGGAACGTAAGCGTGCCTTCGTGTTTTGACCATTTCAATAAGTATAGAAAAGAATAAGTTACCAAAGTAATTATTGGACGAATAGTTTTTAACTGTAGCCTAGCGGGGTGTTGGCTCATGACAATATGAGGGCGGATAGGCGTGAACGTGTACAGTTTAGATGTACTGTTTATTTTAGAAATACATTAGGGGAAGGACATAGACACAATGGATATCCGATTCATATTCACTTTCAAGCGTGAAGTAATTTTGAATTATTCTGTATCCACAAAGAAGTCATGAGTCTTTTGATTCAAATACCGTACTGTAATAACATTAATAATGCTTAACATACTTAATGTTGGTTTAACCCAGTCATAGTAAAAAATATACAAAGAATACACGCTGAAATTTGAGTCGCTTAAATCCCGAAAAGGGGTAATTGTACTCATCATTATGAATAACTTTTACTATGGGCCAACCCTGAAATCGCGAAAAAAAAAATCAGGTTTTTATTGATTTAAGTGAACACAAATGTAGGGATCAGCTGATTTTTTTTTCGCGATTTCAGGGTTTGTCCCATAGTAAATGTTATTCATAATGATGAGTACAATTACCCCTTTTCGGGATTTAAGCGACTCAAATTTCAGCATGTATATAGAAGAAGTGCTGCGAACAATCATAGTGAAGCTAAATAAAACTTTTTAACAAAAAATTGAACCGACGAAAACAGAAACTGAAAAGCGAAAAATAACTAATTATGAGTCGGCGCCAAACGAACTTTTAACATGCAAAGTGCGTGCAAGTTGCAAGTGGCCGAGCGGAGAACGCATTTTTGGAAAGTTATTGTTTATCGTTGAAAATTTCACGTTGTATTTGATGTAACGTTGTTTTTATTATTTATTTAAAGTAATTTAATGATCTTTGTTGATTGGTTGTTTGGCGCCGACTCATAATTAGTTATTTTTCGCTTTTCAGTTTCTGTTTTCGTCGGTTAAATTTTTTGTTAAAAAGTTTTATTTTTCATTTTTGTGTGGTTAAAATCTAACTCCAGGTCTCCATTATGTCGTAGTGTCTAGAACTATTGAAATTTTAATGGGACCAACTTCGAGATATACCCTATCCATTAAAGAAAGAATCATCAAAATCGGACCACTCTGTAAAAAGTTATGCGTGGTCATACATAAAAAAAAAAAAAGAAAAAAAAAAAAAACAAATATACGCGTCGAATTGAGAACCTCCTCCTTTTTTTCGTCGGTTAAAAAACCGAGCTCCTCCGTGTACACACGGCTACACATCAAGCTGTACAAAACCAGTAAAGGCTGACCTCGCGTTGTAAGGAAAACCTATACAATGCGAGGTCAGCTTATACTGGAAATTTACAGCTTGATGTGTAGCCGTGTGTACAAACCAGCGCTCACGCACACACATGTAACTCAAACCGTGCTCAGTTGCTCACTGCTCTCAGTACTCATGTCGCGGCATCATCCAGTAAGTATCGTGAAACCAAATATCATGTAATAGAAATTGTATCTACTGTCTTTCACTACGGGAACGCCCACCATGTTTCTAGCATTCAATGCAAAATAAATTGAGCCTAAAAAATAGTTTTTTTTAGGCTTAATTGAAATTGTATTTTGCAGCATACCGTAAAATACAATTTTATTTTGCAGCATACCGCAAAATACAATTTTAGTGACTTTGCGTCCAAAACAGCACTAAATAATAATACATTTATTTTATTATTTTTAACGCATTCACGCATGCGAAGCGAAATCTAAAGAACACACTGGCGTACTGAGCCAGGAGTCGCAGGTTCGAATCCTGCTCGTGAGTGTTTTTTTTTTCTTTCCACAATTTAAATAATAAATTTATAAATATATTTTCTTTATTGACACAAAAGTTGTTTTACATCATGTCGTTGTGAGGCCCTGACTCCTGCGCTAGGTTAAAACACCTGTGTTACGAGAGCCAGAAATATAAGAATTGCACTGATGATCAAGCAAACTATTCTTGCATTGGTGTCCTAAAAGACACCTGTACGCGGCGACAAGTTCAAACGCCTTTGCCACTTCTATTACCTTTATTAAGATTTTTATGTACGCAGCACTTCATCTATATATTTTACTATATCTGTGGTTTTACCAAGTTCATTTTTATTCCAAAGGTATATTTTTTTGTGATCGACCATATATATAATTAATATTAAAGTAAATATAACTGAAAAGATGGAAACAAGACTTGTGTAGGTACAGTCAACAAATCGGAATCGCTCAGCCAATAATTCGTATAAAATTGTCAAAACAGTAAAATTTTCTTCTTATTAGCATCGTGCTGCACATTAAGAATATTAAGGAAACTGCATTAATACGGATAAGAGGTCTATGCAATTTTGAGCTTTGTTATTAATTGCAATAGATTAATAATTGGATAAAAAGTTACGTTTTTGATAAAGCTAGAATTATGTTTTGAATTTCGAATTAACAGTCGTTCCGCGTAATTTACTTATAAAAAAGAAGTAAACAATTTTTTTTTTCGAAAACCTATACGAACTCTTTCAATTCCAGCAGAATATCAATCAAATTAAAAGAAACTAACTGTCACTGTACAATAAAATTGATGACAAGTTTGTTGCCAGGGAAATATCTTTGAGCAAAACTCGACCTAATTGTATTAGAATGTTTGTACAAATTAAGCTTATGGTGGGTCATGATTCAGTTTGGTTGAGTGTACCTGTAGGTATATGTGAAAGTATCAAATCAACACGCAGTCGGAGGCTACGTATGTTTCTGGTCATGAATTACATAAGTAGTTCATAGGTAGCCTCATGGACGCACTCCGCCCGGGGAAGGCGGAGCCAGTGTCGGATTCTTACCGACTAAAACCACCACGGTGTTCCTCTTCCAACCATTGGCCGGGGGCGTGGGAAACTATACCTACATATACCTACACAAGACTTGTTTCCATCTTTTCAGTTATTTTTACACGCGCAGTCGGGTTTTTTGGTTTTGTTAATTAATTATTTATTTTTTTCAAAATTTTTAGTTCTGTCATGTTTTATCGCGCTATTAATGTTATTTTTTTAAAGTCACACAAATATACAATTCATTTCTAACGTTGAATATTTTGTTGTTTTTTTAGCATTTCTCATTCCAAATTACATTTAAAAATATGTGTTGTATATATTTTTGTAAAGCATTTATAAAACCCTTTATTTTGATACCCCACTTGATGGGTTTAGAAGGAAAAAAAAAATTTAAGACGTAATATGGCGCCAAAAAGCGGCCATTTTAATTTTTATATCTTTGTTATACCCAGTGTCACTCACAATTAAGACGAATCTAACGACATCTCTCAAGCTAAAATACATCAAGCCGTTTAGGCTACAGAGCGTGCCAAAAAAATATACATACATATATACAATATACATACATACATACTTACTTACATACATACATACATACACTCGAAAAACATAACCCTCCTTGCGGCGCAGTCGGGTAAAAAGTAATGTCAATCCAAATACCCGACACGTGTTTACTCTTGAGCTGGAGCTATGGGTAATGCAGTAGCATACAAAATTTGTGTCAAAAATTATCTTCTATCATCGAAAAAAGTCTAAAATTCACGAGAACACACGCAAATTAGCAAAAAATGACAACCACATGTGACAGGTTGAAATTGGAGCCTTTCGACTTCTGTGTCGAGTTTGTCTGTCATTTGGCAGTTTTGATTTTGCGGAGAAATTCACCGAAACGGCGTATTTGATGGCTAATCTCACGGTTTAAATAGGTCGTGAAATCGGTGAGAAGCAAAAAAGGAAATTTTGATTTATGCTTGTCTGTAAGTCAGAGTTTATGTTATTAACTACCCCCGATATATTTTCAGAATACCACCTACCTACCTACCTAATATTTTTCATATTATGTTTTTTTAGCAAATAAATAATTTGAAATTTGAAATTTAATTTGAAATTTGAATTATTTTTTTCCATTTTTAAAATCAAAAGAATAAGAATAAGAATAATTTATTTAGCAAAAAATACGGGATAATCACAATTACGGGAAAATCACAGTTTATTCTTGTTTACAGGTATTTTTGGTGTTAGGTACATCATAGGTAGTAAGTATACAGTACTACAACGGTTTTCAATTACATACTGAATTATTAAATTTAAATGTTGAAGTAAATTGATGAATAAAATTACTACAATTAAACCGCAACGGCCTGTGTTTTATAGAAAGAAAATATGCATCTATTTACCTTATTTATTAACTATGATGTAATAGAACTATATGATTATGTCACATAAGGAAAACAGCTTAAAAACATTTGATTATTCATTGATTACTAATTTAATTGAACTAAATAGCTGTCATATTAAAATGTGTCATATTTTTATTACTAACACATGCCAATAATTTCAGTGCTCAATATTGTATCGCTTTGAAAGTTCTGAGAAGTGCTACTCATTACAGATTAATTAAATTAAATTAGGTATACTCGAATTGATTCATATTTTAATTTAGATTTGTAGTTGAAAATAAAACTTAATTTTGGTTTTCAGGAAGGAATTTATAAAAAAGATGTAGTATGACTTCTGCCATTTCTTCAGCAAATACATTAGACGTCTATTTTAAAACCTCTTAAGGGGTCACAATGACCCCTAACCGCGAAAAAAAATCAGCTGATCCCTTCATTTGTGTTCACATAAATCAACAAAATGTAGGGATCAGCTGATTTTATTTTCGCAATTTCAGGGTTGGTCTCATAGTAAAAGTTGTTTATACTGATGAGCACAATGACCCCATAAGAGGTTTTCAGTTATTTCAATAACACGTTGTATTATGTAAATAAGACTTCATAATCAATGGAGATTTATACATGTTTATGTTGTATATGTATATTATATATTAATGTAGATAGGTAGTAGTTAATTATAAGATGTGTATTTATATTGTATTAGGCTATAATTAAATAATAGTATAATGAAAAAAAAAAAAAAATCTCCATTTTCTTTGTTGTTGTTTATAACAACAAAAAAAAATCGGAGAAAATACAGAATAATAACTCTAAGAACAGCTTGTTTTATGTAACAATCTTCAGATAGCACGGCTGACCTTAAATTTTCAGGATTTTTTTATTTAGGGAGTGTGAGTGACATGTCATTTCTATTTATAAGTTCTACTGTATTTTTTCTGGTGTACAATAAAGAATAAGAATAAGTACAGCTGGACGCTACGCATGCGGAAGTGTGGTACACCGTACAATCCTACTTACTTTTTGCTTCCGCCATATAGGTATAGGTTAAATTTTTTTCGTGGATACTCTACCTTCACTAGGTTACGAGTGCCGGTGAAATTACAATCACATGAGACTTTCCATCTTCATGTCTCAGTTTGGCGAACCGACTTGCGGTACCATTTAGGCAACAGTCTAGGTGGTATTGCAGTTGTTATGGGCAAAAGTAACAGCTTATCATCAGGTGGGCCTTTAGCTTGTTTCGACATCCTACACTATATAAAAAAATTAAAAAAATGATTATTAATCTTAGTTAAGTTAATAATATTATTTAGATTTTTGCGCCCTACACTGTCTGATGTAGGCTATTCGCCTTCATTGCCTATTTATTTTACGTTTATCGCAACTGTGAATATTGCGATTGAATATAAATTTTAGATGGATGCAATCATTGGGAGTCGAGATACGAATAATGAGTCAGTTCACAGCATTTGTAACTGGATCGGTGGGCGGATGGTTGGCATCTGGCTGGCTTATCATCAGCTCCCGCCCAGTGACTGTGACGATAAGTATCAGTAATCATGTGACATAATGCTTGTAGGGACTTACCATCGACCAGTTTGTGTGTGTATGATTAATATAATTTTGGTATAGAAATCAAGAATGGTACAGGAACGAAATAAATGGCTTTATACCTACAATATGTAAAACAAAAACCACAGAAATAGATTGAGTAGAATGGTTGTAATCACAGTTTTACTTGCGATTCATGCGTGGCAACTTTCGAACAAACTACGCCTTATATATTGACGTCATTAATTTAAAAAAAATAACTTTTACCAAATGTACTTCATAGCTTTTGTTTCTGCAGTAAGAAACACCACAGTAAGGCATTTTTGCGGGTTTTTGTTAGAGTTTTTACAGAAACAAGTCATAAGGCGTACTGAGAAACTGAGAAAGGCTTCGAAATGCTCTGCACTATGCTGCAGAGTGTTGGCACGCGCGCCCTGTCCACTTTTCCATTCTATCCATTTCTGTGAATAACAACCCTGTTGTTCCTGTGAGGCACGTTACCAGAATCGATATTCATAGTCATAGTTTATGGCACCATCGTGTCAACGATGATTCTGCCAATGTCAAGGTTGAATAAAACACGTATTTACTATGATTGACCGGTGAAATAACAAAAGGTTCGGTCATAATATTATAATATAGTCTGTGGGTACGGTTTTCGCTGGATGTCACAGATGTGGTTGGGTCACCAAAAAAAAATACAACAGGTAAGTTGTAAGATTGGTATATTTTATTTTAGAAGACACGTACAAAATGGACAAGATAAAATTTAGTAGATAGGTTAGTGGTTAATAACATACATAACATATAATTAATACGTATAGCAGGTATAACTTCAGATTCTAATATTATTCACAGTAAGAAATTTACATAAGACTTTAATAAAGGGAAATCCCACAAGAGTTAGTAGGAAAGAAATATTAATAGGTCTTGGGATATTGGAAGGAAGGTTCAATAACCGATTGGAGGAGACTCGAGGACCGCCTCAAATCTACCTCATCCCCCCAATTAGATTCAATCCCTGACTCCATCGAGACAGTCGCGGACACGGTGGCCGCGATCACCTCGCTCACCAACCACGTGCAGTCCGTAGTGGGCGAATGTTCACGGCAGGTTCCGATGCTGGATGACCAGCGTTTGAAACTGCCGGACGATGTAAATGAGTTGAGGACCGAGAGGAACGCGGCCATCCGTGCCTATGACGCTTTTCCCAATGAAGCCAATCGTGCCCATATGCGCTCCTTACAGAATACTGTAAAGAGACGTGTAGCTCAGGTACGGGAGGATCATTGGGACAAGGAAGTCAGCGCAATCCAACCGTCTCATGTAGCCTTCTGGGACCTTCAACGCAAACTTAAATGCGTAACCACGGCAGCTATGCCCCCCCTAAATCGACCCAATCAAAGGCCGGCCTTTGACGACGACGAAAAAGCCGAATGCTTAGCCGACAGTTTGGAGTCTCAATGCACTCTCAGTACGCTTCCCGTAAGCCAAACCCACCTTGATAAGGTTAATTCAGAAGTAGAGCGTAGGTCAGCCCTCCCCCCCCCCAATAGATGACCCTGATGACCCGCTCCCACCGATCACCCCTGACGAAGTTCTCTCTATAGTCAAGGATCTTAAGCCCAAAAAAGCCCCCGGCGCAGACGGCATCACCAATAAGGTGTTGAAACGTTTCCCTGCCACCCTAATCGCTCTAATGACCGTCATCTTCAATGCGGCATTTAAAAACAACATCTTTCCCCAGGCTTGGAAACAGGCTACGGTAATCGGTATTTCAAAACCGGGCAAACCAAAAGCCGAGCCGAGTAGTTACCGGCCGATTAGTCTCCTCAATGTCTTCGGTAAAATCTACGAGAAGCTTATTTATAAGCGACTCAAAGATTTCGCCGACTCAAATAAACTCCTTCCCGACGAGCAGTTTGGCTTTCGTACAAAGCACTGCTGCGTTAATCAACTGCACCGCATTGTAGAACACATCAGTGCAGGCTTCGTACGTGGTCAAATGACCGGTACTCTCTTTTTCGACGTAGCAAAGGCTTTCGATAAAGTGTGGCACAACGGCTTATTATATAAGCTGTACACTATGAATGTGCCACATCGTCTCGTGCTCATCATCCGAGACTACTTATCGAATCGTACCTTTCGCTATCGCATAGAAGGGGCTCTCTCCTCCCCCCATCCCATTCACGCCGGTGTGCCACAAGGCTCCGTGCTCTCCCCCCTACTGTTCACGCTGTACACCAGCGATATTCCAAAATGCGGTGCAGCCCGTATGGCCCTTTTCGCCGACGACACGGCAATCTATTACTCCGGCATGAGCCATGTCGCCATTTCTCGTACCCTCCAATCCGCGGCCAACACCCTAGGTGAATGGTTCCGGAAATGGAGAATCGAAGTAAATCCCGAAAAAAGTGCAGCGGTCCTCTTCGATAAGAGACCCCTGTCACAGTACCGTAAAGAAATGAGCATACCAGTCTCAATGTTCGGAAAACAGATCCCATGGCAACGAGAAGCCAAATATCTCGGAGTGATCCTTGACCGTAGACTGACTTTCCATCCGCATATTCGAAGGGCGAAAAACCGTGCCGCCCGCCTCCTCGCACGTCTCCACCCCCTTCTCAATGCGCACAGTAAGCTGCCCACTCATCTCAAAGTAAGGATATTCACCACCTGTATCCGCCCCATACTCGCCTATGCTAGCGTTGTGTTCGCACACGTTAAGCCGGTGAGAATTCACATGCTCCAAACCATCCAAAACCGTTTCATGCGAAGGGCCGTAGACGCCCCCTGGTACATGCGCAATGTCCAACTCCACCTAGACCTCAAACTGCCGACCATCAAGCAGTTTTTCAAACGTGTCTCTAAACGCTACTTCGATTCCGCTCCCAAGCACCCCAACCCCTTGGTCGTGGCGGCCACCGTCTACCAGCCATCTGCTATCAGCAAAATCCGACGTCCCAGACACACACTCATTGAACCCGATGACGATACTACACTCCTCCAGGAGTCAGATAAAAATACAAGCACACTCCGACGCCGTCGTCCAAAATATCGTCCCCGCCGGCGAGGACCGACGCGACACACACACAGAATCCGAGAGTCCGACTCTCGAGAAACAGAAACACATGCCGACGCAGCACCGGCTGCTGGGGGGATCAGTGGCGGGGTCCCCCTGCTGCACCCTGAGTCGAGGTCCGAGCTCCCCCCTGGGGACGCCCTCACGGTGTAAGCAACCGGAGATAATCTCGTCACGCGAGACCGGCCCTATGCTCTAGAGTAGTTCCTAGGAGCAGGCTATTGCGTAGCCACTGGTTAGGTTTTCTAGGTAGGTCTTAGCCTCGCCGGCGAGGCTTGCCGCTTCACGGCGTTTAGCACGTCACCCGATAGGGACCGAAAGTCCGCTACTTTCGAGGTAACCAATTCGATGCAGCAACGGCTGCTAGGGGGACATAGGAACTGCGGGGTCCCCCTGCAATGCCCCAGCGAGGTTCGAGCCCCCCCCTTGGGGGGCGCCCGCCCGCTTGCGCGCGGTATTGATGCCGCGCGCATCTAGTTTGTAAGTATGTAGGGAAAAAACCTTCGGCGAATGGAGTCCCACATGGGACTCTCCGCCAACTAAGTCCGGTTAAGCAGAAATGGGACTTCGGTCCCACCTGCGAGAGCGCATTCGAAAAAAAAAAAAAAAAAAAAAAAAAAAAAAAGGAAGGAAGGATATCATAGAGTGGAACAATGTTAAATCATTATTAATTGTAAATTGAAAGTGATTATATCACTCAAAACTCACTCATTCAGTGATTATATCAATAAGAATTATCAAATGAAATATTAAATCTGATAACGTACCTACCTCAGATTTTGTTACATATTGTATGACAATGATATTTAAGGAAAACCTATACACAAGAATGGGATATTGAGAGAAGTAAAAAATAAAGATGAAATTCAATTCAATTCAATTCAAAACTTTATTGCTGAACAAAGTAGGTACATAAATATACATTGCAAGATCTTGAGTGAATGTGCAGTTCACTATGTTCTACCAATTAAGGCATGCAAAATTATATTATAGTAGACAAATTATAATGATTATGGATGAATATAATATTATTATTATTGTAGGTATGTCAAAAATTATATCAACTCTTATAATAATTATAGAAACAAATCGGACCTCGAAAGCATTCACCCTAATGTCAAAAAAATTACAATATCATAATAGTATCATATATTTCTATCAGACATTTAACGTGTAATATGTCTTATTTATTAATAGATTTATCGATTGTTTCTTAAATATGAGATGTATAGAAATACATTAATTGAATTGAAGTGTAGAAAGTCTGATAACTAACTGAACAAAACAAAGCGAATGCAGATGCTCTACTAATACGCTCTTTAGTTCATTATTAAAACGCAAATTATAATAATAACCTATTTTTAGCTATTAGCACATCCCAATCTACATTTTGAACCTTTGACACCCTATGATGCTAATAGCTGATTTTACTTACCGACATGCTTGATAGCAATGAGACAGCTAGTATTTCATTCATAAGTAGGACTAGGTACATAAATACTAGGTAATTAAATTGTCGTATTTGCTTAAGCTGCAATCATTGTATTATTTACGTAAGTTCCTAAGTCACTTGCAGTCCTTGCAGAAAACATTCGGAGGCCGATAATTTAAAAATAAAATGAAAATATTGCTACTATTCAAAATGATCCTAAACAGTAGACGTTTTCGGAAATATATAATTTATCTAGTCGTCAATTTATCTCTTAGGAATGTACCAAGACACTTCAAAGCAAACTAACACAACTTCGAGCTCACGATTCCCAACCCTTATGTCTCAAGGATAATTTCAAAACAACCACTTGAGTAGCTTATAATGATCACTACTTGAGCATCTAACACATGTTAACGTCTCCCCATTAAGTTATCAGGACCTCACTTACGATGCTAGATAAAATTCTCTCACTACCATGGATCCCTTGCCTTGGCAGGCCTTGACTTTGTGTATTTCAGCAGCTTTTGCGCTGCACAAATAATGTTTTGTGTATTTTTAAGCTGCTTATTTTATGCTTTCCAAATCTTGTTCCAATTATATTTATTAACTTTCCAGACGTCTTCGAACTCCAGCAGCTGCAATTTTTGGGCTGGATAGTGTAAAAAATATTATCTTCCAATATCCGGTTTAAAATGTATTACTCACTTAATATATATATACTATACTCTCACATTAAATGTTGTTCGTTATGGTGAGTAGATTTATCATTTTCAATATTTGCTACTGTAAAGTAAGACCTTATATCAATTGCCTAAGTACTATTTGTTGATTATTGATGTTGGTAAGTCATTTCCGACCTTTCGCCCAAAGAACCTAAACTGTTTTATTATTGTTAGTGGAAACTACATTATTCATTCAATTATGTATTAATTGAATATTACAGTTTGAAGAAGATAATTGAGATAACAACAATACGATGTTCATTCTTTCGCAGGCCATCACAAATAAAGTATGTGTTAATAAATGCTTTTCAACTTTAGTGCGCTTTCAGCGCTTTTATACCCTTAAAAATATTTAAAAATAAGAGCTGTTTTTGCTATACTATCTAACATTGCACCCACTTCATTTTGTTACCCTCTTTCCTGACGATAAGGGAGTGAATACTTTCAGGGAACGTTTTTTGTTCTTGAAGAAGTATTTGTAACACTCTGGGGGAGTGTTAACTATTTTCGTGTATTCCGATAACTATTGCTAAGTTTGCGAAAGACTAATTATGTGACAGCTATGTTTTTGCCAGACGTTTGCTATTTTTGACATGTTTTTATCTTTTTATGAAAGTAGCTTGTGAATTTTACGCGAAAAGGATTGCACACAAAGAGTTTTAAAAAAGCTGTAGATAGAACCAAAAGATGGCACTGACATTTTGAAACCTACTCATGTATTGACATTAAATTCAGATTGATTTTAATGATTCAGACGTTGATTTATACCATAACATGCGGCAAAAGCTATATTTTAGGTAAGAATCCTTTTTTCTCAACTTCAAAAAAACAGGAGGTTCTCTATTCGATTGTATTTTTTTCATGTTTTTTAACTGAGAACTCCGTCAGTTATCAACCGATTTGAAAAATCATTTTTTTATTTGAAAGAATATACTTCCAGATTGGAATCAAAATCTAGTTCTGATAATGGGGTCCATGTGGAATTGAGGGAGCTCCTCAAATATTATTGGCAAATATATAGCGATTATGGTATTTTCATCAACAAATCAAGCAATGCAAATGCATTGCAAGATCTGATGAAGATCTTCGGAGATAAAGTAGGGAACTCTTCAATGAATGACAGCAAATTGTCGAGGATTGCAATCGCTTGTCTTTCAATTGTTAATGCCACTAAAAATAGAAAAATAAAATAAACTTAAAAAAAGTAAAAACCGACTTCAAAAATGAAAAAAGAATGTGTGAGTTTAGGAAGTCGGTGTCAATTTTTCTTAAATTGAACAGAATCAAAGGCTTACTGTTTCACACAAATTATTTTATAATTTTTGAAGTCGATGGTAGGGAAAAATACTTGTTTGAAATTGGGCCTTTTGAAATCTATCTTCAATAGGACGAACCGCAAATTTGGCAAAGCATATCAAACATACAGACGGATCTTCTTAACAGATTTACAACAGCATCATAAATTTACAATGTATGTACCTACTATCAGTGATGCTACAATGGCACATTTCAAAGTTTGTCATCTGTCACTTGCATTCGATACAAAATTAACGAAGTGTAATAAAACACCTACGTTAAAGGGTTTTACGACGGAAACCGTTCCGCGAATTGTTACAACTATAAATTTTAGTTTTTCGACTCATAAAACGTCAATCATGTGTACACCCTGCATTATTTTGACTATTTTAGTTTTGCATCTGAGAAATTGGAATACCAACCTTCTCGCAAAGGAGTAAAATTCAAAATAATTTTCAGGAGTCTAAATTGTCGTGGTATTAAGTTAACACCAAATTAGTTTTTTTTTGTGTTTGTTAGAATTAAAACTAGTAGCTATTCCAAAGAAATAAGATTCAGAATCGATTGTATTTTTAGCAAAGTAGTTTCAGAACTTGTGTTCTCAGCAATCAAAGGGTAGTGACAAAACGTGTTTAAGCAAATCCAGCTATAAAGTTTTTCGGCTACTGAAATAAAAACTTTTTCGAACAAAATAGTTATAAAATCGAAGACCCTCAAATCGATTATGTTTACGAAAACACTGAAAAGGGTGCAGTTTTAAAAAAGGTAGGACGAATTTTTAAATAATAAATCTCTTGGTTTATTGTGTTTATTTCCTAAAGTCACAGTGTGAAATTGTACACCTTGACAATATTGATTAGAATGTGCAATAACTATGGGAAGTAAAACACTTAAAATTCGTGCTTGTAATCATTCGCGATCAAATCGCGGATGTTCTCAAAAAATGCCAGGTTAAGAGTTCTCTAAACCGACGAGCATGCATGACGAGGTTAATGGACGTAGATGAAGCGAAAGAGGTGTGTCAGGATCGTAGCAGGTGGAAATCCATAGTCTCTGCCTACCCCAATGGGAAACAGGCGTGATAATATGTATGTATGTATGTATGTAATCATTCTAATTTTAATTTAATTATTAAAAATTTCTTCACTATTTGCAGGGTTAGAAACATTTGTTGATGATTAATGAATTTTGAATGTCTGTCAAAGGACCGATGGTTGCTCGAGCAGACGATGAGCCCTTGAGTGGAGACCACGAATCGGAAAACGGGAAAACGCAGTATCAGGTGGACCAACGACTTGAAGATGGTAAGTAGCGGGGCTGGATGTGGAACGTGGAAGACCGAGTGTTGCGGTGCAACCTAGGAGAGATTTGTGTCCAGCAGTGGACTGCGATAGGCTGTGTTGACTAAACCCAATTGTTGTTTTAAATATTCCATAATGTTAGTCATTAAAATATATCTACTCTATTATAATTTGTTAAAAAATAATAATAAATAGGAGTTAGTTTTCATTCATAAAATGTTGATATTCTGGACAGTTTTTTTTTGTTTTTCACAGGTCTTTATTATTATAATTGTACATAAATTGATACTAAATCAGACACAGTTTGATAAAAAATAAATATAAAATGTATATACAACTTTTAATGAAAAATAACTACCTATCTAAAGATCAGTTCTACGGAAGTATGATTACAAAATGATAAACTTAGCCTTAGATGTTTAATATACTTGCGTCAAACGCTTTCAGTTTGTAAAGAAATTTCCTACTAGGACAGCTACTGATACAACTGTTGTATTCGTAGTTTTTTTTCTACATTCGAATGGTGCACATATTATGTCTTGATGAAGTTATTATTACTACATTCACTGTCAGTTGCAGGAAAAACACAAGACAGTGTTAACCTACTTTTGTTGTTGACTGTACCATGTTGGAAATTACCAGTGATGGTAGGCTTTTGTAACATATAATTTTATTATAAGAAGCCTAATTTTATTCATTACATCTAAAAGCTCTTGTAGTTAAATTTTCAGTAACAGATATACTCGTGTCTACGAATATGTCTGTTAAAAAAATCTGAAATTACCGAAATAACTGAAAACCTCTTAAGGGGTCATTATACTTATCAGTATGAACTACTTTTACTATGGGACATTTTTGTTCACATAAATCAAGATCATTTTTTTTTCGCGATTTCAGGTTTCGTCGCATAGTAAAAGTTGTTCATACTAATGAGTACAATGACCCCTTAAGAGGTTTTCAGTTATTTCAATAGGACGCGTCTTGGAATTCACAATATTGTGTAACCAGTACACAAGGTTGCGCAAAAAGGTTCCAAAGTCTACGTAATTCGACAAAGCTAAACAAACTATACCTGTTTTACTTTACCTTTAAAATATAAAACATGTAACATTAACATTCATTAACGATCCAAAAAAAAAACTTCGCTAAATTCTGAGTAGTTTGCACCAAAAAAGTCTGTCTCTTGTACCTACTTCTAAAAGTCAATAATTTTTAATGGTTTAAGAAGGCTAAACAAAGGGAACAATACGGGCAAACTATTGTTTACTATTGTACACCATTATTTGTGTTAATGTGTTCGTTTAATGGTTTGTCCGTCTGTCTGTACATGCAAACACTAATTTTGTGTTTAACGAGACTAATGTCATGGTATGGTGCACCCTGCTGGTGCGGTGTATATGTTTTGATTATGTAGGGATGAATTTTGTTAAGGTTTTGTTAGGAGGTGAAGAGATAATTGACGGATTATAAAGAATGAAATCAGGCGTTCCTTTGCGGAAATCCATGACATACAAAATATGGAGTTACAAAATTTTGTGTTAATTCCGCCAAAACTAGGTCATCAAGCTTGGATGTAATATGTAGCACTGCCCACTAAAACCTATAAAAATATGCACCTGCAGAAGGTGCGATTTTGTAGAATTGACTGATTTATCCGTAACCTATCAAATAATCTTGTAACATTTCAAGATCATTACGCCGTCCCCGGAGGATAACATGATAATCGCTATTGTCTTAGTTTTCATGTTATGCCATATTTGAGATCCGTAGGTCTTAATACAGCTTTACAATTTTATTCATAATTTTTTTGCTGTTATTTATGGAGTTATAAAATTATGTAATAGTTTTCAAAGTTTTTTCTACTTTATATTGTTACGCGAATAAAATTGCCAGACAGTGTTAATAAAAAAAATTTGGAATTATAAATATGGTAAAATCTATAGCAATCATGTTCTTGTTCCAACTATTTGGTAAAAAAAAACGCTATGTATGTTGTCATTTTATTCACGTAAAAATATTTCCCATTGCGTTGACTAACGTAGCCTTGATAAAAAGTTTCTGTGTAGGCTGGCCATGTCATTCGAAGAACCGATGGCCACTGGAGCAGATGAGTCCTTGAGTGGAGACCAAGAATCGGCAAACGAAGCGTAGCCCCCCCCCCAGCCAGATGGACCGATGACCTAAAGACAGTGACTGGACATGACTGGATGCGGAAGGCAGAGGACGCGAGTGTTGTGGCGCAACTTGGGAGAGGCCTATTTCCAGCAGTGGATTGCGATAGGCTGAGTTGATGATGATTGAAAGGCGAGATGAACGCGCGTTCACAAAAAAAAAACGAATAAGAAAACAGCTTGCTTAAGAATAACTACCTATTGCTTTTGCTCTAAAGAAAGGCGTCACATAACACATAATATCTGAATTTGTTACATCAAATGCACAGAACCGAAGAGCAGGAGGACTATGCAAATGACTATAGGATGAAGAAGCCATGCTTTGACCATCTCTTGAAAATGGTTTCATCACACTTGTCAAAACAAGATACCTGCGTCCTGCATGCGAGAGACCGAGAGTAGCATAACCCCTACAGAAAAATTGGCTGCTGCATTTATCTCGCGACTGGCAGAACTATATCAATGTGCTCATGAACGTCCTGCATAATCAGCCTATCACAGTCCACTGCTGGACATAGGCCTCTCTAAATAGCACGCCACCGACTTCTATCATCGGTTACTATCATCCAGTTTTCACTAGCCACCTTGCGTCGATCGCCACTCCACCTAGGTTTAGGGCTTCCTACGCTACATTTTCCGAATCGCAGACTCCACTCTAGAACACGTCTACCCCAACGGTCATCGGTCCTTCGGCTAATATGGCCAGCCCACTGCCACTTCAGCTTGCTTATCCTGTGAGCTTTTTCGACAACTTTGGTTCTCTGTCGGATCACCTCGTTTTGGATCCGATCCCTCAGATAAACTCCGAGCATAGCCCTTTCCATAGCACGCTGAGCTATTTAAAATTTGTGAACCAGCCGTATCGTGAGTGTCTACGTTTCGGCTCCGTAAGTCAGCGTCCTTTCGGAAAAGTTATCCATTTGCTTCTTAATAACTAACTAAGCCAATTACTGTACGTAGTGTTTTGTGAAAGTGACGACTTTACGACAAGTTATGTAAACTATTTCAGAGAATATAAACAAAGGACTGCAAGAATTACTGCTATAATAAGAGATTGACGTGGCTGGCGAGGACTCAGATTCAGCCTACTACAGTCATGGTGTAAGTACTAAGTTTTACTTAGTTACAAAAATGTAGGAAAATCCCAAAAATACAAGGTACAAGGTGTATTCAACAATTGAACATGAATGAATTATAGTACACAGGGTTGTATATACTCCCAATCAGATGTACGTCATAATAATAGATGTTACAGAGTGAGTTCTATGACATCAAGCTTAATAAACAACAGGAATTGGATCCAAGATTAAGCTGGTCAGAAAATATCGCAGTCCAAAGTTATAGAAGTGAATTTTTCTCATTTGCAGCGGCATATTCTACGATATAAATATGATTTTGATGTGGAGTATTCCCAAATGGATACCCAACCTCAACAAAGGGTACCAGCAAGAAGGAAACGGGGTGCTATGCGGACTGCATCAAACACACCGAACTCTGCCACTGAACATGAGTGGAAAGCAGCATATGCCAACTCTCTGCCACTACCCAAGGCTCTACATGCTGATCTGATGAGTCTTTGTAAGGCCAAAGCAATCCCATCCTATTATCATGGGTTTTATGAGGTCCCTAACCTTTGTCGGGAATTCTGAGAGTCATGCACAAGAAAATGACAAGCGAGATGAGGAATAATAATTTTTTGTTCTAAGTTTATTGTATTAATTTTAAATTAAACAATCGTTGATTACTATAACTTAGTTTCATTGACAAAACAAGAATAACAGTTCAAAGTGTGATTACCATACAAAACATATTCAATATTAACCAGAATAAAATGATAAGTTACCATAGAATAAAATTATAAGACAATGTTGCAATATTAAGCCTCGCTTGAAAGAACCGAGAATAAAATGACAAAGGACAATACAAACTGTTGACGCAATATTTTTTTTACTAATATCTTATTTTGCTAATATCTTTTTATTAATTAAAGTTATTAATTATATACTACATTTACGGAAATACAAAATAAATTAGCTTTCATTTGAGCCTTCTTGCTTCTGTTAAAGTCCAGTGATTGGCGAGCAATCAACAAAAATCAGTTTTTTATTTTTCCTGAAAAGTTAAGTTTTTGCAATTGTCATTTTATTCCCCGGGGACGGCGATTAGTGAACTCACTAGCATTCTCACTTCTGAATCCGCAGTAAAAAGTAGTAAAAACCACGGACGAATAAAAAAGACGGACTGAATCTCGCTAAGAAAAGATTGAAGTACTTGATTTTTTTCTAAACTCACTATAATTTCGACAGCATTTTAACACACGACATAGATACGATATAGTTATTTCATTTTTGACACTACGACAACGACTACCGTTACAACACGACATTTGTTGCGTAATTGCGGCTGTTTGTCTCACTATTAGTATCAATGTGTGCGTGCCAGCCCGTACTTTTAAGCGAGCCGTCTTACTATGGGTGCTTCAGTTATTGTTTAGCGAGATTCCATCCGTCTTTTTTTATTCATCCATGGTAAAAACAATAGAAATTAGAGATTTGACTGCGGATTCAGAAGTAAGCTTTGAGAGTGAGTACTTTAAACAGGATAGCCTCGCTGATCTGTTTGATTAACCTAAACAAATTGGAAGAAATTCGCAGATTTGCATTTCGTTCTGCTCTCAACAATCCCAGGCCCCATCAGTACACTCTCAATCCAGCAACAGCAAGTGTGTACGGCAGCAAGTATGCAAGTGTGCTTGCTGCACATGTAAGGGTCCAAAACTAGCTCACAAAAGTCTGAATTTGATATCAAACTGTGGGCTGGATTCATCATCATTTCAGCCGAAAGACGTCCGCTACTGGACATAGGCCTCCTCCGAAGGGGGGATTATGCCATAATCGCCACGCTTGACAGGCGGGTTTGCGAGTGCAATTGGTTGGTTAAATACTCGGAGAACGCTGCTGCCCATCCTCTGGTGAATCCACAGAAATAGATAGAATGGTTATAATCACAATTTTACTTGCGACTCATGCTTGGCAACTTTAGTACAAACTACACCTCCCATATTGACGTTATAATTTTTAAAAACTAACTTTAATCAAATGTTCTTTACAGCTTTTGTTTCTGCAGTTAGAAACAGCACAATAAGGCCTTTTTGTGGGTTTATGTTACAGTATTTACAGAAGCAAGTCATAAGGCGTACTGAGAAAGGCTTTGAAATGCCCTGCATGGTGCAGAGTGTTGGCACGCGCACCCTGCCCACTTTGCCATTCTATCTTTTTCTGTGGGTGAATTCCTTAGTCGCCTTTTACGACACCCATGAGAAGAGAATGCTGGATTCATGAAGACTAAATAGATGTTGCCTTTTTCGCCTTTTAATGCCAACCTGATATTGCTTTACTCCGCCTGTGATTACTGCGGTTCTAAGGTTTCACGAATATGAAGCAGCATCGCATACGGCGCAAAAGAAATTACGTACAAATGCACAAAATTTTACAAAATACAAAAATGTAATATATAACATAATATATATTTATATATTTATATTCTATAATCTGAGCAATTGACGTATTCGATCGCTCGCTTTTAAAAAAAAAAGAAGTTTCTTCGGTGCCTAAGGCGCAATGCACATGAAGAGATATGGCATGGACTATAGACGTACCGTGTGGTGCCGGACGTAAAGAATTGCAACACACTCTCTCTTCTCATGGGTGTCGTAAAAGGCGACTAAGGGATTCACCAGAGGATGGGCAGCAGCGTTCTCTGAGTATTTAAACAACCAACTGCTATCGCCAACCCGCCTGCCAAGCGTGGCGATTATAGCATATCCCCCCCCCTTTGGGGGAGGCCTTTTTCCAGCAGTGGACGTCTTTCGGCTGAAATGATGGACTAGACGTAGACGTGATATGAACATCACTGTAACTGTAACGTGTCCCTCCTGCGTCCACACCACACACCTCGTCCGCGTCCTGTCACCTCTGTCTGCATTGCGCTTATGATTCTCAAACAGAATTTTCAATTCATACTGCTCGGTATGAATTACTGTGAAAAACTGTATTATTTTCATAAAATCAATGATAAACTGGTCATAAAAATTTTGAACAACGTGTCACGCGCCTCTTGATGCAAAAAAATATGAAAAACGAAAGTTTCCAGGATTCGCAAACCTGCATCCGACAGTAAAACATTTTGCGCTTTTTCACAGTTTGCAAATAAATTTGTCGTTTTTTGTGTTGTCAATAATTGCATTTAACATTTTATTGGGTGTGGAGAAACCACATACATAGCTTTGTAGGAATAACAAGAATTGTTTAGACTTTTTGTTGTTTTTTTAGGAAATAGTAAGTGGGCTATGCTCAGTATATCAAATTCCTGTCAAAAATGTGGGACAATGTTAATATGCATTAGGTTTTTTTATGTAAGTATTTCATGTTATTTTAATGCAATAAATTAAAAAATAAAACTGTTGTAAAATAAAAAAGAATCATAGAGGAAACGTTTAAGCTTTCTTCAGAATAATATCAGCTAAATTATTCTAAAAATTACTATCATTTTACGAATGAGTATTTAAATATCTCTAATTAATTATCAAATTGTAAAATTCGATCGATAATTAAACATTATGCTTTTCATTTGATGGTTATTATCAAAGACATCTCCATACTGACGTAATAATACCTTTATGGATATAATACAATCATAATTTTAATTTACAGTTGGCCGCACGTCAGTGACAGTTTAACCTTGACAGCGTCTTTCATTTACTTGCGGTCGACTGTACCCACCTGTGCTCAATATTGAAAGATTCCCAGTTGCATGTAAGCAGTAAAGTTTTATGAATAAGTAGTAGGTATACTTACTAGAGAACGCATTTCTTTAACCTAAAACTTCAAATAAAAGCTTGGGAGACAATTTCAAAAACTAGTGAACTAACTAATAAAAACTGAACAAGAAGGTCTATTTTATTAGCCTTCTCGGACCTTCCGAAAACAAAAAAAAAAACTTGTATTTGTCAGTGTCACTTATTTATCCATCTATTATTTTTTGAAAATTGTTTTACAACCCTGGCGCGTGGATGGAGCGCGCCACGGTGTACAGGCGGCAACACAAGAAATTTTATCGTACTTTAGTGGCTACTCATATCTAGTCTCTTGTTCATTGCAATAAGAAAGATATTGGTGTGAACTTTCTTAACTTGGTGTAGTAACTTGTGTTTGCACACGTGCTTAACGGGCGACAAAGCTGTAAAACATTTGTATTGTATAACGTCTGCCGCTGACATTGAACATTAGCGTTATTATTACAGTTAAAATTTTGAAATATTTTTGTGTTGATAACTGAGTCTGAGAACAATCATAAGAAGCTGTATGGTATTATGACGCATTAAAATATTTGTTACGCCCTCGAATTTGACACAATTCTTGAACCAAATCATATTTTCGTAAACTGCGATGTTGGATTGTTTTCAATAACAGGTGCTTATTTTTATCGGATAGGTCCAATGAGTTCATAGATTTCTACTGAGTTGTGACCATAGAAATCTAAATAATATAAGGTAATAGAAATGTTATCTGCTGTCTTTTAGTACGGGAACAGATGTCGCCGGTTTTCCGCGGACAACACAATCGCGCCAACCAAGTTTCTAGTATTCAATGTAAAATAAATTAGGCCTAAAAAATATTCCGCTGCTAGATATGCTACAAAATACAATTTAAGTGACTCTGCGTCCAAAACAGCACTAATGATCAAGCACACGGTTCGCGCACTGGTGTTTAGATACCTGTACGTGGTGACAAGTGCACGCGCCTTTGCCATTTCTATTAACTTTATTTAGATTTCAGTGGTTGTAAGTTATCAGCCAGAACAGATACAGTCTCAAGAAGAAGCGACTAATATCTTACTAACGTAATTCATTAGGATTTTTAACACCTACACTAAGGCCATCCAGAAGAAATCGCTTGCTTTCCATGCAGGAGGGTGTAAGTTCAAACCTGGCCCGCACCGCCGACTTTTCGAATTCATATGTGGATCTTTGGTTATCACTTTCTTGCCGGCGGCGTGCTGCCCTGGGCAGTCAGCCCCGCTACCAACCTGTTGACTGGCTAATCTTTTTCCCACGACATGAGCTATTATCATTATGTAGCTCATGTCGACACGATAGAAGAAGAAGACTTATAATAAAACAAAGTTTAACCGGATTAAATCGCGTATACTATTTAAATTGGTTTCCCTAACGTTTCGAATATCTGTAAAGACGATTGTCATCTTAGTCCTGCGACCACGAAATGCTGCAAAGCTTTCGAAACGTCAGGGAAACCAATTTAAATAATATACGCGATTTAATCCGGTTAAACTTTGTTTTATTATAATGTGTAGTGATCGCGAAAACCTAAGAAGTTATTAGAAGAAGACTTGCTTTAACGGTGAAGATAAACAACATGAGGAAACTTGCACACCTCATCACACCTGAGAGTGCTCCATACAGTTCTCGATGTTATGTGTAGTCCGCCAACTCGCAATAGGCCAGCGTGGTGGACTGAGTTCTTAACCTTCTCATTCTGAGAAGAGGCACGTACCCAGCAGTGGGACATTAATGGGCTGACGATGATGATGATGTGGTAGTATTTTGACGATATGTTTTAATGTTTTTTATAATGTTTGTGTGATGTACTCGAGTTGTAGTATCTAAATGATTTTGATGTGTAATGAAAATTACCAATAAATTGATTTCTGATTTCTGAAAGACCGTTATAATCACGGCTAACCTCATATATCTACAAATCGTCCACATAATAATTAATAACCACGAGGTGATTTGTTTTATGCTCGCTTAGATTGGTTTGAGTTGAGCTCCATACAAAAATAACAAAGGATGTAATATACTGCATTAACATGACTAGCCAAACCTTTATAAGCCCTATAATACCAACCAAGTCCTATCATAAGATACTAAGCTACTGTATTACTACGTGTTTTCCCTATCGTTATCAGTAGGTACTATTTGACTACCATCTCAATATCAAATATTACAGAAGTCACAATAAAAAAATGGATTTTGGAGGTACATAATATCTTCCTGTGTTTGCATTCTCATATTATGCTACATCTGAGGAAGCGTAGAAATTATTAAATTACAGTCCATGTTGTATTGAGGGGCTTGTGGCTAAGTAGCAACCGCATGGCTTGTATGACCTGTGAAGTTAAGCTACACTTGCCGCAGTCAGTTCATGGATGGGTGACCATTTCGTTGCATATCGAGACCCCTTCCTGCCTCGGAGAGCACGTTAAGCTGTCGGTCCCGGTTGTCATACGAATATCTATAGTAGTCGTTACGTGTATGGGTAGTCAGAATCCCGAAAGTCTGACAAGTCTATCCTCCGAATATCGGTATTGCCCAGTAACTGGGTTGCGGGGGTCTGATGGCAGTCGATGCGTGTAAAATACTAATGTTCAGCCGCGTCTGCATAGACTAGAAGCCGACTCCAACATAATTGGGAAAAGGCTCGTGGAAGGAAAGACTGTAGAGCCTCTTATGAAGATAGCAACAAATGTAGTGATGATAAAATTAGCAATCAAACCTTCAATGGGTCTTTTGCTTACTTTTACTCATATGACTCAGCGCCTCAGTGTGAGTTATGGCCTCCAAAACAAGGACTCTCCATTTTTCACAATCTTGCACGTTATTCGCCAATTATTAGCTTGGAGCTCACGCAAATCACCTTAGTACCAATTATTATTTTATACAGATCGATTGTCATCAGACTCCCAGTTACTGTGTAAAACCGATGTTCTAAGGTAGGTAAGGTGAGGTCTCGTCGCCTATACCGCAAAGTTTGAAGACAAGGTCTTCAAGCAGTGCGTCCTGCCTGTCATGACTTACGGTGCCGAGACGTGGACACTGACAGTTGGGCTAGTCCACAAATTCAAAGTCGCTCAGCGAGCTATGGAGCGAGCTATGCTTGGAGTTTCTTTGAAGGATAAAATCCGTAACGAGATTATCCGGAGAAGATCCGGAGTGACTGACATAGCTTGTAGGATCAGTAAGCTGAAGTGGCAGTGGGCTGGCCATGTATGTCGAAGGACCGATGGCCGTTGGAGCAAACGAGTCCTTGAGTGGAGAACGCGAATTGGCAAACACAGCGTAGGGCGCCCCCCTACCAGGTGGACCGACGACCTAAAGAACGTGGCTGGGGGGGACTGGATGCGGAAGGCAGAGGACCGAGCGTTATGGCGCAACTTGGGAGAGGCCTATGTCCAGCAGTGGACTGCGATAGGCTGAGTTGATTGAAGGTGAGTAAGAGTGTACAATCTAAAGTCAGAAAAAATGTGTTAATTGCACGTGCATTTTTGAGCAAAATTGTGCCTGTCAATTGCGTGTCCTACTATATAGTATATACTATATAGTAGATATCTATCTATTGCTGGAATTTAACTGAAAACTCATCACAACATCACAAACTATAAAGTTATGAAACTTATTAATTACTAGCTTTTACCCGCGGCTTCGCTACCGTGGGTTTTTATCCCGCAGGAACCGTGGATTTTTTCAGGAAGAAAATTAGACATATTTTCACAATGAGACACCTTGTATACAAGAGCCTATTTACTTTTCAGCCCATCAACTATCTTTATTCAAAAAAAAAACACGTTGCTCCGTTGCTGCGTGATAGAGAAAAAAACACAAATTAATGGAACAACCTGTATATAAGTAACTTATACTACTATCCAGCCCATCAACTATCTCTATGCAAAATCACGTAAATCTATTGCCCCGTTGCTGCGTGAAAGAGGAACGAACACACTTTTGCAATGGGACAACCTGTATATAACTCATCATCATCATCATTTCAGCCGAAAGACGTCCACTGTTGGATATAGGCCTCCCCCAAGGATCGCCTCAACGACCGGTCCTGCGCTTTCCGCATCCAGCGGATTCCCGCGACCTACACTAGGTCGTCGGTCCACCTTGTCGTCGGTCGTCCGATCACCACCCACGCTGCGCCTTCCAGTACGCGGTCGCCACTCCAGAACTTTACTGCCCCAACGGCTATCCGTTCTGCGAGATATATGCCCCACCCACTGCCACTTAAGTTTGACAATTCTTCGGGCTATGTCAGTTACTTTCGTTCTCCTGCGAATCTCCTCATTTCTCATTCGATCACGCAGGGAGACTCCGAGCATAGCCCTCTCCATTGCCCTTTGAGTGACTTTGAGCCTTCTTATCAGGCCCATTGTAAGCGACCACGTTTCAGTGCAGTAAGTAATTACTGGCAACACACACTGGAAAGACTTTCGTCTTGAGACACTGCGGTATTTTGGACGAGAAGATATTGCGTAGCTTCCCAAATATATCCTGTATATAAGTAGCCTATGTTATTTTTGGACCATCAACTACCTATTTGCAAAAAATCACGACAATCTATTTCTCCGTTCCTCCGTTGCATCGTGAAAGTGGAACAAACACACTTTTGCAATGGGACACCTGTATATAAGTAGACTGTTATTTTCTGGGCCACCAACTATCTATATGCAAAGAATCTCGTCAATCTGTTGCTCTTGATGCGTGAAAGAGGAACAAAACAAAAAACACACTTTCGCATTTATATATTAGTGGGATTCAATCTTGCTTTATTTTAATTACCAAATCTAGGTTGTTTATTTATATTTGACGTTTTAACTGTTGTATCTGAATTATCTTATAGTGCATAGCAAACAAGTATTTCTTTGGCTTAGGTTGTTTAATATGTTTTATTGTCATTTTATATTTTTATGCTTTTACTATAATTCGTTGTTTATCAGTGTGTATGTGTAACGTGACGCTTGAGGTTCGTGACCTCGGCACGCAAGGCGATCATGGGGCTGCAGAACTCTAGTAAAGAAGAAAACCGGCCAAGAGCATGTCGGGCCATGCTCAGTATTATAGGGTTCCTAATTACAAACGAATCAAATCGAATATTAATCATTGCTATTTTACTTTTTGCAAACAGCGCCACCTAGCGCTGAATTTAAAAAGCTAAATTTTAAAAGTATGTCAAATCAATGTAACACAAAGTTACTTTTTGTGTTTTTTTTTAAATAGGTAGTAACTAAAGGAGCATTATTTGCTAATATAATTTTTCTCTAAGGTCAATGACCTATGAACTAGGACTTCTTAAGTATTTTGCAGTTTTCTCACTATAACTCAAAAATTTATAATCACATTATACTCGAAATAATTTTAAAAGAGAGTTTTTATAAAGGTCTATCAATGTGGAAGATTATAAGT
The DNA here is from genome assembly GCA_949699075.1 of Asteroscopus sphinx. NCBI lineage: Eukaryota > Metazoa > Arthropoda > Insecta > Lepidoptera > Noctuidae > Asteroscopus > Asteroscopus sphinx. Next base: position 10,207,858 of record OX453018.1, on the reverse strand, counting down.
TTCTACGTTGCATAGCTTAGAAATGGCAGGGGGGGGGACACATTGCAAGCCACTTTGGAGGGCTGTATTTCGCAGATGGTATACCTGATAAAAAAGTTGTATATGAAACATTACCTTCATTTTAGTAGACCTATTGAATGATACCCCACACGAGGGGGAGCAGAGAAAAATCATTTTTTCATCCCCATTTCACATGTATGGGCGCCACCCCTAAAATACGTTATCAAAATTTTTTTATTCTTTTAAAATTGAGATCTATATCTAAACCATTTTTTAACTAAATTTCATTTATTTATGTTTATAACTGTAGAAGTTATTAAGCTGTAAAGCATTAGGACAGACGGACAGACGGACAGACGGACATACAGACGGACATGACGAAACTATATGGGTTCCTTGTAGGACTACGGAACCCTAAAAAACACCTTAAAATGAAAGTACCCTTTTTTCTGTTGGTCTAAGAAAAGTTCAAGCAAATTAGATATACCTACGCTCATCATTTTGTGAATGTACGGTCATCCGCATATATTTTTGACGACGTCTGTGGTCTAGTGGTTCGAGTGTCGGACTGCTGATCACCAGGTCGTGAGTTCGATTCCCACAGGACACAAATATTTGTGTGATGAACATAAGTGTTTGTGTTGGTCTGGGTTATGTATTCTAAGTATGTATTTACAAAAAAAAAGTACATAAGTACCTATTACATCCATTGTCTAGTACCCCTAGTACAAGTTCTGCTTAGTTTGAGACTAGATGGTGCTGTGTAAAAATATAAATGTTACATTTATTTATATATTTGGTGACTAAGCCATTTAAATAAACGGAAATGAATAAAAAAAAAACTGGCTCAGCATGTAAGTTTCATATAAAACAGGCGTTTTATAACCATTGATACGCGTTTGACTGAACTTAAGCATGACTAACAAAAATTGTATACATAAAATCTCTTAAATCAATAAGAGTCTCGTGAAATTATATCTCCATATTATCTTCTGAAATGACGATTACCAAAAAACCCCAATGCGAATTTCCCACAAGTAATAGTACCTATAAAAAAACGTTGATTTAACGACAGGTATCTGGTAATTCAGTTAATTCCCACGCGTAAGAAAAATAACTAGGAGTTGATATTACTAGATAAATATTTGAGATGATAATGATATAATTTTACTGATAAGCGGACGTGTGAATCAGTAGGGCTATCTGTTGGGTTTTTGTCGCGTTACCAGAATTTAAAGTAGCTCAGTCTAAAGATATTTGAAAGTACTGTATAACTGATATAGCTTGCGGAAAACAAAGGGTTTGAAAATTGACATCCAAAGTAATATTTTTATCACACTAATATTATAATAATAATAATAGCAGTGATAGCCTAGTGGTTGAACGCTTGCCTTCCATGCAGGAGGGTGCGAGTTCGATCCCGGCCCGCACCTCTGACTTTTCGGATTCATGTGAGGATCAGAATTTGACTATCACTTGCTTTATGGTGAAGGAAAACATCGTTAGGAAACCTGCACACCAGAGAGTGCTCCATACAATTCTCAATGGTGTGTGTAGTCCACCAACCCGCACTAGGCCAGCGTGGTGGACTAAGGCCTTAACCTTCTCATACTGATAAGAGGCCAGTGCCAAACAGTGGGACAGTAATGGTCTGATTATGTTATGTTATGTTAATATTATAATTGCGAAAGTTTGTGATTGTGTATGTTTGATACTTCATCACGCTGTAACGACAGAATGGATTTAGATGAAATTTGACTCACAGATAGACCATTCCCTGGTTTAACAAATACGCAAATTTTTATCCCGTGAAAATAAACAGTTTCCGAGGGATGGCGATAAACGATATCCACACGGGTGAAGCTTTGGGCGCCCTTTAGTACAATATAAATGTTAAGGTAGTCGTTACAGCGTGAAGAAGTAACAAACATACATACATACACCCTCACAAACTTTCGCATTTATAATATTAGTGTGATTAATTTTTTTGGAGCTGTTTTCAATTAATATTGCATTAGCTGTTGAGCTAAGAGCAGAGATCTATGAATTAAATCTATTTTAATTTTTTATATCAGTGCAACATTTAAATAAAAAATAACTGAGTGCATTAAAATAAACGAATATAATTTGGAACCTGCAGACCGAGATTTGCAAATGTCTGTTAGCATAATTAAATTAAAGATACTGCTCCAAAGTCAGCAATTCTAGAAACATCGCCAACCCTAACACCTAAGGCCTTATCCAAACATACGCGAACCATTAGCATAACTTGCATAATATTTAATACATTAGTATGTACACGGTTTAACATGCTACCGATGAAATTCACTTCTTGGGAACCTATCTTAGGGCACTATCAGTCAAGTGGTTTGACCCTGCGGTAACGACGCAACGGAAAGACGCCGAAGACGACAGATTTGATTATCGCCTGTGAGAATCCGTTTACTGGTTTAATGTATCTTTATGTGTGCTGTAATATCCTGTACTAATAGTAAATAACACATAGGTAGTACCCTTCCTTTTGTTGGATTGTGCATGAAGGTGTGTATAGTGTATAATGACCACCTCTTTCAAATTTTTTGAATCAGGATTTGATTCTTATATGTTGACTGATAATTGTAAAGCTGTAGCGCTTACAAGTAAATACAGTTATCTACTTAATTTCTTCATCTACGTAGTACTATTTTCTATTCTGTCAAATAGTCTACTTTGAGAGGGTAACCAAGAAGAACTATTTGTATCCATCCAAAGCAGAAAATTATTAAACCACCATAAATCAAACAATTTCACATGAAGAAGCATTACTGAAACTGAATATCTTGAAATAAAACAAAACGCTCGTACGATGGCTAAACTCCATAGTTTGTAAACAACTTAATTTTTTATAATCTCTTTTCTCTTCCTGAAACATTATGATAAAGCAGCATCATCTAATAAAAATATTACACTTCAAATGATAAGGAGCAATATCGTCTTATCACAAAACGTGTGGTATTTTTTCCTTCCTAAGTTAAAGATCGTCGCGATTCCACTTGGGAAGCTAATCTAACACTTAGAGAATGCGTGTCATTTGTCATTTACACACTATCTACATATTTCTCAAAAAAAAAATATTAAGAAAGAAATAAATATTTATTTGATAGAAACACGGTACAGAGTTGGTAATGCATTTGTACATTTAGGTATCAGTTTTTCATGTTTCGCCGATATTACGGCATGCAAAATTATTTAAAATCTAGACATACCCAAAACATTTAAAGCATGCTTCAAAAACTCATTGATAGTGTGTCCAGTGTGTCCAAGAGCTAATTTCGTAGATGCTTGCGAAAATAAATTCCGTAGAGGTGGTTCTCTCTAAAAAAATAGTGCAGATAGTAATTAAGTTAGTTAGTTTTTGTTAGTTATTAACTTCTAGCTGATTATGTATTCGCTTTATGATTTTATTAAAGATCAAAGTGTCGGAAAAGTCACGGCTGGCTGTTCATGGGGGAGTGTTAGTGCCTACACTTATGTATGGTAGTGAAAGTTGGGTATGGCAGAAGAAACATGAAAGCAGAATAAATGCAGTAGAAATGAGAGCTTTGAGAAGTATGTGTGGTGTAACTTTGAGAGATAAAGTAAGGAATAACATGATAAGGGAGCGTTGTGGAGTGAAAGAAGATGTAGTGACAAAGATTGAGAAAGGTATGTTAAGATGGTTTGGACACATAGAGAGGATGGACGAGAGGAGATTGACGAAACAAGTATACGAAGCGAGTGTGGATGGAAGAGTTGGAAGGGGACGACCTTGGCGAACGTATCGCGATCAAATCGCGGATGTTCTCAAAAAATGCCAGGTTAAGAGTTCTCTAAACCGACGAGCATGCATGACGAGGTTAATGGACGTAGATGAAGCGAAAGAGGTGTATCAGGATCGTAGCAGGTGGAAATCCATAGTCTCTGCCTACCCCAATGGGAAACAGGCGTGATAATATGTATGTATGTAAAGATCAAAATTCGTGATATGAATGACCAATGAATCATCATTATTAATATAATTGTTCTTTTCTGCCTGTATCTCATAAAAAAAGTAGATACGTATCATATTCGTCATTTATTGCAGTTAAGTATAACACACATAACATCACGCCTGTATTTCCCCGAAGGGGTAGGCAGAGGTGTATAGTACACCCACATTTCGCCAGTTATGTTATAGTCCCATGTAATAGAGGGCGAGCCTATTGCCATTGACCGGGCACAAATCCAGACTCCGGGCTGTTATTGAGTTAAGTATAGGTACTCGATATTGGGTTTATCAACTACTTTTCTCATATTTATCAAATTATCGCTGTTATTTATTATGACGATGTGTTTATCGAGGTTCGACATTGCCTCACTGCGAATATTCTATGTGACGAATTCGTTAATCGGCGATGACTTTAATTTTTTTTATCTGACAACTCATTATTGTTTTAGTCAGATACATTTCCATTTACTCTATCTTAGAGAAATTCAGCAAAATTACGTGGAACAATTGCGTCATCAATGAGTTTAGTTAGATTATTATTGTTTTTGTTTGTTTATTCAAGTATTATAGAAGTAGCTATTTCCTTTACTTATATAGAAATGATTCAGTTCTCAGTACCCTTCATAGTTTGATGATAATATCACTTTTCAGTAGTAGACATGCTGACTACTGCTGTTGTTTTTTCCTTATGCGTACTATTGTTAATTGTTATCATGTGAAATAAGAACTTGGCATGACCATATTTCAAGGTTTTACTCATTTCTCAGTTACTTTATTAGAAATAATGGTCTTGGTAGAGGCATTTGTTGTTATGCCTATTTGCCTATCATGTTTCCTTTGTAATCTAAAATCACTATTCTTCTGTTCATAACTTTGAAGATGTTGTTTATTAAAACTTTGCTGTTTATTTCGTCATACTTATGATTTCTCAATCCATTTTCACCTACCATCCCAAATCTTTCTCCGTAGATAACTGATATATTGATAACATCATTATAGGTAAGATACAGGTTACTATCAAAACTAGTGTGGGAAAATGTTACTTCTCTATTTACACAGATAGAGAGGCATTCACTACTCAGACAGATAGTAGTAAAATACTCCTAATCCTTCACCAATAAGCTGTCAATCGGGTGTCTTCGTATCTTGTTTGTTTTCTACTTGATATGTCCGAAAGTGTATAAGAGATGACGAAGAAATTGGGTTTTGTAAACACTGTCTACAAAAAATATCTATATATCTATCTTCAAGAATGATAGATTATTTTTAGAGTGATGGATTGTCGAAGAAGCTATGAATTATCATTACTTTCGTACTATATTGACTACAAAGCCATTTCGTGCCAAGCATTTTCGTGTCCTTTCTAAATAAATTATCTCTCGGATGTAACTAGTGGTGATATTCTTTATCATCCAAGCGTTTTCTCAAATAGATAAGTATATTGGGGACGGCTTCCAAACTGACTAGGCACCAGAATATCAGTATTTAAAATCCCACTCACATTACTCACACAGGCATCGATAACCGTTTGATAGAGTACGTATTACAAAGTATTAAATTGCATTAATACCAAAAAATCAGAGCGCTGACATCATGGGGGCTTAAACAGATGCGTGCTTATCGGTAATCGATGCGATAGCCACCCGTCGAGTACCGACAGAGCGAGCGACAGTGTGATAATTAGAGCCTAGAGGATATGTAGGGATATCACGCAGTAATTGGTTATGCCTTTTTTGTGTGAGAATTTCTGGAGTTTGCACAGATGATCATTTTAAGCGATATCTAGGTACTATTTCATATGAGAATATTCTAGAGTTTGCAGAGATGATACCGCAGCTATCTGTTGAGGATCTAAGGAGCTGCAATAACTTAACTGCCCAACGCAAGTCTTTACAAGAGAGATATTCGTCGAAGTCATTACCATAGAATCTTATATTCAGCGGCAAGTTCTGAGATAAATAAATAAATAAAATAAATAAATATTTTTTGGACATTTTCCACAGCACCATCTAGTCCCAAACTAAGCAGAACTTGTACTATGAGTACTAGACAATGGATATAATACTTATATACTTTTTTTTTTTGTAAATACATACTTATAATACATAAGAAACACCCAGACAAGCACAAATACTTATGTTCATCACACAAATATTTGTGTTCTGTGGGAATCGAACCCACGACCTCGTGATCTAGTCCGACACTCGAACCACTAGACCACAGACGTCGTCAAAACAAGATAAGATGAACTGATTAGTTCTGTCTGATCGATCGGTCAAAAGAGCTATGTCAGAGCATTCTGCAGTAAACTCGATTGATCCTGAAGCCAAGAAGTGTACCACTTGGGAGAGCTTAAGATTTAAAATTATGCTGCAAGTTAATTCCAAGGAATTTGCTTGGACATAACCAAGATTAGCGGTTGAACGCTTGCCTTCCATGCAGGAGGGTGTGAGTTCGATCCCGGCCCGCACCTCTGACTTTTCGAATTCATGTGCGGATTTATATTCGATTATCACTTGCTTTAACGGTGAAGGAAAAACATCGTGAGGAAACCTGCACACCTGAGAGTGCTCCATACAGCTCTCAATGGTGTGTGTAGTCCGCCAACCCGCACTAGGCCAGCGTGGTGGACTAAGGCCTTAGCCTTCTCATACTGAAAAGAGGCCCGTGCCCAGCAGTGGGACAGTAATGGGCTGGTTATGTAACCAAGATTATTGGCGTGATTTGAAATACACAATGGGCTTTCCATGTGGTTTGATTATTGGATACATTTTCTTGCGATCGTTCTTTGTTGCATGTTGGTGAAGGATGTTGCATTTTGACTTAACATTAAATAAAAACATTTAATGTTATACATATTTATCATAAATATCAACTTGGTTACTCTGTAGCCAAGTAAATCGATTCCACTTTGCAATCTACAGCAAACTTTTTCAATACAAATTGACAATTCCTCCCAACGGGCCATCCCCTAAAAATTTGCATGCAGAAGCGCCACTTCAAAGGTAACCGTTGATAACTACCTTGCTTTTAGGTTACTTCACCATACAATCTAAAACAAACCTTATAGTCGTCTTTGTAGAGTTGGAAATCAGCTGTTTTAGAAATTTTAGCTTCTACCAGTCTCTGTCTTTACTTCATGTGAAATTTAACCCTAGTTACCTCAACATAGAGCAGGTAATTGATGGTTTTGTGGGGTTTTTATGACATTATCATTTACAATGCTCAGCACAGATTGTTTTATCTCCAAAGCGTAGTTCCCGAGGGGTGGTTTAACTCAATTTTGTACCGGTGAATGAGTTTTGGTAGCCGCCAGCCATCTTTTACTTTGAAGTATATATACGTGCCTTAGCTACAAAAAGTACAATCAGCCTAGTAGGTATACTGACCTATAATACCTACTAGGCTGATTGAACTTTTTGTACTGCTGATCACGTGGTCGTGGGTTCGATTCCTACAGGACATATATTTCTGTGATGAACATAAGTGTTTGTGTTGGTTATGGGCATGGGCGCCGACATAATAATTTCCAGGTGGTGCAGATTTTAGTTATCTTACAATCTTTGCCGATGATTGTTAATCATCATCATCATTTCAGCCGAAAGACGTCCACTGCTGGACATAGGCCTCCCCCAAGCATCGCCACAACGACCGGTCCTATGCCTTCCGCATCCAGCGGATTCCCACGACCTTCACCAGGTCGTCGGTCCACCTTGTGGGGGGCCTACCCACGCTGCGCCTTCCAGTACGCGGTCGCCACTCCAGAACTTTACTGCCCCATCAGCCATCCGTTCATGATTGTTAATAAAAAGATGAAATTTTAGTCGGAATGTTCGAGACATTTACAAATTTCTGACTGTTCATTATGAATTTGATTTCCAACAGACGGCTTTTTATTTCAATAATTCCTGTTGATCCCGAGATTCCCAAGGGGTGCAAGTGCACCCTCTGGCACCCCCTGCCGGCGCCCATGGTTATGGGTGTTCCTTATGTATAACTCATAAGTATGTAAAGATATAAATTGTGGAAAGAAAAAATCGCTCACAAGCAGGATTCGAACCTGCAACTCCTGGCTCAGTACCCCAAAAGCGGGACATCTGACAAGTCTCCTATAACAGAAGTTAACAGAATCATACTAAACCACTGGACTACGGACTATATACCTTTTCCCTACAATTTTATCACCGCGGTCATAAATTGGATATTCCACACGCACTAACACCACTCCACACACATACACTTTCGAACACAAAACTAAATACTTACCTAACTAATTTTACCTATATTTAAATTTTTCGTCTTATACTCTACTCTCGAGTCACTAGTCTAATTAAGAAGGCTATAATGTTTAAGGCTGTCAGTGTACAAGTACATAGCAAAGTAAAAATGTAATCTTTATTTAAAGGGTGGAGACATGGTGTCCTGAACTACAGGCCTAGAGCTTAGTTTAGGCACCAATCTTCCACAGTATTTTTAACTTTTATGACTTACGGCCAAAATGAATATCCAATCTATCCACGATTTGCCCTACTAGAGATATAAATTTGACGTATTTTGTATGGAGCTTATGTCAAATTCCTATCTCTAGTAGGGCAAATCGTGGTTAGATTGGATATTAATTTTGGCCGTTACTCTGATACCATGTAAAACTAATTTAATAATATTGTGGCGGGAAATAAATCATTCATTCATTCATACATTCAGCTATTTCGGCCACATGGTAATTACACAAGCTTGATATTTTTTTATGTTTATGGGAACATTACGACTGCAGACTGCAGTCAGTGCAGTCCCAATGTCTGCAGAGCCAGCCTTCATACATCAGTAGACGCTGCCGCTACTATCCGTATCTTAGGCTGATGATTCTTGTAAACAGTACAGGTACCTAAGAATAGATACTGTATTCCGAGACAGGTAGGTACCTACCGCACATGGCCGCATGGTGATGTATATAATTATGATGATTTCAAGTCGGTAGAAAAAATACGCTCATTGCTTAAAAACCCCATATCCCAAAGCGGTGCGGCGTTAACTTTAACTCGGGTTGCCAGATCAAAAATTAAAAGAAAATACTGAGAAAATTCCGGACATTTGCAGAAAAATCCGTATATTTTCTTTAAAATATCTAATTTCGTGTCTTGTCGATTTCATGCGTGATGCGATGCATTTGTGATTCGGGTCCGAGTAACTGAAATTGAAGTGAAGAAATTCCGGATACCTTAGAATTAGAAATATAATAATAAGGAAAGGACAAAATTTCCGGACATGTTCGAAAATTTTCGGGCGTATGGCAACCCTAACTTTAACCAAAATAAACTGCACTGATAATCCAGATTCTGTCCCATTACTGCATAAGTTTCATTGTTATCAACTACATGTTCACTCGCGCAGACGCAGGTCTGTAACGAGTAATGACTGTAACACTTGTATGGGTAGGTAATCTCTTCTCTTATGGCGCTCATGGGAATAGATAAGATGGGCCTAATTATTAGCTAGGCACCACACTACATATGCGTAGCAAAGTCAAACATTATGTCCGTAGGTTGTGTTCTCCACTTACGGCCAAAATTAATTACTTATCCATCCACGATTTGCCCTGTGTTACTGGAGACAAACTTATATCTTATCTATAGTGTGTGTGTGTTTAAGTATGTATTTACAAAAAAAAAAAGTATATACGTATTATATCCATTGTCTAGTACCCATACCACAAGCTCTGCTTAGTTTGGGACTAGATGGTGCTGTGTAAAAATGTCCCAAAGATATTTATTTATTATTATTATTTATAGTGTCAGTGCCATCTATGAATAGAAGAATGAACTAGCACCATCTTACTCATATCGATTCGTTCATAAAAGTTAAGGCACTAGATTCCGTTACACGTTACTCGAATAAGCTATAAGAGATGGCGCAAACAATTTCAAGTAAATCATTATCATCAACACCTAAGCAAAAAAAAAATTGCTATTCGGTAAACTATTGAAACTCATAAAATTTTGGGTAGTAAAATATCTAGTATCATTCATATCTTTAGTATTTTTATTTTAGTATCGGTTGCATTGTGAACGCTTTACTACCGCCATCTATGAGTTTCAGCTCGCACTTTGTATAGAAGACAAGTTATGATATCGATTGGTTCGAAAATTTCGAACGTTCCTTGTTCAAGTGTCTTGCAGATAAATCGATAGATGTCGCTTTCTGACATGATTATTGTAAAGATTATGGTATGTAGTACTTCATCTGTTCGCAATACATGAATGCCGTTTTAAAATATAAAGGTAAGCAGAAAGTTAGCATAATTTTCCTGAACACTAAATTCTGATTCATTCGAGTCGTGGATATATGACTATTGTACCGGTGCAGCTTAAAATAAGTAGGTTCTTGGTCTTGCACCCATATTCCATGTTGTTGCCTCAAACGTTTCTAGACTCCACTCAACCTCACTGTATACAATATTTCCATCGTGGTATTAACAGTTACAAAAAATCTCCGTCACTTGATAGTTTTCCTTACTGAAGGTACATCGCGAAGACTGGAAAAGTGTAATTTGCGACGTTATTATTGTTGTTTCTATTCTGAAAAATTACCGATTTTGACGCAATTATGGAATATAATATGTATCAACACCCATACAATTATCTGTCGCGCTACTTAGGTATGTATCATATCGATAATTTTACCAGAAAACAATAAAGCTACACTTTAGTAGCGTAGCGTGTCCAGTGAACTGCTGTAAATTAATAGTACTTTTATTAGTTCGCGCGGAATGGATCATTACACTGTCGGCCACGTTATTGGTCTAATTTGGTGTTCGATTTTATGTGTTTGCTCGCCCAGCCGGCGGCGACCGGGTTTCATTATCCGCACCGAATGCCATAAATTTTCCGGATCCTCGGTGTTCAGAGTGTGATAGTTTGGAAGCGATAGGTTTTAGCAGAATTTTGATTAGTTTAATTCAATTTTGTTTTGATTATTTTGAGTATAAATTCAAAGGCTCTCGGAAATGATTTCTTGTTCACTGTTGCTACTTTCACTTTCCAAATCTACCTACCTATATTGTTTTTCATTGCTTTACCTTATGTTTTCATTGGGCATGCAGCTAGAAGTCCTCGGTAACAGGAGCTAGGTACAGTATCATCCTTATTTTGTATTATGTGATCAAATAGATCTTTGAAGGTCGCAGTGACTGATGTGATGACCTTCTAAAGACTGTCCCTTGTTCCTAAAAAAAAATACTAGGTAATCAAATTATCAACTTGGTACTGCCAAAAGGAATACATATTTATTATGATCAACTTGTTGTCTCTTAGTCCAACTCGGTAGTGTATTTTTTTAAATAAAAGGTAAATATTTAAGTTATAAAAACAACAAAGATAAAATCTGAAATCTGTAAGTAGTTTGTACCTACAATAAGAATATTTTAACCACACAGAAACCATTGTAACGATCCTAGTGAAATTGTGAAAACTGATAATCAAAACAATCAAAATCACCACTACGCACGACCATTGTGAAATTACGTCAATTCGCTTGCACAACTTAATTTATCTGTGTTGTCAGTCAATTTCCGAGGCGAGGCTACTTAATCAGATTCATTACAGACCGGCTTGTGTCCGCTAACAAACGGGGATCACTGTTTACACAGTCGAACCGTAGTGTAGGCTTATTGCGGAATCGATAGGGGCAGTAATTTTGGCCCGAAGTGTACGTGCTAATATTATATTAGATTAGTTTTGTATGTGTGTGGTGCGTGGGTGATGTGTTTCATATTTTTCTTGGAAAGGAAGTGAAATAAATAAAGAAAGAAAAAAAAAAACATTTTCTAGGAGCATACAAAGTGAACACTGAGACGGGCCGATGAAGAAGTATAGAAGAAAAATGCATAGTTGCACCGATTTCAAGTAAATTCCACAACAGAATAAGTGCTAATGCAAAGTTCTAGGTAAATCTAGGTTGGATTTGAAATTTGTAATATTTCGCAAGTTTCGGCAAAATGCACAGTTTATCACTTTAGAAGACTAGAAGAATACATTATTTTGTTAGTGCTTAGGTGTCACTTATTCTATACGTGTTATTGAAATAACTACTAAGAAATTGCCTATGTATCCAATCTCTATTCTAAATTGCAAAATTATATATACATGTATAAGTATAGTGTATACCTATATATTTATGATACTTATATGTGTAATATATTTTGTGATATTATCTTACGAATTATTTGTCTATCTAAAGGTTTTCTGGAAGATATCGCATTTAGCGATAAGACCGCCAATGTACCCATAATTTATACGCTGTTCCTGTTTACTACTATTTTCATCAAGGGCGGATCGTGAGTTTTTTGGGCCCTGGGCTAGTACTACCTAATAAAGCAACAAATTGATGCATGAAGCCGAGAGAGATGTTCGACTGCGAATGACTGCGAGAAAATACAACCAAAAAAAGCGGCGGGGAATCCCTCGTTCCGTTGGATAGGCGCGCACACGTTTTAATTGATCTCAAGATTGCCAAACTTATGATAAGATAGTTTTTTTATTTCACAATATTGTCCATTGTCAACTGCACTCGACCGACTGCCTCGTTGGTCTAGTGGTTGCAAGCGCGACTGCTGAGCGTGGGGTCCTGGGTTCGATTCCCGGGTTGGGCATAGTGTTATTTGGTTTTTTTAATTAGGAAATTCTCAGTAGCAGCCTGGAGTCTGGATTTGTGCCCGGTCAATGGCAATAGGCTCGCCCCCTATTACATGGGATTATAACATATCTGGTGAAATGTGGGTGTACTATTACACCTCTGCCTACCCCTTCGGGGAAATACTGGCGTGATGTTATGTTATGTTGTTATGTTATGTCCATTGTCGTCAGTGGGGGCTGGGGGCCCTTTATATCTTCGGGGCCCTGGGCTGCAGCCCAAAAAGCCCTTGTATAGATCCGCCCCTGATTTTCATAGTGTACAATAAAGCATATTCTATCTATCTATATATCTATTTTACAAAGCCGCATCCACACTATAGTGTGAACTGACACTAACTGAACTCATTGGCTATGAAAGCCGTTTGCAGTAGTTAGTGCTTGTAAAGTTCTCTGCGTAGGATGGGGCAAGTAGTAACACCCACGAATATTACTGGGTAGCTCTACAGTATCCCAACGCGACTTGGTCTGTGAGAATGATGTAAAATTTTAATACTACCCCGCATCGACCATACAGCCTGATAGACGCCTAATGTTAAATATAATGCGTACAATAAATTCTGCCACTAGCTGAAGCAGGGTACTGCAATCTCATTGGCCCTACCGAGGCGACTATTGGCTAATCACTAACTAGGCAGTTTTGACGGCATGGTCGACGTACTACCGGAAGAAAATCGTTTACGGAGTGTAAAAAGAATAAAATGATAAAAAAAAATTGGCAACGCGTCGGCGATTTCCCTGGTGTTGCGGATGTCCATCAGGTGACCCACTTGCACGTTTACCCTCCTTTGTTATGAAAAATCTAACAAAATTAATATCATCATTTCAGCCGAAAGACGTCCACTGCTGGATATAGGCCTCCCCCAAGCATATGTTGGTGGGATGTGCCATAATCGCCACGTTTGGCAGGCGGGTTGGCGATCGCAATTAATTGGTTAAATATGTAGATAGAAGATATAATAGATAGAATAATCTTTATTGTACACCATTCATCATCATCATTTCAGCCGTAAGACGTCCACTGCTGGACACAGGCCTCCCCTAAGCATATATTGGGGGGATATGCCATAATCGCCACGCTTGGCAGGCGGGTTGGCGATTGTACACCATTAATAATATTAAAACTTTAGTCCTAAGTTTGTGGAGACATGTAAATTAAGGGTACATTGGCGGTCTTATCGCTAATAGCGATATCTTCCAGACAACCTTTGGATGGACAAGGAAGACGTGAAAAATAGAACGCTCAATACATAATAAATACTCAGAGAACGCTGCTGCCCATCCTCTGGTGAATCCCTTAGTCGCCTTTTGTTTGTGGCAAATAAATTATTTCTTTCTTTATACGAAACGATATAGCTTTATGTTATTCCCTTTTTTTGTGGTTATACTTTACTTGCTTGCCTTCCATATTCTGAGTTCTAAGCCAGCCTACACTTCTGATTTTTTTTATTCATGTGCGCATCATAATTTGATATTCGGTGAAGGAAAAAATCGTGAGGAAACTGCACCTGGCTCCATACAGTTCTCTATGCTGTGTTTAGTCCATCAACTCGTACTTGTGTCAGCGTGGTGTACTAAGGCTTGAATCCTTCTGATTGTGCTACCTATGTTATTTTGTGGTTAAAAAAAAACCAAGCAAGACTATATGAAGAAATATTTTCCATTACCACAAATCTTACTACATAAGTACAAACAGCCCTTAGACATCCCCATACCTATATCCTATCGACCTCTACGACTCCCGTTTAACCCTCACCCTTCTATGGGTGGGGCGTGTCACTCTACGGGGGACGGCCGCGCATGCTCTGTAATCATCCCCCGGGGTATCAAGATGGCTGATACGTTTGATGGATGGAACAAGGTTAGGTGACAGGGTTACGTTATAAAAGATTTTTGTGTGTATCGTTGTTAGTTTTTTTTTTTTGAGAATGATAGTGAGTTTGGTAAAGTTTTGGTTAAGAGGAATGTAGCAACCAGGTGGCGCCCCCATCAGTAAAAAAAATATTACTCGCTAATTCCAAAAGTGTGAATGTAAACAACAACAAAACGAAGGTAGTTCAGAGTTTTCTTATCTTTGTCTTTTATACATCACATTCCGTCATATTATACCAGTTATTACGATATATACAATTTTTTATGATGTAAAGTCTAAAAAATGTGTTTAATGCCCTGTATAGGATTTCAAGAACGCTTAAATATGCGCTCTCCGTGTTTCAAGCGAATGTCAAACTTTTAAGAGATTAAAAATGCATTAAATTTTTCGGTTAGGTCTTTAATTTGATTCAGGTTTAACATGAAGTGTAGTGATTAGGTATTTAAAGTTTTTACTTAATATTTTAGGTAGACTGCTGTTGAAATGTTGTGTGAGAATCATTTTATGACATTATTGTGATTCTATTACAACACTTTAATTGTCTGTTTGTTTTTTCGTTTGTTCGTGCATCACACAAAAACTACTGGACAGATTAAGAAGAAATTTGACACACGGATCGACGATGTCCTGGATATAGAATACATATTTCATAGGCTGGTTTTGAAATAAAAACAATAACATTTAACATAATCAAAATCTAAAGTTATAAAATTGTGGAAAAAATCTCATACGGGCAAAACTCGTAAAACAATTATATTTGGAGATTTTGTACGAATATACGAGTTTCTAAAATACCCAAAATTTACATATTTTGTACCTACAAGTTATAATCCCTAAAAAAAAATCCGTTACAAGAAACATGCACGATGCACAAAATCTTAGCAGCTGAAGAGATATTGCGATACTGAGTTCCATTATGATAGCGCCTAGCGCCATTTTTTTCTAATTCACGGTTCATTGATACCTCTAAAAGTCACGCACATCCATACCTAACGAGATAAAGACCGTAACAATATTAGTGGCAACAGGTTGCTATGACATTATGTATGAGCAATTTAATCCGTTTAAAAAGCCGTTTGACGAGTTGTAATACTTTGTGTAGTTTTGGTTAAAAAAAACGTCCAGGAGGCTTTCGCCAGCATTTCTTCCGTCTTTTCTTCCACGACGTCAGCCTGCATGACAGACGTCATTAGTTCATTACCCATAACGTATGCAAGTGATTTACAATAGTATCGGGTAGTGTTTTTTTTATGCTAAACTTCTTTTCCATTATAAGGCAAAATAAGTAGTAGGTAAGTATTGTGGTACTCCTTGCGTCTGTGTTTCCTGCTAAGTATAATCTGGTGGTCTTCAAGGCTCAAGTGTATAGGTTTCTACTGGGCAAGCGTATACCATCGTCGACCGCACTGTCGCTTAACATCAGGTGAGGTGGTAGCCAAATGCAAGCCTATTAAGAATGAAAAAAGCAATCCCAAGAATCTAATTTCGCCTCATCCAACTATCATCAGCTTCTTCTGAAAACCACCACAATATGCTGTACACCTTTGGGTTGGTTTTGATGAATCTCTTTTTGCAATGATTTCTCCAACAGTTAAACTAAAAGTTTAGAAGGTGCAATCTTATTTTAAAATTTGAGAGCCACAGTCCGAACACAATACATCGACCGGCCGCCCAGTCCGCTGTGACAAAAAAAAAATAACTTTCCTCTCTGGCCGTCAGACGACGAGTGACTTACCGGCTATTTGTTTTTTTAGGCAGCCCCGCGCACGATAAAATATTTTTTGTGGCAGTGGCTGGGTAGGGTTGTGGATGAGTCGATAGATTTTGGGCTCGATAAATAAAGGGTTGAAATCATCAATAGTGAATGCAGTTTTAATCTTAATTCGAAAAAAGTCTGGTTTTGAAGTTAAATGTAATTTTTTTGGCATAATTAAAATCTAGCCATTGGTGGTGAAAGGGCGAGTAGGTATTGCATTTATAAATTGATTTATAGATTCGTGAAGAAAGTTTTATTAAGCAGGACCGAGGTTTTATGTTGATATTTATCGTAAATAGTATAGTTTTCTATTTTTTTATATATGACAATAATAAGAGGTTACCTATGAGGCTTGCATAGTCACCACCATGGCGTACTAAAGCTTAAGAAAACATTTATAAAAAAAATCGTATTAGGAATTCAATAAGGAATCAGTAGGCCGATGTGGTGGACTAAGGTACTATAGTATTATATTATCTGTGACTAGGGTATGAATTCTTTTCATTCTGACAAGAAGCCCGTGCCCAGCAGTGTAGGATAGTAATGGGGCTTATTATGTTGAAGAATTAACTTTATTTGGTAATCAGATCAATTTTGGAAATTTCAAACGTGCATTGTGATTGAAGCACTCCATTGAAAATCTCTCCTCGTCTTTGGCTAAGCAGACGAATCTAAGCACCGTAAAGTGATAATTTGCTTCAGCACGGATCTGAATAAGTAAATAATATTAAAATGTTCTGTTTATGGTATTAAAGTAACGTAAAGAAAATACTAGTAACATAATAAATATGCACCTATATTAAAGCAATGTCCCAGTTTATTTAAGCAATACTCCCAAATCAGTCGTGTCCCAAAAATACTTATAATTCCCAATATTTATAATGTCAAACTATACATTTTTTATTACAAACAGCACAGCTCGTAGAAACAAATACAATCGATGATAAAATGCGACACCTTGACAGATATCGATATTTCATAAGATTATAACTGTCTATACACTATCTTGACTTATTCTTTTTTGGACGCACTATGCCATTGTTTGTAGACAAGGACAAATATAACGGGGTTCCATAAGTTTGAAAGAGATAGAGTATCTTAAAAAGAAGGAAGAGATGCTGTTAATTTTCCATTTCATTAGAATACAATGAGAGTTTTTCTTTGTTAATTTTCCTTTTTTTGGAACTTCGTAATGAGAGGCTATGATAACTTAAGTTCTTTGAGCTGTTTCGAAAAAATAATTGACTTCGACATGTTATGTTATTGGGTTGGCGGTGATGAGACGATGACGATAATAATATGTCCAGCAGTGGACGTTTTTTGGCTGAAATGATGATGATACATAGTTTTAAGTTCATACTAACAATATATGTTATGGATATATGGCTGTCCGACCGAATAAAGGATAAAATTATTATAATAATGATATTCATGTAATAGTTTTAGCATAGTGGCTACTTTTGGGTCTGGCCATAATAGGCGTTGCAATATAAAAAAATCAGTAGCAAGCACTTGGAGTGTCCCTGCGTGATCAAATCAGAAATAAGGAGATTCGCAGGAGAATGAAAGTAACCGACATAGGCGAAGAATTGTCAAACTTAAGTTGCAGTGGGCGGTGGACATTGCTCGCAGAACGGATGGCTGATGGGGTCGAAAAGTACTGGAGTGGTGACCGCGTACTGGAAGGCACAGGGTGGGTAGGCCGCCCCACAAGGTGGACTGACGACATGGTGAAGGTCGTGAGAATCCGCTGGATGCGGGAAGCGCAGGACCGGTTGTTGTTGCGATGCTTGGGGGAGACCTATGTCCAGCAGTGAGCATCTTTTGGCTGAAATGATGATGATGATGATGATGATGATAAGAATCTGGTTGTATAACTTTTTAATTATTTTATTTTATTATCTGTGTTTTGTGTTTATGCTATACTGTAAACGATCTGTGCAGGACAAATTAATGTTTCTTTCTTTCTGTCTTTCAAAAAGAATTATTCCCATACATCGGTCTACACATCACGGTCGATTCTCCAACTGCAAATGTAAGTTTGTAATCGCAAAAAAAAAAAATTCCTGTGATATTACCTCAAATTCATAATTTTAGAATATTTTCCATTGCTTATGCTATGAGATCTTGCTTCTTGTCATGATTTTAGGTCAACGGGAAGTATCCTATAGGTTTTGATGAGTGAGTTTGCGAGTATCGAAATATGTGACATAAATGGCCGTATCCTTTGATTCCGTTGGCTTAGAAGCTTAATTTTTTTTACTTCAATAGACCGTCGACCTTAGTATTTGATATTAATTTCAACTTTATACCTCTACCCGTTGCTGAAACAAAACTTGACACATATATAGACGGATAACAAAGTGATCCTAGAAGGGTTCCGTTTTTTTCCTTTTTCGAGGTACCTTGGCTAGGGGGGCGGAACTCTAAACCATAACCCTAACTCGGTTACTGTCGTGGTCCACTTTAGGTCTTACAAAAGTATATATACGAACTATAGTATAGTATAGTATTATATTATCTGTACTATAGGTAACCCAATTCCTGCTAACATTCTACAGATTCTGAGGTAGTATTATATTTTTATTAGCATTATTATAGAAGTAGAAGACTGGCTCCATTCGCCATTAAACCTAGCTCGAGAAAATGGTCTGTTCCGATTCATTATATTAGTTCATACGTGTATAAGACTGAATGGAGTGACCATGCTTTGGTCATAATTTATTTTAATATTTCTATAGTAGGTCTACTGAGTATTAGCTTGTTTTTGGGGTTCCGTACCCAAAAGGTGCCAACGTGAGTCTCACTACGCTGTCCGTCCGTCCATCCATCCATCCGACCGTCCATCTGTCTGTCACAGGGCTGTATCTTTGTAAGAGTAATAGATAACCAGTTGAAATTTCCACAGAATATTTTTTACTATGGTGTGTATCACGACAAATACTAAAAATAAAAAAGTCTAAAACCAAAGGTGGTCCCCATACAAGAAACCTCGAAAAACATGCATTTTTTTCAACGTTTTTATTCCTGCGCTGTCTTCATAACGTTAATACGTACCAGTGTCAAACTTGGTCTGATAATAGTGCATACTATGTAATTTAGCAACAAATACTGCGTAAGAAAGAGAGGCAAAAATTCATATTTCGTGCATAGTGTTGTTGATGATGTCTTTTAACAAACTCTGGTAAATTAAATCAGTTTCTATGGGGTATCAGGTCGATGGGTGGAAAGAAACCCTTACTGTGTGAGTCCGACTCGCACTTGGCTGGTTTTTTTTGTCGCTTGTATTTTAATATTTGTAAGTTTTGAAGTTTCTAGAGTGAAGTCTCTATCATGAGCTCTACTACGACTTATAATATTATACGTATTACAATCCCTTCTGAAGTCAAGCTTCTATAGCGTCGTTTCACGCTCTGACGCCCGCCGGGAAGTCATCATCATCATCAGCCTATCGCAGTCCACTGCTGGGCATAGGCCTCTCCAATAGCACGCCACTGACTTCTATCCTCGGCCACTCTAATCCAGTATCTACCAGCCACCTTACGTAAACCGTCACTCCACCTAGCCTGAGGGCGTCCTACGCTACGTTTTCCGATTCAAGTTCAAGTTCAAAGCATTTATTTGCTTTCGCGGTCTCCACTCTAGAACACGTCTTTCCCAACGGTTATCAGTTGTTCGGCTAATATGGGTGGCCCACTGCCACTTCAGCATGCTTATTCTGTGGGCTATGTGTCGACAAGTTTGGCTTGTTTCGGATCCGATCCCTCAGAGAAACTCCGAGCATAGTCCTTTTCATAGCACGCTGAGGGACTTTAAATTTGTGATCCAGTCGTTCGTGAGTGTCCACATCTCGGCTCCGTAAGTCATTACAGGTAGGACGCACTGATCGAAGACCTAACACGCCAGCCCCCCTAGCCAAGTTGACAATCTACAATCGTCAACGCTTAGAAAACCATCAACATGTATGGGAATGACATAGGTATTTCAACAAATGACTTTTTTGTTGAGATATGTCATTCCCATACATTTTGATTGTTTTCTATTAGCGTTGACGATTGTAGATTGTAACTTGGCTAGGGGGGCAGGAATTAAACCAAGAAAAAGAATTATATTATTTTAACGCATTTACGCATGAGAAGCACCTGACGTCACCGAAAGATTAAAATGGCGGATAAATTCGATACCACGAACAATGTTCAGGTAGCTTAACGGCTAAAGTACTAATGTAGGTACTGAACTAGGAGTCAGAGGTTCGAATTCTGGGGATCTACTCGCGTTTTTCAAACGACAAACGAAGTACGAACTTTCGTTCCGACTGATACCTACACAATAAAGATAGGCACGTAAAAAGCCACAATAAAGATAGACTTAAGTCGTATGAACTTGACCGGAGATCAGGGAAACAATAGTCAAAACATGATCATCGCATGTGATATGGAAACGATGGTTGACTGGAGTAGCTATTTCTTCATTTTGTTTCGAGCGTATGGCACTCGTGGGTCGCAGCTGAAAATCAGCATTGGGTAACTTGGATAGTCAGTACCTGTACTGCTACCTAACATTATGTTGAGCTGGTGGCCCTTTGGCACTTACATATGTTTTATTTTTCATGTTCTTTTCTGTTAATTTTATTGTTTGTTCCAAGAAACACATTTTCTTTCTTTCTTTCTTTCAAATTGTGCGATGAATGGTACGATTAATCGAATATCGTAAAACGCGAGTAGACCCCTGCTAGTAAGCGATTTTTTCTTTCCACTATTTATATCTAGAAATAATGACGTCAGCGTCACCGCCAACTTCTCTTTCCATTAGCGCGCGGCTACACTACTGTCCCGAATATACACACATAGCTCTGCACGCGCACCGCGCTCGTTCTATCCGTGCATGCGTAGAAGCTTTGCTTCTTTCGGGCATCCCCCGCCACCCCGATTCATTTTTCCTCCCACCTTGGTTTTGCAATATAAAAATTAATATCCCATGGATTGTGGTAGGATGTTTGGTGTATGTACGCAAGCTGCAGCAAAGGCGGTCTGCGGCATAAAGGAACCAAACTGGTTTGTAGCCTGAATGCCGACGCAAGTGGAGACTGCAGTATTGTACTGCCGATGTGCAGTTTTGGCCACTAGGTATTATTATATTATCCGCCTAGGCTACGCTATAGGATGATGATGATGATGATGTTGGGTGATTTGACGTAAATGTAAATAAAATAAGTGCAACGGGATGTTTTACTCAAAGACATTTCTATACTGACGTAAGTATAATACCTTTATGGTTTTACTATGATCTTGAAGAAAACTGTCATTTTATTTATCTAATACATCGCGTGCTCTGTGACACAAAAGGCTAGGGTTGCCAAGTTTTTGTACAAAAAATAAAGTAGTAAATAAAGTAGTGTTGCCCAGGGGTCGAAATTTGCCCGTAATTTATTTAAGTTTGAGTGTTAAGCGTGTGCTGCGTTTTTTTTTGTATGAACGTTAACAATTTTAATGTTTTATTTAAATTTATTTTATGTATTTGTAAAACATGTTATATGTAAATTTTTGCATTCTGCACTCCTCTATCATATATAATTTTACCATGCCAAATGACCAAATACCACACTTTTCCGTGCGCGCAATATGCTTAAAAAGAGGTAGGTACAAAGTTTTCTCTTCATGTATTAATATACAGAAGATTAAGGTCGGAGGAGAAAAATAAACAGGATATTATTAAAAAGATTTTAGTTTTCGTATACTTTACTTTAATGAACAGTAAACCGTATTATGGATCGAAATAAAGTATAAAACTGCTTTTAGCAGTATGGTTGGCAACCCTACAAGTGGCTAAATTACACAAGGTATTCCTAAAAAAAGTTTACAGAACTAACGAGTTAACAACCGAAATATACACATCAACGATTAATTGGGTTAATGGCTTTTTTTCTGTGAAAACAACTCAGAAAATTAGTCGTAAGTTTCAGTATGCAGAATTGAAACGAAAACTATACAGACAATCCTGAATTATTTGAAGCACCCACAGATATATTAAAAAATAAAGACAAAGTGCTGCGAACAATCATAGTGAAGCCAAAAAAAACTATGCTCCTTCGTGTACAATCAGCGCTCACGCACACACCTTGCTCCTGAAATATATTTCTTATGAGATGCTTACTGGACGATGTCGCGACATGTGTACTGAGAGGGGAGAGCACGGTTTGAGGTGCTTGTTTGTGCGTGAGCGCTGGTTGTACACGAAGGAGCATAGTTATTTTCAGCATCACTAAATTGTTCGCAGGACTTCGTCTATTTTTTTTACTATGTCTGTGGAAGCACATAAGTATCTATATTTATAATAGGTACGGTGTGAATGTTCAAAGCTACATTTAGTACACTGCACAAAATTAAATAAATAAAAAATACACAATGTAGTGGCCAACTTCGAAAGCACACACTACACAGATTATTAGGTGCATTCTGTACAAATCATAAAACTTGATTAAAACTTCAAAAGTTATAATGCAATTAGTTTTATGTTGTCGAATGAGCGTCGGTTTCCTATGTTTTGAGAAATACTGAGTCTAATTAGGTATGTTCCTATCATATTTCCTATCTTGTGGGTTAGGTATAGACTTCGAAGCCGAGGTCAGAAATAAAGAAATGTAGGAAAATATACCAACATAGGGATAATTCAAATAAGCCTATTGAATATATTGAGCCTACATCATTTATTATGCTCAATAATGTATACTTTATATCTATCACCAACTCAGCCTATCGCAGTCCACTGCTGGACATAGGCCTCTTCCAAGTAGCGCCACAAGACCAGGTAGGATCTTCACACAAGGATTTGTGATCAGACATAGTGTGCTGGTATCGGGATACGGGCGATAGATAAACTCCTATAATGTCTAACAAATAGCGGATAGAATCTCGCTAAGAAAAGAATGAAGCACTTCGATTGACTATAATTTCGACACAATTTCAACACACCAAATATACATTGTTATTTTATTTGTGACACTACGACATTGACTACCGTCACATGAGATTTGTTGCGCAATCGCGGCTTTTTGTCTTATTATGGGTGTGAATGTGTGCGTGCCAGCCCGTACTTGCAAGCGAGCTGTTTCACTATGGGTGTTTCACTTTTTGTTTAGCGAGATTCCGTCCGTTTTTTTATTTGTCCAAGATGTCTAATTACAATTTATTAGTTACACTCACAGGTCTTTACACGAAATCATCAGTCTAGCTAGATACTCGAATAACTTAATAAGGCACTGAGCAGAAAACAACACGAGGAGTTCATACAAAGTTCTTTTTTACCATTCCCAATCGAAAAAGGGCATTTTATTCATCGATAACAGTGAATAAAACTCTCTTTTACTCACAAGAGAATAAAAACATTTTGAATTTGGAACAAGCACGAATTATGTACTAAGAAATGAATAAAACGTGCTGACCGTACGTACTGGCTGGCTGGATGGAGCTATCAAATTTAAATTAAGAAAAAATAAATACTACAGGATGGCTGGTTCAACGAGAGACTTATT
This sequence comes from Asteroscopus sphinx, assembly GCA_949699075.1. NCBI lineage: Eukaryota > Metazoa > Arthropoda > Insecta > Lepidoptera > Noctuidae > Asteroscopus > Asteroscopus sphinx. The sequence goes on along the minus strand of OX453018.1, from coordinate 10,184,005 downwards.
GAAGGAGGATGTTTAGTACTAGATTCTCGTTCCAAATATATGTAAAAAATTGTACCTTAATTTTTGAATTATTTTAAAATCGATTTCATAAATTTCTGTAGACACTATTCCGCGCTTACAACTCAAAATTTCATGCAGTGAGGTGATGCACCTTGCTAGGTCAGTGTCCATCGGTGGCTATTTTTACCCTCTTTGCCTTTTGAACTAGACAGCAGACCCCGAAAAGTCAGAGCTTGCGCGAGCATTTTGACTACTATACCTACGCGTGATTTCTTGTAGAATATTTTTTTCATCTTTTTTTCCTTAATGTGTAGGTACGCACATTCTACCATATTCTTGAATATGTCTTTCATTCACCCAGTCATGCTATATACCACTATTTATTTTCTCGCCGTCAATGGTAAAAAGTAGAGGACACAACTCGTGAAAAAAAAATTCATCTCGGGCCTTGTATCCCTCGCTCCGCTCAGGATTCTATTTTTCAATCTTAGAATCCTTCACTGCTCGGGATCCAACTTAGTCCCTCGAATTAAATTCCCTCTTTTTTCACTTGTTGTATAATCTACTATTGTCAAACTTACATATAAAATTATATTTTGCGTGTGCTCGGAGAAAAACACATTATACAATTCGTTAATCAGAGCGATGACATTGGTGTGACGGCTCTTATTAATACGCCTTCAGAATTATATTTTTTGTCGGAGTAAGAATGTATCGAAATTGGAGCAATATCTGGGTATGAATAAACGGTTGGCCTGCAGTCTGTCACAAACTGTACGGTACCCACATAAAAAAAAAAAAAAAACTTACTTAATCGCGTTCGAATTTTAAAGCATTCCGAATAAAAAAATCGCTGTCTTCACCACCGGCGCACTTTATCGAATCGGATCGCGAGTTGAACGTAACCGAAACGCGCCGAGCGGCCGAAAAGCCGAAATGTAGCGAGAGTTTGCATGTCTTTCGGCCGTAACCGTATCTTCGGTAGATAAAAGGGTCTCTTGGACCGTTTTAATTAGGCTGTAGAATGTATCGGGTGCCTGATGGCCATGATAGGGTTACCCGTGCGGTATTGGAATTTTGTTGCGATTTTTTTCTGTTTCTTTATATTTAAGTTGTTTTTTTGGCAATTAGTGTGAATGTTGTTTTTATAAATGTATTTTATGGGAACTTTGTAAGGAGTTAGATTATAGATACCAAGATCTTAGCGGACGGACCAAATGCTTATGTCACTTAAGTTGGGTATTGATATTTTTTTTTAGCCTGAATAATGCATGAAAAAGCCTTACTTTAAATTTAATTATAACATGTTATTTATTAAAGATAATAATATTTATGTGACCGTATATTTTATCTGAACTTGATAAATGCAACTACTTAGCTGATATAAATAAAATCGAACCAAAAGTTATTTTGGTTGCATAATTGTAGATCAGACGAGCTTACCTGTAAGCGAAGTCTTGATTCTAATTTTATGAGCTGCGATCTGAAATATAATTGATATTATACATTGTAGTTATCTAATCCGAGCCCTTAGACACCGCATTTCGTTTAGAAAAAAAAAAATAAGTTAAAAATACCATATTTATTATTTCTATCTGCTGGCCACCCCGGTATATGTCACTAGTTTTAGAGATAACGAAGATAAGGAACAAGCCCTGTTGCCTGTACAGGGCAGGTTCCACAATCTAACATTCACTATGTTCATCTGAAAGATTAACGAAGAATGTTTACTAATTATTGCAGCTTTGGGACTGTTGGTGGCGGGTGGGTGATTATATTTCAGATCGCAGCTCATAAAATTAGAATCAAGACTTCGCTTACAGGTAAGCTCGTCTGATCTACAATTTTATTTCGCTGCGATCTGAAATATAATTGATATTATACATTGTAGATGTTCAGAGTTTGCTGCAATAATTAAATTGGATATTTAAATATAATTTGTTTTGATTTATTAAACTCTATACTAACATCAGGGATACCTAATGTATAATGTAGAAATATTAAACAATAGTTGGTAATCAACAGACAGAACGTTAAATATCAATAATCCATTGTCTAGCACCCACAGCACAAGCTCTGCCCAGTTCTGGACCAGATGGTGCCGTGTAAAAATGTCCCAAAGACATTTATTTATCAACCTAAGATATGAAATGTACGAGATTGAAGTACATGCTAATGTATTTTCTTGTTTATTACATGACATATTATGTTGTTTGACATCATTAAAATTTAAGTAGGGATTATTGTTATAATAAATAACTGATAATGCAAAGTTGATGAATAAGATTCTTCACTAATGAGAATTATAATATTGGGTTTTAAAGATATTTTTGAGCTGTTTTCTATCCAGCTGCCTTTCAGTTTCAATGTACACACAGCGTCCTTAATTGATTACCCCTCATGTTCTAAAATTTGTTCATAAGTGGGGGTAACCAATTGGTGTAGCTGACTGTACCTCTTTCTTCATGTTTTTTAACTATTAACTAATGGTTTTACTGTTAGGTTTTTCATGGGATTTTTCGAAAGGTAGACATAAGTAAGGTTCATCATTACCTATTTATTTCTAACAGTTTAAATATGGATAAAAATAAAAATCTATTAAATTATATTATTGTAAGTTGGACTTAATCACAATTGTCTTAGTAAAATCTGTTATTTAGGTTTATTTATTGTTAAATACAATAAATAAAATTGTTAATTAATTATTGATATGTTTATCTATCAGCCAACTTCTTGGCAAGTTTTCCTAAAGTTAGTCTTGTGTTATTAGGCCAGGAAGGTGGTGATGAAATTGGATATTTTTGTAAGATTCTATGAACAAGAGTGTTTTGATAATGATGTTCCAAATCTGTATGCACCTATATGGAATCTTATAATTATATCAGCCTTATCCACTTGTGGACTGATCAGGGCTGATAAGGCTCCAAGTTCATTGCAATAGCCAATCCTGAGTTTTGATGAACAGATGCTGTACACTAAATCCATAGGTTCTGTACCAGGTCGGTCCACCATACTTTATAAGTATGTAGTATTGTTTTGTAGGCATTTCTTATTAGACGAATAAAAGAAAAAATAGATGAAATAATTTGAAGTTTTTGTGTTATATGCTTAGGACCTTACTCCATGAAATATGTTTACCATAAGTCAATTTTAGTCTGACCAAGTTGTAAGTAAATTAAGCTGAATTTATTGAGTGACAGTTCTCTTACTGTATTGTACTTGGTGTTTCTGCATTATTGATCTTTTATTCTGGTTGTCTTTAGTTTAGCATATTAAGAAGCATAAATGTGAACTAGTCTCTTGACTATGACCAGGTCCATATCCATATAATAATACCTCAGGGTGCATTGTTTAAGTGAAGAAATTGTATGTTTCCATTTTGTTAAAGCAGATGATGGCAGTTGTAATATTGATTCTTAACAGCAAAGCAAGTGATAATATGTTAATACTTGTTAAGCAAATAATTTTTAATGTTACATATTATATGCTGCGATTAATTTTAGTTTTATTGTGATCAAAATACACCAATGTGGTCACTCTCACTATGCCTCCTTCAAACCCTTTTCAGTAAAAGAGGCTTCTGATATTTTATGACCAACGCTGAATTTGGTATTCAGTACCCATACTAAAATTATTTATAGTATTGTAATTATTATTAGAATTATAGAGGTTTTCAACAACAACAACAACTTCAACAACTTCTAGGCAAAGTGGCTGCTAATTTGTTAGTTAAATTAAATATCTGTAATATACACTTTATTTTCTATGTGTTGTTCTAGCTCCACACTTGTGTATTAATTATAAAACCTAGAAATTTACATTGTTTGTTGGTAACTCCTCTAATTCTGAGAAGAGGCCCATACCTCTGTGCCCGTACCCCGCAGGGGGATAGTTATGGGTTGATGATGATTAGTTAGTCTTTTCAGGGTTTATTAGCAATCCACCCAAAATGTTTTAATAAATTTAGAGTAACATTTACTTTTTCAGTACATCCTTGATAAGTTTTGACCTCTATGTGGGTAAACATCAAGGTAAATAGTTAATAATTAGTTAATAATTATTTATAAACCCTTGGTTAACGCACTATCATATGTATCTGAGTGATAAACCATGATGGAACATAGCTGTGAAACATAATTGTTTAATAGCAGTACTAAGTCAATGACACAAATTTTTTCTGTATTTTTACCCGACTGCACTGCAAAGAGTGCTTCGTTGGTCTAGTGGTTGCTTGCGACAGCTGAGCGTGAAGTCCTGGGTTCGATTTCTGGGTTGGGCAAAGTGTTATTGGGTTTTTCCATTAGGAAATTCTCAGTAGCAGCCCAGAGTCTGGATTTGTGCCCGGTCAATGGCAATAGGCTCGCCCCCTATTACAGGGGACTATAACATAACCGGCGAAATGTGGGTGCACTTTTACACCTCTGCTCACCCCTTCGGGGAAATACAGGCGTGATGTTATGTGTTATGCACTGCAAATACAGGGTCTACTACTACTTAGTCAGTATTAAAAGTTTCTATGAATAAATTAATCAATGATTCCATTGAAGGAACACATGTAAATATTTTTATATAAATCTTAGCGGTTTGATACTGCACAGGCTGCGCAGCAGCCCCGACACCAACCTGCATGCGATAGCCGCCTGGGCTGATAGCCCTCTTGTGGGCACTGGTCACCCGGACTAAATCTCTGCTAGTTATTAAGTACTAACATAGAATAAGTTGCATTTGTTACTAACACATTGTAGACCAATTTGTTGTCTGAAAGATAAAGAATGTTGATTTGAAAGAATTTTGATATGATTTGCTCAAAATAATTTTCTTTTATTTATGGTGTTAGGTTATCAATTAAGGGTAAACCTGAATGTGCCATTATATTATGCATCATGGAAGGTTTTAAGTAATGGATTCATTATTGGTAGATATGTTGACAAGATGACATAGCATTGATGTGACAAGTCTGTTTGTGACAAGTCTGTTTGTTTATAATGATATTATTTCTAACTATGACAAATGACTAGTTAGAATACATAAAGGTATCATGTGGTATCTCGTACACTTGTACCCTTTTTAAAATGACAGGAACGTCAGTTATGTATTTCCAGCATCTACAGTACTTAGATAAATTGTTAGTATGTGGTTACCTGGTTGGTATATTATATGTATATATGGTTGGTACATTTCAGTATCAGCCTTGTGGGTCTTATGCTCTCTCGGAGCTGATGGATAGGTTGCTTTGTCAGAGCTGGTACACATTGGTTATTCTTCTAGAGTTGGAAAGAGTTTCAAGAGCCGAGTATCGATCCGAGGAATCACAATACAACCGAGCATAGAAATAAGGCAGTTCCTGAGCAGCTATGCCAACCTTACCACTTGTAGCGGCTTAATGCACTTGTGAATATATTATTAAGTCTAATAAAAGTTCACACCATGTGTGATATCTCTTGATTTTGATTAATATTTATCATCAAGTAAAGGTTTTACTTTCATTTTGCATACAATCCGTCATAGCTTTCCTTATAATAGAAGGCCAGTCATAGGTTAAGTCATATGTATGACTTCTCAATCCCTTGGTCCCTGAGTTTAGAGACTTCCGTGAGCACCGCTATCACTTTTGAATTAAGTGGTGGTGCATCCCAGTAAGAGTAGTTGTCAAGCAGTGTGTTTTTCCCCTAATGTAAGTAACCGTTTCTTGTGGGTACAGTTGCAGGAATATGCTTGGACTTTTCGTTGAGTGTTATGGATTCTACTCTTCTTTCTTAGGTTCATTTTTAAATGGGATGTTAAATAACGAAGAGCCTTATTTGAAGCATTTGTTATCAGCCATTGTAACAGAAACATGTTTACTGTTAACTTAAGCATCACGTACTTGATGGCAGATATTCATATGGACCACCGCCAGTGTTTATAAAAACGACTGAAAGCATCGCGTGCCCCGGTGGTCTACTAAAGCCTGACATGCCCACACATGTAGTTTGCAAACCAGCTAGCGACATAGATATCTAATATCGCTCGAATATCTCGTATTCACTAGTTTCACTGTAAATGTAATACACACGCCTCATAAGCAGAGTAAGGTAGAGTTGTCGGTCAGAGTGTCGCCTTAGGGGCGCCACGAAGGCGACGTTTCAAGTACCTATTTGTTTTAGGTAAATCACGGGAAAAAACAGGTTTCGACGTGTTTGGAATAAGGTTATGATTATGGTTATGGTAAAACTCACCTGTTCTTTTATTTTACAATCAAGAAAGGGTTCACCTTCTTCAAGACTCGCATCCATCCAATAATCAGGGTTAGGTGTTCCTGAGAATAGAATAACTGCAACAGCGCGGCTGCGACATTCTGCACAGCCTGTCGTTCGATGGCCGTTCCTTCAGGCGAAAAGCACCCCCGTTTTCGCTTTCGGCTCTCGAACAAAGCACTTTCTAGCATTTTAATTGGTTTTCTTTCACTTGACACGATAATTTAGACAAAAATTAAAGAAAATATTCAAGGAGAAAAAATAAGAACGCAGATGTCATAAGGCGCGCGAAACAGAAGTGACATATACCGGGGTGGCCAGCAGATAGAAATAATAAATATGGTATTTTTAACTTATTTTTTTTTTTCTAAACGAAACGCGGTGTCTAAGGGCTCGGATTAGATAACTACAATGTATAATATCAATTATATTTCAGATCGCAGCGAAATAAAATTCGTGCATAATCGTTATAATAATCCGTCACGTGTCAGTACATTAGCTACAAGTTTTAATTAACATACTTTTTCAATTAAATTAAGGTAGCTGTCTGTTGTCAACCCTGCTGGCTGTAGTGAGGTACGTAACCGCTGCGATCCAATGGACAGTGCCGTTCGGCTAATGCGTACCTATACGCGGTACAGCGCAACCATGCAGACTGTAAACTTTGTCCATAAAAAAAACTTCAGCTTTTCCGTATTCCCAATTTTTCTTTATAATGTCACCTCGTTAAAACATTAAGCGTCTAGATTAGAGAAATCAACGGTGAAAATAAAAAATCAGTAATGAAAAAAATATGTATACTAATACAAAAAGGGAAATATGAAGGTAGGATAAAACATTAAAACCAGCCAAGTGCTAATCGGACTCACGCAGTAAGGGTTCCGTACCACCCGTCGACCTGATATCCCATAGAAACTGATTTAATTTACGAGAGTTCATCAAAAGACATCAACGTTCCGTTTTACCACACATACTCTGGACCTAATTCTGACTATGTGACTCCCGAATTCCTCTTAAACTGAAGGGGAAAATCTATAAGACCATAATAAGACCTGCTGTCCTGAATGGATCGGAATGTTGGGCTACGAAAGGAATTAATGAAAGGCAAGTGCATGCAGCTGAGATGAAAATGTTAAGAGGAATGTGTGGTGTAACGAGAATGGATAGGATAAGGAATGAATATGTAAGAGGGAGTCTGAAAGTAGCGCCAGTGACAGAGAAGTTAAATAGCAACAGACTATCATGGTATGGACATGTGATGAGGAGGAATGAGGAGCATGTTACGAGGAAATTTTTAAGTATGAATGTTGATGGCTATAAGAAAAGAGGGAGACCGAAGAAAATATGGATGGATTGTGTGAAAGATGATATGAATAGACAGAATACGGAGATGACGGCTGATAGAGATGTATGGAAGAAAAAAACATGCTGCGCCGACCCCAAATAAATTGGGATAAGGGCAGGAGGATGATGATGACTCTGGACCTAATTCTAAGAAATGTCAATCAGCTCAATTATTATTTAAATAAAATCTAGATGAAAATCACATTAATTTATATTTTTTATCGAAGGAAAAGATACCAGGCACTTAAAGCTCTTACTTTGTTTGTAAACAATTTTATATCTATGAAATGATCTTGAAATTTTCGTATCAATTGATGGATCGACAAAAACCAGGAAGTTGTTAAGTAAAAAAGATAATTATAACGAAACCATTTTACATAATTCTAACTGTTGTGAATTTATACTAATTTATCTAAAATTTTCTAAATAATCATCATTACAATTACCACCTAATCATTTCTTCCGCGTTTTTTAGCGGTTATTGGCACCTTGTTAGCGTTTTATCAATAGTTTTAATAATATTTAACCGATTATAATGTTCAAAGTTTCTTTGTCACATGATAAGCACACGGGCGCCATGCATTGATTTAATGACAAGTGATACAATCTAAAGTAGCCTAATATAAATTATAATAAAATATTTGTACAAAACATAATGTACCGCACATTATGTTCAGATACATTTATTTTGCAACTTTAATTATTTTCCGCTTTTAAATCATCTTCTAGAAATAAACATCTGTCTTGACAAATTACATGTTATCTAAAATATATGTTGGTTGGATAACTGGGACATGCCAAACGGCCAAAATGCTCTGAGTGTGCGTGTGTCAAATTTGATACTCCGCAGAGTATTTTGATTGACACGTGTCAGTTGAGTCTGTTAGATTGTGGCAAGTATAAGAGTAAATATACTATATCATTAGATGCTGCTGCCAACTCACCTGCCCTCTCTTCTAATCCACCTTTAAAGAATATTCGAGTAAGTACATATTTGTCACTTGATTGGAATACCACAAATTATTTTGTAATGCCTTACTGCACCCCCAAGTTGGGTCACAAAAACTGATTCATCGCCTTCGTCACCTTTAGTTATCTATCACACTATTTGCTTACTATTATATATTTCTTAAATGTTCTCAAGTCTGCAGCGCTAGCGGTGGTACAGGCGAGTCCAGTTGCAGGCGGGCGCACCGGACAATGCGACCAGTTCCGCAGATCGGTGATAGCAGCCGACCAGCGATAGTATTTCGCTATGTGGCCCCAGTTTGGACACCATGGAGGTTAGTAGTAGAAGTGTAATAAGTATTTCCGTAATGAGCTCTTTTAGTCACACACGTTTTCTTTTCTTTTTGAAGACGTAACAATGTTTATTTATGAAACTATAGGTATACGATTTTTTTGGAATTTGGGAAAACGTTGTATTCAAAGGAAAATTTCTTCTTGTGAGAGCTTCTTGAGCTTCTTGTGGCTTGGAAAAGTTGCATGTGCTTGCACGAGCAGATCTATTCTTTAATATAAACTAGCCTATGCCCGCGGCCTCGCTTACGTGGATGCCGTTTATCGCGCATCCCTCGGGAACTGTTAATTTTTCCGGTATAAAAAGTAGCCTAATGTTAATTCGGTTTATGTTCTAACTGTATGCCAAATGTCACCCAAATCCATTCAGCCCGCACAGCGTGATTGAGTAACAAACATCCAAACATCTTCACAAACTTACACATTTATAATATTAGTAGGATTGTTCATCTGAAAATATTGAAAAAAACATTATGTTGACCGCATGAAAATGGAGAGCAACAGTACGCCATTTAGATTTTTGTAACAAAGTTAGTCTACTGTCCTTTTCCCTGGCATTGACCACTAACCGGCGAAGTTTATAATATTGGTAAAATGTCAGACCACCTGTTTGTATCCGCGAGAGTTTCCTTTACATGAGTGTCGATTTTTTATCTAACTTATTGAACGTGATAGGTATTTACAGGTGACAAAATAAATTCCGTATTCACATTCTGTTCCATTTCTCGTTTAATCTATACATTTATAGTTATCATAATGATGTGTTCTAGCGTCTCCTTGTGTGCTTATAACATACCGGTACTGTGATCACCAATGTGCCTGAGAAATGGTGATAATGAAATTGCTTTGCGGAGGTGGTTAATGTTTGTATCACCTAATAAACGTTTACTGCTAGACTCTTTTCTTTTATATGGATGATTTGAGAAAATTTTGGATAACATTTACAAGCTTGGCAGAAGGATTGGTGATAGATACTGTTTTTCAAAGAGGCGCACCTGAAAGTAATATATTTTGTTTTGTATGAATCAATTATCACACATGGAAGTCCAGAGGGACGGAGAAGGAGAGTGAGATCGAAGCCGCGACCGCGCGGGATAGAAATAAATGGAGAAGGCAGACAAGGAGAGCCGACCCCAGATAATGGGGTAAGGCTGAGGAAAAGAAGAAGAATTATCACACATGGATGCGGAAGGCAGAGGACCGAGTGTTGTGGCGCAAGTTTGGAGAGGTCTATGTCCAGCAGTAGACTGCGATAGGCTGAGTTGATGTTGATGATCACACATACACACAAAAATATTTATATTCGTTGTAATTATTATGTTATTACCTATTTTATTTTACTTTATATACGTTATCTATGTTCATTTATTTCATGTATTTTCTCGAAGCTGCCCGAGTCCTCACACTCCTCACTATCGGGACCATAGAAATCTAAAAAATAAGGTAATAGAAGATGTAAAGGCGCCTAAAATAGTCACCGCGTACAGGCGTCTCGTAGGACACCAGTGCGCGAACCGTTTGCTTGATCACCATTGCTGTATGAGGCTGAGATCTATAATATAAAGCATACATTTTACACATACAGTGTCCCTAGTTTGTGGCAAATTAATTTTTTTTTTTTTTCATACTTAGGCTTTTCTCGGACCAGACTTTACTTTCGAGTTAAGTCAAAGTCGGTATTTATAAAAACATCATTGAATCCTTCCGAGTCTACACTTAGTAAATGCTTAAGTCCACAAAATCGACGACTTACCAAAAACTTACGCTATAAGCCAAACAAAAATAATGGTCCAAACACTTTCTTTTCTTTCGCTTTGAACAAGAATTTTTAAGGCTTACAGGAAGTTTTTTAGGGTCTAGATGTTGCATGTGAATCTCTGTGTCTGTCAACGCACCCACGATTCAGGTATGTTTGGTTGTTGTTTGGTATGTTTCTAGTGTGGGAAAACGTTTAGAGCATAGAGTCTGATCACGGTAACTCTGCAGTTGAATTATGGCAACACCGTAGTCAATAACTATCAAAATCTCTCTAATGATCGCATTATTCGAATGCAGAAATAAATTTACTAGTCTGTACTTACTTATTTCAATAGTCTGATAACTTTTAACTGAGGAATAAATGTGACGTCTTGACAGATTTTCTATACTACAACTGTCAAAATGTCAAACTTATTCCTCAGATAAAAGTTAACTGGCTATTGAAGGACCGACCCTATGTCTGACAAAACTTACTCTGCGTTGGAATAATTAGATCATTACAGAGATTTTGATATAATTATGTAAAATGTAAGTATGATGTGGCCATTAATATTTTTACAGTAATTCTATACATGCTGAAATTTGAGTCGCTTAAATCCCGAAAAGGGGTCATTGTACTCATCATTATGAACAACTTTTACTATGGGACCAAACCTGAAATCACGAAAAAAAAATCAGTTGGTCCCTACATTTGTGTTCACTTAAATCAATAAAATGTAGGGACCACCTGATTTTTTTTTCGCGATTTCAGGGTTGGTCCCATAGTAAAAGTTGTTCATAATAATGAGTATAATGACCCCCTTTCGGGAATTAAGCGACTCAAATTTCAGCGTGTATATTCCTGCCTATCTGTTGTCTAGCAGTATGAGTCTGTCATGCTCACTTAAATGTCATGCTGATGGTGGCGTTAGTGTCGGGTCGTTAAATTCCCTTCAATATGGTTGAGTTAAGCGATGGCTGATGCTCGCGTCATGCTCGTGAACGGGTGCCGTCTGTCGGGACAGGTCAGCTCCTACATACTATGGCAGCCAACTCTTTTTACGTTTATTTCTAAAGGCAATATTCTACTCTTGTTTATTTCTTGCATTAACCTACATTATACTCACATTATTTGAATAAATTGGATGTAATAAACAATAACCCATTTTAAAAAGAGTTTATCCATGGAGTTTCATGCCGGTTCTTCTCCATAGGACCTACAATTTGGAACCGTGCAACTAGAGCCTGACGTTTCAAAAGTGCCTGTAATTAGGTTTATTTGAAATATAAAACATTTGATTTTGATAGATAGCTAGATAGAATACATTTTATTGTACACCATGAAAATAGTAGTAAACTGGAACAAGTAAGCAAGCAAGCAATAGTAGTCTTCTTCATCGATCATTTTTATTCCTACACAGTAACTACATATTGGCACACAGGTACCTAAGGCCAGACAAACCATTCCCCATGACGTCATGGCTATTCATCACCATGGTTATTACAACTTTCATCAAAGCACCTCCTACCCGGATTCGTAAGATACCGAATAATCGTAAATCTTAGTGTGTGAGACGAATACTGAAACAAATGAGTTTCTTGAAGTTTTTATTTGTCAACGAGGACTGGGAAACCCGTATAGGTAATCTAAACCACTGGCGTACGTGATGAGAAAGCTGAGTGATAAAACATAAGTTTTTATATGGCTGCATGGACATAGGGTCACGAAGTTTGAAAAGCTTCCCCTCACAGGCTGTATGATGCCTGGCAGCACAGCTCCGACCGCAGTTGAATGCTGCTTGCTGCCTGGCGGCAGAAAATTGTGGAAATTGATTCTTTATGTAGTTTTTCTTTTAGATTTTTTTTTTTCATTTTTTTGCCAAACTATATGAAAGTTTATTGAAAACTGGTGAATAATTAAGACAGTAAGTAAGACAGTATGGTGCCAAGATTTACTGAACAGATGGAGACGTACCTAGTATACCTGGGAGTTTGATGCGCCTTTTTTCCCCAGTTTTTAAATACGTGGGAGCAATAAAAGGAGAGCGTTTTGGGGACTGTCTTAATGTCTGACGTTCGAAAATAACTAATTAAATTTACTCCACATTGAATAAAATTATTTCTGACTTTGACTTTCTAGGGATTGCGCTTTTCTAATAATAGTAATACCAAAAAGTATTGGAACTTTTGTAGCCGTGTGTCACACATGTGTCTCATATGACATGAACTGAATACATTTGCTTGTGATTCATAACAGTAGTATTATTGTCTGATATAACTTCTACGAATGATTGCATTGAAATTACTTTTTTTTCACAAAAAAATTCATGAAAAAAAATTTCAGGTTACAGATTACCTTGCAAATCTGTTAAGCTCTTTAGTTAACTGGAATTCTTTTGGTAAAAGATTTATTGAAGATTGACCAAGCATAAGCAAGGCTACCGCAAATTTCTAAGGCTCGGTTTGAAACTGTTACTTGGCAATGATATCTTCCTGGTCTCTCAATATATGAAAAGAAATCAATGAGATTTTCAGAATTGGAAACCACAAGGTGGGTGGTATATATTATGTACTGAATACACAATGACAATGATTCATGTAAAATACATTGTTTTTATGTCAAGCTGTTTATTACTACTTCTTCGAACCAGCTTTGAAACATCCATTATTGAGCAATATGTTTTGGGGCAGCAAAAGGCATCATTTAAGATATATATAAGATGTGCAACGAAACGGTCACCCATGCAAGGACTGACCGCGGTTAGCGTAGTTTAATCTTGCAGATCTTGCAATCTACGCGGGTATAGCCACGAGCCCCAAAAATAAAAGACCTTAAATATAGCAAGATGCTTTAAAGATTTTGAATGTTCTTCTGATAACGATGAAATTATTGTGAATATTTATTGAACCGCCGCGCACCGTCCCAAAAACATTCAGAATCAGAAGTATGTAACTAGATTTTGGGATGAAGTTCATTTCTTTGAAAGATATATGTGTGACGAGACGACGGAGGGCGCAAGTCTTCGTTCTCATATTCATCCGAGTGATGATCAGCAGGTTGATCAGGCATGAAGATATACAATATTTCATGAATCAAAATCAGAACTAGGTACAGGGAATGCAATGAGGTTATTAATGACATTATATAACTAATCTGTGGTCGTGTCGTGATGACATATTGACTGACTTTCCGTCTTGACAACCAAATTCTTTTTAAAAAGCAAAAATAATATGATCAATATGTAGATACTCTTTGGAATATATTTATATATTTCATTAACAATAGTTAAGGCCTTAACAATAGTTAAAGCAGAAATACGTTGTTTGAAGATATTTTTAACAATAGTTAAATATAACAATAGTCAATGGTGTTGCTGGTGAAGAGTTAAGTGTTCGGCGGTTCAATAAATATTCACAATAATTTCATCGTCATCAGAAGAACATTCAAAATCTTCAAAGCTAGCCACCGTCCTTGGATGGGTGATAGTTTCGTTGCACATCGAGACCCCTCCATGCCTTTGAGAGCACGATAACGGGTTGATACGGATTGTCAGAAGCCTGAAACTTTGACAACTGCTCTAATCTTAGGATGTCGGTATTACTCATTACCTGGGTTGCCGGGGACTGATGACAGTCGCTCCGTGTAAAATACTGATGTGCAGCCGCATCTGGTTAGACTGAAAGCCGACCTCAACGTAATTGGGAAAAAAACTCGGAGAAAGAGGTAGATTTCATTTCAAATTTACAAAAACTATAAGGTTTCCTTGTAGGAACTACGGAACCCTAAAAACGGATCGTCAAAGTTCACTACTCTGTCCATGCATAGTAACTTTTTGACAAATTGTCAATGATTTTAACTATAGTCATGTTTAACTATTGATCAAACAACAGTATTTTTTAAATTTTTTACTATTTGTCAGTTTAACCAACGTATTTTAACTAATAGTATACTTGACTACTGATCAAACAACGGGGCCTTAGGCCCCGTTGTTTGATCAGTAGTAAAATATGACTAATTGTTAATTTAACCATTAGTTCATTAACAATCGTTAAGGCTTTAACAATAGTTAAACTAGAAATATATTGAAGGCCCCGTTGTTTGATCAGTAGTCAAGTATACTATTAGTTCAAATACGTTGGTTAAACTGACAAATAGTAAAAAATTACAAAATACTGTTGTTTGATCAATAGTTAAACATGCCTATAGTTAAAATCATTGACAATTTGTTAAAAAGTTACTATGCATGGACAGAGTAGTTAACTTTGACCATTAGTTATTGTAAATTAAAAATAAACTTGGATCATCTTCTTTATCCGAGCCTTTTTCCCAATTACGTTGAGGTCGGCTTCCAGTCTAACCAGATGCGGCTGAACATCAGTATTTTACACGGAGCGACTGCCACCAGGCGCCCTAAACCCAGTTACTGGGTAATACCGATATCCTGAGGTTACCAGTTGTCTGACATTCGGACTTCTGACTACCCGTTACGACTGCCGTATATATTTTTATGGCAACCGGAACCGACAGCTTATCGTGCTCTCATAGGCACGGAGGGGTCTCGATGTGCAACGAAACGGTCATCCATCCCTCGGCAGGATTTTATTGCCCGTGCCCAGGATGCACCGGCCAAACAACTGCCGATCCCTCCAGACGTGTCCAGAAGGACAAGCAGCCGTCAGGCACACGTGGAGGTTTTCTGGCCAGCACCCCTCTGGATGAAGGCCTCCTCCATCTGTTGCCATCTCTCTCTTTCTTGGGCCGTCCTGGTCCAAGCTTTTCCAGCTATTGCGATGATATCGTCGCGCCATCGTTGTAGTGGTCTGCCACGGAGTCTCTTTCCGTCCCGTGGGTACCAATGTAGGACACGTTCGCTCCACCTGTTGTCTGTGGTTCTCGCAATATGTCCTGCCCATTTTAAGTAAGTGTGTTGTCAATAGACAACACACTTTCATAATAATGAAGCACAGAGAAAATGTTGGGTTATACATATTAAATTTATACAAAATTTTGCAGAATTTTCTTAAACAATATTAGCTAGCACTAATAAATATATTAAACACCGAAAATTTATAGAAATTTAATAAAGGTAATAGAAGTGATAAAGGTGCGTAAACTTGTCGCCGCGTACAGGTGTCTCGTCGGACACCAGTGCACGAACCGTTTGCTTGATCATCAGTGTTGTTTTGGACACAGAGTCACGAAAATTGTATTTTGCATCGTATCTAGCAGCGGATTTTTTTACGCTTAATTTATTTTGCAATGAATGCTTGAACATGGTGGGCGTAATTGGGTATTTATGTGTTGGTAGCGGAAAACCAATGGCATGCGTTCCGGTATTAAAAGACCGATGTTTCGTTGTGGTCATACTTATTTGTCATATTAGTATGAATACGAGGTTATAGATGTCCTCGTAGTAATACTCACATTTCTACACCCCCTACAAGAAAAACAAATAGGTAAATGTACCAGTCCTTAATAAAACAAAAATATAGAGTTATAAATAACTAGACAAAACTTAGGAAAAACTCTTAATTCAACAATAAAGGAACTGGGGAATACTTCAAAATCTAGGATTACCGAACAGTAGATAACATTTCTATTACCTTATTTTTTATATTTCTATGGGGTGTCTAATGTTTTTGTGGACGAAGTCGTTTGAGTTAACTATAGTTCCGTGTGGTGCCGGGCATAAAAAATGCACTACCCTTATCTCTTCTCATAGGTGTCGTAAAAGGCGACAAAGAGATTCACCAGAGGATGGGCAGCAGCGTTCTCTGAGTATTTAACCATACAACTGCGATCGCCAACCCGCCTGCCAAGCGTGGTGATTATGGCATATCCCCCCCAACCATACATATGCTTATGCTTAATTGGGGGAGGCCTATGTCCGGCAGTC
Source organism: Asteroscopus sphinx (assembly GCA_949699075.1). Classification (NCBI taxonomy): domain Eukaryota; kingdom Metazoa; phylum Arthropoda; class Insecta; order Lepidoptera; family Noctuidae; genus Asteroscopus; species Asteroscopus sphinx. The sequence goes on along the minus strand of OX453018.1, from coordinate 10,167,492 downwards.
GATGTCTTTCGGCTGAATTGATGATGATGATGATGATAGTTTAAGATAAATGTACAAGAGCAACAATCAACGAAAAGCCTAGAAAACGCAAGGTTGTAGCAGATTTAAAATAGAATTTTATGTGAATTGATTGCACCTGATGCGCTTCCTCTTCCTAGCTGTGCCGTTCCGTTTTCAGAATCCAATTGACGGCTAAATGGCCGATACTGAGATCACCATAGAAGCAAATGCAAAACCGTGTAATTGCCCACTGGAATTAAATCGAGGCAGACCGGAAATCGAACTGAATATTTTATAAGACAAATCTTTATCAAATTGTTTTAATGACTCCTTAGATTTCCGTATCGGATGTAACCTTCCGATAAGTAATTATTTACGGATTTGTAAGATAGGCATTTTTGTATTTTATTCATATCATGTTGCAGTTAAAGTTGTCAACCTTAGCCCATAGACGCACAGTTGCTTGTTTGTCGGTGTTCTACAGGCTGTACTTTGGAGAGTGTGCGCAAGAACTCCATGAGTTTATTCCTCCATCTCCTTTCTTTCACCGGACTACAAGACGCACTGCAGGATACCATCCACATTTGGTAGAAATCCCTACTATCAGGACCAAGTGCTTTGAGTGGCATCTACATTTCCAGGCATTTACAACCCTATCGCCTTTAAAGCTGGAGTGAATCGGCACCTAATAGGTTTGGTCGCTCCATCGTCGACCATATCTTGACAAAGCTGTCTAGATTGCTGTCAAGAGCAGGCCTATATCCCAAAAAAAGTTTTGTAGTTACGATTTTGTTATTATTCAAGACGTATGGAATTAGAATTTGTAGTTACAATAACAAAGTACCTACTGCTTAAATAATAGGTATGCACGAAAAATTTTTAGGTTTATGGTTTTCAGAAGCTTAAACGTGACTATCATTTTACCAAGTAAGGATTTTCTGGTAGCTATTTCTTGCGGACGCAGTCTAATCTTAGGATTTCGACATTGTAACTGAGTCAATCAATAGGTCTGATGGTGTTACTTTTCAATTCAAGTCATTACTCCGATGGTGTTACTTTTCAATTCAATTCATTATTCATTCATTTACTCCGTGTAAAGTACTAGTAATCATTTATCTTTTAGTAGACTTTTTTAATCTTAATTTATTATTTTTAACGCATTTACGCATGCGAAGCGAAATCTAACGATTTAAATATTGGGAATTTGGTTATCACTTGCTTTAACAGTAAAGAAAAACATCGTGAGGAAACCTGCACACCTGAGAGTGCTTCATACAGTTCTCGATGGTGTGTGTAGTCCGCCAACCCGCACTAGGCCAGCGTGGTGAACTAAGGTCTGGAAACTTCTGATTCTGAGAAGAGGCCCGTGCCCGGTGGGACAGTAATGGTCTGATAATGATGATGATGATGAGACATTCACTTTGGCAAACGCGTATTGCATACCTGTCTCGGTGGTCTAGGGGTAACGTACTCAACCGTACATCGTCAGGTCCTGGGTTCGATGCCCGAACCGATCAAAAAGGTGTTATTGGCTTTTTCTGTCAAGAAAATTTCTCAGTAGCAGCCCGGAGTCACGAAGTTGGCAGTGCTACACCCCAGTGCCTCGGAGAGCACGTAAAGCCGCCGGTCCTGCGCCTGCCCCTTAGCCAAGTTCACAATATTTAATCGTCAATTAAATTTGTCGAAAAAGTCATTCGTTGAGATATGTCATTCCCATATATTTTGATTGTTTTCTATAGCGTTGACGATTGTAGATTGTCAACTTGGCTAGGGGGGCTGATCTCTCTCTGGCCTTGTCAGATTGCCGTCCTATCGGATTATGAGAGTGAGGGAATAGAGAGTGCACCTACTTACCCCACGCAGATGGCTATTATAGTCTTCGTTGAGATTGGCCGCCGTGACTGAATTCGGCTGGGAGGACATTACCATTTAAGCAATAGCCTAGGTGGGATTGAAGTTGGTATCGGCAAAGGTAACTGCTTAATATCAGGCGAACCTTTAGCTCGTTTCGCTAAGGTTGGTGGTTGGCGGTTGGTTGGTTGGTTGGTTGGCATAGGTATACTATAAAAAAAAAACATTCAAAATTAATGATATCCTTTATTACCACATTTATTAGCAGAAATAACATTTGAACATAGTATTATATGGCTGCTTCTGAATTTATGTGACGCCAGCAGTATTTTAATACACTCAAAAGATTTAGATACCTATCTTATGACACCCACGACATTCATCACAGTTTAGATTTTTAGGGTCCATTCAGTAACGTTAGAAAACACCAACGGATTATGAGGCATTATCCATGGAAAGTTTAATAACTAAATGAATAATATGTGACATAGGTACAGTCTAACGAAGCGATTGGTGTACAGGGTAGAGAGATATTAATGAAGTTTTCTCAATGGATTATGAATGTTTTCGAGTGAAGTATCATTTTAATAACGGACAAAGTTAAACTGTATTTATACAAAACCCTAATCAAACTATTCTACAATAATTTACTGAGAAATCTTCATCTATATCTGGCGACCCTGTATACTAATTGCTTTGTTAGACTGTACTAGAAATTTGCCATAGTAATCTTTATCTTATGTTTGACCATCACACCAAAACTAGTGGACTGTTTTAGATGAAATTTGGCACACAGATCTATCTGATCTATCAATACTTTTTTTCTACTTTTCGTACCACGCGAGCAAAGCATAGCCTAGTTAGTATAGGTACAAACATAGGTATATAATCGTTGGTGCGTCTGTTAGTAATCGTGTAACTTCTGAACAACTTGACCGATTGAGGTCATATTGACACTATATATTTATTTTACCAATAAAATGGTTCATAGCCATGTTAAGATCCGATAGATGGCGCTGTAGTCAAGTTATTATGAAATTCTATATTTATGGACCTAAGTGACTCATATTCACAATGTATGTTAGTTTAGTGCCAAAAAAGAAAAACACAAAATCTGGACCCGATAGGAGGCGCTATGAGCGATGCCGCTGGGATTAAAAAGTAGGTATTAAGTAATAATAAGCAATAAATTAGCATAATTATATTTGCATGACAACGTGCATCGTTACCACTTTTTTTAAAGACAAGAAGTAAAAAAGCTTACGCTTATACAGTCGCGTACAACAGGTGCAATGCACTTTCAGTAATTAATTTTGATCACTTCTGCATAACGTGAAAGGCCTTGAGCAGTACAGTCACGATCAACAATTATAAATTCACGTTTTTATACTGTGAAATCGGTACCAATAAAACTTCTATGCTCCAAATGATTCTCTTTGCGATTGATCGAACGCGATGGTGCTTTCACTTTGGATCAGCGCGCGAATTAAAATATCTGAGGTACGACATTTGGTCGTTAAAATATTTTTATTGTTTTTAGGGTACCGTTTGCCACCGTTGTTTTGGTTAAAAACAAAATAACAGTTATTCTGAATATGCCACCCATGTGGTTTCGAGGGATTGTTCCAAATATGATACAACTATCGCAATCTGATACCACTATCGCAATCTGATTTGAGCTTTGCACCAAGTCTGTTCAAGTTCTTTGCTCCACAAATGACTTTTATATTAAAGTAGGCACCAAAACTATTTTAATTATTTTATTTCGCGCAAACTAAAAAAAACCTTAAAAAATACATTCATTCATTCATTAAATTCATTTCATCATTTTATTAACATTTTTACTTTTTTAGAAAGAAAAAAAATTATACTCTATTTTGACATTGTATTTAACGACTTTTCAGTATTTTTAATCATTGTAAATGTGATCATAATGTAGCCTTTAATGGCATAGTGTCAGATCGATGGGTTCCCTTCTGTTATGGTTGAGCCTAAACACAATTTTTTTATTACCTTATTCAACAAACTCACGGAACCCACACTCAGGTCATTTTATTATACACTTTTTTTGTAGTTAGTCGGCGGGCAATTTGCATAAAGTCCCAAGTAGCTGCCCGGTTGACGGTTGTTCGCGGCGCGTCGTAAAACCGACGACCATAAAAGAAACACCTTTTTGCTTTAGGATGTCGTTGTTTTGCATTGAATTAATATATGTGATTGTATTATCTTGAACAACAGTTGGTGTAAAGTGGCGTTTTGCGTTGTTCGGCGGAGAAAAGTTTTGATGTTAATTTTTATGATCATCTGTATTATTTTTGATATTGATATAAGCTATCAACGTTGGCTACTTAAGTATTAAAAATGCAAAATATTCATTAAAGTGAATGCTACAGGGTAGCCCGCGAAATTCAAATTTTTGGCGTTTTTTGCAAATTGTAACTTTATTTCGCGTTGTATATCGGTCAAAATATGATTGGCGGAAATAGTAACAATATATCTAAGGAATAATACTCATAAAAAATATTAAACTAGCTCTATAAGCTCGAAAATCGATAATTTGATCGTAAATTAATATTATCGAGCTAGTACAGCCAATAGAGATAGGTTAATATTTTTTACGAGGATTATTCAGTAGATATATTATTATTATTTCCGCCAATCGTATTTTGACTGATATACAACGCGAAATAAAGCTACAATTAGCTAAAAACGCCAAAAATTTTGAATTTCCCGGCGTACCCTGTAGCATTCACCTTAAGCCAGTCACAGCGTTTCAGCTTTACGAAGAAGATAAGGAAAGAAAATATGGATGGATTGTGTGACGAATGAATAGAAAGAAAGTGAACACTGAGATGACGGCTGATAGAGATGTATGGTAGAAAAAGACATGCTGCGCCGACCCCAAATAAATTGGGATAAGGGCAGGAGGATGATGACTAAATGTTTCTTTCTTTATTTTACGACTGCTGCTTGTAATCTAGTGTCTTGCAATGACGCCAGAGTAGCACATGACGTCATACAGCAGCTGTTGGTTACCACAACTTGTTACATTTAACATAAGTGGTTATCTCCAAGGCTATCAAACACCAGTACACCGAATGAATCATTCTTGCAAAAAATGATGTAAAATATTCCATATTTTCATACGGTTATAATTTCAATTTTGGTATAGGCACGACTGATTTTAACTACGCGTATATATTATTGGTAAAAAAGTAGTTAAAACGCCTAAAGCCTAAACTCAGGCATGAGGATGATCTGACCTTGCATCTACAAATTGGTCGTGTAAGTCAATTATTCCAATCGATGATTAATTAAAAACGTCCTTCAGTCCATAGATCGAATGGATAAATTGTATTATTTTATTATTTTTAACGCATTTACGCATGTGAAAATCTTACGATTTAAATTGTGGAAAGAAATAAATCGCTCGCGAGCAGGATTCGAACCTGCGACTCCTGGCTCAGTACGCCAGAGCTTTAGCCACTTAGCTACCGTGAACACTCGAAATTCTCATCCACTTGGCACGTCTTTGGGTGACGTCAACGATATCTAATTAAGAAACAGTGTTTCTTAACCGACTCGACTAACTTTGCAGTTAATTCAAAGTCGTATACCTTACTAATTACCTACTCTTACTAATTATATTATAAAAAAATATTAAAAAATATATATAGGTATTAAATTAAATTGTACCTCTATGGACACTCCTGTGGAGCGGAAAGAAAGACGTACCTCTTTTTTGTGGGTTTTGTAAAAAGCGATGAAGGAATCCTACAATTTTTCCACATGAGGATCATGGCAATATATTTCCTCAGACCGTTCCTAATAATGTGTTTCCTTCGATCCTTCAATCAACAACAGTTCGTAGCTAAAAACTTTACAAGACTATAAAAATTGAAAAATTTCTGAAAACAGTTTTTTGGTGGTCACGGTCACGTAGGAGACATGTTCAACAGAGAGCGTTTATGTGTCAATAACTAATTTATTTATTTATTTAATTTTACTTTATTTGGGAAACAAACAGATAGTAACGAGTATACGAATAGATAAAACAATATCCAGAAACAGTTTTCTCAGATAATCATACAAATAATACGTAATAACAACAAAGCCCACCTTAAAAACTGGGGAGCTGACCAAAGTGTTAGCCTTTGGACAAAATCCCCAGGCCAAGAACACTCGAAAGCGCTACTAGTGGGCTTCAAGAAAAGGTTTACGAAAGAAGCGCTTTCTTTGAACAGGAACCAAGAATCCTGACAAGAACCCTTACTGGGCACTGCAAGTGAATAAACACCTTCACAGGATAAGCTTCAGTGATACCACAGCTTGCAAGTTTTGTCGCGAAAAGGATGAGACGCCCATCCATATCCTATGCGAGTGTGATGCAGTGTACCACATGAGAAGCCAGCATCTTGGAGGCCATGTCATCTCAACGCATGAGATCAAATCCTCCTCCCCAAAAGTCATAGTCGACTTCATGATTGACTTGCAGCTTGGGGAAGTGCTGCAATGCTGCAAGAGGCGTCACAATAGATCTTACCAGGTCGCAGTGGCTTAGGGGGCGTTCAAGACCCCTACCTCTTTCCTCAAAATAATAATAATGTAATAACAACGGATGTAAAGATTTACATTGAGTTGAAATTGTACCTACTTTAATTTGGATGCCAAAATATTTTTATACAAATGAGAGATGTGAAAAATATCTACATCATGATTTAAGTCAAGGAAAATACTACTGTATTTTTATGCATGTTATATGTCCAAATAGCCAGACATAATTTATATGCGAGAGTAAAATCATGTATAAGTAATTTAATTTAATTAAGTATCTTTACAAGAATATTTTGGCAATAAAAGCCTTTATTAAAACAGACCACATATTGTTTTATTGCTACTTGAAATAATTTGTTTGACATTTTCTAAGGCCAAACGTGTTTGAGCCATTATTTTATACTATGGTTCAACCTTTGATACGTTTCGTTACACTGATCGGTAATATCCTATTTCACTAATCGATCAAGATCAATCGAGTCAATGTCTTTATTTTAAAAGAGCCTATAAAACACTAACAACGAAATATTAAGAATTTAGTTTTTTTTTTTTGAATCAGTTATTGAAATAATTTTTTAAGGCGCATGTGCCCGGTGGCGCCCCCATCAGTAAAAAAATATTACTCACTGAAATTTGCATGCTGTTTATGATGGCTAAATGGGCTTGAACATTTTTTTTAAATCATGTTGTTCATTCGATGTACACTCATCATCCTCCTGCACTTATCCCAATTTATTTGGGGTCGGCGCAGCATGTCTTTGTCTTCCATACATCTCTATCAGCCGTCATCTCCGTGTTCTTTCTATTCATATCATCTTTCACACAATCCATCCATATTTTCTTCGGTCTCCCTCTTTTCTTATAGTCATTCGATTCTATTTATTGCAAATAAAGAATTTGAATATCATATCATTTATCGAAAATTCATTTTGGCTGCTACATGCCCCTTAACGTTATAGGCCGTAGAGGTTGTTATAATAGACATTGGCAACCGAATCGAGTCATTACATTAGTCGTAAAATGACGTAAAGAAATTCACTTTAACATCGTATTTTTTTTCTGACAGATTCCTAAAAATCTATATTCGCTAAATAATCTGAGGTCAAAGAAGGGGCTTGTGGCTAGTAGCAAGCACGCGGATTGTATAAACTGCGAGGTTAAGCCACACTTGCCGCGGTCAGTCCATGGATGGGTAACCATTCCGTTGCGCATCGAGGCCCCTCCGTGCCTCGGAGAGCACGTTAAGCTGTCAGTCCGGTTATCATACGGATATCTATAGCAGGCGTTACGGTAGTCAAAAGCCAGATAGTCTGACAACTGGTCTTACCTCCGAATTTCGGTGTTACCCAGTAACTTGGGTAGCGAGGGTTTGATGACAGTCACTCCATGTAAAATACTGATCTAGTTAGTCTGGAAGCCACCCAAAAAAAAGGGAAAAAGGCGAGGAAGCGATGATCTGCCTAGCTAAGTTGACAATCTACAATCGTCAACGCTAATAGAAAGCAATCAAAATGTATGGGATTTGATGTATGAAGATTGTCAGCTTGGCTGAGCTCAAAGAAAAGCTTGCTTTTGTGATCTGTTTTAGATAAATGTACTAAATACATCAATATTCTTAAAAACAAAAAAATTACCAATTTTTGCTTCAAAAATTATTTTGATACATAAATACTATATCAAAACTCAAACTCGTAAATAATATTTATTTCCAAACGATAAAATTCAGATGGTCTTTTTCTATTGCTAATTTAGTATGTTGCTTAACTAATATTACTTCATTGCACTTTAGGAGAAATATTTCATAAACATGACATCTTTATTGAAATAAAATTGTGTTGCATTAATAAACTAATTCACATGTTAGCCTTGGACTTGTAATTTCAAAAATTATACACATTGTTGCGATGGTGTGATTTGAAATGTAACCCTATAATTGATTATTCTTTGTGAAGGTTATTATTTCAAATTATTTTTTGAGAACTTGAGGTTGTCTATACGTGTTGTTATTGTTTAAATAAAATGTTGTATTTGTTAAAATTTTAGTTTGTGATTTATACAAAAAAATATGTCACGGACACTGGATAAAAGAAAGTTATATTAAAATACTCAAAGTATTATTTATTTATTAAATAATTGAATACGTATAGCTAGAAAAAAAGCTCTACTAAACTAAGAGCTCTATTGACATAAATTTTAAATGTCTTAACAACGACGACCTTTGTGGTCTAGTGGTTCGAGTGTCGGACTGCTGATCATGAGGTTGTGGGTTCGATTCCCACAGGACACAAATATTTGTGTGATGAACATAAGTGTTTGTGTTAGTCTGGGTGTGTTTCTTGTGTATTATAAGTACCGTAAACTGTCCTAACTTTGCCCACAAGCCCTACTTTGCCTAAGGCATTAACTTAATTTTTACACGCACTAACGCTTTATAACTGAACCAAATGTTAGCGTTGTCATAGTTTTCAAAGCTCCCCAAGTACGGAAATCATAGCTATTATAGTTTACTCAAAAAATTACTAGGCAAAGTAGGGCTTGTGGGCCAAGTTAGGGCAGTTTACGGTATGTATTTACAAAAAAAAATTTATGTAAGTATTATATCCATTTTCTAGTACCCATAGTACAAGCTCAAAGCAAAAAAAAGAGCATAAATATATAGGTTTTGAAATTGTGTTTGAAAATAAACAAGTTTGGGTATCAAAGTTATTTTAAAGCAAAAATGTTCCTTAATGTTTGTTAATGTAAAATTAATAGTTACGAGTAGGTACTTACGCTGAAGTATTTCCGTATATGCCAACCCAGCAGCCAATTAATTTGAAGTACAGATGAATTGTAGTCATGAAACTGCAGAGAATTCTCCAGACTGAAGACGTTAATTATTATTACTGTCATATTCTTCGCAAGTGAAACTCATTTCTGGTAATGAAGAAAATCAAAGGTTTATCTACGAGCGTGGTGGTCCAGCCTTCCTCATAAATTCTTCTAACTTTATATTTTATATCAAAATAGATGGTTTTAATTGAAGATTTATTGGAGGGTTGTTAAATTGTTATTGCATAATAGAATAACTGCCATTTAGGGATTAGCATTGTGCAATAACCCTTTTCTGTTTAACAATAAACTCACTTCCTCAATCAACTTTAATTCAATTTTTATATCTGGTACCACCTGTATTCTACGCAAAAAAATGATTCTTTCTTTCTTTCTTTCAACTTTTACAATTGCTTGGGAAGGTTGTAATTAACACTTTATCGTAAGTTATTTGGTAGTTAACGCTACTTTTGCGTAAGTTTTGTATGTCTGTGAAGGAATTTTCTAGTCTTACTGTATAAAAAATCGTAATCACAGTAACCTACAATTGTAGAAGCTCGAAATGAAAAAATAAAAAATAAAATGCTTTTTTCATGAAATTAATATTGACGGGGAGGCATCCGTTTTGTTTTCGAACTTATAGATGATTAAAAGATATAAATTGTGGAAAAAGTCTCAACTCGCAGGATTTGAACCTGCGGCTCCTGTTACATCAGTGTTTTGGCACTAAGCTACCGTGAACTCTGCTTGTGGTATCGAATTTAACTTCCAGTTATACGTCTTTCAGTGACGTCAGAAACATTTTTGATCGACCTGAAGTTGATTCAAATAACTGAAAACTGACTGACTGTTGACTGTTGTGTTGTTGAAATAACTGAAAACCTCTTAAGGGGTCAATGTACTCATCAGTATGAACAATTTTTACTATGAGACCAACCCTGAAATCGCGAAATAAAAATAGCTGATTCCTACATTTTGTCGATTCATGTGAACAAAAATGTAGGGGACTACTGTTTTTTTCGTGATTTCAGGGTTGGTCCCTTAGTAAAAGTTGTACATACTGATGAGTACATTGACCCCTTAAGAGGTTTTCAGTTATTTCAATAACACGTTGTAGATGTGCCTACCCTAAAGTACTAATTATTTTTATTATTTTATCGCATTTACGCATGCGAAGCGAAATCCAAAGATATAAATTGAGGAATGAAAAAATAGGTTCAAATCCTCTTCGTGAGCAATTTTTTCTGTCTACTATTTATGTCTTTAGATTTCGCTTCGCATGCGTTAAAATAATAACAAATAATAATAGATATTTTTTTACTACTTGACCATAAGATTTAGTAATATAATATATATAATCATCATCATCAACTCGGCCTATCGCAATCCACTGCTGGACACAGGCCTCTCCCAAGTTGCGCCACACTACTCGGTTCTCTGCCGTCCGCATCCAATCCATTATTTTATTATTGTTATGTACTACATAATAATAATAATATAACAAGTTAATATGACTGTTTTGAGACCACTCAGCATCTGTCATCGTCAGTGTATTAACTCAAAAGCTACTATTTGATTTACTACAAAAAATACTGTTAAATGCCATATTGATGACCATTAATATGATTATGATTTTATTCGAAAAATCTAAAACATTTTACTTGAATTGACTAAACTTTATTTTCTTTAGCGTAATTAAATGTAAGCTTGTAGGTGTTTTGAGCATAAAAAATAATAAAAACCAAGTTACTATCTGTCATCATAATTTATTAATTATTATAAAAATACGAAAAATGTACATACGTAATTAATAATTCACTTAATTATATCTGAGCAATAACTATTTAGGAGTCTGCTTTTTATAATTCAAATTTCAATTTCAACCTTTTTTATAACATTTGCTTTTATGTAATTTAATATTTTATTGGAACAATCCAGCTTTATTAATTTATTATGCAAATTCATCAACATCTGGATCTGTCATTGTTCTTTGTATTTATACTATTTGTTCGTAATTTAAAATTAACAATCCATCTACTATCTTAAAAGTAACATCTAAGAATTAACATCATTTATTTACATTTAATCATTCTAAGTCTAAAACTAAATCACGATTATCAATAAAACTGCTTATTGCCCGACAAAACTAACATTCTCAATAATTATACTATGAAATAACTAAATAATAAATAACAGCAGTAATAAGAACCAGTCAATTCTTAATATTTTAAATCTATGTCCTACAATATTATAACTAAAACTACTATAAAAAGTATAATAATTACAAATCAGCACTGATGGATTCAAACAATAGAAAATCACACAAACAACCGTTTTGTCGTCGACATCCAACAATAAAACGAAAATATAAAAATTATTGCCTAAAATTTTCTTCAATAAACTAAATTTTTAAAATTTGGAGGTAAACAAAACACTGCACAAACAAACCTTATGAGATCTTTACGAAAACCAAATCCACGTTGCGAATACGTACAAACATACCTCTAGAAATTTTACGATGTGTATAATCGAAACTTGGACTAATAATACTTCTGATTAAAGTTAATCTTAAATTAGGTACAAACACAATTTCATATCTTAAATCTCTCTAGAAATGCACCTATACAATCATTTTAGAGCCACTGCCTATAGACAAATCGCATTACAAAGATGTTGAAGATATTCTTCATACTATGTAACTACATAAAATAAGGCAAAGGCAAATTTTTTATGTAATCTATAATGCTCAATCTACTTTGCATACAGTGAGTCTTCGCAGACAGCGGCGCTTGTTAACATTTCATCAGCGTCTCATTATATCTTCTATACTAAAGCCTTTCTTCGGTCCTGTTGATGTACTCGTTCCAGGCTTAGGATTTGTGGGCGGCTGTATTCCAACAATATTCTTTATTCCGCTTGTTATGAAACTCGAACTCCCTTCTTCAGGATCTTTCTGACCATCCTTACAGTGGGTGACATTAGTTAAAGTACTGGGTGTTGTATCTTTCGGAAGCGCATGTTTCACTATCAAGTCTTGAGCGACAGTTTGTTGTGGTCCCAATATTGGGTGAGGCACAGCACCGTACGCCATTTGAGGATGAGGCGGTGGCATTGGTAAGCCAAACTTATGATATGATGACATTCCCAGTATAGTGGGCGGGATTCCAACTACCACCTCTCCATTTCCTATTACCTGCCGAGGCATTGTCAAGTTCGTTGGCTCTGGTGACCGGCTTCGATAAACTGCTGCGCAAGTCCTCAAATTTTCTCCAAAATCAGGTGGATGGCTTCTCTTTCTAAATGGACTCAGGTACATTCCAGAAGGCCCAGGATCTATAGGTGGACTGGCCATTTGGTTCATCTTTGAAGGATCTGGAGGTGCAACTTGGTGAAGGTCTCTTCGTATTTGTAATTGAGGATGTCTAATCTGTTGTTCAGGAACTTCTGCATAACGCATTTCTTTTTCTATAATTTCATCAGAAGTGTACCGCCGTTTTTCGTATAAATCTGATGGCATACGCATATGTTTCTCTTGATATTGTGGACGCATTGTGTAAGGACTCGCTCGGTCTCTCTGCTCATTGTGGTGGCAGTGAGTTCGTTCTACCGCAGAGGGTGATGGTCGTCGGTTTGGAGGTCTCTCTTCACTTTGCTCTCTTCCAAGACTTTCGATAGATGAGGAACGGGCTCGTCTAACAGGAGAATGTTCGGGAGACGATAGTTCAGGATCTTCGTCATCGAACCCTGGTTCTATTGGCGATTCTGATCGACCAACGTCTTCTTCGCCTACATCTAGAACATCTCCTGGCGGTACGTCACCAACTGCATGTGTCAACGCGTGTCTCCTCAAGTCACAGTTTCTTCTGAACACTTTCCCACAAGAGTTGCATTCGTAAGGCTTGTGATCCGTATGTGTAAGCAGATGTGTTTTGAGATTTGAGCGTTGATTGAAACTTCGACTGCAAACTGGACATTTATGCGGAGACTCCTCCATGTGGAGGATTTTGTGTACCGCCAGGGTCCTTGACTGGCAAAATCCTTTCCCACATTCTGTACATTTGAATGGCTTCTCTTTTGAGTGTATGTACCTGTAACAAAGAAAGTGAAATTGAATTTCTGTGCTATATTTAGCATCGTATCTGGATAAGAGCGTTCCTCGGGAACGTTTTAATGAGTCGTACCATAAAATACCGCGGTTTAATTAAATGTCTGAGTAGAGGCGGAGTGAATTCGAACACAAGTTTTGCTGATAATATGAAACGTGGTTTATGGTACATAACAATACGTAGGTATCCGAAACGGGTTTTTGATTGGATTTGGAGGCGTTCATTCATTAAGAGAGGAGTGACCTTTTGTCGTCGACAATATTTCATTGTCCGCTACTAACTAAAGTGAGTGGATGTCACTTGAGATAATACAATAACTGTACGGGAATTCTATACAATGTAGAAGTAAAATTGTAATGTCGGCAACCACTATACTGTCTAGACGCGCCTTGAACGTGATCCGAGAAACATGAGCCTTTAGTCTCAAGGCGAGCTCGACAACGTCGCATGCGCTCAGTACGTAAAACCTCACCATTTTTTAAAGACCTCGGCTAATTCTTTTTACTTCCCCGTATTGTTAATAGATTGCGAATGTGGAGGGGAATGGGAAGGTCAAGTTGTATTGGTTCCGTTCCACAAGAGTTCCAGTCCAACCGAATCGAATTACGTTAAAAGCATTTTGTGGCCAATCGCTGCGATTAATATTATTAACAGCGGCTATATTGGATTACTAGTGACCATCTGCTTTATGACTTGTAGGTAGGCGAGCGATGTGAAATCAGTGTTGTTCTTGTGTGATCTTCTATGATGTAATCATACAAAGCTAAATCTAAAACTTTTATCTAAAATCTAAATCTTTTATAAATGTGCTTATATTTATACAAATCTATATTATCATGAATGACAAACGTTTGGCAAATGGTTAGCAAGCAATATTGGGTAAATTAGAATGAATTTTTAATTTCAGAAAATTATAATACTATTTTACTATATACAAACAGTACAGTTTTTTTCAAACATTGTTTAGATAATTATTATTACGATACACTAAAAAATAAAATGAGCATAAGGAGCCAATGAAAACACCATTCTGCCTTCGCAATTACAATCTAAACCTTTATAGGGAAATTAGCTATTTATAAGCAATTTTTCTTACATCACTTTTATAATTGCATGCCGTTGATGTTTTTGTTTGAGGAAACACGCCCAGCGAGGTCGGTTTCAGAATTAATAAAGGAAGTATTGAGAGCTTCGTGTAATCATGTTAATAATACGCTTGCGTTCTGTCCATGCAGCTTAAAACGGAAAGATGGTAAAAACTTGATTCGTAAGGTACATATGAACTTGGAAATTATATTTTTGTACAATTAAATGTAAAATATTTCATGGAACTTCTATTGAAAAAAACGTAGAGTAAATATAAAAATTAAACATCCGACATCATTCATCATCATTCATCATTTTCATTCATCATTCATCATTTTTTCATTTTTTCATCATTTAATTATTTCATCATCATTCATCTTTTTTTTTTCTTTTTTTTTTTTTCATGTAAAAGGTCGTAATAGATAATTATTAGTACCTTAATATAATTACGATCTAATCTAGAAGACTAATAAGTAATTTTATGTTATCTTAAACTGCTAGCTAATAATATTTGTAGAATGTAAAAGCTTTGTAGTGAAAACAAATAGCTTATTAATTTTTATAGGCATTGTTTCCAACAGGTATTATCATTATAATAAAACAAAGTTTAACCGGATTAAATCGCGTATATTATTTAAATTGGTTTCCCTGACGTTTCGAAAGCTTTGCAGCATTTCGTGGTCGCAGGTAGAATATACGCGATTTAATCCGGTTAAACTTTGTTTTATTATAATGTGTAGTGATCGCGAAAACCTAAGAAGTTATTAGGTATTATCATATTTGATTCATTAGGATATACATAAATAATCACTATTAAAATATATCTGTCACTACTTTAGCCATCAGTGGCTTCATTTGGCATAAGTGCACTTATACTATAAAAAATCAACTCATTCTACGTATTTTTAGTTCATTGACTTGATATCTATCATGAAAATAATACTAAAGAATGTAGACAACTCAGGCACGATAAAATAAAATAAAAAAAACATTCAGCTAATGATTGTGACACAGAGTCCGTAGACCTAGTTAATCATGGGAAACTCAACAAAAAACCTAATGAAGAATAGACCAAGCCAAGTCCGTTTAATGATGATGACTCCGAAAATTCTTTGGCTTGTCATGTAAAGAATGCGTCGCGGAGATGCGTAGTTACATAAGGTAATAACCGGTTCAACGTAGAAGTGACAGAAAGTCTCGTATGAAAGACGAAGATTATTATGATGGCTGGGTAATTACTAAAAACATAGATGATGGTAACGAAACTATTGGTGGACAATCTGATGACTTTCTGACTGAATAAACTTATATCAAAAGAATTTGTCTAGGCTTAGATGAATTTATCTTGATTGTTACTGGGTATTTTTTTATAGATCATCAAACAACACGATATGAAAACAGTTGTAGGTACCTAGCTATGCTCTCAGAATTTTAATTAGCAATGAATCAAAATATAGTTAGTTTACTACGAGTAAATAAATTGTATGTAAAACGGAAGCCAGCTGATGCAAGCTGTTCATTTCCGTCTTCATATTGTTATGGGGATGTTAATATTCCTAATCCTTACTTTTGCGATGTGTACTTTCCTATCTATCCTTGTAAATGTGATACATATAGGTAAATACTAACAACATAATGTTGATGATCGATTAATAACTAAATGAATCGATAAGGTTTGCATCCATATCGTAAATGAAATATTTTATCTTTATGCAGCGATAATAATTTATATGCATTTGCTTTTGAGTGACCGCAGCAGTGAAATATTATAATGTCCAATATTCAATTCCAAGTTTATGATAGAAATCGATTCCATCAAATCGATTCAAGCAGTTATCTATAAATAAAAAAGAACAAAAAAGTGTATTTCTGGTATGTCTGAATTGATATCTAGCATTAAAACTTATCAAATAGTTTATTTTATTTTTATCTTATTTTTATAGGTGGAACTGAATTTTTTGAAATCACGATGACCAACAATACTATAATACAACAAATCTTTTCTTCAAACAAACATCCTACTCAAAATTTAATCAAATTCTTATAGAAGTTTTTGTAGTCAATAAAATAAGGAAAATGGTACCAAATGGTACGGTAGTAGTTGGTTCTTGTATCTCATTGGCTACAAGGAACACAATAATCCATTTTCTCACAATACAGCAATACAATGTTAGTTGAAATGTTCGATTGTAAATACGGAACTCTGAAAAGGAGTAACGACCCACACTGCCAATTACACAGATTGTGCACGCATTTTATTTCGCTCTTGTGTTCGCACATTAAATTCTTAGAAAAGCTAAAAGTCCAGTTTTTATCCTCATATTTTTTGTTATAACAGAAAAAAATATAGTTGTACACTGTTTATTTGATCTTCTAGCTGTCGTATGTTGCAGCAGCCGGAAAAATATTTTTGAATCTTTGCTGACGTTACGTATTTACCTGTCCTCAATAGTTAGGCAGAATTTTTTAGCCTTCAGTTCATCATTACAAGTCTTTGTCAAACTTGTTAACATAAAAAAGTCATCAGCTACAACTAAAATATCCTTTACCTGAAATATCATTTAAATAGAACCCACTTTTTATTGAGAATTCATCAAACAAACTCAAAACAGACCTGCGCTAAAACTCTAGTTATTAAACATTGATTTAGAATATTGATCAATCAAAAGATCTCATTTGCCGTTTTATTCATTCCAATATTTATGAGAATCGATTTCCGTATATAATTAATACCGACCTTACTGAATTTTATGGATGATTTATACGTTATCAAACAATCATGGCTTGCCAAAAACGGATCTTTTAACTTAAAAACATTCAAGGGCTTGCCCATATCAAGGACCATGGTTGTAATTACCATAAAACTTCCTCATGTTTGTGTAAAGATTTTAATTTAAGTGATTGAGATGATGACCACACCCAAATACTGTAATTATTTGTAGGTTATCAGGCTTTTTCCTATGGCATGATTGGTTTGTTCTTACTATTTACTATGCCTGATTAGTTTAGGAATGTAAACGTTTTCAAGTCTTGATTTCATAAATTCATAGCTTCTTGTTGGTGAAAAACATGATATTGATCAATAAATGCTATATTGGTATCCCCCTCACGAAATTATGTTATAATACCCTAATAGTTTATTTCTTAGAATATGTTAGCTCATCACCTCTTCACGAAGCATAGGAGTGTCCGTAATTATACGTTATTTTTTTAACAGGTGGAGCAGAATTACTCGTGACAACATTACAAAATGTCAATATTACGTGCGTCGCGTCGGCACGACTCAAAGCCTCTCAGGAGTAAAGTGTAAGCTTTTATACCCGTCACAAATTATGCATAAATAGTTACGGTTTACTTGCAAGTTATTGCTTTACCTATCATACATATAGGTATGATAGCTAAAGATCTAGCTGATGATTTTGACATACTTCTACGGTAAGTTGATGAAACCAAGTCTAACAAAAAATAAGCATGTAAAAATATAATTGTGCATAAGAAAATTTATAAACCTGAGTATGATAATACAGATGGAAATACTATAAATTCTCAAGAGAAAGTCAAGTTTCAAGAAGAAACAAACATAACCATGAATGAAGTAGAAGGGAAGGGCGCGAACTTGCCAGCGTCACGCAAATATTGTATTGTGACTGACGGACAGACCGGTTTCAATGTACACACGGGCTAGTCGAAACACCCACGTTGGTGGATATTAAGATTTTGAAGTATTATTACATAATAGATGTGCCTTCTAAAATTTATGATAGATTTATTTTTTGGGTTGGGATAAGAATAAAAAATAGGATATACGAGCTAGACATAAATCGATTAAGATTAAATTGCTTTGGCATTTGATATTTCCAGAGGATATAGCAATTAGTAGTATCAATACTTAATTTAATAGTAACTATAGAACTATGTAATAATGTCCCAAACTCAAAACAAAAAAGTTAAGACAGTTATCAATGTATTTCGTTTACGATGGGAAAACGAACAGTGTAAAACATAAAAACATGGAACATAACATAACATATAAACGTTACATCCACAGACGTAGAGAAAAAGTGTTCCAATTAAATAAAAAACCTGATATTTTAATATCGAAGCCGAAATTACTTCCAATAAATTTTAAATATCTAATGAACGCGATATCTTCATTCTAAAAAAAAACGAGAGCCATGATCGACTTTGTATGATGACGGATTCAGAAACACCAGTCAAACAACTTTACTAACATCAAAGCGACCGACACCAGATTCAAATTAACAAGGCAATTACCAAGTTACTACGAAAACGTTCGATGCAAACCAACTAAAACTATAAAACATACGTATGCTGGTCAAATGGGTTAGCCCCAATAGCATATCAAATGTTAGAGCAAAGAAAACTTCAAGCCTCCTAAAATTCATAAATATCACAATAAACATTAATTAGGAAGTTATGATGACAATTTTTTTTTCGAAATAGAATAATTAGAACAAACGTAAAGAATACACATAATTTATGACATAAACAAATCTAACCCTCCCAGGCATCTTATCGTACCAGTTCGATCAATTCTGACGTTAAATAAAATATAAGTAACGTCTGTCTCTTTTTATTATGCTCCGAGATAAGGATCGCGATGGACAGTCGCTCAGAACCCCATTAAGACACGGAGCGAAGATTAAAAAACTTTGACTCCAAATTACAGAGAGGACTGAGATCCCGCGCTAATGGGTTACATTAAAAAATATTTCCATTACGGTTGCCGGGTGGATAATGTGTTTTGGAACACACTTACAAGAGATGGCGCCGGTGTAGAAAACATACAAATGACTCATGAAATGAACAATAAAACAGTAATAATGTGAATTGATAACAACAACATAACGCTTTCAGAAGTGGGAATTGAATATAAAGCGTCGGTCACTTAACTCAAATGTCTAAAAATGTAAATGCTTTTTTTTCCGCAGGAAATGTGATTGGTTAAGCTGAGAAACCATTTGTGTTCCAACAGGTTCTTAAACGTTCTCGTTTCAGTTTACAAGAAGCAGTGTGCAGTCGTTGACAGAATTTCGAGCACAAAATCTTACAAAATATCGGCATTTCATTTGGTAGCCTTAAACAAAACTTTATTCTGAACTTGATAAAATAGAACTTCACTTACAGCTAATATCAGATCATGTTTCAGACTCCAAAAAATATAAAAGAAGTATTTTGTCTACCGATCCGGTCCAAAATGTTTTTTTTCCAATTCAATCGTGTTCGAGATTGCCTATCGAACAACACTCGAGAGGTTAGTTACCGATGTAGAGTGAGGACTGCTATAGACCTGTCTATGAAGTCTTTGTAAATTAAAACACCTGCACCTTAATGATTACATTTGAAATTAGTCTTCGAAATCAATTTTATTAAAACATTAATTGAAACGTCTAAAATTTTTCATGATTAAAAGAGACTAAATGGATAACATTCACTAGTAACGCATACATTGATGAAACTCTTGCATTAGGAGGATCATAGATATATTATTTTAACAGAATTTATTTTCTAGTTAATCTTGTCTAAGGTTGTATTGGTTCTTTGCGATGACCAACACCACAGATCGAATCAATTTCTCTCCATAGTTTTTTTTTCTTATTACAATGTCTGAATCGTTGATAGAGTGAGCCAACTGGGCACCGAAGTGCGTACTTATATATTTTTTTTTTTATACGTTGTATTTTAGTTTAGTTTCAATTTTGTTAATTCGTTTTTGAGTTTTTATGCATCTGTCTGTCTTAGGTTTCGCTTTTAGAATTTCTATGAATTGTTTCATTGAGGTATTTAACAAGCTTATTCATTAAGTTAAATATTTTTTATCTGTAGGGTTATTTACTGTTTAATTTGATAATTAAGATGCAGAAAAAAAATCTCTACTTATATTACTTGCACATAGCCATATGCCCCAGCCTACATAGCCACATGTAAAAAAACATGAGAGTTATGTGTCACTGCGATGTTTATGGACAGTGGGCTTGCAACCTTAGACTTGTGTTTTATTGCCAACTACGAACTTGACACTTAAATAGGTTTTTACGCGTTAGAGACAATGTTTGTAAGTATAACTGTAAGTATTTACACAATCTGCTAACTTAAATGCAGTAAACATAAAATATAAGGTTTATGTAAAAATACCTACATAACACTAAACATTTTCCCACAGTTTTCTGAAAATTCAATCATCAACACTTTGATTTTACTTAATGTAGTCTCTTGAAATTCTATGCACTTGACCCGTAAAATATAAAATAACAGTTCCATCACTTCAATAGTACCAGTTTTTTAATAAAAATTCTAGTTAAAAGTAAAGAGAGCAGGTACAGCGGACGCACGTTGGAATGCCGCCGGGGTCACTGTCCGATCCCTCCTTACGTACCTCCCGTTCATCTACGCTATCTAAACCTATCGTATAGATTGATCGTAAAACGCTTTGCTCATTAACTTTATTAATTATGTCTTTGAGTTGAAAATTTCCGGTGTCCGAAAATGGGAAAACAGAAGATATGGCTATGATCTGTCTTGTAGAAGTTGTTGTAGTGATAACTATGATGTTTATAGGTGATGACTTTCAACTTGTCAAACATCACTGATCGTAAAGTCTAAAGTTTATTCTTGTGTCTGGCTACAAACAACTTAACACTAAAATAGAATATTTGTCACATTTAGAAATACAATATTAATAATGTTTGAAATAAATGACCAAAATATTAATAAAACCAGAACACGAATACAAAATGAGACTTCACACTAATTAAATTAAGTCATATAAAACATAAATATGGCAAAGAAGACAATGCCACCGTATTTATGATAATGAGTGAAGAACTTAATTATGTACGTAGGTGTATTTGCGGAACCCACACAAATGCAGAACGGTAGCGGTTGATAATAAATAAATTTATTCAAAGAAACTGTTACATGCCGCACACTGGCATATAAGTAAATCAAACCCGCTTACAAATAGCTTATATTAACATAATCTTGCGATTTGAATAATGAAGTAGCAGATTTTGTTATTCAAAATCGCGTTGCTTTCAGGCAGATGCATCGGAATATAATTTTATTGGCCGTTGTGACTTTTCTATTGGTTTTAACATACCAAGAGACGGGTAGAAACTAAAAGCTCATGGTTTTATGTAAATTATGTTTAGGAACAAATCTTTAGATGATTTTTATGATAAATTTGAAGTTCATCAATATACATAAGTCCCCAAGTATTATGATACAATGACAGATGAATTTGAAAATATTGTTCGAATTGAGTATAAATAGTGAATATTATTACAATAATTCAAGTATTAGAAATAACATTGATAACATTCATCATTTGCCCAACGTATTATATTTTTTCCCTGTAATACCATAATTTGTCATACTTATAATGCTACATACAGCTTTGTCTAGCTATAAGAGAAAAAATAAACAAAATATCATAAACGTACGTATAGAATATTTGTAAGTTGAAGTAAACGTTAAATAATTCTCCGGTCGCGTTTCACAGGAGATGCTTTTGCTGTATTAAGCAGCATAAAAGGCGTACTTAAGCAACTGTGCTTGACTCGAGTCTCGATCCCACGCACTTTTATCTCTTTACAACTAAGCTGGTTTCCTCTAAGACGATTTATTGTTATGCTACTAATATCTCAGCATCAGTAGTAAATGACGCCAACGCTTTACTTTCCAATAATTAACATTTGAATGACAGAAATTGTTTAGTGAGTCCGTGTGAACTTATTCTGTTTTGTACAGCTATATTTTACGTTTAACAATTTCAACAAAAATTGCGGTCAAAATTGTTTAAATAAAATACTTTAAGATCGCTTATGAATCGCAATGATCATCAAATGAATAAAATTTCAATGCAGATATAAATATGACAAATGAAAATATAACGAGTTCTAACCTAGAAGTAAATAAAACAAAACAACATCATTTCAAAGAATCATTTGACTAATTAGCAAAAGTGTCGCTTTTAACGCCTAGAAACTTAGAAGTCCAATTAGCATAGATGCTGTGGAGCTAATGTTTCTAAAAAGCGAACCGTAGAAACCCGTATAGGTAGCAAAATATTTACATGAAGTATATGACATAATGTAAATGAGACGAGCGTTTTCGCAACAGCTCGAGCAAAATTAGCATTACCATTAGAACATTTTTTGCATTGAGTTTAACAAAATGAGACGTCAATACATTGGATATATCGTTTTGTTTTTAACCGCAATGTAATTATGGTAATAAGCTTCTTTTTAATGACAAAACTGAAGTCTTCAAGAACAATACTGTTTTTTTTTTTTTCCAAAATGCTGTAGAAAGTACTTCGTTGTGGAAATAAATGATTTTAACTATATTTTTATGTTTTAGCTATCTAAGTAGCGGTTTATTTGAACGGTTATATTTTTAGATTCATTTGAAATAATTATTCTGGTAAGATTTCTAGAAATACAAATTCAACCTGCCATATCTTACGTGCTTCTGTAATCGCTAAACCAAACACATTATTGCCGTGTATGCCTTCAAATGTTACAAAATCCGATTCCTTATCTTTGCTTTAAATGTTTTGGCATTTTTTTTTTCAACCGTTTTGCTTTACTTTCTTGTACACATATTCACTAAAGTAAAAATCTTTCATTATGATTTTATTTTTATCCTTAATATAACTTTAAAACAAAATTAGACTATTGTATTTAGTCATATCTAGATATTTATTCAAACCCTATTATTATTATAACCTGAAGTGTCCCACTGCAGGTCAAAGGCCTCCCTACTCTCCTTCCACTTCTCCCTGTCTATTGCTACAAGAGTCCAGTCCTTTTGGAAAAAATTCAAACCCTATACTTACGTAAAGTGTTAAAGCAAAAAGAGATGCGCTTCTTACAGCCTATAGACCATTAAAAGGCTTTTCTAAAGCAGTTACAACGGTCCCTTATTGAATTCAGATTGGGTTTCAAAAATAATAAGTCATTACCGAAGTAGTTATGTTAAAGCTTAATAGGTTTTGTGTAGGCGAGTTCCTTTCAATCACATCAGTACAATGAGTCATTAATGTAGTTGCTGGGTCCCTGGTAATGGTCTAGCTAGACGCTACCTACACATGAAAGTCTTTCTTTTCTTTTGTCACAATGTAAGCATGCATTGTAGGAGAGTTGGTGCTTTATAGAATGTGCATGTGTCGGAATTTCTGACTATAATCTGTAAGTGATGGTTTTCAAAGAATTTACAATGTAACTGAAGAAGCAAATACTTAAAAAGATGAAACTCTGATACTCGTTTAAACAGATATTTGATTTTGAATATAGCATTGAAAGCAAAATTCTAGTAAGAATAAAAACTCTGCTAATAAAAAATCTAACAGCATCGAATTTTAAGTGGATCTAACTTCTAAATCATCCTACATCTTTCACAAAAAACGTAATCGAAAAATAATACAGAGCGTTCCGCAATGCATGGCACTGGATCATTTATTTTTCGTTTGTATACTAAAGAAATTTCGTATTCGTCGCGCGGTCCACGTTATAAAAAGTCAAAACCCCAAAAGTCGGACAGGTACGTGGACAAAAAATAAATGGAAAATACTAATGGAGCGGCGCGGCGAGGTTGGACCGTGACGCGATGTGGTAAGTAGCTGGTGGAGAGAGTGATCATTTATTTTATCTTGTGTCTAATGCTGAAGTAATAGTGAATGGGACTATGTTGGCGAAATATAGGTGTACTATTACATCTCTGCCTACCCCTTCGAGGAAATACAGGCGTGATCTTATGTTATGTTAATGCTGAAGTAGGTTTACCTAGATAAGTTATGTATTTACAACAACACAACTAGGCGATCCTTGAAATACTACGACGACCTGTTGTAGTAGTTTGAACTACTTATTTCAAATTACTAAGGTGTTTCTCGAATGCAAAGCTATGGTACAAATTTTACGTGTTTTGTAAGCTTAATTAAAACATGATGACATGGATCCAGACAAACTTGCATTTAAGTGACTTGAAATTTAATTTAAATTAAATTATTTGATAATTTAGAATATTAATAAGTAATAATTTTATTATGATTAATAAATCGTAACGATAAGCAGGTAAATGTTTTCACAATTATTTACGTACGACGTATTACCACAGAAAACAATAGTAGTAGCATTACGAACAATCATAAAAGTATTAGAAACATATTAATTAACTCAACAAAAGTCTTGTTTTATTGGAATATCCACGTTCATGTATGTAACATCCCATATAAATAATTATATAAAAACTATAAATTATAATTGTACAGTTTCTATTATATTATAAAAGCTAGCTTCTCCTCTTCAACAACCACACAAATATTTTACAATTCACCCGGCTACATATTGTGCCGCGTCCACAGCCGGTTTGGCTGCGCGTACGCCGGCCATGCGACGTAATGGGAGCGACGGCTTGCCGCTGCCGCTTCACACACAATTTCACCTTTGAGTGACGCAAACATTCATTGTAAATGCGTTCTTGACTTGTCCAGTATCAGGTGCATTTACCTAAAATTGCTAATGTTTTTAAAAGGGAGATTTAATAGACGAATTTAAAGAAATGCAATTGGAATGCGCAAAACTATTTCAGGTTTGTTACATTTCAGAAAAGTTGCGTAACAAATAAAGCTCTTTCTTTTCTTTATTTACGTTAGGTAGGTAGTAATTTATTTCAATCGAAATGAATATGGCATAAAATGAACACTTTCAGATAAGAAAATTAAATTCGAATAGAATCATCAATCAGAGATTAATAAGTGCAGGAAAGTAAGATCTGTGAAGGATTAGAAAGTAAAGTAAGAAAAAACGTCTGAGAATTGCTATGGAATAGTTAAGTGATTTTCTCTTATATGATAAACTACGAGATTTCTTTAAACGAAATACAATGACGTAGTCTATATATGTTTTTATCAATACGTAGTTGATTCTGCACACTTCTATATCGATATTATGTGTAATTTCCGCGATCCTACCGCATTGTTTTTGTACTGATCATGAGATTCGATTAACACACGTCTTCTGTCTAGGTACGACAAAAAATTGGCGCCTCTCAAGAAAAAAGTCTGATATTTGATACGTCCATGTATCAAATATCTTCATTAAAACCGCGCTTGAATAGTTCCAAAACATAATTTTTCATGGTTCATATAATATCTTTAGAACCAGTTTCTATTCTCGTTTTACGATCTCAAACGATAATTTTATAAAATTGTTTAAAGTATTAAGTCTAGTAGCAAAAACACGTAACTTACCAAATTCTGATGATCTAAAATCGATAATCGAACGGAGCGTTTTCATTTCATCAAATCGAACTGTAAATTCGAAAACTTGCTTTATCTGTGACACTTGTTGAACACAGGTAGGTAATATATTTTTATTATTTCTAGTCCCGTTCTGTTTATTCATTAAATAAACTGATAAGATTAAAGTATCAAACAGATAAAGCGTGCAACAAAGCATGATATATGTTATAACATAACATAACATAACATCACGCCTGTATTTCCCCGAAGGGGTAGGCAGAGGTGTAATAGTACACCCACATTTCGCCAGTTATGTTATAGTCCCATGTAATAGGGGGCGAGCCTATTGCCATTGACCGGGCACAAATCCAGACTCCGGGCTGCTACTGAGAATTTCCTAATGAAAAAACCCAATAACACTTTGCCCGACCCGGGAATCGAACCCAAGACCCCACGCTCAGCAGTCGCGCTTGCAACCACTAGACCAACGAAGCAGTCATATGTTATGTCGAAGCATATGTTATATGCTATATGTTTCTTGAATTCATTACGCTTAGAAAGAACTTAAACTGGATCGCTTCGAGGTAGCTTAGGAAGTAAATATTCTTGTTCGAAACGAGTTTCAGTTATCAGATTTATAACACTGGCAGTTGATTCATGACCGTCTCGTCTGGCAATTATACCGGGAGAAGAGATATCATTAATCAAACTATATTGATTGGTTCACTCAGTGGTCCACTCTATGTACAAATCCAATTAGATTGAATCCTTCAATTTTGTTTGATCCTACATGATTTATTATATGTGGAGGTGCAATTAGGCTATCGGGATGCAGGAGTGTTAATTTGGGTTTCATCGTAAATTTTGTTTTAGTACTGTGTGTAATTGACCGTAATCGTTTGTAATCGTTTCGTATCGTAAATGTTTTTATTGGCTGCTTTACATGTGGGAACGATGTAAGTGGATTGGTTTTAAGTCGACAGATAGTTTACATTTTTTTTCGTAATCTCAGCATTTTTATGTAATGAAAATTATTTAGTTTTGACGACCTTTGTGGTCTAGTGGTTCGAGTGTCGGACTGCTGATAACGAGGTCGTAGGTTCGATTCCCACAGGACACAAATATTTGTGTGATGAACATAAGTGTTTGTGTTGGTCTGGGTGTGTTGCTTATGTATTATAAGTATACATTTACAAAAAAAAAAGTATATAAGTATTATATCCATTGTCTAGTACGCATACCACAAGCTCTGCTTAGTTTGGGACTAGATGGTGCTGTGTAAAAATGTCCCAAAGATATTTTTTTTATTTTATTTAGTTGAATACGTTCAGTTCAGAAGATTTTGTGTTGAAATACCAAAAGTTTCACAGTAGATAAATTAATAGTGTATTATTACCGTATTATGTAAAGTGTATTGTTATTATTGACGACGTCTGTGGTCTAGTGGTTTGAGTGTGCTGCTGATCACGAGGTCGTGGGTTCGATTCCCACAGAACACAAATATTTATGTGATGAACTTGATATAATGATGCACATAAGTGTTTGTGTTGATCTGGGTGTTTCTTATGTATTATAAGTATGTATTTATTAAAAAATAAAATATATAAGTATTATATCCATTGTCTAGTACCCATAGTACAAGCTCTGCTTAGTTTGGGACTAGATGGTGCTGTGTAAAAATGTCCCAAAATATTTATTTATTTATTATTGAATGCTTAATAATTTAGCAAACTCTTGACGACGTCTTTAGACACAGATAACATTTATAACTTTCGCATGAATTGCTGTCTTTATGACAGATAATTAATTATCAGTACCTACAATTGACGTAAACCTAGTACAATGCCTACTACCATAAACAAAATAACCAAACCAAGAGTATTTACAAACTATATCCTATCTATATTCAAGGCAATTTGATTACTTGAAAATACTGAGAAATAGAATAATTCTTTATTACTGGTATAAATTAATAAAACCGATCGTTTAACGAAAGATAATTATAAATAATTTTATGAGGAATTGTACAGACAGACGTACGTAAAGCTAAATTCTATTTACTGTGTAAAATAAAATCACTATAAGACGATAACCAAGTCCAACAACTAAACCTTTAACATTTTTGAAGGTTTTTGTTACTAAGTGATAATTTAAAAAGTCATCTTAAGGTTACATTAAAATTCATAATTATGTCTGAAGTCTGAACACAAAGTAGGTAGACAGTCAACCACCGCATATAAATGGTAACAAACCATTAATAGCGGAACTGACTTAGTATGTGAATTTTATACAAGACAAGTTCTACTTATACTGGTTTTGTTATCATCGATATACAGTTAAATGTTATGTACAGTACGACGCGTACTTATTCCCTTCATTTACCGCCGTTCTAATTCCAGGCTACCAAAGAATTTATGATAAAAGAAATCATTAAGAAAAGTTTTAATAAAGATAAAAATTAAATGGCTAGAATTAAATTTGGACTAAATCCTTGGATACCATTATAGATTCCTATCGATATGCTTTATATTAATCAAGCGAATTAAATACATAATAATATACAATAGAATAGAAATTGGTTTAATTAATTTTTGTTTCTTGTTTCTGTGTTCATCAAGGATGTCAGTAATCAGAATTGCTTAAGATTTTAAGAAAGATGTTTGAATCGTTTTCGAGTATCGAGATTTATTTTTTCTTTGTCAAGATAAGATGGCTTACGGCCAAAATTTATATCCAATCTATCCACGATTTACTCTACTAGCGGCCAAAATTAATAACCGATCTACCCACGATTTGCCCTACTAGAGATAGAAATTTGACATAAGCTCCACACATTTTAAGTCAAATTTCGATCTGTAGTAGGGCAAATCGTGGATAAATCGGTTATTAATTTTTGCCGTAGATAGATAGAAATTTGACATACTTTGTATGGATCTTATGTCAATCTCTAGTAAGGCAAATTATGGATAGATTGGATATTAATTTTGGCCGTTAGTTTTTCTGTACCTTTGAAACAGATATAAAATGTTATGTATATTGAAAAATTCTCCATCGACAAGAGCCTCGCTGTTATTAACGATGAAAACACTTCAAATTAGTAACTTTATTTGGAACCATCGCTTATGATGGAAGTAAGCAATAGTACAGTCGACCGCACGTCGGTGGTAACACTTTGACATTAGCAGCATCTTTAAATAAAGATGCAATGAATGATGAATGGCAAAGTGTTACGAAATCGTAAGCAGTAAGGGCGGTTTTCGAATTGAAGTGTTACCACTGTCATGCAGTCGACTGTACATTAAATGAAGCAGTTTACATTTTATTTCGAGGCATAAAATGAAGCAATTTACGGCCGAGTAATATTGGAAGTACGAGGCTAAGCCGAGTACTTTCCAAGTGATTTTAAGAAGACGAGGCGCCAGCAGAGACCTTTTTAACTAAACGCGGCCGTTAATTGCTATTTCGGCCGAGACTTGTATAGTAGTTTTCTCTCATTTGTGAGGAAACAATACACAAATTAATTCAACAGTATCTAATTTTCATTCGCGCCATTTCGTCCACCCGCGGTTCTATTTTCAAAGTTTTGAAAAAAAAATACGCATTCTGCCTTTATAATGATAAATATACCAATTTTGTTCCTAAAAATACCCAATTTATATTAGTAATTTATGTATGTAAGTACACACTACTTAAAAAACTCGGTAGCATAATTTAAAAAATAAAAACTGTACAGCAATTTTTATTACTGTCGTGTTGGATATTATTGGCCTGCTATTTCGTTGCGTACGGAAAAAGCCGGTTTTTGTACTTTTTTTTTGAATAATTAACCATCCATCCAAAATATATATTTTAAGTATCTAAATGGCCATAAGAATATTTATGCTATAACGTAGTATTTATTAAAATAATACATAGCACAACCCTAGTGCAGTCCAATAACGTTTATTACTATTCGAAAACTTTTCAAAATTCGATCACTTCTTTTAATCTCCCATAAAATCGTTCCGTACGTGTTGAGAAGAGATTAAAGTTGCTTGCTCCCAGCCACAGGTAATAAATAACATGATTATTTCGTCTTTCAAATGGCTACAATATCTAAGCCGCTCTTTTCGAATGAATTCGACCGAAAAAGAATTTCGTTAACGGGATTAAGGTTTTATTCAGAGGCTTTTTTAATCTGTGCGCTGCCTTTTCTATAGATTTGAAAAGCGTCTAGTAATTTACTTAATTTTTTATTAGATTTTATAAATCCCATAATTTTAATATCTATGGCCTGAAGTTAAGACTTCCTTTGCAGATATTATGTAACGTCGACTAATCATGATTTTTCAAACATTTAAAAAGTATACTTTTCTAGTTTCTTTATTGTGTCTGGACTCTTTAATCTCTTGTGAAAATGAATACAAACGTATGTTTTTACAATTTAATTACAAATAACCAAATTGCTATGTTAGAAAACGTATCCATTTTTTTGTAATTTCACAAGAGAGATAACAATACAACATGATACTGCAGAAATTAAAAGTATTTTAATATGACAATAACTTCAACCAAGAACAAACTAATCAACACCATTTGACTTCCCCACCGTTTTCCATCACAATAATTCATTTCTGGATGCACCATAAACATCTTATGGAAAGCCATGGCTGTGTGAGATGGTTCAACCGCCAAGGACGACCGGTTATACTGTGACTCCTAGTCTGGTCGCAAACGCACTTATTTTATCCCGACAATCGAGGGGGTTTTTTTTTTTTTACATATATAATATTTTTCCTCCTAGGGTTAGTAGAACTACAAGGTTGCGGATATCTAGGAGTGCATTAGAGTAATGTATAGTAAACTAAAAATATATGAGCCTACACTTTTTTTATAGTATAGGATGTCGATACGAGCTAAAGGCCCCCCTAATGTTAAGCGGTTACCTTTGCCCTTAACAACTTCAATATCACCTGGGCTGTTGCCTGAATGTACCGCAAGTCGGTTCGCCAAACTGAGACATGAAGATGGAAAGTCTCATGTGATTTTAATTTCACAGGCACACACCGAAACACAGCAATGTAAGCTATTTGGCGGAGAAATAGGTACGGTGGTAGTACTTCCCCGGACGAGCTCTTTCAGAAAGGAGCTCTACTACTACTAATTTTACTACTACTACTAAATCTTTAATAGGAGTTTGGTCGATTTCATCCTGCAGTGGACCGTCTTTTAAAATAATATGATTCTTTTGAATGTATTTTATAGTGTCAATTCACACTAAGGTGACGATTCTTTTTAGCTTTAAAGTCTCACTCTAATACAACTTCATCTACAGTATAGTGTGAAGTGGGATTTACAATTTATGCTGTCCACTGTCTCCGTACCAAAAGGGTGCCAAACGGGATCCTATTACTCTCGCTACGCTGTCCTTCCGTCCGTCTGTCAGTCACAGGGCTTTATCTTTTGAATGGTAATAGGTAGCCGGTTGAAATATTCTCAGAATATGTGTTGCTATAACCCCTATCACAACAAATACTAAAAATAAAAAAGTCTAAAACCAAAGGAGTCCCAATACAAAAAACCTCGAAAAACATGAATTTTTTCAAGGTTTTTGTTCCTGCTCTATCTTCAAAATTGGAATAATACTAGCGTCGAACTTGGTCTGATTATAGTGCATACTATGTAGTTCAGCAACAAATACTAAAAAAATAAGGCCAACCTAGACATATGAGGTACAACTGCGTAAGAAAGAGATGCAAAACTTCATATTTCGCTCAATGTGCGTTGATGTCTTTTGATGAACTCTCGTAAATTAAATCAGTTTCTGTGGGGTATAAGGTCAATGGGTGGTACGGAACCCTTAATTTGTGATTCTGACTCGCACTTGTCTTTCTTTTTCTAAAACTGTTTTGAGTGATATTTAATGGTCAGTGAAAAATCAACTTTATTTGTGGTTTAATCAAACCATTTCCACATTACCAAACGGTACATACCTAATTAAGGCATGATGCGATCTTTAAATGTATCTCATATATAATTTAGAGGCTTTGAAATAAATCTTTATGTATAAAGCCAGCCTAAACCTGTGGGTAGCCATGACAGATAAAATCAAAACTCATTTCCACCATTTTTAATGTCCCCGAGAGCCGTCACGTAGGATTTCGAAGTCATTCTTGTGGGTTATCTTCGATCGTTTAAATGACTCGGTTAGAAAAAATATATAAATTGTCATGATTGTGGTAGACGTTGTTATAGAATATTTTATAGAATTGATAGAGGGGGTAGTTTTGAATGTTTAAACTATATGGTTTTGCGTTTGACCGAAATGAAAATATTTGTGGAACTGTTCCAATGTTGCATTGACTGTTGCAAAATACGCAAAAAAATCTGTACCCACTAACTAACAGTCGTAAACTAAGCTTCGCGTCTAAGCAAGCATTTTAATACAATAACATAAGGTTAGAAGTTTAAACAAAAACCTACTTTCCTTCAACGAAGTATACATTCATATTTCGCCACGTAGTGTGCTAACAATACGAAATCAAGCCAAATCCACGTAATCTTTGAACGTAACCCTTACAACAGTTATTTACTGAGAATTTCTTAAAATAAGAAAGATTAAGGATCTCTACCTGTTTTCAAATTGGCTTGTGTGTGTGTCAGGTTACATTTTAAAAGACGTCCCCTGCATATGTGTGAGTGGCCACGGATTTTATCTAACGTTGACTTCGTCATATGATTAATGGTTAATACAGAAAGGAATACCTTTCCCAACAACAACAATAATGGCGTCTGGCTTTAAAATATTTTTAAACTTCCAACTAATTGTTTGGGACAAAATTTTATAAGTATTTTGAAGGATTGATGACAGTAAATATTTGTTACAAACATATCGGAGACTCAGAGAAAAAATCTTTAAACAATATGAAATCATATTGCTAAGTGAAGTTTAAAACTCTACCAAACGACCTTAAGCTATAACCACATATGCATCTGCTCACAGAGCAATAATAAGCCTTATATATACACATCACACACCCATTTCAAAGAAATTGGTCTCCGACGTACATAAAGGTAATTACATTATTCGTATACAAATAGCAGAGGATGTTAATGTAAATACAAATATTCTTGACGAACGTGGGCTCGAGTTTAGAGGCCACATAGTGGATGGCACCGGTATACCCCGCTTTGTTTGGACAACCGACCGGTCACTGTTTGCTCGGGCCTCCTCGACAACACTCAGAAATATTTCAAGCGAACTCTTGAGCAAGCCTTAAGTGAAGTTATGGAACCGCTTTTTTTAAATCATCTAGTACACCGTGGAGGCAATTTAGATTCTGGAAGAGTTTAAAATAATCCATTTAAAAAAATAAACGCTAATGGAGATATAAATAAAGTTGAAGACGAAAAAAATTCTCAATAGGATTAAAGAATTAGTGTAGGTGAAAAAAGTTAGTAACAAGTTTGGTTGTAAATCATTACATCCCGTTCACAGATGGTAGACACAAAACAAGCAATACAGATTGCTACTACAAGCTTAATGGCTTTTAAAAACTGGATTAAGTAGCGAAGAAATGCTAAATCGACGATAAGCATAAGTCTTGTCAACCCACGCCTTAACACGCATAAGTTTACTTGACATCTCGTAATAAACTTTATACTGTTAGTATTAAAGGTATTTTTTGTTCAAAAAATGATTTGAACTCCAGTTCTGTAGCCATTGAGATAAATCCTCTATTGTTGTAAGAGAAACATACATAAAATGATTTTGTTTTATGTTGAGAACAGCTTCGGTTGACGTTAAGCGAACATAAACATATTGGTAATGAAAAACTTATTCCTATAATATTTTCTCTGATAGTCTTGCTTAGTTAAAAAGTTTTGTAACGAAGTTGGCAAAGTTGTTTTAACATTAAGGGACATGTCTTTGAACACCAAGAATAGTATATGAAGCCACTTAGGACAGTAAATGGCAAACTTTAATTAAATGTCAGTCATTATGGTTAATGGTTGGCACTCGATCCACCTTAAGTATTTTATACGCCAACAGGTGGCGCTACCTGCCACTTGGAAGAAATTAAATACAATTTATAGGTGAATATATTTTTTATTCTGCCATCTTTGGCCGCATTCCAGCCCACCGAAACATCGTAAAATAAGCAATATTCATATAATATTATAAAAAGGAGTGTCAAGTATCTCTCATATCGGATTATAACATTCCAAAGAGGATTAACACAATGAACTTCAATTTGGTTAAGTTTCATATCTCAAAAATGTATATGCATAACTGGCCGAGGGATAACAAAAATATTTTTACGAAATTTTAAATATTTACATGTACAAATTAATATCAGGTTGCAAATGCATTTGTCTGATAAAATCAGTTCATTTTAAATGATTATTTTAATTTTGTTCGATTACTGCATTCGATTGACAGATTCGATAAGTTTTACTTATCATAAGCTTATGGAACCCTGAAGACTGACGTTTCGACATCAAGAGACAGGTTTTCGGATTACGAATGGGTTACTTTCCGTTTTTGCGATAGCTAAAGTATGATTAATCATACTGATTGTATCGTAAGAATGTTAATTGAAAACTGACGTTTTATGGCGATTATATAAAATGCAGTTTGAGGTTCTAATGTACTTTGTATGACGTTGAAACTTATTTATATAGATGATATTTTTTCGCCCAGTGAATTATTTGATGTGTTGGATTGTAACGGAAAATGTTGACGTAATCTGAAAATATGATTCTGCTTTAATAGGTATATCAATAATGATTTTTATTAATAAATTATGGTTACATAATAATAGGTTAGTAATCTTCATAGCCACGTGTCAAGTCATTTGGTATTTCACGTAAAAAAACTTTAACACAGACAAAAATACCAATCAATTGTTGTTAAAAAACAGTCAATTATGAACACAGAAACAAGAATCCGACAACGTTTTGCCTTTTATTTTATCTGAGAATCCGAATCACGCGAATACTAAACTTAATTGGTTGGATATAGCGACAAAAAAGCGTTTTGCAACCTAACACGCAATCGTCCGAAGTATAATTTAAATTCGACAATAATGGCATCTGAATAATCTTAGACAGATTAAAATGGAATCCGTTAGCATAAATCCGAAGTGAAGTCCAGATTGTCCGTGGTATCTAGAGCCAAAAATTCGAAAGTAACTTGCCATGATCAATAAGTTGGACCGCAAATTTTTTGCGTGACTTATCATTGATCCAATCAAGTAAACTTATGAATTAAATTAAATTATGAAAGACTATAAACATTTTCGGTTCGACGTTTCAAATGAGCCAGTTTCCCGAAATTTCTTATCGGACAATCTTTAAGCAAATAATTTTCGGAGATTTTGCAAGCGATTTCTACTAAGATACCAAAGCCCCAACGGCAGCGTTTTGACTTATTTCTTAATAAATAAATAACCAAGTTTATTTTCAGCGCCGCAGGTGTGCAGGGTACGAATAAAATGCGTCCTTAACGTCAAAACGAATCGAGAGTGTAAGAAAAAAGTTGTGCAAGTCTTCAAGAAACTTTCAAAAGGCAATGAGATACTGTGAAATCGACTAGCGGTTTGCCGCGTATCGCGAACTTCTCTAATTATTCTATAGCCTCGGTCACGATGATTTCAAACTCATGTTTTGAAAGATGAAGCTAGTGCAAAGATGTCAACTAAAGTTCAAGCCGAAATAACGCATAAACAAAGAAAACTCTTTCGTTTAACATTCAACTACGAAAATGAAATGAATCTCTATAAAACTAATTTGAAATAACAGAAGGAGGATTATGAATTCTTACGATAAAATACCTTGTTGTAATGCAAATATGTCATTGTTGTATTATTTTTCTATCCATTCAATATGCACCTTTATAAATTTCATGTAAATAGCACATCGAATATTGCTTAACCCGAAAAACCTTCTTCAACGAAGATGTTCTTAAAATTACCAGACATTTACATAAACAACCATCTGTTTCCGACCAAACGAAAACGAAATGCGTTTATTGTGTCACAGACAAAATTAGGGACCCAAAAATTCGGACATCGCGTGACAATCTTACAATTATGCGGAATCGCCTGAAGTAACGAAAATTCTGGGACCAGAATAACAAAGATTCCAATTCCAACGTTTAAACGCTTAGGCATATGATTGGCTAAAACCAAGATGATAATTTCTAAAGACCTGTAGGCGAATCTCTCGTTCTTGCGATCGAGTCCACCTGCCCCTCTTTGATTTATTATGGATTCAGTATGTATTAATTTGATATCCCTTTTTGTTGTAGCCCCTTGAGCGATCTGAACGAGCGAGAGTTTTACTTGGTCCCCATTATATGTGGTCTCGGTTCAATCATAATTGCATATGAGCCTCGAGATAAAATAATTTTCAATGCAAAAATTATTCTTGTGAAGACTTTGGCAAATATTTAATGCGTATAGTAGAGATACTATTACATTGATATTATGTTGTTAAAAATATGGTTACTATTTTTGGTTCTAAATAATTAATGTGTATTGCTTTCTTGAATCAATTTATTTATAGGAGAATAGAATTCGAAAAATGATCATACTTTTTAATAACACAGATTATGTGCATCAGTTAAAGGTTGGAAGTACTTAAAGATATTTAAGCCGATGATAGATAAGAAATCAACTCCATTCCTCTCGTTGTTTTCTTTTTGTTTTTAATATTCATTACAGACACAGAATCTAAAGGCAAGACAGAGAAATGCATCAACACGTTACATTATTAATGTATCTCTGGAGATAGGTTCCGAACCAGTTTTTAATAAGAAATTGCTTCGCTTGCGGTAGAAAATTAATGATAGCAGATACTCGTCTAGTTGCAGTGCACCGAGGAATATTTCTTGTTAGACTTGGCGTATGCATGTGGCTAATCATTGGATTCTTAAGCTGCTATATATGTTCTTAAGAAATGTTTATGCAGTAAAGAGTATGTTTTACCACTGTTGATAGAGTACTGCTAAAATGACATGTAACAACTTACAAACTGACATGGTGTCAATGTTGTTATACTTGTTATCAATAGCAAAAATTACATTTACCATCAACGAGAAAAGGCACGATGCTAATATTATCAACCTGAATGGGCTATACTTATACGCTAATATAGATCAGTCCAACTAAACTCAAATTACAAAGTCTAGTCAACTCTATAATCTCAAGACTAATTTTTTTTTTATAAATTAAAGTCGTATCTAACAGAATATTGCGTGTGTGGCGCGCCTAACGCAGTATTTTTATCTCACTCCGGTACTACAGGTTTATGGTGTGAATATTGTTGTTTATATATATATATGTAGTTATGTCCATCACTCGATGGGAAACTGACGGTACTTAATGGCTAAATTTTGATTCGATGCGAACCATAATATTTTGATATGAAAATGTTTGTGAGAATATTTCATTAAAGTTTTATTGATTATTATACTCTTAGTTCATTGTTAGTTTTCAATATCGATGCGATTTTATCTTTAATGTAGGGTCAGAGGGCAAAGTAATCTAAAAAGGCCATAAAACTGTGTGCGTTACTACTTTGTTAAATTAATTAATCATAAGCTTTACAACTTAATTTCTATAATATTAATTCTCTTCAGAGAGTTAGTAGATGGTACATTTTGTCATATTCTTGAGTGTTTGGCACTGTAATTATATTTATTTATTTAATTCTTTATGCACAACTGGGTACAAAGGCGGTCTTAACGCCATAGGCGTTCTCTACCAGACAACCTTAGGTAATGCAGTGACAAAGAATAAGGTAGATGCACCAGTAAAGTAGTAAAATATGTTTAGTACTACGGACTTATAATTACATATAATAAAAATAAATAAATACCTATGTACATTATATCCACGCGTCGCTTCAATAGTTTATGTCCAACGTGACAGCGATGCATTCTGTGGCCGTTCTCATGAAATTACACATAGTAGGAATTTATATATCAAATTATGCATATTTAAGATGAAATACCACTAAAGAACACCTGCTTTATAAAGCTTGTTTGACTTAACTAGGAAAACTTCAGCTTCATAAAAGTTCAAGAATGTGAATTGGCCCAACGATGTTTCCCAGAGGGACTCCATACTGTTATTGGCCAACTTTGAATAGAAAGTTACAATAAATACCTTTTTTTTTTTTTCCGTGGGGAAAATCCTCATGGACGCACTCCGCCTGGCGTAGGCGGAGCCAGTGTCGGACTCTTACCGACTAAAAACCACCACGGTGTTCTTCTAACGACCCTTGAATATCTACTATAGGTCTCAAACAGGTACTATTAGCGTGATACTTATAAATAAAGGATATAAATTGTTGACTGCCTCGTTGGTCTAATGGTTGCAAGCGCGACTGCTGAGCGTGAGGTCCTGGGTTCGATTCCCGGGTCGAGCAATGTGTTATTGGGTTTTTTCATTAGGAAATTCTCAGTAGCAGCCCGGATTCTGGATTTGTGCCCGGTTAATGGCAATAGGCTCGCCCCCTATTACATGGGACTTAAAACATAACTGGCGAAACGTGGGTGTACTATACACCTCTGCCTAGCCCTTCGGGGAAACACAGGCGTGATATTATGTTATGTTATAAATTGTTTCGAATTTAGGTCTAAACAAAAAAAAAACATTTTTTGCCTGTTACTTCTAACCGAAGGTCTAAGTTGGCTTCTTAATTTAAGTAAAAATATTCTGATCATGCTCCGATTCCACCGATCCATTTTCGATAAGACGGAATCATTAAAAGCTATTTTATATTTACGTAAGGCCAGTAAACTTGTTAAATATTCATGAAAATATATACGATACGCTTGGTATTTCTGATTTTATTATTTTTAAATCGGGTTTCGCAGTATTTGACTAAATTGTGTTATCGAGAGGTTCATGTTCAGAATCAGTAGTACATATATACATATTATCACGCCTGTTTCCCATTGGGGTAGTCAGAGACTATGGATTTCCACCTGCTACGATTCTGACACACTTGTTTCGCTTCATCTATGTTCAATAAGAATCGGTAGTATCCAATGATTTAGTAATATATAAGTCTATGGTAGTATCATACAATATTTTAACTTTATGTGGCCACTATTTACAATTGAAAGAAACGCGTGGGATGCGTAAGTACCAAATTCTAAAGAACGTAAATATAATAAAGGGAGCTACTTGACGCCTCAAAAATAAACTATGAGCTGATCGTGGTAAAATTGTATGTCTATTTTTCACACGATAGCAGAGCTCTCAACTTTTTCCCTTAGCTAAGCTTACAAGTACCTATACAAGCTTGAATATTATCACATTGTGTTTTAATATTCGTTCGGCATTTAAGAATATTTTTCTAAGAAACGCGAATAATTTTATGTTCCTGTCGTTGGCTTGGTTCTTTTTCTTCAAAGGTATTAATTAAGGCAGTGGGTTTAATGGGATGGTATTATGCATTATATGCACTTCGATTATAAAGGCAATCATAACATAATTATGTACGACAAAAAATATTAAACAACGGCACGTTACGAAGACACGATGATTTCATATTTCCAGTAATATTTATGCAAACATTGTTTTAGTAGGAGGTTTTCCTTTTAAAATGATTTTTATGCTATGAAAAATTCAACATATTATTATAACATTTATTTGAATATAGTATATTATGTAGTTTCGTTTATGATGAACTAGCAAAGACTTTTCTACTGTGTTTTCTTCATACAAACTTTACCACCCCATTTTCTTCGCTTTAGAGACAGAATTTCAAAAACTCTTTAATGCACCTCTAGGGTACCGACTGGTTTAAGCAGTTAATTATCTGTTATTTAGTCACGGTACCGTTCTATAGGTATAGGTAATTAATTAATACATTAACGTCATGGTTTATTTAATTATGGAAAGACTAGACTAGGGAAGGTTGTTTGGAGAGAGCCGTTGACTTTAGTCTGCTTTTTTAGGGAAAACCAACGATTTCAAGTTTGTTGTGATAGATTAGGTATCCCACAGAAAGTGTATTTCAGACATAAAGGTATTATACTGACGTAATAGAGGCACTGTCACCTCATTATCACGTCACCGAAAGCAAAATGAGTATATGTGCGAAATTGACACGTGTAGGAGTGATTTTTAGTGATGTGACATGGACGTTTCCGCATTATCGATATAGTTCAACCGGCCTTACTTTTAAGGAGTGGTGGTATTTTAAAACTGCTAAGCTATTAAGTAACTATTGTTTTAAAATTACAGATATTTGAAACATAATTTTATTTGTTTTAAAAGATTGAATTACGCAATTAAGGGCTATATTATAATTACATTATTAATGTCACGAAGGTAAGGAATACATAAGTAAAAAATAAAGAAATCAATTAATCATCATTTCAGCCGTAAGACGTCCACTGCTGGACACAGACCTTTATTTTTTTTTCCGTGGGGAAATCCTCATGGACGCACTCCGCCCGGGGTAGTCGAAGCCAGTGTTGGACTCTTACCGACTAAAACCACCACGGTGTTCCTTCAACTACCTTAGCCGGGGGCGTGGGAACCCGTGAGTATTCACACAACCACCCCCGACAGGTCCCGGCCCGCCACAAGCACGCGAGCCCCTTCTCACCGTGCGGCCTAACGTTGGCCGCACCCTTCTCAGTGGCGCACACGGAACACTGCACGCCACCTCACCTCATGGGCCTTTACCAGCTGCGCCAACTACGCCGGCTGTGCCAGCTACGCCAGCTGCTGGTCGGGCAGCAGACTACCCCGAGTCTGCTGCTCACAGGCCCTACCTCCCGTAATTTTTTATAGAGGTTTTCTTCCTCGCGGTCCGGGCTGTGAAGCCAAGACCCTCGGTCCCAAGAGGCGCGAGAACACTACTCAGCAGGCACTCCTGGGATTACGAGACCGACGGGGGCAGGGAAGGACAGTCCCCCCGCTGCCTGCCCAGTGGCAGGGTGAGTGCTCACCGGGCCCGCCACTGCTCCTCCGCAGTGCCCTCTGCTTTCTCAGAGGGACACGAGGAGCAACTTCCCATTGGCCCACATCGGGCCCCTCCCGTGCCAGAATATTCGCCACAGGAAATAAGGTCCCCCGGTCCAAAGGAG
This sequence comes from Asteroscopus sphinx, assembly GCA_949699075.1. Taxonomy (NCBI): domain Eukaryota; kingdom Metazoa; phylum Arthropoda; class Insecta; order Lepidoptera; family Noctuidae; genus Asteroscopus; species Asteroscopus sphinx. The sequence continues at coordinate 10,126,724 of OX453018.1, read as the reverse complement.
ACTTATTGCCCGTGCCCAGGGTGCACCGGCCCAACAACTGCCGTTCCCTCTAGACGTGTCCAGAAGGACAAGCAGCTGTCAGACACACGTGGAGGTTTCCTGGCCAGCACCCCGCTGGACACAGGCCTCCCCCAAGCATATATTGGCCATATATGCCATAATCACCACGCTTGGCAGGCGGGTTGGCGATCGCAGTTGGTTGGTTGCACTCCACTTCACTCCACCTCCACTTCCACTCCACTTTCATTCATCCATCTATCCATCCATCCATCCATCCATCCATACTTACAAACTTTCACTTTTATAATATTAGTAGGAAGTAGGATAGGATAGGATTTTTGAACTAAAAATCTTGACTTTCTGTCTCCATAATAATTTGTCATCTTCGGTTGAACTAGTTTTTTATCTCTAACTCTTCTTGTATTATATTTATTTTTAACTTTTACTTTATACTCGTCACTTCGTAGACTTACCACTTTGAATATTTACCATTATTAAAGTAAAGATCTTTATAAGAAACAAACACCGACCCGAACAAATTCCGTAGGTATGGATCGTTGGTGATTTCACTAAAAGATACAGTTATCCTTAAAATATCTACTGCAAACCCTGTAGTTTTTTCGAGGCTTTCAGTTTTTTTTTATTTATTTTTTTATTGTATAGGATGGCGAAACGATCTAAAAGCCCACCATATGTTAAGCGGTTACCTTTGCCAATAACAACTGCAATACCATCTAGGCTGTTACCTAAATGGTACCGCAAGTCGGTTCGCCAAACTGTGACATGAAAATGGAAAGTCTCATGTGATTGTAATTACACCGGCACCACACAGCAATGCAAGCATCACTATTTGGCGGAGAATAGTAGATACGGTGCTTATTCGTTTTAACATTTGTGCCCATCCATTTTTCTTTAATAACAGCATTTACAGGAAATCAGAAAGAAGCCAACAGAAGGATCCGTCTGGGCTGGGCAGCATTTGGCAAACTTCGCCGAGTCTTCTCGTCGCCTATACCGCAAAGTTTGAAGACAAAAGTCTTCAACCAGTGCGTCCTGCCTGTCATGACTTACGGTGCCGAGACGTGGACACTGACAGTTGGGCTAGTCCACAAGTTTAAAGTCGCTCAGCGAGCTATGGAGCGAGCTATGCTTGGAGTTTCTTTGAAGGATAAAATCCGAAACGAGATTATCCGGAGAAGAACCGGAGTGACCGACATAGCTTGTAGAATCAGTAAGCTGAAGTGGCAGTGGGCTGGCCATGTCTGTCGAAGGACCGATGGCCGCTGGAGCAGACGAGTCCTTGAGTGGAGACCGCGAATCGGCAAACGCAGCGTAGGGCGCCCCCCTGCCAGGTGGACCGACGACCTAAAGAACGTGGCTGGGGGGGACTGGATGCGGAAGGCAGAGGACCGAGCGTTGTGGCGCAACTTGGGAGAGGCCTATGTCCAGCAGTGGACTGCGATAGGCTGAGTTGATTGACAGGAAATCTGGAAGTTATGAAGTTAGCCGGTCAATATTTTACAGCATTTTTAGCCCGGCCGCACATTGTCATAAAATAGCACCGTATTTACATTTTAATATGTCAAAAGCAGACATACGATCCGGAAAATTCTGTCAGTCTGCGGGGCTGGTACTAAAATTAACTGTATAAATGTAAAATAAGCATTATGAAAGTAGTATTGTCCTGCAGATACTTACCTGTGAAACGTCTCTTTGCCATAGACGTACAACATACTATTATAACATCGTAAAAGTACAACCATGGTATAGGTTCCGGCGCGTCAGATATTTTCTGTGATCAATGAATGAATCATTATGATTTCCTTCCAATGTGCGGCCGAACACGGCCCCTCACTCTACAATCATCCCCAGAACGGCTTGTCACCGCGGGGATAAGCGACTGTAACCCTCCAGAGAAAACAAAACACAACAGAAGGCTACACATATGCACATACAACATTTGAACACTAAGCACAACGAAAAAAAAAAAAAAAAAAAAAAAATTTAGAACTGAAAGAAGCGCTCAAAAACATTAATTATGACATCATAGGCTTGGCCAAAGTACGACGCCTGTGCACAAAAATGACTGAAGACGAAGATCATATTATGTGCTCTACATGCCAAACTGTGGGGCAGTATGGCGTCGGATTTTTAATAAAAAAAAGAGTTCAAACGTAACATAGAGAGCTATACCGGGATATCGGAAAGAGTATGCGTTCTAAAACTGAGGTTTGAAGATTATACTCTGACTCTCATACAAGTTTACGCCCCAACAGAAAACTTCTCTGGAGGAGGCCTTTACCCGAAGAGGGGTCCACGTAGCTCAAATTTAATTAATTATTTATATTAAACTAATTACTAATTTATTATGTTATTCAAATGAAATCATTGAGTTGTTACTATTCAATTATTTAACTAATTAAAAATCAATTTTTATTATTATAATTTTGCATGAAGATACTGTAATTGTAATTGAATATTAATTATGTAATATAATTATTTGTAATAAAATTGAATTAATTTTAACTATAATGAAAAGTCAAGATATTCTGTAGTAACGACAAGCATGCTAATTTGTAATTCAAGTTACTGGAAAATAAAAGGCTTTTTTTTTTTATTATTGTCCTGCAGATACTTACCTGTGAAACGTCTCTTTGCCATAGACGTACAACGTACTATTATAACATCGTAAAAGTACAACCATGGTATAGGTTCCGGCGCGTCAGATTTTTTCTGTGATCAATGAATGAATCATTATGATTTCCTTCCAATGTGCGGCCGGACTAAATCAACCTTTCAATACTTTCAACCGACTTCAAAAAAAGGAGGAGGTTCTCAATTCGATTGTATTTTTTTTAAAGCAGTAACGGACACTAACTTGTGACATGTATGGTGCTAGGTAGTACAAAAAATATATAATTGAAACTATCGACATATCGATATATTTTGAGCAATCCATATGCGAAACGGTTTCATTTTCACGTACACAATATTTTTTTATCTAACACATAATTATTTAAAATAACATATTATGTAGAAAATAGGGTATTTACTGCATGTTATTAATGTATTACTAAATAATTTTAAGAATAACTTCTATGAAAATAAGCATTATGAAAGTAGTATTGTCCTGCAGATACTTACCTGTGAAACATCTCTTTCTTTAGGTTAATAATGTAAATTACACAGCAGTATAACACAGAATACTACTAGAATACGATTATGGATATTAATTGGATAAAATACAGAACGATTGTGAAATAAATCATAAAATAATACGAGATTATATTTTGATGGGACGCTATGGGAGATTACAATTGTCAAAATCGGTTCTACTGACATTTTATTATGTCTCTTTCTAGCATATAGGTTTTTTCGTAAAGATCGGTATCTCAGTCGCACACTGTAGTGGTCTATTACGTCAGTATAGAAATGTCTTTGATTTCAGAATATTACAATTTATGACATCTAATAATGATCAACTTCATTCACGAGAATATCGTGAAGAATCATAATTACTAATAAACACAGTTCTGCTGATCATTCAATTTAAGTGAGAAATAATACTAAATTTTTTTTGTTAACATCCATTCAAAATATAGACTTAAAATGATATGAATAATAGTTTTAAATTGCTTGACGAAGGCCCAACTAATTCACGCACTCATTGATATGGTCAGCAACGAAATAAAATATATGTACTACTAAAATTATACATAACTACCATTTTTTCACAAAAAAATCAGTAAATTTTCTTAATGAGCAAAAACTAATTTGCCGAAACACATTCAAAGGAATTTAATAGTAACGACAATAAAAATAATCAGTAGATGCCATAAAAAAGTCTAAACATCTTTATAAAGTTGTTCTATAAAAATGTACGAGGAAATAAAATATTTCGCATTCTAGCTTATAAGTGGTTTGATTTGTTTGCCGATGGTACTGAGTCCTGTACTCTATTATGGCCTGGACCAATAGAAAAAGATGAGTCATCAGAATTTAAACTAATTACGGGTGGGTAAGTAAAAAACCTGCTATATAATGTGGCTTGAATTGAGTCAGTTGATTCAAATCCATCAGAAAATCACAAAGATCATGTTTTTTTGTGGAATGAGAACTGTAGCTTGTGGTTGGCCAGTAATGTAAGTTTGATTAGAATTGTAGTTTTTGCAAAACTTTTTAGACTGAATTAGTAGAAAAAAATGCTTTGTTCTTTCAACTTGAAACAACAGTTGCTTGTGAATTTCAGGAACGCATATCATATTATTTTCAATTGTATCTAATAAATATAATTATGAAAATTTGTGTCAAGGTGCATGTAGCAGCCAAGTGGAGCCCCCATCAATAAAAAAAATATTTATCGCTGAATACATCATTTATCGAAAATTAGTTTTTAACTATTGTAGTACAGAGGGCCTAGTACGAGTTTGACACCTACGAATACTTTCATAGTTTTCGTCGACATTCATTCATAAATCAGTAGCGCCCCTGGTGGATACCAGGAGGAACTAATGATTAATGAATGAAAGTCGACGAAAACTATGAAAGTATTCATAGATGTTAAACTCGTACTAGGCCCCTTGTGTTTAATCAAAAACTATCAACTCTGTTAATTATAGTTCGCTGTAGACAACTAAGAAAGATAGAAAAAGTGCGAAAAACTGCCACTTTTAATCATAAATTATGTATTCAGCGAGTAATATTTTTTTTACTGATGGGGGCGCCACTTGGCTGCTACTTGCGCCTTAACGACAATCTATAGAAGATTTATCTTATACGAGAAATTCCAAAAAAAGCCCGTTATACTTAGATACATGTGATTAAGTTTCATTGTCTTCAGAATCGTATTAATAAAAGATTTTCAACATGCTTATCTAGTTATCACTTATATCACATTAAGTCGGATTAAAATGTCAAGAAAAATATTAAAATAATTATCTTAAATGTTGTAACTGTTAATATTATTTCTTTCCTAAATTGATCATGGGAATAAAGTATAGTTCCTAATAGTTCGAACACACAAGAATGTCAAAATCATTAGAAGACGTAACGAAAGAAATCGATATTCAATTTGAATATTAATTTATTCAATAAGGAAACAAGTTAATTCTTTATAAAATTGACACGTTTAGAATTAAGAAAAATATTAATAAAATTTGTTTTTTAATAACAAGGTTGTGTAAGTATAAACATCTTGTATAGTTTGGATGTGTCATGAGGTGTAGCGCAAGTCGTTAAAATATAGCTGTTAATAACAATCTTTTCAACAATAAAGTTAGGTATCGAGAATAATCCAAGGAGACTCATTAAGATCTTTGTCTCGAAATTATAGAACATTTTCGTATAGATTTTTTTGGTCTTCAAGGTTTAGTTTCTGAAAGCTCTTGTACAATACCTAGCTAGCTAGCTTTGTGATAGAAAAAAAAATGTGTGAGGTCACCCCCTGTCAGGAATGAAGTTTTTGACTGGTCCATCATCATCATCAGCCCATTACTTAAGAAGTTTAAGGCCTTAGCTCACCACACTGGCCTAGTGCGGGTTGGCAGACTACACACACCATCGAGAACTGTATCGAGCACTCTCAGGTGTGCAGGTTTCCTCACGACGCTTTCCGTGATAATCAAATGATCCACACATGAAACCGAAAAGTCAGTGAAGCGGGCCGGATCCAAAATCAAAATCAAAAAATAATTTATTGAAGTGTACTCGTTTCAGCTAGTTCTTTTCAAACGTCATACATATACATTAGACAGCCCCCAAAAAATACCCGCCTTTCACTCAGGTTTGGAGTCCTGCATGGAAGGCAAGCACTCAACCGCCAAGCTATCATAGCTTGACCGGTTAATTATAATGCTTAATACAAGCATAGATGGTACTAAACATCTTGCGTCGAACTGAGATACCACAGGTCCCAGGTTCGAGCCGGAGTAAATCATCATCTTTTTGTATGTTTTATTTAATAGTTAGCTGTAACTTTAGCGTTACCCAACAGATGGCGCCTAAAGGTTAGGTCAGCTGACAACTTTATGTCCGTATATTCAAAATACTCTATGGATATAACGCAAATCATAGCTTGCGTGACGCTACATTTTCTCCCGAATCATACACCACAAGCCCCCATAAGGAACTTCGTTCCAAAAAGTATGTATGTTTATGAAAAGCAAGACTCTTTTAGTATAGAAGTTTTTAAACTTTCGCGAATTTCACTCATATTCAACTATATTTATGGGAATTTTCGCGCACAATAAAATCAAAACAAAACAAACATTTTGACTAACCTCGACGTTTCGGCCAAGTTGCATTGGCCGTCATGAGCAAAGTCTGCTCAATATAGCTCTTTTAGTATTTTAGCCTCCACGAGTGACGCTATTTAATTGATCGTCCGGCGCACCCTGGGCGGTCAGCCCCGCTACCAACCTGCTGACTGGCTAATCTTTTCCCCACGGCATGAGCTATTATCATTATGTAGCTCATGTCGACACGATAGATGAAGTATTTTTGCACTGGTTAAAAAAAATCCAAGTTTGACGACCTCTGTGGTCTAGTGGTTCGAGTGTCGGACTGCTGATAACGAGGTCGTGGGTTCGATTCCCACGGGACACAAATATTTGTGTGATGAACATAAGTGTTTGTGTTGGTCTGGGTGTTTCTTATGTATTATAAGTATGTATTTACAAAAAAAAAAAGTATATAAGTATTATATCCATTGTCTTGTACCCATATCACAAGCTCTGCTTAGTTTGGGACTAGATGGTGCTGTGTAAAAATGTCCCGAAGATATTTTATTTAAGTTAAGTTTGTGATAAAAATGTAATGCTGCCTATAAAATCACATGTTTTGGATTTTACCAAGAGATTACTAGATAGTCGGATATTATTTTACAAGCCCTATTTTAACCGACATAGAAAATACATTAGAAACAAGATACGTTCTGAAGATATGAGTTTATGATTTATACCTATTATTGCCCAACTAAAAGTAGTTTTTCACAATGATAGATTTTATCAGATTTTTCTGTGCCGTGTTGTCATATCCAGTTAGTAAATCCGTAAAATAAAAAACCGGTCATTAATACATTTTACGTTAAAGTAAAAAAATACAATCAAACAATGATGCTGTCTTAGTTAAAATATAAGTAATAGTTAGTATATTAATTAGGTACCCGTTAGGAGCTCACTATAGTATTTTTTTCTAAATTCCAAATTTAACAAAGTTTTAGTAAAAGTTTTATGTTAACCAGTTATGGGCATTGGGCATACAATAATTATAATCTAGGGAAAGTAACATGGTTTGGTGTGTTGATAACCATTGAACTTTCAAGGTATAATGAAAAAGCATAGTTGTCAATTAATTTTTGAATATCTCATTTGATTTGTAGTTGTTAGCGATTGTGAATTATTGCGTAACACCATCCATCGCTTTTCATTTGTTTATAAAAAAGAAAGTTTTAATGTTTGTGTTGACATAACTAGAAATTTTCTCTTTGTCATGTGTATGATCTAGTGAAGCGAGATTCAGATAAAAATAAAAATTTGTTTTCGGAAAAAAATACAAAAAAACTGCTTTCAGATGGTAGATACTTGTTGTTATCGACTAGTGGTGCAATTTACTAGGAGCCAGCTATTCTTAGGAAAATGGCTTATCAAGCATATATGGATTATAAGAATGATAATCTACGATAAAATCTAATCCTTCAAGTGGCAAGATACGCACTAAACGTACCTAGATACTTAAAATTAAGTACTTAGTAAATAAATGAACAAAAGTTGGATAGTGTTGCACTCACGTTATAGAATAAGCGTTACAGATGTAGAATTTAATAAAATGTAAATATGTTCTTAGGTGGTTGTTTCAAAGCTTTTTTACTCAGTTGGTGATTATCTTTATTAAAATTTTATTAATTAAATTATTTAAGATGAGGCAATTTTTTATTTCCCACAGATGTTTGTGTATTTTAAAATTAATTCAATTATTACGTATTTAATGATTAACACAATTTTAATTAACCAAAATAAACCAATTTGTCAGCTTTTGTCATACATTTTTAAGTCATTATGATTACACTTATAAGAATTATATATGTACCTAAATTATAACTTGGCCTACTGTACGTGTTGGGCAACTGTAAGCACAGTAGGCAACTGTTAAATAAATAAATAAAATAAAATAATAAATAAATAATTGATGAACATGTATCTATTGAATTTACAAATTTTTGTTGATGACAAAGTACTGATAGATATACTTTTATATATTGATTTTTTTTTTATCAATAGATAAAAATGTGTTTAAATTACTTTATTCAAATGTTAAGAATTTGAATAGTAATTTGTTTAGGTATTTCATAAAAATCAAAATATTTGCACGACCGAAATGTCGAATGTAAGTATTAAAAACCCAATTTTAATCTAAGACTAACTAAATGATACCTATGTTCTTGCAAATAAATGTATAATTCATTCATTCAATGATTTTTCTCACGGTTCCAGGATTTTTTTACGTTTGACGGAAATCAAAACTGAAAAAAGTTAAGTAGGTACCATACTATGGATGAATTTTTGGTAGCAAACTCCAATCAGACACAACGCCACGCCGCGCCGTTCAGTTTTTATAACTCGCTATAAAATTACTTGATTCGCTTCATAAGGCGTCGACCCTCACACGAAACGTATGTTTTAATGAGTTATATATTATAGGATTGACGTTCAAAATATTTAAATCCGATTACAAGCTTCTTTGTATCGAAAATGTACGAGCATGTGTGAGTGAACATACAGTTTCGAGGAGACTATAAAAATTCTTAGACCATCTCGAAAATTGATGTTTAATATGAGTGATGTGGTCTGTAAATGATAAGTCATAAATAAAGGATTTATAACTACTTTTAAAATATTTGACGTTGTTTTTGCCGGTGTCAATGCTACGAGACTTTTTCAAATAAACTATCGTTATTAACATTGCCATTGCAAGCAAAAGATACTCCAATAAAATCCATCAGTTCATCTGTCATGTACTGTCCGAGACAGCGATATATGATTTGTCTGTTATCTGTACGTACAATCACGAACGACCACTACTTAGACATTATTCAACAAATGGCATTCGATTCTACAGTCGTCTCGTCAGCCGACATTTTTTCATTGTAAGTGTACATGAGCTTGAAAGTATAATCACCTTTTACTTATTAATCAAGATATAAAGATTTCTGAGAAGTCGGAGCTAGCTAAGATCGAGAAACTTTATAAATATTCCAATTCTGAGTATTCGGGCGGATACGGCCACAGTTGGCTTAACATCTGCAACTTGAGTTACACCGGCTGCTTGTTACGTACATACAAATTAGCTGTATAACAAGTAGATTAGTTTTGTAGAAAATTAAAATGTTCAGTAAAGCATCGCTTTGATAATGTACTCAGTAAAAAATAGTACCTATAATTACAGAGGGTATGTAAGATAGTCTGGACTAGAAAACCACTTTATCACTTCCTGTGTGTTAGAAGCGGCTCGAAAGTAATATCAGGAGGATGAGTGGTCTCTTTTACGAGTGCACTAATAACATCATATTACAGTTATTACAGTGATTATGATAATAGTAGTAAGAATAATAAATGAGAACGACTCACCTGTGGTCTCTCAAGTGATCCTGTCTTCTAAAAGCCTTTCCGCAAATATCACAGGAGTAGGGCCGCTCATCTGTGTGGGTCCTTTCGTGGATCAGCAGGTTATACGACTTCGTAAATTGGCGGTTACAGAATTTACAAATAAACTGCTTCTTCGGTCTTGAGGCACGACCTGGCGCTCTCAAAAGCCGCCTGTCTAAATGTGGATGCATTTGATGAGGACCAGCCCCAGGAGGGAATAGACCTGCTCCAGGAAATGTAAAACTACCCGCAGCGGTCGGTGATGGCCCAGGAGGACCAAGGAATGGTCCTGGTGGACCGTAAATAGGCGGTTGCGAAGATCCATCAGACATCATGCCTTCGATCGACGACGTTCTATGGTGAGGAAGCAACATTGCAGCCGCAGCCTCCCGCAACGCTACCTCTTTTCGTTTTTCTACCATCATAGCCATTAAGTCAAATGAATTTCTTTTAGGGAAGTTTCCGGACGCCCTGTCCGGTGACCCTTTTGCCGGTTCTGTTCTTTCCCTATCCATCATTCTTTCCCTTTCAATAATTTCTGTAGGGATCAAAGCAGGATGCATTTCGTTAGGATATATGACTGGGTGCATAGACCGAGTGGGTACAACAGGTACGAAAGCTGAAGTTTCTCGATGCGATGAGGTAAGCAAAGAACCTGTTGCCATCTGACGATGGTAAGGTAAGGGCGGCGATTCAAAGTTTCCAGAAGGATTTCTGCCGCTTGAGGTAGGGCGTTGTTGAGCTCTTTCGGCTGAGCTGGCAATGAACTGATCATGTCTGGACCTTAAAGGCGCGGCGACTGGTGTGTCGTTGACAGGGCGAGGTGTGGACGCCCTCGATACTACTGCTCCGGCGTTGTCCGACATCACGGTTTCAAGAACATCTGAAAACAAAAATAAAGTTATAGCCAAATGTATTTATTTACCAATTTACACAATTAAATATTTTATCAAAATAAAAACTCTGAAGGCAAACAGTACACTACGAGAGTATTGGAACTCATAAACTATGGGAACCAAGAACACAACGTTACAAAATAGTTTCAAAAAATTCCAAACCATCTACAAGCATATTTAATATTCTGTCTACTATGGAAATACACCAAAATTAATAACAAACACCTCAATTATAAAACATTTTTGTATTACTGACGAAGATTCTTATCTAAGTCTTCATCTTGATCATACATATACCAGGTGTACGGTTCTTACGTATTTCATTTACCATCCCACGACTGATGAACATTTAGATTTATGGATCGAGAAACATGCTTAATTAAGCAGCCCTGCATTGTTTCGGTGTATTAGCATAAAACATAAATTCTCACCTAAGAGATGTATTGAAATCAGATCATTCGTTACCATACCTCATTTACATCTAATTGATTGGTTTTTCGATATGTCTTCCGTGGGATAATTTTTTTCATTAAAATCGATGGAAGAAACTAGTGACGTAATGTTCAATTACGAAATAAGTATTATGTTTGGTGATTCTTATATTAAATAATAGTTATTGAAGAACCCTAAATTCTTAGGCCAGTATCTGGTTATCCTTAGCGAGATAGAAATCAAATGTAATAAGTTATTTTGGTGCTTGGAAGCTGCAATGAATTAGTAGAAATAACGAATAAATTGACATATTTAAATAGGTAGAAAACATTAATGTATTGCTAAACGTGATTTTCAGGAATTTTGATATCGACGGCGTCTTTGATTTCATTAAGATCCTCGTCTAAACGACATTTTTTATTCAATTTAAAAAACGAAGCACACAAAAATTCCAAATAAAACGAATTAAAATACAATATCGATCTATATCACAATATCCGTCTAATATTAACATATTCTATGCGACAAAACGTTTTGTCCGAATTTTTATTTTCTATGATTCTAGTTCTCTCATGCATCATTAATCAATTTATACTTTTGTATAAGTTTTAAGCTTCTGGTGATATCAGAAAATGTTAATGAGTACCGGATTTGGTCACAGTATGGACATTAGTGTCAATGCTTGATTTATAACCGACTGTTTTTTGATTTGATTTTACTATACATTTATGTAATTTACTTTAAAATTTATTGTTATTGTCCTTAAAGTCCCATGTTGACCTTAGGTAAATGGTGCTTGGAGTCAATAAAACTGCGTCTTAAGTTATAAATTATGTTTATAATTGAATTAATTTTAATTGGTTTCATGTCTCATTATTTTATTTATTCTGAGATTAACGTTACAATAAATAACATTAAAGAAACACGATTAAAAAAAAGTAGGTAGGTGCTGCTGATATTTTTCGTAAGAAAGAAACTAATAATTTAACAATTTGACTTATCAAATCTTATCACTATAGAAATACTGGTAAGAGTTCTATCATCTTCCTTAGAATCGTCCCCTTGAATATAAATAATAATCTAATATATAATATCCAAGTATTTTATAAGAACTATCACATTATCTAATATTTGTAACTACAACTCTAGTAAAGTCCGAAGAATTGCTATTCCGAGATTTATGAGCCCATTTCCATTTGAGATGAGCAACATGCTTTGACAATAAAACTGTTTAAACTCGTGCGCAGCGTATGTTTTCATAAAGTTTCCGGCGTCTGTATACTTTATATGTTTTTGTCTTGTAATGGCCGCTTATGTTTTGTTATTATTCGGCTTTTTATATTCAAATTTACTGGTGACTGGTGACGGGAAAGTTTTTCTTTGTGTCTGTCTTTAAAAGTGTGGGTTTTCCACGACACAGCTTATTTTAGAATGAGAGAGCTTTCTTATAGGTTCATAGTATTTATACTTATGAATTATTAAGAAAATTGCGCTAGTCATTGCACTCAACATCACAGTCAACATTTTACTACTATTATCGACATTTTTATATTCCTGTTCAACGATTTGGTATTTTTCATTTCACTAAAGATTTGTGTCCAAGCTGATTGACTTCCTAAATGAGGAAAATTATTTCTGGGGCAAAGTTAATCGAGACGATTGATTTGAAATCAATCTAAAATGGTTAAGCGTTTAATATTTATGATATACTCTCCTAACTTTGCTATAACTAACTAATAAAATTTGATTGGATACCGGTTTTTTTAATCTTATTGTTGTAGAAACCTGTATACTGTACGTGAATGTTATATATTGCCAGATTAAATACCAAGATGGTCCAATCCTACATAATCTCACTCATAAAAACACATTTTATTGCTCTGCCCGTCATATTTTTAACATCAGAAAAATCTAGCCGTCATTTATAACAACTACAAAAGATTAATCTCAAATTCAATTTATTCAAGCGAGATCGAAAAAGGTGTACCAAGCCCGCATTTCACTGCACGCTGACCGTTCTACCGTAAAAGCCTCTGATTTTGTTGCTGTCCTTCTTTCGCATTTATCAGAGATCTCGTCTCTCTCGCACTTGAGCAGCCTGATCGAATTTCTACCTTCTTACTTGCACCGAAGCAGTAAAACTACTTTTATCTCTCTTTCGGTTTGAAAATTTAGTGATATGAATATTTATGTGGACAGTGCAGTTAGTAATGGAGGTTGGGATGTAATACCGGTCATTTCAATAACATAAAGCTTTTAAAAGGAATACTTTAAAGCAATCTCCTTGGAAATTTAAATTTCTTGTATTGAGAAGACGTGTGTTTACAATTCTGTAGAGATACGGACATATCTCTATGTTCGTGATATGTGAAGTCTGTTTGACTGAGATCAACTCATGTGTTTCGATATGGAGAAGAAATTTATAATGTGTATGTAAGGAATAAGATCATCAATGTTTTGTACGAACAAAAAAACTTCTCGCTTCGGTTCTAAAGTTAAAGTACTTACATGTTTTACCTATTTTTTTTTGCCATTCAGCGATGAAAATAAAATAGGATTATTTTCCTTCAAAAGTTTTTTGTGCCCCAAGAAGCAACTATAGCTGCTAATCTTATAAGAATCTTATAATCTGATAAGAATTTAAAAAAGGATGCAAGTTACGACATTATCATCTCGATCTCATTGAATTGAAAACTTGTTCATAAATGTCCATTTATGACCTGATAACACAATTTCAGAGTACTCACAGCCTCCAATAAACTGCCTGTTGAATTTCTTACCCAGGAAGACACCTAGGTACCTACTATCTTTATTATCACAGCCTGTCGTACTTAAGTATACATAATATTTATATTTACGATCATTGAATAACTTTTATTACATTCTGCTACTTACAGCAATACATTGTAAGCACAACCTGTTTGGTATTGAGTATTAACTTCGCAACATTGTATATTTCATTGCTGATGACTTCTACATATACTGGCTGGTTATTACTACTAGCAAAGGCATTTGTTTATAATAATTACACTTGTGATGATTCTTTTGTATTGAATTTATGATGGAAACTGAATCTAGTTATGTCTTACCATTAAACTACAAATAATGTTCTTAGACCCTCCTTTACTATGTCCAAGTCAATGCGTTGTCCAAAGATAAACAAAACAGTCCTAATTATTATTGCAGATGGTTTTCAGAAAATCATGGGGTATTTCTCTACATTACATATTAGACTCGGATTTCATCATCATCATTATTTCAGCCGAAAGACGTCCACTGCTGGACATAGACTCGGATTTATTTTATTACAAACAATAATATCTTCTCATAGTCCTTTAAAATCGATTGTGGGATCTAATAAGAAATCAACCATAGTCGTAAACAAAAAATCATAACTTCTATTGGGCCTTTCTTTACGGTGTTTTATATGTTTGCATATTACCTGAACAAAATTGAAGTTAGAATCCAAAAACAATAGAAGTTTAGTAAAACCCAACAATTAAATTTAGTTTTTTTTTCCACGGTTTCATTCGCGTACAATACGAGTTTCCACAAAATTATTGATCCGTTATGATTGAGTAACAAATAAACATTCTTTCTTTCATGGGAACCTTCAGAAATGAGGATAACGAGCTTGTATCCTCAATTATGTGTGCTTCTGGTTTTATATTTTTAAGTATTTATTAATATGTTACTTTTATTGTAGCTATTATGTGATTGTAGTACCTAGTACTTCTCTTTCACATCAACTCAACCTATCGCAGTCCACTGCTGGACATAGGTCTCTCCCCAGTTGTGCCACAACGCTCCTCTACCTTCCGCATTCAGTCCCCCCAGCTACTTTCTTCAGGAAATTGGTTCTCCTGGCTGGGGGGTGCCCTACGCTACGTTTGCCGATTCGCGGTCTCCACTCAAGGACTTGTCTGCTCCAACGGCCATCGGTCCTTCGACAGACTTGGCCAGCCCACTGTCACTTCAGCTTATTGATCCTACACGCTATGTCGGTCACTTTGGTTCTTCTCAGATACCTAATATCTCTTAGAGATTTTATCCTTTAGAAAAATTCGCGAATAGCGTGACTTTGAAATTGTGGACTAGCCCAACTGTCAATGTCCACGTCTTAGCACCGTCTTAGCTGGATGCGGAAAACGCAGGACCGGTCGTTGTGGCGATGCTTGGGGAGGCCTTTGTCCAGCAGTGGACGTCATTCGGCTGAAATGATGATGATGATGATTATACCAGGTGGCTAAGAAGCAGGATTCACCGGTGCACTGATAAATATGAGAAAACCTGATTTTCTTCGAGATTGTTATGAGACGAATCTTAATGCGACTCGTTTTACGGGAAGTGAAGAAATTGGTGTGCTTTTTGCATAAAAAATGTACACCGAAAATTCTAGCTTATAGGCAAAGAAGACCCATGAAATAATACCTATTGAAGTAATGTAAAAGGCTAGCTAAACATGTATTCGACAATCGAGGGGCTCATGGCTAAGTAACAACCGTGTGGGTTGCAAGACCTGCGAGGTTAAACTACGCTAGCTACGGTTGGTCCTAGGATGGGTGACCGTTTCGTTGTAGGTACGGCCACGATCCTTCGCGGTGATACATTTTATCGACAAAATCCCTTGAATGAATCCTGCTACATTACACGTACGGTCGACCGCACGTCAGTGGTAACAATTTGATATTGATCACGTCTTTATTTCGTACGCAGTAAGGGCGGTTTTATAATTCAAGTGTTACCACTTTCATGACTGTACCTACCGGTGCCATCGAAACAATGAGTCCAAGCGATTTTAGCCTTAGTGGTGGTTCACCGGAAAGACCTCTGACTGTGTATTGAGACCTCTCCGTGCCTCAGAGAACACGTTAAGCTATCGGTCACAGATGCTATACGAATACCTATGGTAGTCGTTACTTATAGTCAGAAGCCGAAAGTCTGACAACTGGTCTGACAACTGGTCTAACCTTAGAATGACGGTATTACCCAGTAACTGGGTTATTGGTTGCGGGGTTCTGATGGCAGTCACTCCTTGTAAAATACTGATGTTCAGCCGCATCTGGTTGGACTGGAAGCCGACCCCAACATAATTGAAACAGGCTCGGAGAAATAAGAGTATACGATTGACGTTTCATCAGCATCAACTCAGCCTATTGCAGTCCACTGCTGGACGTAGGCATCTACCAAATTCGACGACGAATTTGTTTACGTCAAACATTTCAAGTAATTTGGGATCAGAGCAGGAAGATGATGATTAATAAT
Organism: Asteroscopus sphinx; assembly: GCA_949699075.1. Classification (NCBI taxonomy): domain Eukaryota; kingdom Metazoa; phylum Arthropoda; class Insecta; order Lepidoptera; family Noctuidae; genus Asteroscopus; species Asteroscopus sphinx. The sequence continues at coordinate 10,110,490 of OX453018.1, read as the reverse complement.
TTCGAGTAGCGTTTTGTCATTAATCGTGACTCTGCTAAAGCCAGAGAACATTTAGAGGGTTTCCTAGATAGATATTTAATGTGAATTTAAATCCAGGACAGAACAAAAGCAACGTTAGACATATATATTTTTGCTAACCACTAGGAATCCGCGAATCCGCAGCGTAGGGCACCCCCCGCCCGCCAGTTGGACCGACGACGACCTGAAGAACGTGGCTGGGGGGGACTGGATGCGGAAGGCAGTGGACCGGGTGTTGTGGCACGACTTGTGAGAGACGTATATCCAGCAGTGGACTGCGATAGGCTGAGTTGATTGGGAATTTAATCTACTATTACTATTTCAACCAGCCAAGGACTCAAACAATTTATACTGGCCAGAACCACACCTCGGCCACTCAATACAATATAAATGTTGGCACCACCTACATACGCAAGATTACGTCTGTATACGAACGCACACACACATGTAGGTTAGGGAAGCTCGCCGCTCGTAGTGCCGACTGGGTTCCAAGCGCTTCTTTCTCTTCTCAGTAGTTCTCAGAGATGGCGTGCTTGTATAGCGACATCCATTGCAATATTGCAGTCCAATTGCCGTCAGACTGCGGGTGCGTGTAGGGCGCGGGCGAGGAAACTTAAATTGGCGGGGGGCGGTGAGTGGCCGTTCTGTACGTTAGTACTATTAGATATTCTGTGCCAGAACTCTTAGTAACATTCAACATACACGTGTTAAGGCGGCACGTTTTATGTAATTTTGAACTGTCAGTTACGAAATACGATTAAAATATATTGAAATTTATGGATCGAGATACACGCCTAATAATTAGGCTGGTTTCTTCTCATGACACCTCTAATTCACACTGAATATTTCATTGCGGTCTCTATATTATTCAAGAAGATGAAATAATTATCATTTTAGACATGAATATTCATAATAATAATTTTAACGTTTAGACGGTGTTTTAAATTAATAGATAAAGAAGAAATGAAGACAAGATTTTTTTAATACTTCTTTTTAGTTTTGATTCACAAAATCAGCAAGTAGTTTATTGGATCCTGTCTTCTTGATATTGCTGGCGTCATAACATAACATAATTTCACGCCTGTATTTCCCCGAAGGGGTAGGCAGAGGTGTAATAGTACACCCACATTTCGCCAGTTATGTTATAGTCCCATGTAAAAGGGGGCGAGCCTATTGCCATTGACCGGGCACAATTCCAGACTCCAGGCTGCTACTGAGAATTTCCTAATTAAAAAACCCAATAACACTTTGCCCGACCCAGGAATTGAACCCAGGACCCCACGCAAAAGCGTCGTTTTTACTAAATGGGTAAAATCTGGTTAGAACTGCTACTTGTTTTTTTTTTCTGTCATCTTTTCATCTCTAATTGAATAGGTAGTTAGTGCATTCATAATAACAGTGTCTTAGGACTGATAACGGTGCTATTCTGTAAGATCTCACCCGCAAACTCACTTTTGAATCCTCAGTGAAATGTAATAAAAACAATACAAAAAAAGTTACAAACTGTGGTTTCAAAAGTGAGTGTCCTAATGAGATCTTCTGTAAATCAAAAAGATGCTCACTAGAGTCTGACCGAATATTTTTTTTTTTTTTTTGTTTTCGTTTTCGATTTTCGGCCATTTTTGGCTAAAATTATCATTTTTCGTTTTCGCCAAAAAAAAATGCTCACCTGACGGAAATTTCGGTACTTGACATCATCATCCAATTAAATTAGTGTAATTATTGTTTTTACACTGCATTTACTAGATTCTTTACAAATTCTTTCATACCAAACAGTTATCTTATCCTATTTTATTTACCACACTACTAAACCAGTAAAATAAAACAGTTTTTTTTTCGAATGGATTCTCGCATAATTGGTACCCAAGATGGGTGCCCTAACTGCTTAACCGGGTGGGTGGAGGAGAATCCCGTTAGACTCCATCCGCCGAAAAAATTCCCTAAATCTAACTTATAAACTAAAATCTCGGTTGCAAAACCGCATAAGGGCGTCCCCCAAGGGAGGGCTTGGACCTCGGCTTCCTGGGGCATTGCGGGGGGATTCCGCCGCTATTTCCCCCTTACAGCCGTTGCTGCATTGGGAATAGTTTTCTCAAAAGTGGCGAACTTTCGGTAAATCGGGTAGGTGACGCGTTTCGCGAATCGCCGAAACCTGCCTAATCCTAACAAAATAAAACTGGCACTAAACCTTGTATTTAGATTGAGAGTTGCACTCTATCACATATCTAACATTGCTTCCGACTACTCCCGAGTGTAGTTTAGGTTGTCCAATTAGAATTGTCTTTACACTGCATTTACTAGATTCTTCAAAAAATATTTCATACCAAACAGTTTTCTTATCCTATTATTTGGCATAAGCCAGTAAAATGAAACTGGCACTAAATCTCGTTTTTAGATTAGTGGCACTCTATCACATATCTAACATCTAGCCAAGGATTTCGCGGAAGTTTTTATTTTAAATGGCGCTTAACTGTCGGTGGTTACGCGAAAACAAGTGTTACTTAGTTTGATGCTCGGCGATAAACTGCAATATCTGATTATCAGCTTGACGAATCTCTTTAAAGTTCGCCGCCCGTTAATTGCTTTTAGTTTTTATAATGAATTATACAAATATCTTAAAATTATCTTGAGGAACAAACCTTAATTTTCTTTCTTGTTTTGCTAAAATTTTAGTAACATTAGTGAAATCAGTTTATCACTTTCTGTTGCAGTGAATTTATTATTTTTCATGATAATTTTATTGCAGATTTTAGTCATTGAGAATAATCAAATATAATATTTATAACTTATGTATACAATCATTACATCATCTTTCAGAACCTTGGATATTGAATATAACTTACTTTGAAGTCACTGACTGGCTTTACCGTATCAGACGTTGATAATATGCTCTTTAAATAATTATATTTATTTAGTGAAAATTTCGTTTGCGCATCATAGCATTTATCTATGTCCAGCAGTGGACGTCTTTGGGCTGAAATGATGATGATGAAGCCCAAAGGATATCCCAATGAAAAAAAAATCAATAAAAAAAACACAACTTTTTGTTCCTGCTCTGTCTTAAAAACGGTAATAAAAGCATCAAAATTGGTGTGATTGTTTTGTATCATCATCATCATAATTTAAGCCGAAAGACGTCCACTGCTGGGCATAGGCCTCCCCCAAGCATCGCCATAACGACCGGTCCTGCGCTTTCCGCATCCTTTACCAGGTCGTCGGTCCACCTTGTGGGGCCTACCCACACGTGCGTCAGGCTGGCCCGGCCCCGTGGCTTTAGGTCGCGAGATATGTATTATCCGAATGTACTCCTCTTCAGAAGCATTTGTACTTACTACATTTTCAAGCCCCATCTGTACCACGACAACTACCAAACTTGCTGAGAAAGTGGTGCCACAGAACGCTGCGCCTTCCAGTACGCGGTCGCCAATCCAGAACTTTACTGCCCCATAGGCCATCGTTCTGCAAGCAATGTGCCTCGCCCACTGCCACTTAAGTTTGGCAATTATTCAGGCTATGTCGGTTACTTTCGTTCTGCTGCGAATATCCTCATTTCTAATTCGAAAATGCAGGGACACTCCGAGCATAGCCCTCTCCATTGCCCTTTCAGTGACTCTGAGCCTTCTTATCAGACCCATTGTGAGCGACCACGTTTCAGTGCCATAAGTAATTACTGGCAACACACACTGGTCAAAGACTTTCATCTTGAGACACTGCGGTATTTTACGGTTCTTTTGCGGTAGTGTATACTATCCCACTAATATATAAATGCGAAACTGTGTTTGTTGATTTGTTCTTCTTTCATGCAATAACGGAGCAATGGACTGACGTTATTTTTTGCATATAAAGTTAGCTGATGGCACGTTATCGGAGACTGATGGGCTGAAAACTAACATGTATTACGTTGCTTGGATTTCTACTGACACCAACATCGACCATACATCCCATAGACGCCTCATAGCAGGAGACCGATGTCTGCAACACATCTATGAAATTTCACTAATGTAGGTCGCCACTATTCGCCTCTTGAAATCTTCAAATCAGTTTTGACATGAGCCGTCAATACTGCCGCGTTAGTGATTAGCTAATAGCCGTCTTGGTATAGGGCCAATCGGATTGTAGTAAGTCTCAGCTAGTGGCATAATTTATTGTACGCATTATGTTCAACATTAGTCGTCTATTGGACTGTATGGTCGTTGGATACCAATCAAACAACAGTAACAGTAATTCCCCATTGACCACCACGAAATCATCGAATACGTAGAAATAATAAAGGTTTATTGATGTTATATTGCGGCATCCATTTTCGGTGTCACAAGGTTCCGATAAGTATCGCATTTTGATTAGATTAGCTGCTATCTCTTGATGGTTAAGATTAACTACTATTTGCAGAACAATTAAAACCTTCCGACGTTTCTACTGTGTTACAGTTGCGTAATGTTTTCTTACCTCTACATCTTGAATCAAGAAATGCTTACCTACTCTTGACATTTGTCTTTGTATTGATACAGAATACTATTAGCTGGTGTGGTTATAATACAAAAATCTTTATTATACAATATAGCTTTACCTATATTTTTGTCTGGAGCACTTGATTTTATCAAATTTAAAATTCTTAACAAATATTTTTCAAGTCGTATATATATGAACGACACATCACTGTAATCATTAAAATGTCTACGCGTACACGTTAGCCGGCATCACCAAAGAATGCCATCCGTATGCCGTATGGTACTTTATCCGAGGCCCGGACGGTCTTGCTTATACATTTATACAAATGCAACAAGTTACAATGTTGTTTTGTATATTTTTTAGGCAGCCGGAATACGGGGAGAATTGTAAAAAAAAAACAGTAAAATGACTTTTTCAGTCTATATTTTTTATGGATCGTTTGAGTAGACACAAAGCTCTGCTTTTTAAAAATTCCTAATGGATTGCTTTTGACTGCCATCTCATCTGATGTTAAGCGATGGTGCGTGCGGCGATGGTACACGCTTGCTCAGCAAAAACCTATTCACTCTAGCCTTGAAGACCATCAGATTATACTTATCGGGAAACACAGACGGCATGGAATTCCACTCCATAGCAGTACGTATGATAAGCTATTAGCAAATCGCTTCATGCGTAAGGGTGGAATGCCTACCTCGTAAGGGTGCATCGCCGTGCGTCTGGTCGTCCGATGATGGAATGGTCTTGGGGGCATTAACCGTGCAATTTCAACGCACACTCACCGAAATGCATCCGATAAAAACATAACCCTCCTTCTAGCGCAGTCAGGTAAAAAACCGATAGGCTAACAACTCTGCGCAGTTGCTCAAGACATTATTGTTTGGCGTCGACCAACGTATCGTTGCCAACGAGCCTCTTGGCACGTCTCTCTACCGACTCGAGACTCGCCAGCTGGTATTTGGCCGAACCATCCCAAAGATGAGAGCAGTACACGACCTTCATACACGACCGAACTTGTGCTTGCTACTAATTAAGCAGCTGTTCCTGGTCGCCTTTATTATTTGTAATACCTTAAAACATTATCTTCTTTCTCCGAGCCCTTTCCCAATTGTGTTGGGGTCGGCGTACCTTTAAACGTTATCAACAAAAAAACTACAGTCCCGATTTGATCTCCTGTTTACTTTCTGGAAGTTCCATAACTCATGGTAGGTACTCCACGTAATTTGACTTTTGTAACTTAGTATTGTTATTTCCCCGGGAAGTGTCAAGGCGTAGCACCGGCGCGGTCCACTGGAGTTCTCGGAGCTCCTTTATTTTGTGCTGAGGATGGCCATCGTGTAGATTTTGATTGTCGATATACCCCTCCGCCCTCCCCAGACGAAGGGTTTCCATGAGGATTTCCACCCGAAAGCAAAAAAAAAAGGTATCTAAGTAGGTATCTATTCGAACAGACCGGCTTGTTAGTCGGCTTGCATTTTGAATCGTAGTCAAGGCTTACCCATCAGTCCGATCTAAAATGTAATTAGTTTTATAGCGATTTTTATTATGTTTCTTTGATTGGATGTTGTAAATTTCGCTATTATGACCAGAGCCGGTGATCAAAACAGAACCTTTTAATTGATTTTGTAATTATATAATCTTTAAGACTAGTATAATTTATATCGTGAATATAATATCGCCTGTTAACTGACTCTTGCAACTAATAATTTCTTTACTGAAAGGTTTTCAACGTATGAAATTAAGACGGAAATAAAATTCTCGTCCTGTCTAAATATCCATCGTTCCAAGACTTCAAGCTACTACTGCAATTGCATATGAATAATAACATGAGGAAGTCATTTCAGCCGGCACTGTCAGTAATATCCCAAGTCATACACGCTATTCTGACCTGCACAGCCATTGTAATAGAGTTGAATGCTTCGTGCAAGAATTCTGCACCTGGTTTGTTTCAGCGTGTTTCTATACACGTGGAAGTGTCTACAGTTATAACTAATAATAAAATTATTATAGACAGCAACGTTTAGAAAACATAAAGGTAAAGAATAATAATAATCTATTACAGTTAAAAGTAGAAATAGTGATCTAATGGTTGTTATTTAAAGCCACAGAAAATGGGTTAGTATCGATTAAAAGGTACACGGCTGATAGTATAGAACTAAACTTTACTACACAATGCTGCTGTTAGATAGAAAGTCATTGAACTATAAGCTAGGCAAGTAATCGCTAGGACCAAAAACCTCTATAACATTTAGGCACGCGTCAAAACAATAGCAGTTGGCATTCGTAATTCTATTTGCAGTAAATTCTTAAACAATTACAAGATAATTACTGCTAAGCACGGTGGCAGGAAGCATTAAGTAAACACCGCTGTAAAATAGAACAATAGAGCAAACCACAGCCCCGTTATTTCCCAGAATGGATTTTATGAAGCATATGCGTTGAAAACAATAACATACGGGGCACGCGATAAAACAGGTAGCAAAGCTCACCCAGGCTACCCAATTTATTTCACATCCGCTGTATTAAATTACAAAAATCGTAAAAAAATCCACTCACAAGACGGTTGGGCGATCAATCGTCCGATCTGTTGAGGTCCAACCCTCCAGTAGTCAGGTAGTCAACCCGCAAAGTTTACAAACTGGTGTCCGCATGCGCACAATGGTTGTCCATTGCAATTTTTTGTCACATTTCACAGTCCAACCGCAGTAGGTGGCGTCGAGACAGGTGAATAGGAGATTAGTGGAAGCGAACACAACAATAGACGCACTGTACAGGCCATAAAACAGTTAATAGAGACTGTGAACGAAAAAGTTATTGCCGTAGCTAAACTGTCACTTCTTCACTTGGTCTCACACGATAGTAATGCACTTTTAGTTTATTCACTGTAATCCTTGGATATATTTAAGTTTTTTCACATCACTTATTTTCAGTGTAGCATCAGTGTGCGTGTAGGCTGCGCATGCGCATGGCGCGCGGCTGGAGGGAGTGGAGCGCGCGTACTACCGTGGTCGCTCGTCAGAGGCAGTAGCGCTCCTGTAGCGTCGCCCCCCTCCCGCCCCGCGACTTCACCGCCCCGCCGAAGCCTCCATACTGTTTTTACTTTGGGAGCGATAAAAAAGGGAAGGATATCGTTGAATTGTTTATTTTTCGTGTTAGTAGCTTATAAGTCGTGTAAATTAACACCGCCCTCGGACTTTGTAGCCTGCTTCATGAATTTCGTCTGTAGTCGCTAATTGATAATGTTTTTGTTACTTATTATGCCCTTTTCCATTCAGTTTCGATTATTATTCATGAGAAGGTATCACAGAATCTTGGTAGGCTGAAGTTTATGTGGTTTAAGTAAGTACAACGACTCTATAAACATAATAAATAGCTCATATTACAACCATGTTAGATATAGAAAATGTTAACAAGATAGGTCCTTGATTAGCTTATAATACCTAGTAGTCTCTAAGAAAAGGAGATTAAATATTGAATAAAAACGTACATCATTTCATTTTAATATTTATTACAACGAAATCTATTCATACAGTCACATATATTATTTAAAAAATTCTGACTGATACTAATTTATTTCAATCTTAAATAAAATATTTATAGATCAATATTACAACACAACAGAAAATTATTTTCGTATTTGGCAACATTCACAATAAAATCTGGCACAATATTCTTTGGCATGAATAAAGAAACAATACAATAATTTTGTTAAGAATAAATAGAATGTATCTTTTATTTATTTTCCTGATTCACTTATTTACTGAACACATTACACAATATCTATTAGGTAAGTATATCATTTTATATTGTTGATAAATCTATGAATTACCAGTAAATAATTAACTATAATTTAAACAACGTGCATTTATAAACTTGCGATAAATTAAACAAAAATTTAATTTTAATATTTTTACACGTCTAAGTAAACATTCACTAATTTACATAACTACTCCATAAGCTTTTAAACCGACTGTGATACAATCAAGTCTTTTTATTTATCATTTAAATATATTGAGCTTTTACTGATTATTTATATACAAATCATCAATATGGATTTTATTTTCTCCCTATTATTTATCATTTTAATGCACAATTTAAGTCACCTAGTATGGACCACATTCTAAAGGGGATTATACCAATCAATTAATTATAATTATTACATATATTTTTGAATAATACAAAGAGATTTATAAATTCTGTAACCCTTCATCAAAATATCGATATTTACAACAATTGTAAAAGAATTATACTTACATAAAATTATACGAGCTTATTTATAACTAATTATTCAAAAATTCACAACACTGATAATAATCATCATTTTAATTACAGGGTTACAGATAATGACAAAATTAATTAATCCAATGGATTGTGCTTTTTAAGGTAAAACCTAACTATGGCTTAATATTTACTAACGAATTGGCACATCAATAATGATACCTACTATTATTTACCTAATCTTTCTACGTTTCACACCTATGTAATAAATGTTATGTAACTATAGTAGGAATATTATTTCATTTTATTTTACCATCTTATATTTCATCACCAATAATTTTATATCGTTACGATGTCAGTCATTCCTTTATGTTCGATATCTCGTATCGTTTTGACTTGCTTCAGTTAATTGAAGATTTGAATAGCTGATATTATCATTTATTTATCATTTGTATCATTCATCTCCAAGAATGTATACAGGTTGAGGTATACTGTATTAGGATATTTTATTGAATTATTTATTTCTCCATTTTAGTCTCATATTCATCAGTCATAATATCAGGTGTATAAAAAGACATTTTATATAATGATTTTAGCCATTAACATCATTGATATATTTTAATTTTAGATATCTATTTAGAATTACATAGATTAAAGCTATGCATTTAATAAAACATGTATCATCTTCGATGCGTCGTTGCCGTGATATCTACTTTAAATATTTTTATTTAATACCAATAAATTACATGCAATTTATAATGATTTAAATAATATATACTCTCTACATCTGAATATATTTTTTTTAAATATATTTTGATACTAAATACTTGTTTTTATCAAATATTCATCTGCGGATGAATTTTGGGGTACAAAAGGACGGGACGCAATGCCGTTACAGATGTAGTAGGCACCTACATAAATACTTTTTTGATGAAAATTTTAAAATAAAACGAGTAATTTCGAGCATTTCGTGTGCCAGTGAACCCAGATAGCGTGCTCAATTCATTTCTCATAGTGCCGTCTACACGCTTGGCGTGTCCGAGCAAAATTCGAAAATTGCCATGTGAAATCTAACAATTAAATTATTGAAGGCGCTAAGTTTTAATGACGTTATAGGAAGATAGGTTCGAAAATACGTGTCTGCTATGGTTTCCAATCCCATTCATAGAAAAGTATCAGATTGTAAAAATTAATTGGCTCTATTATTTTTGGTGGGATTTTCATCAAACGTTCAAAACGTTACGTTCTCATCGTTTTAATACTGATCGGATTAAGGTTCGGATTTTATCCAGTTTTCCTTATTTTGAGGCAAATGCTTTCAAATATAATTTCACCAGCATCATCTGTTAATTTATTTACCTAAATGAACTTATCGTAAATACACCATACATCGGTGGCTCATCATCGCAAACTAGTTTTACTAAGGGTATGGGACCAACCCTGAAATCACGATAAAAACAGCTACATTTTTCCAAGCGACCTTGATGATTTTGTAGGGATTTGGGATTTTGTAAGAACAGGCGATATTCGATAAAACGTCTATCCACCGCACAATTTACCACTTGGGTCCAACCATCGTTTCCATTTCGCATGCGAGGATCGTGTTTTGACGTTTGTTTATCTGATCTCCGGTCAATCTCATAAGACTATGAATGGTAGTCTTTCTAAAATGTCTCTTCAAAATCTTTAATGTGTAGGTATCAGTCGGAACGAAAGTTCGTACTACGTTTGTCATTCGTCAAACGCGAGAAGAACCCCAGGTTCGCGATTTCAGGGTTTTTTCCATGGCAAAAGTTGTTCGCAATAATTTGCAATACTAAGTACGTTAACTGGGCTACCGATATGAGACACCAAAAATGTCATGGTGTATATTTTCACTCGGAGTTGTACGATACTCTTACATTCGTTTCAGCTGACTTTCGATATTGATTATTTGGAGAAAACAATCTTGATTTTTTTACATTTTGAAATCGAGCTTGCAGCGATTACTTACGTAAAATCCAAAACTTGTATAGTCTGTATTTTATAGAATGAAAATTTGAGATCATGCTTTTTAATTTTTAAATGAGATTAGTACGCTAAAAACAAGAATTTTTCTTTAATATAATATCGACTGAGAACTATATTACACTTTCGTCATTTTTGTAGCCTTTCTTACCAATGAATGATTCCTCATAACTTAGAAACGTAAAATTGACAAACATGGAAATATGGTGACGAAAACTTCTTGACATCTTTCTATGAATGGAATCAAAAAATCGTAAGCCAAATAGATATAATAACTCAAAACATGGAATAACAATTAATATATTTGATACAGCTAAAATTATATAAAATCGAATGAATCTTCGGAGAGGAGGGGTCGTCGTCAACCGGCCTTCATCCACCTATCTATGGAGTACTCCAAAGCTGCCATCCATCTAGAAAAATACAAAAACAAATAAAATAAAATACTCATTCATGTTTTTTGTTTTCATCTACAAGAGTAGACTGTTTTTAGAGGAAGCCATACAGCCTTTAATTTAAAAATAAATACAGAACTTTAGATGAATGGTTCTTTATTTAGAGAATTAATGTTGGTAAACATAGGCCTAATAATTACAAAAAAAGGTTTAGATTTTTATTTATTTACTAGCTGTGCCCGCGACTCCGTCCGCGTGGATGTCGGAAAATAACATCATGTCATAATTATGAACACAATATCTTCAAATATATACATATAAGCGCCTACACAGACGATTACACTATTTACCGACCATACTATATTTTGTTTTTACAACCAACCGGCTAAGGTGATGGAATTTCATGGAATTAGCCCTAAACTCCCTCATTCTGAGAAGACGCTCGTGCTCAGCAGTGGGAAGTAGTGCCCAGCAGTGGGAAGTAATTGGGCTGATTAAGTTATTCTATAACACTAACCACATCTCTTCTTATGCTGAGAAGAGGCCCGTGTCCAGCAGTGGGACTGTAATGGGCTGGTAATGTTATGTTATTCTAGAATACTAATAATATCCAGTTCATTAACTCTTCTCATTTTGAGAAGAGGGCCATACCCAGTAGTGGGACAGTAATGGGTTGACTACGTTATGTTATTCTATATTTTCTAGTTTCTTAACTCTTCTCGTTCCGAGAAGAGGTCCGCGCCCAGCAGTGGGGCAGTAGGTAATGAGCTGATTATGTTATGATAATCTATTACACTAACAATATCCAGTTCCTTAACTCTTCTCATTCCAAGAAGAGGTCCATGCCCAGCAGCGGGACAGTGATGGGCTATGTTATGTTATTCTATATTTTCTATAATACTAATAGAATCCAGTTGTATTTTTAGGAACCTGCAACCTGCATCCAACCAACAATTATGACCTCTACTTTGTATGCAACTTAATACAATAGAGGGGTCAAGCTATATCGCTGGATCTACTCAACCAATTCAGATAAAACATACCCTATATTTTAAGTTAGACTAATACCAATACAAATGAATTTCATTACGATCCGTTCAGCCGTTTTCACGTGATGAGGTAACAAACAGACAGACAGACAGACAGACATGATTTTTTTAAACGATTGATTCGTGTTCTATAGCTTATTTCTAGTCCCCCTAGACGGTTTTCGCGAAAAAAAAAACTCAATGTACAGACTTTTCGACCTTTACAGTTTTATTATAGTATAGATAGATTATAGTATAGATTTGATATACAGTCCTAAGCCTGTAACGTATGAAAGGAAATCAATTATTATGTTAGGTACTGTGTCACTTAATCGTTCCGCGGATCATCAAATCCGCTACAATATATCCAGCCTCACTCCGGTGAATTTATTTAGAAGCCGGAGTTATCAATCTCGGACATAGCATGCAACGTAAAGTTGCTTCAGTCCCGGATATATTAAGCGGATATGGATATGCTAATCGGACATAATTATATCTGTACTTGGAATGATATACTACATATCCAATCTTTTACCGGAGCTAGTTAGCTTAGCCCATGTCTAAGACATACAATATCAAATTCACATTATCATATTATGTGTGGCAAAATCCGTGACACACCGAGTCATAGAATCAGTCGAAGGTTCCGTGTATCACGGAATAGGGTCTACATCAGGGATGCACAGACCACGGCCTACGGGCCGCATGCGGCCTTCCCTCAATATAATATGTGCGGTCATCCAGCGGAATAACGGTAAAAATAAAAATCGAAACCGCTTGGCGAATTAAAGTTTGGAAGCAATTTGAAATGTTGCGTCTAGTAATCTGGAGCCAAATATATAAAAAAATGCTTGCTCAATGTAATGCCATGCTATGAATTAAAAATACATTTAGGTACGTTTTATTTTATATTTGGACCACTCATAATCTGGCCGAGAGGCCCCTAGTCCTAATAAGTCTGTACATCTCTGCTCTAGATACTGATGACCTTCTTGGTTCTCTAATATTTAATCGTTGTGACTTTTTTGTTGTTGGTTATAGCACCTTACTAAGTGATAAATAACTCAGTCAACATTTGTTGTTGTAATTTCGCCCATTCAAGATTTTGTTAACGTTGTGGAACGGCCATTGTAATGCCTAAGGCCAGACCTAACGAAGCTTTATGGAATACATCATCTTTAATATTATTTCTATGGATAACGATGTACCTAACTGTTTTAATTGGAGTATGTATTGCTTTATTCTATATCAAGACAATTACCTAGGACTTTGTTTGCTAAGCCTAGATTCATTTCTATTTTAGAAATTTATTTTAAATAAGATAGACGTAAAGGTAAAACAGGGTTAGAATAGTTATTTATTTTTTGGGTTGTGTGTGACGCGTTTCGCGAATCGCCGTTAATCGGCAAGCCTCGCCGGTGAGGCTAAGACCTAACTAGTGGTGGTTAAGCCTACTCCTAGGAACTACTCTAGAGCATAGGGCCGGTCTCGCGTGACGAGATTATCTCCGGTTGCGACACCGTGAGGGCATCCCCAGGGGGGAGCTCGGGCCTCGGCTCAGAGTGCAGCTGGGGGACCCCGCCACCGGTCCCCCCAGCAGCCGCTGCTGCATCGTGTTCTGTTTCTCGAGAGTCGGACTCTCGGCATCTGTGTGGATGTCGCGTCGGTCCTCGCCGGCGGGGACGATATTTAGGACGACAGCGTCGGAGTGTGCTTGTATTTTTATTTGACTCCTTGAGGAGGGTTATATCATCATCGGGTTCGATGAGTGTGTGTCTGGGACGGCGAATTTGGCTGATGGCTGATGGCTGGTATATGGTGGCCGCCACGACCAAGGGATTGGGATGCTTGGGAGCGGAATCGAAGTAGCGTTTAGAGACACGCTTGAAATACTGAATACTGCTTGATGGTCGGCAGTTTGAGGTCTAAGTGGAGTTGGACATTGTGTAAGTACCATGGAGATCATCGATATGCGTTTGACACTGTACTTATACTTTACTTGAAAATTCTGAACGAAACACAAGCTACCACTTAACGTGTACAGCCACAGAAATAAATAGATAGAATGGTTGTAATCACAATTTTACTTGCGATTCATGCGTGGCAATTTTCGGACAAACCACACCTCCCATGTTGACGTCATTAATTTAAAAAAAAAAAACTTTGGACAAATTACCTTTACAGCTTTTGTTTCTGTAGTTAGAAACAGCGCAATAAGGCATTTTTGCGGGTTTTTGTTACAGTATTTACAGAAACAAGTCAAGGCGTACTGAGAAATGTTTTGAAATGCCCTGCATGGTGCAGAGTGCACTTTTCCATTCTATCTATCTATTTCTGTGTGTAGAGGATATAATATTTATTCCAAAGTGAAAATTTCAAATACTACTTTTTTCTACTGCCAATAATGTTATATTCATGGTATAATAATATGCTACGCCAGGCTGGTATTCTCTTCCCACGGTGGCTCAAGACTACATCACGTTCAGTGTTGCTATTGATTGACATCTTCAGTACAGTAAAGGAGATTTTTAATTCATAATGAACATAAAACAAATAGCTAACTAGCTTATTTGCTGTCTCATGTTATTCATCTACTAAGAGCTAGTTTTCATTAGTCAGATAACTTTTAACTGAGGAATAAATGTGACGTTTTGACCGATTTTCTATACTACAACTGTCAAAACGTCACATTTATTCCTCAGTTAAAAGTTATCTGACTAATGAAAAACTAGCCCTTAGTTAAAAAAGTAAACTGTGTATAGAATTACTAGATCAAAATTAATAATTGCTTCTGCAAAGAACAAAAAGATTGCAAGATTGTAAGTGAACAAATGCATTTTGCTCAGGTAATTTATTTACGCATAGTGGCAGCACATCAAACTGACAAGTGTCATGCTGCTAGCCCACCATTGGCTCCATAGCTGATGATGAAGTCTTGGGCCAGTCACATGACCTAGTTATCACGGGAAGAGAATGCCTGGCGTAGCGTTATTATTTTACTACACCAAGGTTATACTGTTCCATGTGGTGCCGTGTTGGACATAAATAATCTATCTCTTCTCATGGGTGTCATAAAAGGCGAGTAAGGGATTCACCAGAGAACGGACAGCAGCGTTCTTTGAGTATTTAACCAACCAACTGCGATCGCCAACCCGCCTGCCAAGCGTGGCGATTATGCCATATCCCCTCTTTGGGGCAGGCCTATGTCCAGCAGTGGACGTCTAATGGCTTAAATGATGAATGATGGCGGTTATACCACAGTAAACATAACATACATCACATGTAAAGTTTACTGTGACGTAGTCTTGGGCCAGTCATGTGACCTAGTTGTCACGGGAAGAGAATGCCTGGTGTAGCATTGTTATTATACCATGGTTATTGGTTATACTCACCGTTTCCTGTCCATTTCAGATTCAGTATGGAAGTAGAAGTGTCTCTGCTTAGGTTCTGTGGGCATCACCTCGAAGGCGTACTTCTTGCCACCTGGTGCACACGTCTGTATTCTGTAGCCGTGGAGGCAGGCCATTCCTTTGAAAAAATAATAAAATATAAAGGAAAAAGCCTGCGACGACCTGGTGAAGGTCGCGAGAATCCGCTGGATGTGGAAGGCGCAGGACCGGTCGTTGTGGTGATGCAAAATTTGTACCGAACAGACAAGCAAACAAACACAGACAAGGAAGCGAGTTAATAAAAGCATTCATTTCTTCTTAGCAAGAAGAGTAGATCTTCTGAACATTCTAATACCTACAAAGTTCCAAATTGCACTATGAGTAGGAATGAAACTAGAACCCATATTCTTAGTTGTTTCCTCAAACGTTTCTAGAATCAAGCTCAGTCATGGATGCCTTCAAGGGTTCCCACAAATAATATTAAAATCTGAATTCTTATTTATTTCCTCAATGTAACTTGAGGAAATGAATAACACCGCGCTGGATAATTGTACGGGTCTTTGTACATTACATTGCATAAATTCGTCAAAATCGGTTATTTTTAGGGTTCCGTACCCATAAGGTGCCTACGGGACCCTATTAATCTCTTTACACTGTGCTTCCGTCCGTCTGTCTGTCTGTCACAGGGCTTTAACTTTGTAACAGTAATAGATAACCAGTTGAAATTTTCACAGAATATGTATTACTATTAGTGTTTCTCACGACAATTACTAAAAATTTAAAAAGTCTAAAACTAAAAGGGGTCCCCATACAAGAAATTTCAAAAAACATGCATTTTTTAAATGTTTTTGTTCCTGCTCTATCTTCAAAACGGTAATACATACCAGCGTCAAACTCGGTCTTATTATAGTGCATAATATGTAGTTTAGCAGCAAATACTTCAAATAGGGCAAGCTTAGACATATGTGGCGGAACTTGCATAAAAACAGAAAGAAATACAAAAATTCATATTTTGCGCACGGTGCGTTGATGTTTTTTGATGAACTCTCGTAAATTAAATTTGTTTCTATGGGGTATCAGTTCGATGGGTGGTACGGATCCCTTACTGCGTGAGTCCGAATCACATTTGGTGGGTTTTTTCGTAATAGAAATAAGAATAATCACGTCGCAAATGACACATTTCCAGTTTTGAGGAAGCCTTAAGGTTAGTCGCGACGTAACTTGAGTTCTTCCTCCCCTTGAGTAAGGAAAACCATCAAGTCACGGAGATTTGTGGTAACTGTAAATTTGAGTGGAGTCTAGAAAAGATTGAGGAAAAAACTTAGAATACGGGTGTAAAAATCAAAATCAAAAACTCTTTAACTCACCAAAAGCATTTTTACTATTTCCGTCGTTGTAGAAGTAGAGGCACGCATCTTTTAGTACACAGTACCGCTTGGCCCATGACTTCCACTTGGAGCCCAATTTCATGAGGTAACCGAAGCAGTCAGGCCGAGGGATCGATGATGGTGGGAGTTTCATATTCCTCATTGTCACTTCTAACCAGCCGTCTCGCTGAAACAAACAATAGAGAACTTCATGATGACAGAGCTAATATAAAATGTTGGCAGGGGGCTTGTGAGAGCTTGAAGTTATAAAAAAAAGGATGACTTCGGGGGTTTCCCGACAGAAACAAATAGGTAACCAAGCCTCTATGCATTTGTAAGCGCGGATAGAAAGAGCGCGAGAATTAACTGTCACTTTTTTTTCTTGGTTTACTTATTTTGCCGAGCGTACAACGATGATGCTAGGATAGAAGCTTCGCTTCAAAACCAAATTACTTTGATCCCCTAATTTTTTTTCCTTCTATGCCTACTTTATTACTGGGGCTTTTTATTTATTATTTTTTTATTATTAATTAAATCAATTAGAGTTACATATTGATAACGGGTATATACCACACAAACCATCGCGGGTTTAACAGCGGTATACAGACACATCATCTCGGTGCATAACATACAAAGTCTATACTATAATACAGCGGTTCTCAAACTTTTTTGGTCACGGAACCCTTTTGACAAGCAAAATACTTGACGGAACCCTACAATAAAACAATAGTTTTTAAAAGTGTATTCTTTATTATATAAGCATAATAAAAGTACAATGTAACAGTTACTAATTATTACTTACTTTAACCACATGCCAAGTACAATAATAGAAGATATTAAAAATGAAAAAATCTTAACTAATGGGAGGTATGAAACTGTTTTTTATTTTTCATCAATTGGTTGATATCAGGTTTGATAGAAGACATTTGAAGTCTCATATCAGGTTCGGCGTCCAGTCTATTGCGATATTTTGTTTTCGTGGCTGCATAGGTTGAGAATCCTGTTTCGCACAAATATGTTGTTGGGAACGGGAGAAGAATATTCAGAGCCATTCTGCCAAGCATTGGATATTCATCACGGATTCTGCACCAAAAATCGTTGAGAGGCGTCGTTTTGAACAGTGACTCCATACTTGTGTCTGATGACATTTCTAAAAGAGATTCATATATCTCGTTTGACATACTTTCGGGCTTTTGCAAGTTGGGTAAAAAAGGATTATGAATCCATGAATTCAGCTTCATTTTTGTATTATGTTCTTCGGGAAAATACTTTACAAAAGATGCGCGCATCGAAGTGAGATATTGGACCAATTCTTCAAACACATCATCTTGAAACATTTCCGAGTCGTTATCGCTAACAAACTCACTGAGTGACGTAAAGCTTTCTATTTCTCTCTTACCAACGCAAATAATCCAAAAATCTAATTTTCTTTTGAAGGCAGTTATTTTGTTATAGGCCTGGAACACTGTTGTCTGTTTACCTTGCAATGATAAATTCAATTCGTTCAGTTTTTGAAAGATATCCGCCATAAAAGACAATCGGAACAACCAAGTTTTATCATACAAACGGTCTTTCAAATTAAAAGAAACTGTATCTGCTGAAAGAAACATTTGTAACTCGGCTCTAAGTTCAAATAGCCTTGTTAAAGTTTTACCCCGAGACAGCCATCGCACTTCTGTATGGAGCAGCAGTGTTTTATGTTTGCTGCCATAATCTTCACACAATAATGAGAACAATCGGGATTGTAGTGGTCGTGATTTGATAAAATTAATTATTTTTACCGCTTCATCCATAACTAATTTTAGATTTGACGGCATTTGCTTCATCGCAAGTGCTTGTCTATGCAGAATACAAGGGCTGGAACTACAATTAGGCGCTTTACTTTTTATTCGTGATACTGCTCCTGCTATTTTACCTGTCATCGCCTTGGCCCCATCTGTACAAATGTCAATGCAATCGTTCCAACTAAGATTATTTTCTTTAAAAAATATGTTTATTTTATTAAAAATTTCTTCCCCGGTAGTGTTTGTGGGCAGCGGTGAACACATAAGCATGTCTTCTTCAAAAGAACGTTCATATGGATATCTCACGATAACCAGCAAGATAGCCAGACCAGTGACATCAGTTGACTCATCCATTTGCAAGGCGAATCGTGTTTTTTGTAGACGTGCAACTAGTTCTTGTTTGACGTAGCTTGCCAGATCATGGATTCGCCGTGAAACAGTATCGTTTGATAGCGGTACAGTAGAAAGATGCTTTGCAGATTTTTCATCGAGCATACATTTTGTTATGTCTAACACACATGGCTTTATTAAATTCTCAGCGATAGTGTGCGCTTCACCTGCTTGTGCAATGCGATAGCTAACTAAATATGATGCCTCCGTGGCCTTTTCATTGATAGTTTGTGTTACATGCATCATATTTTTTTGACTTTCCAATAACTGTTCTTTTTTACGAACAAAAAATTCTTTATTCTTGTCTTTAGACTCGGGGTGTACAGTTTCTAAATGTCTGCGTAATTTGGCAGGTGCCATGGAACTATTAGGAAGCAGTTTACTACATAACATGCAGAGAGGTGAGCCGTTGGAATCAACAAATCCGAAACTGATATATGATTCATCATACTTCCTTTTTTTCGTCTTTGAAACCGTGGAGCTTGACGTCGTGGCATCATCGTCTGGATCGGTAATTGCTGTATTCTCCGCGCGTACTGCTTTTGAACATTCAGCGTCATTAGAAGATGTCGTTGCAACACGTTTAACACCTTTAAGCCAACGTTCCATTCTTCTTTATTAATAATGTTACACGTCAGGATGGTAGGGTCAAAATAATGCACAATCGTTACTGCGTTTATGAGACAAAGTTTAGTCCAAAGAAGAAATGTACAAAACTGATACAATCAGAATACAGCGGGCAGTAGAACTTACAAGAAGGCAGCAGGCTAGCCAGCTTGTAAGTAGGTAGGTACGAACTTATCATCGCTCCGAACGCTAATCGTCAACTGACTGACGAGGCGCGACTTTTTTTATATAATAGCGCTTTTATACTTAGTCCTAGACTCGAACTCGAACATTCTCAAAAATACTCGAGTCGGCGCCTTTGATAAACAAAAAGCGGAAATAAAAATAAAAATACAAAAAAATGCGTTGTAAACAATCTCGACTTTATGCTTTTGAAGATAGAGCCGAAAGTCGCTTGTTCACAACTATAGCGTCTAATTCAGAGGCGGCTTTTATCAAAGGGACTGCGCGCTCACAAGTATACGCGCGGCGGGCGGATTCAAAACGTTCGACCAGTGACCAGAGAGAGGTGTTTTGTTTTTTTTTTCTAAATTCTTGCGGAACCCCTACAGGGGTATCGCGGAACCCTAGGGTTCCGCGGAACACACTTAGAGTACCGCTGCTATAATAAAACTGTAAAGGTCGAAAAGTCTGTACATTGAGTATTTTTTCGCGAAAACCGGCTAGGGGGACTAGAAATAAGCTATAGAACACGAATCAATCGTTAAAAAAATTTATGTCTGTCTGTCTGTCTGTCTGTCTGTCTGTCTGTTTGTTACCTCATCACGTGAAAACGGCTGAACGGATTGTAATGAAACTTAGCATTTGTATTGGTATTAGTCTAACTTAAAATATAGGGTATGTTTTATCTGAATCGGTTGATTAGGTCCAGCGATACAGCTTGACCCCTCTATTGTATTAAGTTGCATACAAAGTAGAGGTCATGGTTGTTGGTTGTATGCAGGTTGCAGGTTCCTAAAAATACAACTGGATTCTATTAGTATTATAGAAAATATAGAATAACATAACATAGCCCATCACTGTCCCGCTGCTGGGCATGGCCCTCTTCTTGGATTGAGAAGAGTTAAGGAACTGGATATTCTTAGTGTAATAGATTATCATAACATAATCAGTTCATTACCTACTGCCCCACTGCTGGGCACGGACCTCTTCTCGGAACGAGAAGAGTTAAGAAACTAGAAAATATAGAATAACATAACGTAGTCAACCCATTACTGTCCCACTACTGGGTATGGCCCTCTTCTCAAAATGAGAAGAGTTAATGAACTGGATATTATTAGTATTCTAGAATAACATAACATTACCAGCCCATTACAGTCCCACTGCTGGACACGGGCCTCTTCTCAGCATAAGAAGAGATGTGGTTAGTGTTATAGAATAACATAATCAGCCCAATTACTTCCCACTGCTGGGCACGAGCGTCTTGTCAGAATGAGGGAGTTTAGGGCTAATTCCATGAAATTCCATCACCTTAGCCGGTTGGTTGTAAAAACAAAATATAGTATGGTCGGTAAATAGTGTAATCGTCTGTGTAGGCGCTTATATGTATATATTTGAAGATATTGTGTTCATAATTATGACACGATTTTATTTTCCGACATCCACGCGGACGGAGTCGCGGGCACAGCTAGTTATATATACAAGTATAAAATTAATTATAAGAAAGAAAATGTTTTTTTAGTACTTTTTTACAGTTTTTTGCATTTATTGAGTTGTAGATTTCGAAGCTCTAACTTCCCAGGTCTGGGGACCTAACTACTTCATTCATTACGGTCAAAAAACTACATACTATAACTATATACAGTGTGTAGAAATATGTTGGCCAATCATCACTTTTTTATGTCAAGAGAACAGCCAATGGGTGATACTGATAATTTAGCATTATTTATCCAAAGGTAAGGACTTTATCTAGGCTAAGTACGAAAACCCTAGATTCACCCACCATACGCTAATAATTTTTTTGTTTTCATATAAGGAGGTACCTTATTGCCATTGTTAGTTACTACCATTTTAGGTTAAAATGATCGTATTATTTGATCGGAGTTATAATGTCACAAACAGACTTCTTTCTGCTTACTGGACCTCTTTAACCTAATGATCGGTGTACTTACAGAAGATTTTGTATTTTTTTGCAGAGAGTTTAAATTTTCCACCATTTCACCCAATTCAGCTACCGAGGATGAGAATATTACGATATCGTCAGATGATAATGATGATGATATCACCAGAGCTCCACGCTTGAGGTTTTCCAGTGAGCAATGGAGCGCAGTATCCTGGGAGTCAGACTCACAGACCGAATCCGGAACACAAAACTGCGCTCCAGAACGCAGATTGCTGACTTCACTCAAAAAGCTGTCAAGCTTAAGTGGGACTGGATCGGACAAGTTTGCCGAATGTCGGTAAATTTTTGGGCAAAAATTTGTACCGAGTGGGCCCCAAAAAACGTGCAACGGCATCGCGGCAGACCCAGGCAAAGATGGCGGGATGAGCTGGACTCGTATAGAAAAGACTTGTCCACACATGCACTTGACCGGAAAGAGTGGAATAAGGAAAGGGAGGCTTTTGCCCTGCACTGGGACAATATAGGCTGAAAATAATAATACATAAATAAATAAAAGAGGGTTGAAACTCAAAAGCATAATTCCATAATAACAGATTATGCGAGAAACTTATCGCCGTGTTTACAATTACGATTTGTTACTCCGGATGTTAGAAAGTGTGAAGCAACTTTTATCATTGCATTATCACGAAATGGTTTACTATGATAGGCATCAACTTCTAAAGTTTCAAAGGTTCATTGACTCTGATAACGTTAATTGTATTTTGTAAAAACTTGGGTTTGTGCCATCTAGTAAATGTTTTATGAACTAACACGTACTCTCATCTATCACTGTCTTCACCACAGATAACTATTTACTAGTCATTCCATAAAGGTATTATAGTATAGAAATGTCTTTGAGTCATTCACACACTGCTTCATAAAGTAATATTTTATCTATAAATATTGTTTAAATCTAGTTTTGGATATCTAGTTTTGGTTATTTTTGGAGGGCAAACGAGCATACTGGTCACCTGATGGTAAGCAATCTCCGCCTCCCATTTTTTGTAGCAAACACAACAATCCATAATGACAAGGCTATAATTAATCAAAATGAACAAACCTGGTTGCTAGCATCAATAGCATGTGCAAGTACTGCACGCCATCTAGCGGCCGCCTCAGCATTGTCAGCTGCTAGTTGTAACCTCGTGCCTCCGCCACGATGCAATCGGAACCCGTG
Organism: Asteroscopus sphinx; assembly: GCA_949699075.1. Taxonomy (NCBI): domain Eukaryota; kingdom Metazoa; phylum Arthropoda; class Insecta; order Lepidoptera; family Noctuidae; genus Asteroscopus; species Asteroscopus sphinx. The sequence continues at coordinate 10,087,543 of OX453018.1, read as the reverse complement.
GGGCCTACCCGCGTCTTCTTCGGTCAGTTGGTAGTTTACAAGCATGAGGGCTCCTACAGGATGAATGCTCTGGAAAGAAGTACAGGTCTGAATTAATAGATGGCGGTGTTAGCAACTGCTAGCTAACTGCTGCTCTTTAGGGCTGTATAAAACTATTTTACTTTATTGCTCAATTTGAGTATAAAATGACTGGTTGTATACAATTTAACACGTAATAGGCCGTGTATTCATTAATTAGAGAATTACACATATTAGGTAGGATATAACATGATATAGTTAGGAGGTTAATGCCGTAAGGCATTTTCTCCGCCTTAATAAAAATGGTAGGACTAAGATTATAAAGTCTTAATAATGATATAAATTATATGCGAAGTGATTAATAATGATGAACAAGAAAAAAAAAAGAGAAGCTGGTAAGTACTTACAGAATCTGTCTTATAATAGTACAGGCAGTTGTCCCTTTTAAGGACGAACCACCTTCGAGTCCATCGTGGAGGAAGATGTGGTTTAGCTGGAGCTGCTCGCCAGAGATACCCGGAGTATAACGCTGCTGGTCCTCCTTCGTGGGCCAATGAGGCAACCACCTCACAGGTACGGGCCACCTGAAGATGTAGTAATTAAAGGTAGTTAGTTAAATATAGAAACAAATTAATTAAAAAGGGAAGAGCGATCCATAGATATTAATTTCAGCGTTTACTCCAGTAACAATCAGTGTATTCTTCTATCGTGTCGACATGACTATATAATAGCTCATGCCGTTGGTAAAGATTAGCCAGTCAGCAGATTGGTAGCGGGGCCGACTGCCCAGGGTGCGCCGAACGATCAATTAAATATCGTCACTCGTGGAAGCTGTATTGAAGTGATTGAAATCAAAAAGTACACGTAAGTATTGCGAAAACAAGAGATGGTGATGCCTTCAGAGTTGATGCAAAATAAAATGTAAACAATAAGGAGATAACTAAAGTTAAATTAGTTATATATTATGAAATCAGAATCTCAATGTAATAATTGAGATACCTTATTTATACAGATAATGTATAAATGAGAACAACTGCCTAAAATTTTTGGAGTGGGTAGTAAAGTTTTAATATTTACGATCACGCGTGTAAATCTGAATCGAAGATAAAACTGAAATTAGATCACAAAAATGGGTTACGATGCGGTATGGCAAGATTGATTGGATTGTTGTAACGGATGCTGAGCTCTAAATTTAATATCATCGTGGCTTATTATGGATATTTATCCGTCTAACTTTAGATATTATCAATCATCTCAGTTACTTCATTATTACCAATTAGTAGCTTTTAATACCATGTTTTTTTTAGAAGAAACCAGGAGAAACAGGTTTCGTAGAGAAAAGTTGTTTTTTCACAACCTATACTGTCCCACTGCTGGGCAAAGGTCTCCCCCATGTTCTTCCAAACTTTCCTATCAGTAGCTTAAATATTTGATATTCGAAATATTAGTAAATATTTACTTACCTCTAATTCAAGAATTTCTGATCCAGAATGTGCGATCTTCACCACTTCTGAGTGCGTCTTATCTAAGACATTGATTCCTGTAAATAGATTGATGAGCATTATGCATTGCTATAAATCAATCGAGTTGGATCAGTGGGTAATAAATTATGCAATTGAAGTGAAGTTGCACGTAGAATTTTGTGTAGCTATAATAACAATAATATAATAATATATAATTACAATTCTGATGCTCAAGTAGCCTTAAATCAAATTGTTTATAATAACTTAAGAAAAGTAATTTGGTATAGAAAAAACAATTGGTATAAAGTGTTAAATGCGCTAATTTAATCGGATTTATTTAGAATAATTTCAAATTAAAACTTAGAAGCTTCACAATTTGTTTAGAAAATTGATCCTATTAAATAATATTGGCCGCCATATATTGACTGCCTCGTTGGTCTAGAGGTCGCAAGCGCAACCACTGAGCGCGAGGTCCTGGGTTCGATTCCCGGGTCGGGCAGTGTTATTGGGTTTTTTCATTAGTAAATTCTCAGTAGCAGCCTGGAATCTGGATTTGTGCCCGGTCAATGGCAATAGGCTCGCCCCCTATTACATGGGACTATAACATAACTGGCGAAATGTGGGTATACTATTACACCTCTGCCAACCCCTTCGAGGAAATACAGGTGTGTTGTAAAGAATATTACCATTCACAGCTATGACAATGTCTCCAACTTCTAGACCAGAGGTTTCGGCCGGGGTATCAGGTTCAATCGCTGACACTACTACTGGTTTGCTCCCGTGGATCCGGAAGCCAAATTCTTCATTACCACGCCTTACTACTACTGTTTTGTCGCTTTCTGCAAATAGAAAATAAATTGTGTGATCATAAAACCTTTTTGTTAGAATATGTTAAATGTTATTACATTTAGCTTGATGTCAGTTGTGTTATCAAAATTGATTCAGTCACTTTATTATCAAAACTTAAGTACTTCACCAAATTACGAACAAAGTACAATGACACTTTTCAAACCAAACGTTAATTCAAGTGAGGGCTCACCCTCTCTATTAAGCATGTTTTGATTCCAAAATCAATATTTTTTATTTAACAAACAGGACCAAAAGCTTTATCAAAACACTTCGAAGCCACGTACAGCGAAAACGTTTTATCAATAAATCTGTTCACAAATATTAGTACCTAATATTCAAAAGTTAGTTGAAATAATAAACCAATAATCGCTTCACAATAGACTCGTAGTTTTGCGATGTTTTCTCTGCGTCATTCCTGACCTAATATTTATTTTCTTATCTAAATAGTAGAATGATGTTGGCCTAGAGACGGCAATAAACTCGCCCGAGGAGATGTGACCATGACACACATACGTACTCTACATGGTAAGTGCGTACCGGTACAAATATTTGCAGAAAAACTTTCATTTTTGGCCATCATCCAGGATAACCACACGGTAGTTTCATTCATACAAAGCATTAGTAGAAATGCAATTAACAAGCCGCAGTCGGTTATCACGTTGTTGACTTTGCAAGAAAACTTTAATGGAACTCCATTCGTTGGGTTGATGATATCGCCAAAGCAGCAGGAAACTCCTGGATAAGGGACGCACAAGATCAAAGAGGCTGGCAAAAATGAATGGATACGTATCCCAGCAGTGGGTGATACCGGGCTAGGGTGATGATGATGAGTCGGTTGTCACGTTGTTGACGTTGCATGAAAACTTCAATGGAACTCCATAACAATATGGTGAATAAAGATGTTGGTATTTAGAGGATAGTTGCTAGGGAGCTGTGAGTAATTCATCTAATTTAGTTAGACGGGCCACTTTTATTTATTAAAAGAATCCGCATTTTGTAACCAAACAAAATACACCAACTATTCAACGCATGGAACAAGTTACACAAAACGATAGCAATTAGTGTTAATTCATTTAATTGAAAATCCTATGTTACCACATGGTTCTGGAGCCACAAGTCTGCTAACTTGACTCTGTCGACACCATAACATCAGCATCAATTTGAGAATCTCCTCCAGTTTCTGTCTTATACTCCCTTTGGAGTTCAACATGTCTTTGACTAAAACATAAAATAATAAAAACAAAAAATAAAACTACTGCTTCTACTCCACCCAACGCATCGTACTGAACAGTCGGAAAAAAAATTACTCACATGAATGTCCCATTCTTAAAGAAAACTCTGACAGTCCAAACTACACTCTTGAACTTTTGAACCGGCGTTTGTCACTTTAACTGTACGCTTGCACTGCATGTAAATTACGTCATTAACCGTCGTCTAGACGAGTTTTGCGATGTAAAATCAATACGAACTAAACATTTTCCGAACGTCAGACGTAAAAATATCATCTGGCCGCAGTAGCGTGTCGTCAACAACTGAATACTGACGTTCAAATACGCTACGAGAATTAATTTTAGTCCGCAACAGTTCGGTCACTTTTGATTCTAAAACGATTCTGTACCTTTTAGTGATAGTAACTATAATTGAAAGCGTGACTCATCCATACGGTCTATTAAAATTCATTACTTTCATGTCAAGGTCATTAAAAATTTACGAAAATTAGGTGTACCTATGTATGACATCATTGACAGTCAATATTTTTTCGGTGCCAATGGCAAAGATACACTAAAGAATTCGGGGGACATTCTTAAAATAATAGGTGATGCTATTTAAACAGAGAGTGTACTAGGAATAGTTTTACACGTCATGCTTCCGAAGTGGAGCTGTTAAACTGTTCGTTAATAGTAGTGACGCAAAACAGTACTTGTTTTATAATAGCTATCGTTGTATGAAGGGCTTTATTTAGACTATAAATGCGATCATGAAACTAGCTTCCTGATGTACTCACTAAATGGCGCCGATAAAATACAGAGTGCCATGATTATATTGAGACAGTTTCCATGGTTTAGGTACAATTTTAATACTAATGTAAAGAATCATCATCATCCTCCTCGCCTTTTCCCAATTATATTAAGGTAGGCTTCCAGTAACAGATACGGCTGAACATCAGTATTTTACACGGACCGACTGCCATCAGACCACCGCAACCCAGCTACTGATACTAATGTATATTTATATTTAATAAATAATGTAAAGAATATGGAACAAAAAGACAGGAAATTGGTAAAGGATGTAAAAGAAGAAAAACGAGGTGTAAAGCATAAAATAATTATGAATGATTAACTTAGACCTTATTTTAATTGCAATCGAAATCGTTGACGTTGTTACATATAAAGTCCGTTTTTAACCGACGAAAAAAAGGAGGAGGTTCTCAATTCGACGCGTATTTTTTTTTTTTTTTTTTTTTTTTTTTTTTTTTTTTTTTTTTTTTTTTTTTGTGTATGACCACTCATAACTTTTTACAGAGTGGCCCGATTTTGATGATTCTTTTTTTAATGGATAGGGTATATCTCGAAGTTGGTCCCATTTAAATTTCAAAATCAAAATCCACCCCTGAGGGTGGGAAAACAGGGGATGAGTGCTTGTTCACCCACTGAATTCTTACCTGTTAACCGATTCTGTTGAAACTTGGCACACATAAATATAGTTCTAGACACTACGACATAATGGAGACCTGGAGTTAGATTTTGACCACAAAAAAAGTTAAAATAAAACTTTTTAACAAAAAATTGAACCGACGAAAACAAAAACTGAAAAGCGAAAAATAACAAATTATGAGTCGGCGCCAAACAAACAATCAACGAAGATCATTAAATTACTTTAAATAAATAATAAAAACAACGTAACATCAAAAACAACGTGAAATTTTCAACGATAAACAATAACTTTCCAAAAATTCGTTCGTCGCTCGGCCACTTGCAACTTGAACGCATTTTGCTTGTTAAAAGTTTGTTTGGCGCCGACTCATAATTTGTTATTTTTCGCTTTTCAGTTTTTGTTTTCGTCGGTTCAATTTTTTGTTAAAAAGTTTTATATAAATTCAAGTCTTGGGGTCAAAAATAAATGCTTCCTCGGATAATTTACTAATTCGGACTATTTTATGTATGCCTTTATATTTTTTAAATAAAAGTAACGATCTCTGAATTTATTAATAATAGGCTAGTTATCATATATTTGGTGATACCGAGACGGTTCTAATTTGTAAAAACACTGTCCCTAAACTATTCTTGTACCAGGCCCCTCAGAAAGTATTGCGAAAAAAAGTTTTTATATATGGGAGACTGGCCAGTTATAATGTTTTTCGAAAATATGATTATTTATAAGTAAAAATAAGTAAGTTCCAATTTCAAAATTTCCCTCCACATTTTTTGCGAGTTAATTCAAAGTATTGTGTCTCACTGAAATATGGATCTGCGCCGGGAACATTTTAGAGCTATGATTTTATACGATTTCAAGTGTCGCCTGAAACCGGATGAATCGTACGATAGACTTCAAATGGCATTCATGGATGAAAGCCCTTCCAAGGCAACCGTGTATCGTTGGTATAACGAATTCAAGCGCGGTCGACCAACTTTGGGGGATGACGAAAGAAGCGGTCGCCCTTTGACGGCTGTTACCGAAGAAAACGTGCTAGCAGTGAAAAATTTAATCCAAGACAATAGGCGAATTACATATCAGGAGATTCAACACATATTGAAGATTGGATCGGGAAGCGTTCACGAGATTCTACACAGCCATCTTCGCGTGAGGAGGATAGTATCACGCTGGGTGCCGCACAACCTCACCGATGCTCAGAAGCAGGCCCGGGTGGAATGGTGCCGTGATATGCTTAACAAATTTGAAGCAGGCTCGTCTCGGCGTGTTTACGACATCGTTACAGGTGATGAGTCCTGGATTTATCAATACGACCCAGAAACCAAGCGCCAGTCGACTGTTTGGGTGTTTCAAAATGAGCCAACGCCTACCAAAGTGAAGCGATCTAGAAGCGGGGGTAAGATTATGATCGCTAGCTTTTTTAATTTGACTGGCCACTTGGTATCAATTCCCTTACGGGATCAAAGAAGCATTAATGCCGAATGGTATACTACCAAATGTTTGCCTGAAGTTTTCTCTGTTATAAGCAACAAGCGACCAAACACAGGGCTCCGCGGGCTACTGCTCCACCACGACAATGCACCTGCGCACACCGCACTCAAAACGAGGGACTTCCTGGACAGCACGCCAGTCAAACTCCTGGGTCACCCTCCTTACAGCCCTGATCTAGCACCGTGTGACTTCTTTTTATTCCCAAAAATAAAAAATCAGCTCAAAGGGATACAATTTTCGTCGCCGGAAGATGCGCTGGCTGCGTTCGAGCAGGCTGTAAACGAGGTGTCTGCGGCGGACTGGAAAAAGTGTTTTGAAAACTGGTTTAGGCGCATGAATCTTTGTATAGAGGCTGGTGGAAAGTACTTTGAAAAGATTTGATAAAAATATATGTACGTATAGAACATTTTTTTTTAGTTTCGCAAAACTTTCTGAGTGTCCCACGTAAGTGCTTCATATGGCTTAATTTATTTTTAGAGTGTTTGAGAGAAAACGTTCTTCAGTTTAATTTTGTTATAGGTAAATCTTACCAAAACTATTGTCAGCTAGTCGCCTGTTCAGCTCTATGCAAGCTCGCCTATGCACCAGCCTATGTGTTAATGCCACGTATCTCTTGTTGAACTCTGATTCAGATTCCGTTGGGTCTTCTTGTCCAGCATCAGATCCATCTAAATTATCTGTAAAGGAAGAAATATTGGTATGAGCATTTAAGCCTTTGGGTCGATCTACTTTAAGCTGTTTGCGTATAATTATGAATTAAATAATATAACATTTTCTTCAGTGTTATACCTAACTACCTAATTCTTGTAACATCACATAACTTGAAAAACCGACCAAGAGCATGTCGGGCCATGCTCAGTATTATAGGGTTCCTTAAGTAGGTCTAATTACAAAAGAATCAAATCGAATATTAATCATTGCTATTTTAGTTTTTGCAAACAGCGCCACCTAGCGCTAAATTTATGATGCTAAATTTTAGAAGTGTGTTTCTTTTTGTGATTTTTTTAAATAGAAAGTAACTAAAGGAGCATTATTTGCCATGATCATTTTTCTCTAAGGTCAATGACCTTTGAACTAGGACGTTTTAAGTATTTTTCAGTTTTCTCTCTATAACTCATAAAATTATAATCACATTATACTCGAAATAATTTTAAAAGAGAGTTTTCTCAAAGGTCTATCAACGTGGAAGATTATAAGTTTCTATATTGCATAGTTTAGAAATGGCAGGGGGGGGGACACATTGCAAGCCACTTTGGCGGGCTATATTTCGCAGATGGTACACCTGATAAAGAAGTGGTGTATCAAACATTACCTTCATTTTAGTAGACCTATTCAATGATACCCCACAGGAGAGGGTGCAGCGAAAAAAATTTTTTTTTCCCCATTTCACATGTATGGACGCCACCCCTAAAATACGGAAAAACGATTTTTTTATTCTTTCAAAATTGAGATCTATATGTACACTATTTTTTAACAAAATTTCATTTACTTATGTTTATAACTGTAGAAGTTATTAAGCTGTAAAGGATTAGGACAGACGGACAGACGGACAGACGGACGGACATGACGAAACTATAAGGGTTCCTTGTAGGACTTCGGAACCCTAAAAAACAGGTATTCAGAAGACAATTTTATCCTTCATCTTATTCTAAAATAAATGGCAATGCTTTTTGAAATGATAAATTACAATTCAAAAACTGTTTGCATTCAGGACCGACTGATGCCACAAACATGCTCGTGAAAACAAATTATTTTTGGATAAAAATAATGTTAAGCCAAATTTAAACAAACAATTCAGTAAGTTTGTGTAATAAAACTATTTGTACCTGTAAACAATATTTCTGAAACTAAATAATTATGACCCTTAACAGCCAAGCAATATAGTGCAAATTACTTTGCACTATCATCTCAATCGTGGATTGATGTAATCAGTATTTCAAGTCACCTATTTTTTCCAATGAAGTCATCGAACTGATTTTTTTTTATAGTATACAATTTATACGATGATTAGGTGAGTAGCTCCAATAATCGTTCTCGACGACAACTATTTTTACACTTAGATACGTACCTACGATAAACATCTTATATATCTACTTATTCAAAATAATTTTCTTCTATTTATTTGTTTTGAGGAGAACAAGTTTTTTACTCAGGCTCTAGTTAAAAATTAACAATGTTGGATGAGATTTTTATTAATATCTTAAAAGGAATTTTAACATAATATTATTCCCTTTATTTTCACAAATAAACATATAAATCATATTTTTTAATATTTTCATTAAAATAATAGTGGCCCACCGGTATCGGGTACAGGGTCTAAGCTACCGGTCAGGACTCCAGAGAAAGAAACCTCCTAACAATACGCGCCGTATCAAGGAGTACCGCTTTCTGCACCAAGTCCTTGACCCAGCCGCCTAACGAGAGCCTCTGGAGATGGTGGTCGAGGCTCTTTGCCACAAGGCCATTAGCCGTAACAACTATCGGCACAATGATTGCTGAGTCCCCACATGTCGACAATCTCGTGTGCTGGATTAAGATATCTAGTTCGCTTAACATAATATTATTATTAACTCATCAAAATTCGCTAATAAGACACAAAACGTTGTAATTTCTCCCATCTGTTATTTCACCACCGCCACGCCTGCCGCCACCGCCACTGGTGGCCTTGTTGACGAGTTAAGATTCTCTTCTATCAAACCTGTTGTCTATGTTTTTTATATTATCTTGTTATTACAGTTTTCAGCTGTTAGAATAAATGGTCGGTACCTGGTGGAATCCTAGTCCAATGGTCATTGTTCTCAGACAGCATGATCCAGTTTCCACACCACCACGGAGCAGCATAAACCCCTTTTTCATCACGAGTTCCGTCGGCACCTTCAGAGCTTCCAGAACATTCTTCATGTTCTGCAAAAATAGAGGTAAAATACCTTTAATTTTAACTGACTGCAAAATGGACGCAAGCTCAGCGAGGCTATTCTGTGAGACCTCACTAGCAAACTTACTTCTGAATCTGCTGTAAAATCATTTTATATCGTATCGTTTTTAGTCATTTTTGCTGCGGATTAAGAAGTGAGTTTGCTAGTAAAATATTTCAGAAAATAACTCCAGCTTCCAAAAGCTGGGCTTGCATCACTAGACCATTTCGTTGAGTTTGGCCGTTTTTGTTATCTTGAGTTAGATTTTTTTTAGTTGGGCAGAGTCATTGTTATGATTTGTTTTTGTTTTGTTTGTTGTTTTGGAATTGTAACCAATAATTAATGAAAATGGCCTGTTAATATGGGTTACCGACCCTACTCTTCTGCCCACCATTTCGCTAAATACAGGTATGGTGTATTTACCCACTTAATGTAAACATTCATTATCAGCCGAAATACGTCCATTGCCGGAAATAGGCCTTCCCCAAAATGAGGGATATGCCATAATCACCACGCTTGGCAGGCAGGTTGGCGAACGCCGTTGTTTGAATAAATTTTCAAAGAACGCTGCTGCACATGGTCTGGTAACCCCCTTAAATAAATAAAAAAATTAAAAAAACGTTTATTTCACCAACAATTTATACAACCACTTATAGCAAAACTTATAGGCTAATATTTACGTACACAACATGGGAGCATCTGTATCCGAAGTACGTTTTACGTCATTCTCAAGAAGAGATGGGATGGAATGGGATGGTGATGAAAGGATGGGATGCGATGGATGGATGGTAATGTAAATATTACTGAAACTTAATACAAAGTTCCAATTATTATTGTTTTTTTTTACTAACCATCCGGATCTACGCTGGCGCTGGATCCACCGAGTTTATCCAAGCTATTGCCTGCAGATCTTGCTATGCGAGTATCTTGAGGTTTTTCACTAGTTGCATAGTCTTCCTTGCCTCTTTCTTCAGACTGATGAATAAAAAATGTACGTCAATAAACATAATAAAAATTTATATTTAATACATACATACATATTGTCACGCCTGTTTCCCTTTGGGGTAGCCAGAGACTATGGAATATAATATAATATTATGTAATATATTGGCCATAAGATAATTGAACGTGAATTAAATCAAAAAATCTCGAGTGGAAGGTAAAAGCCCGCCATTGAGGAACTTCAGATCGTTTTGGTATTTTCCTAAATCATTGTTGTTAACTCAATTCAGCTGTGAATAAGCGATGGGCGATTGTTACAAAAAAAAAACATTCGAATAAATCGACAATTGTAATTACGCACATTCGAATGTCGATTAATTTGTCTCCACGAAACATCTTTCGAATGAAAATCGACATTTGAATGGAAATCAACGTTTGTTTAAAATCGACAAACGACGCAAAGACGCAGATCGAGCGCGCGGCCGTCCGCGGGGTGCGCGGCCGCGATGGTGCGTCGATTCGATTCATTCGTTCATTGCGGTGCGGTGGAATTACTAATATTAGTAAAACGCGCGCGCTTCGCTGGCGTCTTCACGAGTAATCACGAGTCAAGCGCGCTAAGCGCTTGATAACATTCGACCAACATTCGAATAATTATGATTGTCATTCGAATGCATTTGAATGAAGCGTACATTCGTATGATTCAATTAATTGTAGTAATAATCGCCCATCGCTACTGTGAATCTATTTATATTCATTATCAGTCCAATAAAATAGTCAGTGTCCAAGTAGGTACCTACCTATAATATAAACTTCTTTCAGTTCAAATATAAATAAATGAAAAAAAAACATGGATATTCAAAATATATTAAGAAGGTTCGCTTATTTATTATTAAGAAACATTTTGTAGTTTTGTTCCTTTTAAAATTTAATATTTTTGTTCTTCTAAATGTCAAATGCATTTTGGCAGATGATAAGATAAGTAATAATTTTCTGCGAATAAATTAATTTATTGTAAGAAATAATTGAAAATGTTAATCTTGCGATATGTTAGTATAGTAACGTTGTGTATAAACATTAAATTATATTCATATGCTTCTGAAAGCGAAGATGGAATAGATGATGTTCTGAATCCAATAACATCAACACTTCCAGAAGAACTAACTCTTGAGTCATCATTTGCAGTACCTGATGATAAATGGTTAGTTAATGCTTTACAGGACATTGCTTACTTTTTGAGAAACCATAAATTTAATGAATGGGATCGGAGATATCATATTCAAAAACCCGAAGGAAACGCAATTGGATTTTATATCGCTTTCCCAAACCCAAGTTTAACCGCTATTCACTGGCAAGTCTATGAAAACTGCTACAAAGATTTTTACAAATGCGTTACATACTTATACAGTGTTATAGAAACAGCACCTTTTACTAGAAGGGATGATATAACTACAATGTTGAATAAGAATAATATTATCATTATTAATAAGACGTCAGTTACCAAAATGGATAATAATTGTAAGAAAGCTCTGTTGTATACAGAAAAAACTGGCCTTCCATTCGATGCACCAAAAGAAAAATTTCAATGGCGGACGTCAGCATCTTATTACATGTGTTGGTATACAATGTTCGGAGTCCCTGCACTATCCATGCTGGGAGAATCTTGTGATAATTTTGCAAACTGTTTGGATTCAGTATTCGGAAATCGAAATTATGACCCTCGTTCCGATGATAAACTGTCATTTGCTTGCGCTATCTATAGCTTTTGTCCGGATCCATGTTGTCCATTGAAACATGTTAAATCATGGTCTCAGTGTTATAATAGCAAAAATAATCCTTGTTTTACTGAGAACGCTAAAAGTACAGATTTACTACACAAACAGTGTCGATTTGACCGTAAAAACAATCAGAATTTCGAAGATATTATTGCAAATAAATGGAATGTTTCTTGCAATTGCAAAGAAAAGGGGTTTCAATGGAAATCTCAATTTGGAATGTGTGTAGATATTAACGAATGTACAACTAATAAGCACAACTGTGATGGAAAAACTGAGAGTTGTATTAATCTTCCTGGAAGTTTTCAATGTATTTGTAAATGGGGACATGCATATGACGTCGTCAAAAAAAGATGCATTGAAAAGAACGTTCTTGTAAATTCTAATTTAAAATACGAATATGCAGATAGTTCGTTTAGCTTTGTTGATAATTTGAAATGTTTCTTAGAATATATGGGATTGTAGAAAGTCGATTTGTACCTTCGCTCGAACATCCTGCCTGTTTCGGTAGTAATGTCTGGATTTGTCCTCAGATCGATATCTTTTGTCTAATTTCTTGTATAACCGAGCTCCACTCGCGTGTTTCTTATTTGCGGCACAGGAAGGGGAATCGGCGAAACCAGCTGGTGCTGGTACTATATCTGGCGTTGCATCTGCATAAGATTCCTAAAAGTGAAATGATTTGTTAGTTGTGATTTAGATGAAGTTTTTATTATTTTTTTAGTAAGCGATATACTAAAATTCTTTGTAATATAGAAAAAAGTAATTGGTTCGACAATTTGACTTAATTTGACTGATATTCGATACCTCTAGGTTTAAAGGGCGTAAACGACATTTTGACTATATCCATCTATACAAGATTTTTTTTTAACTAGTGCGCAAATTTTTTTTGGTGGTTCAGTACCTATGAGTAATAAAACACATTTCCATTAATTGTTTAATACTTTTTTTTATATTTTTATCCGACTTAAAATCAGCAAAATATGGACATAATCTGTTCGTAATAATATCAATGAAAGCGCGCGACGGCTGGCTCATGCGGCTGTGGGTTTGCATCGGGGGTTCAACCCCCTCCCGGACGGCAGCGTGAGCCAGCCGTGCGCGCTTTCATTGATGTTATTACGAACAGATTATGTCCATATTTTGCTGATTATAAGTTGGATAAAAAAAAAAGTATTGAACAATTAATGGAAATGTGTTCCATTACTCATACCGAACCACCACAAAAAATTTGCGCACTAGTTAATTTTTTTCCTGTAGAATAGAAAATGCCTTTATACCAAAACGTCTTTTACACCCTTTGAGCCTAGAGGTATCGATATAATTAAGTAAAACAGTGCTACATTACACAAAGCCAAAAAGCTTCACAAAATGTAGCATTGTTTCTTACTGTTACACTCTCCAACAAAAAATAGACAAATACGTTTGTATGAAAATACATTAAGTATTTTACTTACATCGGTATGAGATGTTCTAGAAGCTACACTATCATGTTCATGAGTAGCAGTTACGATATGAACTTCCTTGCCACAGTGCAAACAATGCGCTTTTGATTCACCATCAGCCCCAACCAAACTATGCTCTGTTTGCTCTGAATAAAACACCGAATCTGATCCTGGTGATACAGAGCGTAGAGATTCCGCTGAAGCAGCTTTTGCGAATTTTCCGTCTGAAATAATATACTATCGTGTAGCTAATTTGATATAAGTAGTTTGTATTTCTGAAATCAAATCTCATGACAATTAATGTTATTGGTTAACCAAAACACTATATAACAACCAATCCTATTACTTAACGTGAGTATTGAGTTGCTCTTTTCTTTGACGGTTATTTTTGCGTTGGTCAGCCTATTTTCCCTGTTTACTGTCTATGATTATGACGTTCCGTTTTGTAGTAAAACAAATTCTCAATAGTTTTTATTTATTCAAATAGTGTTTAATACCTTTGTCTTGTTTTCGTTGGTGTCTAGGAGATGTATTGGGACTTTTAACGTATCGAAGAGGAGTCAGTCTGGATCCAGCACTTGCAAGAGTTCTAGTAGTTTCTATGTCTTCTGCTTCCAAAGAACTTTGGCAGGGAACTGTAGGAATAGATTGTTTTCTTCGTGGTAAACTACCAGGAAGTGATATGCTTTCATTAGAGCCACTTTTTCTTCTAGGCCTATAGTAAAACATAATATCTTTTATTAATTCGGATACTAAATTCTTTCAATACGTAGTGAATATCACTGATTGCATTTACCTGTACACTGTGTGGTTATTGGTTGTAGTTGGCGATTTAGCATTATTGGAATTATTACCAGTTTTTCTTCGGGGACTATCGCGTAAACGCCTATGTTTCCTTGGAGATATATTGCCGTTACTTGCACCTATTAATTATGAATTAAATGTTAACGAGTCATGTAGAACTAAATATGTTTTATGAAAACTAAATGTACATTATCTTACCTTCTTTTCTATATTGTTCACTAGAATCATCAGAAGTAGGTATGTTCAAATGTAATTTCATGTTAGATCCCATGGCTTCTCTTCTATCGTAATGAGCTGGCCTGTAGCTATGATTGTTACCATCAACAGTTTTACTCTGGGTTGGACTTTTGGCTTTTAATTTCGTTCTTTTAACATATCTCTCTCTTTCCGCTGGACGCTTTGGTTCTGTATCTTTTTCTTTTGATATTTTTTCTTTGATCGTTTTTTCAATATCAATTGGTTCTCTTGGTGAAGACTGAACGCTCTTGGTCTTATCTGCAAAATGAGTTTTCTTTTTTCTAATTTCAGGTACTTTCTCTTCCAGAGGAGACTTAGCATTAGATGGTTTGAAGATGCTTCGTTCAGACTTTTGACTAATACTGTCAGGCTCTTTATTCTTTTTACTCCAATCATCTTGTGAAGTAGAAACAGAATCATCGTAGGACTTCGAAAATTCTAAGGTAAAAGCTTTCTTTTTCCTACGTTTTTCATCTGCTAACCAAGATTTAGGTCTGGTTGATGATTTGTATCTTTGCGAATGTTTATAAGTTAATCCACCATCATCGTCATCTTCAACAGGACTTTCATAATAACCTGAAGATGAATAATGAACACTTCTTTCATCGTCTGACAAGGAACCCTGTAACAAAACCAACAAAATAAATATGAAAAACAAGCTTACAGAACTTTAAAATAAAATTGTAATCAATAATATTTTATTATGTTACCATCATTTTGGGCACTAGTTGTTCCTTTTCATGAACAGTAGCGGTTGCTTTGTCTTCTTTTATTATACTTGTATTACGAATTGGTAGTTCTACATTTTTTTCAGTCGGTGTTTTATCGACAACAGCTTCAGTAACATTAGGATTTGATCCACCTATACTATAACTTCCACTTGAACTACTTTTTCCACTAATTGTGCCACGCATACTCTAAAAACATACATATGAGTAAATAACTTAGTTTGATATAATTATGAAAATTATAACCTTAAACGTTACTGTGGCTTACCTTGCAAAGTTTTGGTATACCGTCTTTAAGTTTAATATCAGTCTTTTCTCTCTTGATGTGTTCAATGGTCGGAGTGATATCGGCTTTCACTTCAATCTTTTCCATAACTGCTCTAGGTAACCTATCAGGCAAGGGTAATGGAGGTGATGCAAGATCAGGGACAATGAAGTCATCGTTGATTTCTAAAGGTGGGGAAAAACTTGGTACTATCAAATCTTCAGCGATATTTTCAGTACGTGTTGAAGAATATAGACTTGAAGCGCTTTCAAAGGATGATCCTTCCTGTGTTTTGTTATTTTCGGGATCTACAAGCAAAACGAATTTCTTAGAAACTGGTTTATGACTTATTATTTCATGATTGTAATACTTACTTTGGTTTTGGTTCTTACTATTACTTTTTTTAGAGCTATCTGAATTTGCTGTAACATAATCTTCAGTTGTTGTTGTACTTTCTGATACATCAGTGGTGTTAATTTTTCCTGAATCAGTTCTTGCTAAACTGGTTTCACTGCTAGGAGCTTTAGCAAGTGGTGGCTCAGATGGAGACTCTATTATTTGATTGGGAATCGTACCGTTTGGTTCTTTCGGTAGTGTTTTTTTCTGCAAATCTCTTCTTCGAGATGGACTTAATGCTCTTTCTCGTTTTTTATTTATGAAACTTGGAGTTCTTTTGAATGGAACATCAGCCAAGTCTAAACTTGGATGGGTAATAGCGATGGCAGGTGTGTGGTTTACTTTTGGAGGTGCTATTGGGGAGATTATTTTTGAAATAGTTGGTTGTTTCGTGATGGGCAATGTAATGTTTGGGACAACCGCAGGTGGAGATAAAGATACTCGTGCCTGTGAGCTAGAGCTGGATGTGTCTAATTTATTTCGTGGCGACGTCGGCGACATGCTCTGTTAAAATAAAATTATGTAATTGTATACATTTTTTTAAAACAATGTTGGTAATATTTACATGTTTACTAAACACACGTACGGATGGCTGGACCAAACAAAATACTCAAATCGAATTAAATGAAATTATTTATTCTGCAAATTTGATGTTAAGATTACTTTTAAAAGTCCGTTCTTTTAAAAGTCCGTTCTTTTAAAAGTAGATGGCGTCGGCATTTCCTATGTGATTACCCCTGAGAAGAAACGCCGAAACAAACTCGGGAATCTGTGTCTTTTAAAGTCCAGACATTTTCCTTACATTAAGAATTTGTGCGAGAACAATGCACGGCAACGGCAACGCCTGGACTGGCCTTTTGAAGAATGTTCCAGCCATGGTATAATAACACCAGGTAGTCTCTTCCCGTGACAGCTAGGTCACGTGATTGCCTCCGTACTACGTCATCGGCCGTGGAGCCAATAGCGGGCTGTTAGTGTGACACTTGTCAGTTTGATGTGCTGCCACTTTGTGAAAATAAATTACCCGAGCAAAATGCATTTTTTCATTTACTTTCTTCTATAAAAAATCACTTTTTAACTAGTAATTTAATATAGTTTCCTTCATGAACTAATTAGATGAATAACACGAGATAACAAATAGTTAGGCTAGTTAGGAATTTATTTTATATTCATTATGAACAAAAATCTCCTTAAGTATATTGAAGATATCAATCAAGTGCCCGGACTTAAAGAATAGCACCACCCTTATCTCTTCTCATGGGTGTCGTAAAAGGCGACTAAGGGATTCACCAGAGGATGGGCAGCAGCGTTCTCTGAGTATTTAACCAACCAACTGCGATCGCCAACCCGCCTGCCAGGCGTGGCGATTATGGCATATCCCCCCCTTTATTGGGGGAGGCCTATGTCCAGTAGTGGACGTCTTTTGGCTGAAATGATGAATAAAATTAAGAAGAGGCTCTCGTTAGGTGGCTGGGTCAAAGGCCAGATTCAGAAGGCGGTTCTCCTTGACCCGGCACGTATTATGAGGAGGTTCCTGTCTCTGGAACCCTGAACGACGGTAGCTTGGACCTTGTTTCCGATGCCGGTGGAACCCTATTTTTTTATATTATTGAATGTTTTTTTTTTAGATATCTTTTGATAAAAAATGTTTAAAAATATAAATTATAAGTTTTAAATGAATAAAAAAAAAAAAACTACTTGGTCTTCCCAACGATTCTAAAAGTAGTTTATTTTCTTTTTAGATAACAGTAAAATAGAATTCGTTCAAAATGCCAAACTGCAAACAGTAAAAAACTCTTGTTACGAAAAGATTTTCTCTTTTATTTGACAAAGTGACGACAACGGGGTGGATTTTTTCCATTACTCTATAAAAAAATCAGGCACAGACACTTGGAATCTTCAAAATTTTGTTCGATATTTTGTCCAAGTCCAAAGTCAGATTTTAAGAATCTAAAAAGTAGGCGTAGTTCTTTTTAATTGACTAATGTTTGCTTTTTCTGTCATTCTGTGTTTTAGTAAGATCTTATATTTAAATATTTTCTTACAGTGGTGCTTTTTAGGGTTCCGTACCCAAAGGGTGCTAACAGGACCCTATTACTCTCGCTACGCTGTCCGTCCGTCCGTCCGTCCGTCCGTCTGTCTGTCACAGGGCTGTATCTTTGTAACGGTAATAGATAACCGGTTGAAATTTTTACTGAATATGTGTTACTATAGCGTCTATCACGACAAATACTAAAAATAAAAAAAGTCTAAAACTTAAAGGGGTCCCCATACAAGAAACCTCGAAAAAAACGCTATCTTCGAAACGGTAATTCATACCAGCGTCAAACTTGGTCTGATTATTCTATGTACTATGTATTACATACTATGTAGTTTAGCAACAAATACTAAAAATAGGGCAAACATAGACATATGTGTTGGTACCTACGTAAGAAAGAGATGCAAAAATTCATATTTCGCGTACGTTCGTTGATGTCTTTTGATGGTATCAGGTAGATAGATGGGTGGTACAGAACCCTTACTGCGTGATTCCGACTCACACTTGGCCGGTTTTTTTATTGTGTACCTCTTCTTGTCGTTAAATTGCACTAATTAAATTGCAAATTAAGTTTCTTCTCGTAACGAACAAGCCCGTTGAAATTTTGAGAAAGTCCTAAAATCTGGCAGTTTGTCTTTGTTTCATTTTTTACATTGTATACAGTACACGGTAAACATCAAGTTATAAGTGCCAATATAAGCTGATCTCGCACTGTATAATGAGGCTGATGGCTTTCCGTATAATGAGGGGTCAGCTTATACTAGATATAAATAGCTTTTGATGTGTAGCCGTGCGTACGATGTGGTGCATTTTTGGCATTAGTAATTATCAATAAAAGAATCAAATGTTTTGGAGGTAGAAGACACTTTTGAACAAGTATTCCAAAATGAACAACGACCGAATGAACGGTTTGATGGCAAAGACTTCAACACTTTGTTTTGTACAGTCGACTGCATGACAGTGGTAACACTGCAATTCGAAAACCGCCCTTACTGCTTACGAAATAAAGATGCTGTCAATGTCAAAGTGTACCACTGACGTGCGGTCGACCGTGCGATATTTTGTTCACAGTGAGATTTGTAAAATCGGAATCGATGACGTACAATATTTTTTTATTGACCGGTCCGTGCTTTGCGTGATATTCTATGTTGCAAACAGTTCACTGAGATTTCTGAAAACTGGAGCACTACTTGAAGGCAAGGTTGCTAAGAAATACTTTTCTTACTTTTAAAACACATTTTTTTTCATAATTTTCAGCTGGTCAGCCAACTCGATGCCAGAATGGCTGGTCACTTTTTCGGTTAGTACTTTACGTAGCAGATCTTTCACTATTCAAAGCAAATAGTGGCAAACAGGTAGTCAATAATAAGCATTATTTGATTCGATTATCTCGTTTGGTCCAGCTATCATAACGGTACATAAATAAAGATATAAAGAAAATGTAAATAAATATTTAATTAATACATACTTGTGAAGCATCGAATTCTTCATCCAAAGCGTCTGTATCTAAAGAAGATCGCTGCTGATGTTGCAAAAGAAGAAGATGTTTTCTTCTTGAAGTGGGAGTTAGCAGTGCCAGTGCTCCAGGTGATGCAGCTAATGAACTAACATCTGATGAACTAAAAAAGATAAATATTTTAGACACATATTAAATTAACACAGACAAACACACTTTTACTTATTACAGACAATCTCCAAGAACTTCACAGTATTTACCTTATCACAGTCCCATTTTCAGTACCTGAATCAATTTGTAATACAGTCGTTTGTGATTCATTCCAATTTCCATCCGAATGATCCCTAAAATAAAATATTAAATTAGACTAAGCTCTTGAGTATATTATGGTACTTTAACTAAATAATCACTAAAAGCAATACATTTTTTCACACACCTGCTTGGATCAACTGTTAAAGATTCGTTTGAAGCGCATGGTGATACTTTATCCAAAGGAGTAAGAGTATTAGTAATAGTGTTAGAAATAACAGCTCGTTTTATTTTTTGGTCCACATCTACATCAACCGTAACTGGCTCTGGTGATCCTGGACTGGATCTAGCAGTACTGTAAGAAATAATAATAATAGATAAAAGATAATTACATAGAAGTATAAATGGCAAATATTTCACTAGGGGGTAGTGGTCCTTTTATTTCTTTCAAGTCTCACATACTACATTCTTTAGAATTGAAGGTATGAATTGAGCAAATGATTTGAAATCTGGCAAAAGGAAGTATGCTTTATTATAGCAAATTTTCTAGATGCTTTGCTAATATTTGCTAACCAAACAGTTTACAGCTAATTGTGATGCGTGCATACCTGCTTTCAGGAATATCATCCTTGTCAACTATAATTTCTGTCTTTTCTTCAAAACTTACGCTTCGATTTCTAAATGGTTCATGCTTGAAACTAATGTATCTTTCATGAAAATCTTCATATGGTGCATTCCCATCTGAAGAACTATGAAAAGAAATATGAATGAGCGCTGATAGAAGCATAGCATTCAAATTTTGTAAGCCACAAAACTAGCGGCGCTCTTGAAAAATAGAAGAATATGCTGTAAAAAGACCTATGCTAAGAAAAAATGCCTGTCTGTGGATGTTATGTGCAATGGACCTAATTCCTATGTGTTTATAGTCTATGTACAAAAGAATAAAGTTTACTATTACATCATTCTTACCTGAAAGATCCATCTGGTTCAAATCCAAAGATGCCTTCGTCTTTTATCGGAGTTTGATTATAATTTTGACCAATATACTGTGTATACATTGCTTCTCTCTCACGGTCTTCTCTAGTCATATTTTCTTGACTTGTAGACATAACTATAGGAGCATCTTTTATACCATCAGCACTCGTTTGTAGTTCAGTTTTTCTTCTGAAATCGTTTTTATTATAAATACCAGAATTAAGTTTGTAAAAAAACCTTCTTAAAAGCAGTAATTAATCACGTATCATCCAATAATAATAGACCCCTGTATATTATCATCATATTATAATAATTTACTTACACGTCTAGAAGAATTTCACCCTCAGACAAAGTTTTCTGGAGCATTCTTCTACTTTTCCTACGAAGTGTTGTAAATGGTATAGCTTCATCATCAGGTCTTGGCTCAAAATCTATAATAATTTCCTTTTCATTTTTTTCACTATCATCAGTTGTGGTAGCCGAAGTTTCAGTAGAAGGTTCAGATTGGAATGTGGACGCCTTTGAAAGTGGGTGCGATGAATTAATTGTCTTTTGTGAAGCATCGCTAGTACTTTTAGAAAGAATAGATCGTAACGATTTGTCACCTTTAGTTTGTTTGGCAATCTCTTGTTGAAGATATTCCAAGTTTCTGCGATTTAACGCCATACTTTTTTCAATAGTTTCTATATCATCATCTACAGTGTCATCTCTATCACTTTCATGGATAAATTGGAAATTTTGTTGGAAGTATTCTTGAGCTTGCCTCTGCAAAGCGCTTAGTTCTGATGATTTGTCAATTTGTGATGAAGAAGCTACAGATTTTACTGAGGAAGATGTGACGTCATCTGAGTCTCCTCTTTGAAGCGGAGACGAGGGCATCATCATAGCTGTTGGAGATCGAGGAGATCTGGGTGGCTCCTCTGATTGCGTTCTGTGTAGCCTTTCATGGTCGCTATTGATGAAACTGCAAATATTATAAAACAGTTTAACTCACATTATACCTCTGGACACAAATACATCGATACCTTTAATTTCAAAGGGTGTAAACAAAATGTTGGCGTATAAGCATTTTCTACTTTATAGATGGATAGTCAAAGAGTAAAAAATGTCTTTACGCCAAAATCTCGTTCACGCCCTTTGAGCTTTGAGATGTATCGACATGCATCCCAGATTTATTACACGTACATTGTTTAAATATTGTTTAAAAGTGGTGCGTTAAACTAAGGATAAGGAATCTATAGTAAATTATTTCTTACGTTTCTACTGTAGTCGCTATATCATTCGGTGACTCGTGACTAGCTAACCTATCGCCTCCTACTTCAGAGAAAGATTTTGTAAGTCTTCGAACTCCAACTGTAAATCCATTTGTTTGTACACCAGCGGCCACCATTTTTACCTAAAAGCCAACAAAACTATGTGATCCAAAGTATGTGTTTTCAAATAATTGTATAGTATTTAAAATATGTGAAAGTAATTATGTGTGCAAACGTTTTTTTTATATATTTCGACGATATTTGCAGTTACATTAATATATTGACTTTAATATCTTGTCGGATATCTGTGCATTAGCTATCAATACCCATTTTATTGTAAATTAATAAAACACTAATAATATTACAGTGTATGTGAAACATCATAATTATGCTTACCCTTTTAATAGTTCGAGGGCTTAATGACAAGTAATTGGGTGGCAACGGTTTTCTACCTAAACATACTTCTGTCTGTGTCGCTTGAGTTCTCATTACTCCTTTTTTTATAGAATCTGCAAAAAAACAGATAGATATTATGTGTTAATGCTTACAATATTTAAATTGTTGATTAAATCTGTGTACGTGGAAAAATAAAGGGAACTGTGTAATCCATGTGATGCAATATTGACAAGATTATACACATCCTCTTATATAAAACTAAATCCACCCAGTACTGCAATTAGCCTTCGGGCTTCACTTTTGTAATGCCACCAACTTACGTTTGTCAGGCTGGCCCGGCCCCGTGGCTTTACGTCGCGATATGTTTGTTATTCAAATGTACTCCTATTAGCGACCATAATTTAAACTAAATAACACTACTTCTACTTGTTAGTTATTGTTAGTAGAAGTTGTTATTACATACATACATACATATTATCACGCCTGTTTCCCATTGGGGTAGGCAGAGACTATGGATTTCCACCTGCTACGATCCTGACACACCTCTTTCGCTTCATCTACGTCCATTAACCTCGTCATGCATGCTCGTCGGTTTAGAGAACTCTTAACCTGGCATTTTTTGAGAACATCCGCGATTTGATCGCGATACGTTCGCCGAGGTCGTCCCCTTCCAACTCTTCCATCAACACTCGCTTCGTATACTTGTTTCGTCAATCTCCTCTCGTCCATCCTCTCTATTATTATGTCCAAACCATCTTAACATACCTTTCTCAATCTTTATCACTACATCTTCTTTCACTCCACAATGCTCCCTTATCACGTTATTCCTTACTTTATCTCTCAAAGTTACACCACACATACTTCTCAAAGCTCTCATTTCTACTGAATTTATTCTGCTTTCATGTTTTTTCTGCCATACCCAACTTTCACTACCATACATAAGTGTAGGCACTAACACTCCCCCATGAACACTCCCGTTGTTATTGTTAGTAGTTGTTATTGTTAGTAGTGGTTGGACTAGTATTTCGCTCAATTGTGACTGTCCTAAAAACCGTTAGGAATCCGTTGTCAGATCAGTTTGTTAGATTGATCTGACCACGGCCACTGTTTAGTGTCCTTGGTTAAATTACAGTGTCCGTAGTTAGACTGGTGGACGTGGTCAGATGGGTTAATTTTTTAATCTAACCACAGCCACTGCTAAGTGTCCCTAGTTAGACTGATTAAATTACGGTGCCTTTCGTAGACTGGTCGACGTGGTCAGAACGGTCAGCAGCAAGTTCTTCTAAATACCTATCGCTAAGTAATTTAACAGATAATCACACTAATTTCATAAAAGAGAAAGTGCGTGAAAAATAATTAATTTTGTTTATAGCTATACAGATAATAATATATGAATATTGATCAATTTTTTATTTTTTTTCAATAAACCAAATTACAGGCACTTGAAACGTCAAGCTCTAGTTGCACGATTTCAAATTGTGGGTCCTATGGAGAAGAACCGGCAAGAAACTCCATGGATATACTCTTTTTAAAATAGGTTATTATTTATTACATCAAATTCATTAAAATAATGTGAGTATAATGTAGGTTAATGTCAGAAATAAACAAATGAGAATATTGCCTTTAGAAATAAACCTAAAAAGAGTTGCCATAGTATGTAGGAGCTGAGCTGTCCCGACAGACGACACCCGTTTACGACCATGACGCAGCATCAGCCATCGCTTAACCCAACCATATTGAAGGAAAATTAGCGACCCAAAACTAACGCCACCATCAGCATGACAGACTCATACAGCTAGACAACGAATAGGCAAGAATATATAGAATTAATGTAAAAACATTAATGGCCACATGATACTTACATTTTACATTTTAATCACCTATTAAATTTTTCAAGCAGATCTTAGACTGAAGTGTCATAAAAGCTTGTAATGCAGTAATCAACCATGTAAATTTAACTAAATATTTGAAATTAGAATTTTGTAATGATAAATAATTTACATTAACGATAACTTTCTTAATCTCTCCAAGAAATGACCCACAGAGATTTGACCGTCACATAACAACATTTGGTTATTCATTATAAATTCGTCTCTTCCAATTTCTTCTTTTGTCTTTGGTTCTGGACTCCCACCTTTAATTTTTATGCTATAGTAGTCTGCATCATCTTTGAGACATTGTAATAATGTCATTACATTAGGGTGTTTTCTGCCAACCTTCATGTTTAGACTGTGATGCCAACCCTCAGCAAAATTGTTGGTTCTGTGGCGTTTCCCATATACAGATATACTTTGATCCATTCCGTATTTTTTAACCACTGTGCCATCATATATTTTATAAATTTTCCTAGCGATTGAGCCGTTACATTTTGAGTTTTTAAACAAATGGCATACACACATACATACATATTATCACGCCTGTTTCCCATTGGGGTAGGCAGAGACTATAGATTTCCACCTGCTACGATCCTGACACACCTCTTTCGCTTCATCTACGTCCATTAAGCTCGTCATGCATGCTCGTCGGTTTAGAGAACTCTTAACCTGGCATTTTTTGAGAACATCCGTTTTGAGATTTGATCGTGATACGTGAGGCAAAAACAAACAAAAAACAAACAAAACAAACAAACAAACAAAAACAAATGGCACAACCAAATTACTGACCCATTATTGTATTTTTTGTTTTTATAATATTGATACCCTGAATGTAACAACAGCACTTGCCCACGTTTCCTTTCAATATACACTAATGCCTGGTTCCTATAATCTACCATTACCGACGGTCACTCGTTTTTTCCTTAAAAAACGTCAAATATTGACATTAAGTTTGAAGTTTTTTCAAGGAAAAACGAGCCGTCGTCGGTAAAAGCAAATTATAGGAACCCAGCGTTAATCGTCATTCACTAAACCCAGCTCCGATGACGACATATTTTAGATTTTTTTTTTTTTTTTCAATTATTCACAAATCCAGGCAAATCAATTCCTATAATAGTGACATTTAATTGCACACATCAAAGAGAATATAACCACGACATGCATTTGACAATATATTATATATTTTTACTAGTCACTTTATCAAAGAAAACAATATATAAATACAACAATATATATTTTTACTTATTAGAATGTCCATTCTGACTATGGATACCTTTTGAGTGTAAGTTTTCCCTGGTTAGTTAGGTTAGATTGTATTAATCTAACCAAGGACACTAAAAAGTGACCGTAGTCACCTTAATCAAGCGATCTAACAACGGATACATTTTGACTTATTTTTTTTTATTTTTTTATTACTACTAGCGACGACGCGACGCCATGAACTGAACAGCTGATGGGGGCATATGTCTGTGTGGGGTCAAGTGTGGGGGCACTATACTAGGCTTCGTATAGTTTGATAAGAACCGATATGACGTACGTCAATTATAAAATGAATAACCAAGTTGCCAACTCGCGGTTCACACCTAATAATCAGACCTCTGCAGTCACTGTCGTTTTGTACAGAACTGAAAGAGAGGCACGAAAGGAGGGACGTCGGGTGCGCCGCTCAACTTGAATGAAAATCAACAACATATTTTTTAAATAAAAAAACTAAAACCTTATTGAAAAAACAGAAACAACTATGTTTTAAATTATTGTCATTCTTATATGTCTTCTTAATTTCATTTATAATATTTTTTACTCAAAAATGCATGTAATGTGGTCATTATTTTGACAACCTTGTTTGAGCAAAGTCGACCTTGCCGTTCTGTTTCAAGGAGCGGCTGACAAAGTTTTGCTGGTCGCTCTAACAGGCCGGCAAAACATTGCCGGCCGCTATTTAGACATTTCAACGTTTTAAAAAATCAAATGCAAAAAGATTTTATTTAAAACACATCTGTTTGTATTTATAGAGATAGGTACAAAAAGATTTTATTCCATATTTGGCTGTATAGTTCCAACTACCATTGCTAAACAAACAAAAAAAAAACAAAGAAGTAACAAAAGCGCGGGTCAGCGAAAATTTTATTTTTATTTAGTGAATTTTTTGTTAAAAATGAGCTCTCAAAGCGAAAATTCTTCCGATTAAATGTGTTTAACACCGCCAGACATTAAAGATGAAGCTAAATTAGTGGTTGAAAATAACCTCAAAGGAAAAATATAAGCTTGCATATGAAAAATTTGTGCAGTAGAAAATGAAGTAATAACTGAAGAAATAATACAGCAGGCAGTCAAACACCACATTAAAATTATCGCAAACTATTAGTAATATCAAACCGGGAAAGTCGGTGTTGAATTTTAGTAACTACTTTTCATAATTGTCATTTTAATTAAATTTCTATTTAATTAATATATATTCTATTTAAATTACTTGCTGGTTTTATTTAGATTAGGTACTTGCATTTTTGAGTAAAGCACTATACAAGCCTTGGCCCACTATGACTGCTTCGCTGGTCACGCTATGATTGCCGCGACCAGCAAAGTAGTCATTATAGACAGCGGCAGTAATGTACTAGTAAATAATAGAGATGGTTTTAAGATGTTAGTTTAAATTATTTTTTTTAGAGAAAACTTCAAGAAAACGTGTTTCGATCGTATTTTAAAAACACTATTGTGCAATAGTGTTTTTAAAATACGATCATGATTAACATATATTTTTTTCACTCCCACAAACTGAATAGATACAGCAATTTTTTTTTTTTAAGATGCTTGTCACCGTCTTAACTTTTTCTACACAACCTTCGTACACGCTTTATCCGACATACTGCTCACAGCACTTACCTAATACTACTACTTTAGCTTGCTCTGTTTGCGTTGGCCTTTGTACAGGGGGCGTTGGGTGGGAAGGATGTTGCGCCATCGGTGGAGGATAGTGGATCGGCGCCGGCGCAGCTTGAGTCATAAACTGCGGGTACGGCGGGAACGGTTGAAACATCACCGGCAGAGTTGAATAGGGTTTTGGTTCTGGCTGTAAATGAAAAACATTTTTAAATAGAAATAGTCTTCTAGAAAAAATAAAAGATGGTTTTTGAGAAAGCAATAGGAATTTATGGTCTTTTAGATATTACTCTTTTTTTGGAGAACGATTTCAAAGTTTTTCTATTGTCAATTTTTTACTGTATGA
The DNA here is from genome assembly GCA_949699075.1 of Asteroscopus sphinx. Classification (NCBI taxonomy): domain Eukaryota; kingdom Metazoa; phylum Arthropoda; class Insecta; order Lepidoptera; family Noctuidae; genus Asteroscopus; species Asteroscopus sphinx. The sequence goes on along the minus strand of OX453018.1, from coordinate 10,060,099 downwards.
ACTGTTCTGTGTTCACTTTAGATTGAGCAAAGTCAGCTACAAAGTGAGATTTGGCATTACAAATACATCGAATAAGGTTATTTGGGTTAAGTCTAGCATCGGTCGAATTTACCTTTACAACACGTCCATCGATAAGTCTCTCACAGTCTCTTCTAAAGCGATTGCCACTGACCGCAGCTGGCATTACAGAGTCGTCAAACGTGGTCAAAGTGTGAGAGCGAGCGAAAGACACGTGTTTTGTTCTGTAATACAAGAAGAGGGTAAAATTTTATGAGAATCTTAAGATTAAATAGCTTATTTAATAGACGATCATCATCATCATCATTTCAGCCGTAAGGCGTCCATTGCTGGACATAGGCCTCCCCCAAAAAGGGGGGATATGCCATAATCGCCACGATTGGCAGGCGATTATTGCATTATTTAGTAGATACATTCATGTTATTTTAATTAATGTAAAATTGATAAACGTCAAAGAGTTTCGTGAAGGCAAAATTGAAAGACAAGTAGAGAGAAAAAGAGAAAAAAGCATGGTTGAGAAAAGAGTGTAACAATAGTTTTTAACCAGCTGCAATAATTGACTTCGGCTATCTAGAAAATTTGTTAGTAAATAATTGTGGTTTAACGAGTTTTCTTGACCATTTTGCGTTTTTAGGGTTCCGTAGTCCTACAAGGAACCCTTATAGTTTCGTCATGTCCGTCCGTCTGTCCGTCTGTCCGTCTGTCCTAATCCTTTACAGCTTAATAACTTCTACAGTTATAAACATAAATAAATGAAAATTTGCAAAAAAATAGTGTAGATATAGATCTCAATTTTAAATTAATAAAAAAATCGTGATTACGTATTTTAGGGGTGGCGCCCATACATGTGAAATGGGGATGAACATTTTTTTTTCGCTGCACCCCCTCGTGTTGGGTATCATTGAATAAGTCTACTAAAATGAAGGTAATGTTTCATACATAGCTTTTTTATCAGGTGTACCATCTGCGAAATATAGCCCGCCAAAGTGGCTTGCAATGTGTCCCCCCCCCAGCCATTTCTAAACTATGCAACGTAGAAACTTATAATCTTCCACATTGATAGACCTTTGTAAAAACTCTCTTTTAAAGTTATTTCGAGTATAATTTGATAATAAATTTTTGAGTTATAAAGAGAAAACTGAAAAATACTTAAATCGTCCTAGTTCAAAGGTCATTGACCTTAGATAAAAATGATCTTAGCAAATAATGCTCCTTTAGCTACTTTCTATTAAAAAAAAATACAAAAAGTAACTTTGTGTTATATTGAAATGACAAACTTCTTAAATTTGGCGCTGTACAGCGCCATCTAGCGGCTAGTAGCAACACTCTCTGAGTCGCCAATGCTGCCGTCTATTGCATTTGGCACTTTATAGCGCCATCGAGCGGCGGCTACTAACAACACTATCTGAGTCGCTAATGCTGCCGTCTATTGCAAAAACTAGAATAGCCATGATTAATATTCGATTTGATTTGTTTGTAACACCTAGGAACCCTATAATACTGAGCATGGCCCGACATGCTCTTGGCCGGTTTTTTTCATTTATTATGGGTTTCAATTGGTTCCATAAATAAATAAAACATGTCTCAGTAGATAAATTTGATTCAGTAGTTTTTTAAACAGATTCGAATATATTGACAATATTGTTAAAGTAATCTTTCACGAATTTGATAAGGCAATCGATCCTAGCAATAAATCAACTAAAAAATGTGACATAAAAACATACTAAGAAACTAAACTGGAAGTCGAAAGCTGGAAATCGAACCTTCAGGTATGGCAAAATTGTTTGTCCTGTATTTTTATGCCACCAATGGATACAGTCAATAGTAAAACAAAAATGTGTCCTATATTGATGGAACACAACGAAATCTAACCCAACTTAGACACATTTCAATAAAATTATGATACTGGCAGCAAATTTTACTTTTAGGTGCAAATTGCTGCCAGTTTCACAGTGGACATACACTTTATTTTATTTATTGTTTTTCCATATTTCATGGACTTCGTTTAATTTTAAATACTAAGTTTGCTGGGCAGATTTTATACTTATTATTGACCATATCAAGATCAATCAATAGAAGCTGGTGGTACTTCTTCGCGATTGTGTTAGTTCGATTCCAAGCTAAGGCAAGATACTAAAAAAAAACTGAATGCAGAACTTCTCATTTAAAAAAAAAAATGAAGTCTCCTTCATGTAAAAATTCATATTTCCAATATTTAAAGATGGGACACTGTATATTATATTGAAAATGTCTACACTGCTGAATCTAACAAATAGTCAAAGCCAGAGCCATAATAAGCGGACAAGTGAACAAAAGTAACGTTTATGTAGTGCTGGCAAAAATACGTTACCTGTGGGGTGGTATGGTGAGAGGGGGTGGCGGGGGCGGCGGCGGTATAGGCGTGTGGGCGGGGCATCTGAAAACATCATCAATCAGGAACTATTATACAACGTGGAGATAACAAATACGACAATAAATGGAAACACGGTTATGACAAGTCTATAGAAGCATTTTAAACACATAATTAAGTTGTTTACCGTAAAAAAAAAAAAACATACATAACAAAAGATAACCAGCCCATTACTGTCCCACTGCTGGGCACGGGCCTCTTCTCAGTATGAGAAGGCTAAGGCCTTAGTCCACCACGCTGGCCTAGTGCGGGTTGTTGGACTGCACACACCATTGACAACTGTATGGAGCACTCTCTGGTGTGCAGGTTTCCTCACGATGTTTTTCAAGTGATAATCGAATATAAATCCGCACATGAATTCGAAAAGTCAGAGGTGCGGGCCGGGTTCGAACTCATACCTTCCTGCATGGAAGGCAAGCGCTCAACCGCTACGGTATCACTAAATAAATATTAATTAAATACATATTAAAACATCGAAATAATAAGTGAAACCATTTGTAATTAACTGTAATCAATGAGACAGCGAGTTTAAAATCATATGGACTCACACAGGTCTTTCACATAACGATCTTTGCCTAGAAAAATGGTACTTACCTACATTCAAAATTACTGAAATTTAAATAATTTTCTGTGGCTAAGCTATTAACTGGATTTTATTGATTTTTCGTGTACGATCAGAGAATGTGATATTCTGACCGTGGTTTTATTTGATATCGTATTGTCGTCTCCACTTTGTATGAATGTTTTTTTTATGTGTCCTGTACTTCATTTTATTTTTTAAAGGAAAGTACCTAATACTGCATTTAAGGATTTTTCAAAAGTGTTTTCCATGAGCTGGTAATCGATAAGTGTACCAAAAAGTATTATCCTGTATTTTTATGCCACGAATAGATACCGAGTCTATAATAAGGATTAAATCACTCTTGCAAACATTGTGTCCTAGATTGAAGGAAGAACACGAAATCTTACATAGCTTAGGTAGATTTCAATGAAATAGTACCACCGCTGCAAATTTTACTTAAATAAACAAAAAAAAAGTATAAACCGCCTTCAAAAATAATAAAATAATTTGTGTGCGAATGCATGTTAGACGTATTATTCTAAATATCCACCACAACAAGATCAAAAAATCGACATAATCAAAAGAGTGCAACTTTGTATTCTACAGAAAGGGACTAATTTTGAGCATTTGATAAATTGATTAATTTTGTATTAAAAATGTTAAAATTAATGGTCTTCCTTTTATTTGTGACACTATGTTATTTAGCAAAAAAAAATCCTTATGATGAAGCCTTTCGATCGGAATGATAAAGCTACAGGATGATAATTTTTCTCATGTAACGGGTTCGATTTCCGGTTCAACCAAGTCATTATTTAAATATCTATGAATGCAGTTTAAATTGTTTTTTAAATTCAAATAAAGTCTTCTTTCAGTAAAATGTTCCATCTACAATATTCAAGGTACTTTCCCTCCATGTGGCATATCCGTGGGACGGCCCTGTATATATCGGAGTTATGGCCGAAATTACATGAAAAAATATACCGACGAGTCGAGCACCTCATCCTTTTTGAAGGCGGTTAAAAATAGCAAGCTTGTTTTATTTGTTGTTTGTCCATATCTCATGGACTTCCTTTAAGCTTAGACACTATATTTGCTGGACAGATTTTATCCTTATTATTGAACCTATCAAGATCAGGAGCCATAAAAAAGAGGACGGTACTTTTTCGTAATTGTATTAGTTAGATCGTTAACGTTCGCTCACAATGGGCCTGATAAGAAGGCTCAAAGTCACTCAAAGGGCAATGGAGAGGGCTATGCTCGGAGTGTCCCTGCGTGATCGAATCAGAAATGAGGAGATTCGCAGGAGAACGAAAGTAACCGACATAGCCCGAAGAATTGCCAAACTTAAGTGGCAATGGGCGGGGCACATTGCTCGCAGATGGATGGCTGATGGGGCAGTAAAGTTCTGGAGTGGCGACCGCGTACCGGAAGGCGCAGCGTGGGTAGGCCCCCCACAAGGTGGACCGACGACCTGGTGAAGGTCGCGGGAATCCGCTGGATGCGGAAGACAGGACCGGTCGTTGTGGCGTTGTTTGGGGGAGGCCTATGTCCAGCAGTGGACGTCTTTCAGCTGAAATTATGATGATGATGATCGTTAAAAAATCTGTGTCCCAACTCAGGCAAGAGACTTTTTAATAATCTGTGAATTCAGTTTAAAAAAAAAAAAAAATATGTCTCTTTTAAGTAAAATTTCATGTATACATTTTTTAAAGTACAATCTAACACTGTTTTCTCAGAAAATTATAGATGTTTTAAGCTGGCAAAACCAAGTGGCGAGTGTCAGCCAGAGAGTTACGGGAACATTACGGTCGCGTTATCGCCTGAAAAACTTCCTCCCACCAAATACTAAAACAAAGCTTGTACAAGCCTTGATTTTCCCAATTGTTGACTATGGTGATGTATGCTACTTTGACCTGAATGCAGTTCTTCTCAACAAACTTGACCGCCTTCTTAACAACTGCATTCGATTCGTTTTCAATCTTCGTAAATATGACCATGTGTCTGAGTATCGTTTGCTTCTAAAATGGTTGCCTATCCGCCAACGTAGGCATATGAGGGCATTAACTACTCTATTCTCTTTACTTTTCTCTCCCAATTCTCCTTCTTACTTAACTTCTCATTTTCAGTATCTATGTACAAGTCATACTAAATATCTCCGCTCCACTAATAATCGTCTTCTCCAATGTCCTTCTCACCGCTCTGACTTCGTTCACTCTACATTCTTCCTGCAATCTATCGTATTATGGAATGCGCTTCCTCATGAAACCAGGATGGCTAACAGTCGGCTCGCCTTTAAAATTAAGTTAAGGAAATATTTCCGTGAACACAATTTAGCAGATTCAGCTCGACTTTGAATTATCTTGATGTTATATATTTATAGTTATGTATGTAGGTATGTATAATATGTATATTTTATTATATGTATAATTTTCTTAGGTATTTATCTATTTTTATTATATATAATTATAAGTCCGTAGTACGAAACATATTTTACTACTTTACTGGTGCATCTACCTTATTCTTTGTCTCTGCATTACCCTAAGGTTGTCTGGTAGAGAACGCCTATGGCGTTAAGACCGCCTTTGTACCTTGTTGTGCATAAAGAATAAATAAATAAATAAATGTTTTCGAGTGAAATCGGACAAAGTTAAACTTTATTTATACAAAACCCTAATTAAACAGTTCTATAATAGTTTCCTGGGAAATCTTCATCTATATCTGGTGACTCTGGATACTAATTTCTTTGTTAGACTGCATGCACCTTCAGGAAGCATAGTAATGGAACATCCGGTACATTTCACAAAGTTTTGTGCCAGTCCTCAATTTATCTTAATCCTCGGGTATATTCCTCAATTTATGAAACCCTGGACCATCCTTATCCATTATACTCATCGTCAGTATTTTGGCTTACCGTCGCTGCAGTAATTACCAGATATTACCCCACACGAGTGTCATTAGTTTGACAGAAGCTGAAAGCCTGCGGAAGGTAAATAATGGACCACTCTAGAAATTGCATTATGTTGTATGTGACAACGTTGATGTATTTGGTGATTAGGCTGTTGGACATTGGATGTATGTATGTTGGTTATAGTAAGGTCAGACATACAACGTGTTGCTGAAATAACTGAAAATATCTTAAGGGGTAATTATACTTATCAGAATGAACAACTTTTACTATGGGACTAATCCAGAAATCGCGAAATTTATGTAGGGAACAGCTGTTTTTTTCGCGATTTCAGGGTTGGTCCGCAGTAAAAGTTGTTCATACTGATGAGTATGATGACCCCTTAAGAGATTTTCACCTATAGCGGCCACAGCGAATACTGTTACAGTAAGGGGCGGCGGCGGCGTATCGGCCTAGTTAGTTTTGTTTTAGTTATCGCCTTTAGCGATAAGACCGCCCATGTACCCATAATTTATACGTTGTTCCTGTTTACTACTATTTTCATGGTGTACAATAAAGTATATTCTATCTATCTATCTATCTATTTTTATAGGTAGAAATCTATATTTAAATTTCTATGGCAGGTATATGTATAACTATGAGAAACTAACTTGCACATACTTCCAAATAAAAAAGCTTTAACTCTTAGTTCAAAAATAAACAGCAAACAATCATTGTTACTAGAAACAAAACAATGTTTAGAGCTTCCACTTTGAGTTGCTTAGTTTTAGTACAGTTTACTTCTAGTTCCGACTAAAACACAATATGCCGATCGAGACTGCGTAAAAAAATGTATAGTATGTACTACAATACCCGGTTTTGTGTGGTGCAGTGACATTTATTTTGTTGTGTAGTTACTGCTGCAGCTAGCCGTGAAATAACCGACCATTGTGATATAAGTTGAAAGAGGCCAATGTCCATAACTGATCTGCGATAGACTGAGTTGATTAATCGATAGTCGCGGACCTTTAAATGCAACAAACATCAAAAAATATTTCACAAAAAAAAAAATTGTCTTAAAACACAGACATAGTAAAAAATATAGACGAAGAGCTGCGAACAATCTAGTGAAGCTATAAAAAACTATGCTCCCTCATGTACAACCAGCGCTCTTGCACACACATGCGTAGTGGTAGTAGTAGTAGAGCTCCTTTGTGAAAGAGCTCGTCCGGGGAAGTACTACCACCGTGCCTACTTCTCCGCCAAATAGTGATGCTTGCATTGCTGTGTTTCGGTCTGAAGGGTACGGGTGCCGGTGAAATTACAATCACATGAGACTTTCCATCTTCATGTCTCAGTTTGGCGAACCGACTTGCGGTACCATTTAGGCAACAGCCTAGGTGGTATTGAAGTTGTTATGGGCAAAGGTAACCGCTTAGCATCAGGTGGGCCTTTAGCTCGTTTCGCCATCCTATACTATAAAAAAAAAACATGCACTTCAAACCGTGCTCACCGCTCTCAGTACACATGTCGCGGCAACGTCCAGTAAGCACCGTGAAAGCAAGTATCTTTCAGGTGCATGGTGTGTGCGTGAGCACTGGTTGTACACGAAGAAGCATAGTTTTTTGGCTTCACTATGATTGTTTGCAGCACTTCGTCCATATTTTTAGTATGTGTGTGTCTTTAAAATACAAACTGAATTGAATCAGTGATAAATGTTTCATGACATCCCAACCAGCAACACTATCATTTTACAAGAAAACTCAAATATTAATCAGTGTAAAGGTTTATTTTATTGGTTCAAGAGCCGTAGAACTACACTCTATAGTGGATATGCATCATTTGACCTTCCTGACCTTTTCTCCGCATGACATGACGTCACAAAGGGATGAAACAGAAATAAAATGCTCCACGCGACATATTGAGGTTTGTTATGTAAGTATAGTATCATCAGTAATGCATGAAGTGTAAGACTTATTCCATACAGCATCGATATTTGACTTTGTTACTGTTGATATTTTATCTTACCATCTTTACAATTGAGTATATTATTGCAGCGGCCGGCAACAGAGGCATTGATGGACGAACGTGAAAACGTGATCGTGAGTCCATCAATGCCTGGTTGCGGCAAAGGCTTGTCTAGTACTTCTCTCAAATAATGCGCGAAATTTCGACTTTTTTTTTTTTTTTTTATGATTTATAGATCTGCTCTTGACCACAATCTAGACAGCTTTGTCAGGATGTGGTGTGTGTGTCTTTAAAATACAAACTGAATTGAATCAGTGATAAATGTTTCATGACATCCCAACCAGCAACACTATCATTTTACTTAGTAGTAGTACCGTGACGAACAACAATATTTTTTCACGCGACAATATGTTAATTTGTTTCCTACAGCTATAATTGCAAGCCAGTTTGAAAGGAGATGTCCGCTTTTTGTATGGACGTTGGTTTTTTATCCCGACATAATTCTAAAGAGTACTTTGGTACTCTGAGTGTAGTTTGCTACACTGATGCAAAAGCAGCAAAAATAAGAATCTTGGAACAATTGAAAAAATTATTTTAGACCCCACCACTTTTAAAAGAAAAGCAAGAACACTCGCACAACCGACCGAGTGTTGCGTCTCCCTTCCACATTCAGTCAACGCCAACTACTTTCATCACTTCATCAGGTCGTTGGTCCACCTGGCTGAGGGGCGCCCCGATACGTTTGCGGTCTCCACTCAAGGACTCGTCTACTCCAGCGGCCATCGGTTCTTCGACAGACATGACCAGCCCACTGCCACTTCAGCTTACTGATACTACAAGCTATATCGGTCACTCCGGTTCTTCTCAACCGGTTCTTTGCGCAACTTCTATTTACACCTAAATAAAAGCGAATAGAATAGAAATGTTTATTTACACTCCCTTACAAAAATATTACAATTCCTTCAGCCGTCTAGGTCGTCCTAAGGTTCTTTTGAAAAGAAAAAAGATAGAAGAAAAAATAAACAAAATTTTATTGAACAAAACAACGTCGTCAAAGAAACATTTCGTTGTGTTTTTATCTCTAGGAGAAACATTTTCTTGGAAAATTATATCTAAAAAGATATCGAACTCTCTTAGGCAACGTTTCGAGGTTTAATGTACCCTTTTAATTAAAAGAACTGGTTGTTCTTAGAAATGAAAATGCGTGACAAAGCTTTTTTTGTGTTAAATAACGAGAGTTTAACGTTGTCTTTGTCAGCAATTAGTGGTAATTTTTCTTTAAAATCTGTTTCAATTTGTTTGCAATGTCACCGCAATACATTTCTAACCTAATCATATTAATTCATATATATTCATTCATATTTCATTTATATTTTTATTCCTATTTCATATTAATTGTTTATCAAATTATCAATATGAGTAGATGAATTTTAAGCGAATGAATTTTAGATGAATGAATTTTAAGTAGGTAAAATGGTGTCGATTCTCTTGTTCACGAACTAAACTTATTTTAAACTATCGCTCTCTTTTACTAATAGTAGATACAAGAAAGGGATAGCTGCAATTTTAGAACTGTCAAATTAGTCGGAATTAAGTTTTCCATACAAATTTAGTCGTGATCTCGAAATACAATGAAATGTAACACGTAAACCAATTTGACAGTTCTAAACTTGTTGCCATCCCTTTCTTGTATCTACTATTAGTAAAAGAGAGCGATAGTTTAAAATAATTTTAGTTCGTGAACAAGAGAATCGACACCAATGAAATGAAATTTAAGCTAAGATTTATTATTCTCAGCTTAAATTTAAAAATTACGACTAATGCAACGACATTCTCTTCATGTCAAACTTTGTGATATTTGGAAAGATGTCTTACAAAATTTAGATTTATCACCAATTTTGCTGCTGTAGTATTCAGAAATTTATATCTTTAAACAAAACTAAGGTCCAATATTCTACGTAAAATTACACTTACTGCACTTTAGGCAGTTCAGGAGTAAATGCTCTCCATTCTTACCACCTTACATCGTCCTCCTATTTTATATTATAATTTAACTAGGTACTGCTGTGGTCTTTTTGTAACCAATAGGCTATTTTAATGTATTTTTAAGATATATTTATAATACTTACGGAATTATAGAAGGTGGTCGAGGTAACGAGCCTCCTCGACTGACTGACGCGATTTGGTCCACATTATAATTTTGGGGCCAACCCGCGTTATCTTCTATTACCGATCTGAAACAAAAATCATAGAATCAAACTTGATGTAAAGGTTTTTATTATATCTAAAGGTGGACTTTCGTGGGTCGCAGCCAGTGTTGGATCAATCAACATTTTTTTTCAATCAATTGATCAGTTATGACTAATTTAGTCATGGTTAATTTAGTTATGGTCGGTAGCGTGAGTGGGCGGACATTTTGTTTTGTTTAGTCGGCGAAAATTATTGGTTTAAGTTATCGGTGAGCGGCCGATGCGACAGTCACACACGACCAACACGCTGCGGCTGAACCGACACTACAACAGTGTGAAAATGTATGCCGTCGGCCATACGTGTCTGTCGCGAGTCTCGGAGGCGAAGCCATACGTTTTCATAGTGTTTAGAATTGTTACATCAGCCGTGGTGCGTCGTTCGCGCACGTCTGTCGCATCAGCCGCGACCAGTGTTGGGAAAAATTTAGTTTCATTGATGATTGATAACTGAGACTGAATGAGACTAATGATTGATGATTGATTAATTCAATCATGGCGTGGTGATTTATGATTGATTAGTTTGAAATTCCTGGCATCTATTTCCCGATAGATATAATCTAGTGCTCTTCAAGGCTCGAATAAATAAGTGTTTGCTGAGCAAACTTGCACTATCGTCGACCGCACCATCGCTTACCATCAGAGACTCTAAAATACTATCATCGCTTTCTCTTTCAATTCACAAATCAGTAGTTCCTCCTCGTATCCGCCAGGGGCGCTACTGATTTTACAATGAAAGTCATCGAATTCGATGGGAGTATTGGTAAGTGTCAAACTCGTACTAGGTCCCCAGGTGAGGCGGCAGTCAAAAGCAAGCCTATTAGTAATAAAGAAACCTTAAAATTCATTGATACAACTTGATAGCCTATCCAAGAAGTACCTACAATAGCAGCAAGAAACGTGCTTGGAAAGAAAGAAGCTTTTATTTTACAACACACGTAATGCTAAGAAGGCCAGAATAATCAAGTCAATTGGTACAGGATTTCAACATTCAAGAGCGAAGGACTTCAGAGCTTCTACTTATGTAAATTGTGAAAAAATACTGAGTGTAAAGATGAAGCGAGGAACAATTTTGTGAATGAAAGTTAATAATTACATTGTTATTATACCGTATCCCCTAGCCAAGGGTCATTAGAGGAACACCGTGGTGGTTTTTAGTCGGTAAGAGTCCGACACTGGCTCCGCCTTCCCCAGGCGGAGTGCGTCCATGAGGACTTTCCCCACGAAAAAAAAAAAGTATGTAGGCACTCGTGTCGATTCTCTTGGTCGCGAACTAAACTTATTTTAAAATATCGCTCTCTTTTACTAATAGTATATACAAGAAAGGGATGGCAACAATTTCAGTGCTGTCAAATTAGTCGGAATTAAAATTTCCATACAAGTTTAGTCGTGATCACGGAACGTGCGACTAAATTACAAAGAAATATAACACGTAATTTGACAGCACTTATAATGTTGCTATACCTTTCTTAACCTCTTCTTAGCCTTTTCTTACCTTTCTTACTAATAGTAAAAGAGAGCGATAGTTTAAAATAAGTTTGGTTCGTGAACAAGAGAATCGTCAGCATTTTTATCTTATTTTATATGAGGTTGTTGAATTTTTTTGCTGCAAAATATATTTTTCAAGAGAAGCTTTTTCAAGATACGGAGCTAATCAAAATGAGCTCAAACACCAACAATCTACTGTTATTCATTGAGGAGTTCTGTTGTCTCTATCATCAGATTAGCGCCTAAGCACCGTAATATTGCATTTTCACTGGGCTTAAATTATGTCTACCTCGACTACCTGTACTGTACGACTGTCTGTATGACTGCCTCGTTGGTCTAGTGGTTCCAAGCGCGACTGCTGAGCGTGGGGTCCTGGGTTCGATTCACGGGTCGGGCAAACTGTTATTGGGTTTCTTCATTAGGAAATTCTCTATCTATTCTAGAAAATATATATAGGCTCGCCCCCTATTACATGGGACTATAACATAACTGGCGAAATGTTGGTGTACTATACACCTCTGCCTACCCCTTCGGGGAAATACAGGCGTGATGTTATGTTATGTTATGTGTTAAATTATGTGTACCAACTTTCACCCAATTCTGATAGCAGAAACTGGTTCAAAATTTTCTTGCAAGTTTAATCCCATAAACATACTAACTCACTAACAAACAAAAGTGAAATAAAAATAGCTTGTAATTATTTATCTACTAGAGGTGTATTCAGTTTATTGGTATGACTTAAATAAATATAAGTTTACCGATCGGACCGCGTAGCAAGTTTTTAAAGCTTGATGGCTTGGTCCTGTGGGTATAGTTACTTATTATAAAATCCAGTGGGTCACCCGCAAATGAATAGAGTAGCGATAAGTTTACTTAAATCGATGTTAATTATTATTATATTGTTTATTTTATATATTTTATTTTGTTTACTTTTATTTTATTTTTTATTGTTTATTATTAATTTTTTGTTAATTTAATTTGTGTTATTTCAAACACAATGAAAATTGTTTCTGAATAAATAAATGAAACATGAAAAAAAAATGAAAATGAAATGAAAATGAGCCACTTAAATCAAATTTTAAAACTTGCACACGATACTTTTAGCATCGTCGATCGGCGATTTTGTGACTCCATCGATGCTGTATCGCATTTTGGCAACTTGCTGTGATCGATCGTGGTATCAAAATCCCACTTTTAGTGACTGCAAAGAAGCTGCATCTTGTTTTGACGACTAACTGCGTTCCATTTCAGTGTTCAGTCGCTGCATCGAGCGAACGTCCAAAAAGCTGATCGCTGCGACTAATTTGTGTGTGCGGACCTTCGATAAAAAATACCTAGATTCCCGATCAGCGCTTCAAAAACGGCCAGAAGAATAACAAATAAAAAATAAAATAAAAAAAACACAAATAATTTTATGTTAAAGTTTATAATCAATTGAAGTTGCTGATAATTTAAAACTTTGGTTTTCGTAGTAGGAAGTATAAATATTTATCTTAAGCAATCGGGGCCACTTTAGTGCTGTAGTTTTGTTCCTGATCATATATCTTGTACTATTATTGATCGAAGGTGCGGACTGAAGCGTTCGGACGCGGCATCGAGCTTCCGAAAATTTACTAAATCGTTGATCGCCGATGCTAAAAGTAGCAAGTCTGCTCTGCCAAAAGCCAGAAAAAGTGAGTAGTCACCACTACAAGTAAAAGCTTGAATAATACAGTAAACTGACACTCTCACATTAATCATCCCTCACTTTTATCCTTTAACTTTTGAATTAAATATAAAAAGGCTTTTTACGGAACACGAGGCCTTAAATCAGAAATATTCCAACACCCTTTTCTTGTAAGATTTACTGCCTAACTAAATAGGGTGAGATAAATAGCGAAGAGTTAGTTACTGTAACGGACCCATTCGTCTGGAAAATACTTTAAATGTCAATGACTAAAATAATTATTTTTGGGGTATATGTTTTGCTGAAGTAAAACTTCTTTACGCACGCTTGACTTGGGGAGTAAGCTGGTGAATGCGTTACGAAAAGTGTGAATGCGTTACGAAAAGTGTGAATGCGTTATGAAAAGTATGATCGGGCGAGGTGAACGGAAGTTGAGAGGAGATATAAGTTAGTGAAGATAGAAAGAGAGAGAGAGAGTTACGTTTCGTATATTACTGTAGGAGCAAGAGAGAGAGGTGCGAGCACACATTTTTATTTTTTTTAAATGAAGTTTTACTTTAGTCGTGTGGTCTAAATCACACTCGTTTTTTTATGTATAACATGGTTATTAAAGGGAATTTTATTAGGGATTCCCCAAATCCTGAAATAATTTAGTCACTAAAATGTTTATTCTATAGGGCAATAGTATCGAATCAAAAAGGCTGGTGTTTTGTAGGTATCTAATACTTTTTTTCTAACTAACAAAAATGCAACGCACAATACAGTTATGGTGTTTGTATACGGCACGGGTAACATACGCATGTTGAGGCACTTGCGCGGGTTACATGCATCGTGTAAATGGCCGTGTTAATAGCTGCGCGGGTCCAGTGCCTTATGAATTTATATATATATAATGTATGTATTTTATGTATGTACCTATTTATGTATATAATATCTTAATATAATAATTTTACTTGTAAATATTTTGTTAGATAAGTTTTAACTTATCTAACAAAATATTTACAAGTAAAATACATTTACATTTATGTAGACAACATTTTCGTTATTCTGTTGTACAATTGTTTTTATCCTCTATTAATATATCAACATCTCTCTATCGCTCTAAGGTTTGCTGTAAGAAAACTCATTTTTGAGTTAAGCTCGCCGATGTACATAAGCTTTCCTACTGTAATAATAGTGTGTATAGGTGTGTACAATAAAGTATAATAATAATGTACAGCATTGGTTTGCGCCTGTAGCCCGCACTAGTTACATGTTTCAGTTATATGCAGCATTACGATGTCTGCTCAATTATAAGAATTAAATCGAGGTTTTTGCTAGCATGACTGACATAATAAACGACGAACGCTGGCATTTAATTGTTAAATTATTATTTTTATCCTGAATGAGCTTGCGTTTTACAGCTACCTGATGCTAAGGGATCGTACTGTCATAAAACATGACCCCCACAATTTCCATTACGAAAAATCCCTTTCAATTACGAATAATCGCAAATTTTCCACTTTTTGTAACACACGGTTAAGGTCGTGTGCTACAAAGTACAAGAACAACAAAGACAGCAAGCACAGTTCAGAGTTCGAATAATAATTTTCTTCAACTAAAATTGTTCGTATAGTTAGGCATAAGAGCGTACACAAAATGAGGCGCCACTGTCTTTCATTGCAAATTTTAAACTTTCAAAATTACGTTTTGGCAGAACTTTGGATAGTCTTATTCATATAAATTCTATTTAAGTGTTCACATGCACATTTCTTGTATGATAAAACAAACACAAATTGAAACAATACTGACAAAGTTAGAAAATTTGTTCCGATTTAAGACGTTTTTGGCAAACTGTATCTTTATATACATAAGTTTAAACGTAACCCACATTTGAATTCTCAAGAACATTTTTAATGATCGATGGTTTGGTTTACCTCAAAATCAATTATGCAAGTAAACGTCGTGAAGATAACGAATTATTCTTTACTCCATGGCTATGTAAATTTCAAAAGGTTGCCTCTCAAGATGGTAGATGTTTGTTCTTGCCAAAAATAGAAGCATCGATATGGAAGAATGTATGCTAGCCAGAATATTCTTTACAATATGATTGAATGATTGTATTGTATTGACAAATCCTCTTCATTTTTTGAATTTATTTATTGGTGAACTCGGCCGACAGAATCTCGGCCAAGTGGCCGAGTTGAACAATGTAAGTAATAGGTTTATTCAAACAAAAAGGAAATAATGCTCGTGAGCTATTTTTTTTTTTGCCCGACCCGGGAATCTCACCCAGGATCCCACGCTTGGCAGTCGAGCTTGCGACGACTAGACCAACGAGGCAGACGTTAGATAGACAGAGTCAGAAAAAAAGAGTCCATAGAAATAACAGTACTGACTGTGGCCACTCCATCCGGGTGAAGTCTTCATCCTCAGGCATCCAGGTGTAGCGTTTGGGGTCAGGTTGACTGCACACAGACCGTGGACGTCTGCGGAAGTATGAGCACTCCAGATCGGCGTCGTATGCGCATAGCTCGGGTGGTGCCGGGGAGGGTTGGCCAAACCTGGTGCAAATAGAATCAGAAAATGATTTAATTATATATTTATAAATAAATAAATATTTTTGGGACATTTTTACACAGCACCATCTAGTCCCAAACTAAGCAGAGCTTGTGCTGTGCGTACTAGACAATGGATATAATACTTTTTTCTTTTGTAAATACATTCTTATAATAAATAGAAGAAAAGAAAGAAAGAAAGAAAGATTTTATTTGGCACAGGACAGTGACAGCACAACAAATAACATAAAATAAAGTACTAAAATAGATATAAGTAAAACATGAAGTTGCTGCCGGGCATGCCCATGCCAAAAGGGTCACCAACTCAGCATGTGCTGGCGTTGAACGTCCAGCGCTGATTTTCAGTTGGCACCCTGCAGCAACACACAAACACTTATGTTCATCACACAAATATTTGTGTCCAGTGGGAATCGAACCCACGACCTTGTGATCAGCAGTCCGACCCTCGAACCACTAGGACCACAGAGGTCGTCAAAAAATACTACTACAAATAAAAACTACTACTACTACTAAAAATAGATGATAAATACCTGCATCAAAAACTAAAATGGTTAAGCGTACCTAATCTCTAACTTACCTGGGATACCTCTGTATTGGTGCATAATCGGTGTTGAGATTCTCATCTGAGGGCACACGCCGCCGGACGCACACGGATAGAAATGATGCTCTGAAACAAAATCATATTTTGGTTTAGGTTGTCTGGAAGAATAAGAATGTTTATTTGCTAGAAATGAGTTACATAAAGTAGTGTAGGGACACTGCTGACGCATGGGTTTATAGTACAAGGCGCTTAATTGTATTAGCGCAGCGCAGCAGTCGTCTCCCCGCAGCCATACAGTTAGGTCGTAATTATTCGTAGTAATTATGTAGTCTATAATTATGTATCTGGTACCAGTAAAGTATATATCTAAATAAGTGCTTCATTCCAACGACTTTGAGACCCCGCCCCCTAAAGTGGTGACCCCGACGTGATTATAAAGTAAAGTAAAAGACCCCCTAAAGTAGTTATCATAAAATAAAAATCCGTCATTTCGCCTAGTTGGCATGCAAAATTTTAAGTAAGCTATCAGTAGTGTCTAAAATAACGCAACATATCTAGCTTATCTTTTACATGTAAGGTACAAATTAGGTAATTTAGCTTTTAGAAATTATCTAAAGCGATAAGACCACCAATTTTACATATTTTGCATAAATCATGTATGTTGCTTATTTATGTGTATATCATAGAGGATTTATATTGTACTGTATTTTAATGGTAAGATTTAAAAACTTTTTAACAAAAAATTGAACCGACGAAAACAGAAACTGAAAAGCGAAAAATAACTAATTATGAGTCGGCGCCAAACGAACTTTTAACAAGCAAAGTGCGTGTAAGTTGCAAGTGGCCGAGCGGAGAACGCATTTTTGGAAAGTTATTGTTTATCGTTGAAAATTTCTCGTTGTGTTTGATGTGACGTTGTTTTTATTATTTATTTAAAGTAATTTAATGATCTTCGTTGATTGGTTGTTTGGCGCCGATTCATGATTAGTTATTTTTCGCTTTTCAGTTTCTGTTTTCGTCGGTTCAATTTTTTATTAAAAAGTTTTTTTTTTTTTTGTGGTTGAAATCTAACTCCAGTTCTCCATTATGTCGTAGTGTCTAGAACTATATTTATATGTGTCAAGTTTCAACAGAATCGGTTAACAGTTAAGAATTCAGTGGGTGAACAAACACTCATCCCCTGTTTTACTACCCTTAGGGGTGGAATTTGATTTTGAAATTTAAATGGGACCAACTTCGAGGTATACCCTATCCATTAAAAAAAGAATCATCAAAATCGGTTAGGTAGTTATGCGTGGTCATACATAAAAAAAAAAAAAATATATATATACGCGTCGAATTGAGATCCTCCTCCTTTTTTCCGTCGGTTAAAAAAGCAAACAGATGCAAGATGTGATGTGCGGATTCGAAGATGCCTGAGGCATTGCGACTACGCGATCATGGCAAGTGCGAACAAAATTCTTGCGAGCCCGCGATCAAACGTACATACATACATACATATTATCACGCCTGTTTCCCATTGGGGTAGGCAGAGACTATGGATTTCCACCTGCTACGATCCTGACACACCTCTTTCGATTCATCTACGTCCATTAACCTCGCCATGCATGTTCGTCGGTTTAGAGAACTCTTAACCTGGCATTTTTTGAGAACATCCGCGATTTGATCGCGATACGTTCGCCGAAGTCGTCCCCTTCCAACTCTTCGGTTCGGATAGGTAGATTATTATATTAGTGTTATAGATTATCACGTGATCATGTCATGTCACGAACAAAATACGCACGAACTTGCAATGGTCGCGTCGCGCTTTGTCAATACTGCCGACAAACTGTTCTGCAGTTTGGCAGTATGTTTTGTTACATTATGTATTGATGTATTGTGTAATTGTTCGTTGAACAAATAATATAAAAAAAAACAACAACCACAATAGCAACAACAACGTAGGCCTTCGCCTTATGGACAACGCCTTAGACCTGCAGTGTGGAGGTTAGGAAATAAAACACAAAAATGATTTATCAGAAATAACAGACGAATATTTTACAGTCGATCAAGTTTCTCCAATACATAGAAAATCATCATGTCTAGAATCAATTAAACTGAAATGAAATTATAAAAATAAATTAGGCTTTAATTTGTAAAGACAGGTCATTCTTTGCATAACGCACGACACGTCCATCAAGATTATAACTGCTAAACGAAATTTATTATGCTAACTCGATAGACTTTAAAAACTCTTAAAGACGTACAGGAAATCATCAGTTTCTTGCCTCGATCGTGAAGGTCATCATCATTATTTCAGATGAAAGACGTCCACTGTTGGACATAGAAAGGAAGAAAGAAAGAAAAATGGTTTATTGTCCCAGTTAACGGCGCGCAACATTTAAATAACAGTGCAACAGAAACACAAACAGGTAACTAACACGTGGGTATATAAAAAAAGAAAACAAAAAAACACAAAATATAAGGAAAGTACAGTCGACATAAAATATATAGGCCTCAGCCAAGCATTGCCACAACGACTGGTCCTGCGCTTCCCGCATGCAGTAGATTTCCGTGACCTTCACCGGTAGGCCAATTCACGTAACTAAATAAAACTTTTTAACAAAAAATTGAACCGACGAAAAGTGAAACTGAAAAGCGAAAAATAACTAATTATGAGTCGGCGCCAAACGAACTTTTAACAAGCAAAGTGCGTGTAAGATGCAAGTGGCCGAGCGGAGAACGCATTTTTGGAAAGTTATTGTTTATCGTTGAAAATTTCACGTTGTATTTGATGTGACATTGTTTTTATTATTTATTTAAAGTAATTTAATGATCTTCGTTGATTGGTTGTTTGGCGCCGACTCATAATTAGTTATTTTTCGCTTTTCAGTTTCACTTTTCGTCGGTTAAATTTTTTGTTAAAAAGTTTTATTTTTCATTTTTTTGTGGTTATAATCTAACTCCAGGTCTCCATTATGTCGTAGTGTCTAGAACTATATTTATGTGTGTCAAGTTTCAACAGAATCGGTTAACAGGTAAGAATTCACAAACACTCATCCCCTGTTTTACTACCCTTAGGGGTGGAATTTGATTTTGAAATTTAAATGGGACCAACTTCGAGGTATACCCTATCCATTAAAAAAAGAATCATCAAAACCGGACCACTCTGTAAAAAGTTATGCGTGGTCATACATAAAAAAATAAAAAATTATATATATATACGCGTCGAATTGAGAACCTCCTCCTTTTTTTCGTCGGTTAAAAAAGCAAACAGATGCAAGATGTGATGTGCGGATTCGAAGATGCCTGAGGAATTGCGACTACGCGATCATGGCAAGTCAAGATCAAAATTCTTGCGAGCCCGCGATCAAACGTACAGGTTTCGAATAGGTAGATTAGTATATTAGTGTTATAGATTATCACGTGAGCATGTCATGTCACGAACAAAATTCGCACGAACTTGCAATGGTCGCGTCGCGCTTTGTCAATACTGCCGACAAACTGTTCTGCAGTTTGGCAGTATGTTTTGTTACATTATGTATTGATGTATTGTGTAATTGTTCGTTGAACAAATAGGTAATATAAAAAAAAACTACAACCACAATACCAACAACAACGTAGGCCTTCGCCTTATGGACAACGCCTTAGACCTGCAGTGTGGAGGTTAGGAAATAAAACACTGAATGACTTATCAGAAATAACAGACGAATATTTTACAGTCGATCAAGATTCTTCAATACAAAGCAAAGTCATCATGTCTAGAATCAATTAAAATGAAAAGAAATTATAAAAAATAATAATTAATTAACAAAAACAAAAACCCAACTGCGTGTAAAAATAACAGAAAAGATATAAACAAGACTTATCAACGCGCAGTCGGAGGCTACGTATGTTTTTGGTCATGAATTACATAATAGTTCATATACGTGGGACACTCAGAAAGTTTTGCGAAACTAAAAAAAATTGTTCTATACGTACATATATTTTTATCAAATCTTTTCAAAGTACTTTCCACCAGCCTCTATACAAAGATTCATGCGCCTAAACCAGTTTTCAAAACACTTTTTCCAGTCCGCCGCAGACACCTCGTTTACAGCCTGCTCGAACGCAGCCAGCGCATCTTCCGGCGACAAAAATTGTATCCCTTTGAGCTGATTTTTTATTTTTGGGAATAAAAAGAAGTCACACGGTGCTAGATCAGGGCTGTAAGGAGGGTGACCCAGGAGTTTGACTGGCGTGCTGTCCAGGAAGTCCCTCGTTTTGAGTGCGGTGTGCGCAGGTGCATTGTCGTGGTGGAGCAGTAGCCCGCGGAGCCCTGTGTTTGGTCGCTTGTTGCTTATAACAGAGAAAACTTCTGGCAAACATTTGGTAGTATACCATTCGGCATTAATGCTTCTTTGATCCCGTAAGGGAATTGATACCAAGTGGCCAGTCAAATTAAAAAAGCTAGCGATCAAAATCTTACCCCCGCTTCTAGATCGCTTCACTTTGGTAGGCGTTGGCTCATTTTGAAACACCCAAACAGTCGACTGGCGCTTGGTTTCTGGGTCGTATTGATAAATCCAGGACTCATCACCTGTAACGATGTCGTAAACACGCCGAGACGAGCCTGCTTCAAATTTGTTAAGCATATCACGGCACCATTCCACCCGGGCCTGCTTCTGAGCATCGGTGAGGTTGTGCGGCACCCAGCGTGATACTATCCTCCTCACGCGAAGATGGCTGTGTAGAATCTCGTGAACGCTTCCCGATCCAATCTTCAATATGTGTTGAATCTCCTGATATGTAATTCGCCTATTGTCTTGGATTAAATTTTTCACTGCTAGCACGTTTTCTTCGGTAACAGCCGTCAAAGGGCGACCGCTTCTTTCGTCATCCCCCAAAGTTGGTCGACCGCGCTTGAATTCGTTATACCAACGATACACGGTTGCCTTGGAAGGGCCTTCATCCATGAATGCCATTTGAAGTCTATCGTACGATTCATCCGGTTTCAGGCGACACTTGAAATCGTATAAAATCATAGCTCTAAAATGTTCCCGGCGCAGATCCATATTTCAGTGAGACACAATACTTTGAATTAACTCGCAAAAAATGTGGAGGGAAATTTTGAAATTGGAACTTACTTATTTTTACTTATAAATAATCATATTTTCGAAAAACATTATAACTGGCCAGTCTCCCATATATAAAAACTTTTTTTCGCAATACTTTCTGAGGGGCCTGGTATAGGTAGCCTCCGCCTGCGTGTTGATAAGTCTTGTTTATATCTTTTCTGTTATTTTTACACGCAGTCGGGTTTTTGTTTTTGTTAATTAATTTTTTATTTAATTTTTTTTAGTTTTGTCATGTTTTATTTATCATACTATTAATGTTTTTTTTGAAAAGTCAAATTCATTTTTAACGTTGAATATTTTGTTGTTTTTTAGCATTTTTCATTCCAAATTACATTTAAACATATAAGTTGTATATATTTTTGTAAAGCATTTATAAAACCCTTTATTTTGATACCCCACTCGATAGTTTTTGAGGGAAAAAAAATTTTTTTGAAGAGGTAATATGGCGCCAAAAAGCGACCATTTTAATTTTTTAAATTTTGATATACCCAGTGTCACTCTCAGAATTAAGACGAATCTAACGACACCTCTCAATCTCAAATCCATCAAGCCGTTTAGGCTACAGAGCGTGCCAAAGAAATATACATACATACATACATACACTCAAAAAACATAACCCTCCTTCTGGCGTAGTCGGGTAATTAAGCTTTAATTTGTAAAGACATTCTTCATTCATTCTTTGCATAAAGCACGACACGTCCATCAAGATTATAACTGCTAAACGAAATTTATTATGCTAACTCGATAGACTTTAAAAACTCTTAAAGACGTACAGGAAATCATCAGTTTCTTTCCTCGATCGTGAAGGTCATCATCATCATTTCAGCTGAAAGACGTCCACTGTTGGACATAGAAAGAAAGAAAAATGGTTTATTGTCCCAGTTAACGGCGCGCAACATTTAAATAACAGTGCAACAGAAATACAAACAGGTAACTAACAGGTGGATGTATAAATAAAAAACCGGCCAAGTGCGAGTCGGACTCGCGCAGTAAGGGTTCCGTACCTCTCAACTACCTGATACCCCATAAAAACTGATTTAATTTACGAGAGTTTATCAAAAGACATCAACGTACTGTGCGCGAAATATGATTTTTTTCATGTCTTTCTTACGCAGGTACCACCACTTATGTCTATGTTTGTCTTATTTTTAGTATTTGTTGATAAACTAATAATATGCACTATAGTTTGACCAAGTTTGAAGCTGGTATTTATGCTGGTATATAATATATTACCGTTTTGAAAATAGAGCAGTAACAAAAACGTTCAAAAAATTGCATGTTTTTGGAGGTTTCTTGTATGGGGACCCCCTTTGGTTTTAGACTTTTTTTTTTTTTTAGTGTTTGTCGTGATACACCTCATATCAACACAATTTCTGAGAAAATTTCAACCGGTTGCCTATTACCGTTCAAAAGATACAGGCCTGTGACAGACAGACGGACGGACGGACGGACGGACGGACAGCGTAGCGAGAGTAATAGGGTCCCGTTTGGCACCCTTCGGGTACGGAACCCTAAAAAAAGAAAACAAAAAAACACAAAATATGAGGAAAGTACAGTCGACATAAAGAAAGAAAGAAAAGAAAGAAAGAAAATTTTATTTCAGTCTCGGTACAGGCGAGAAAAAAAAACTAAAAATAGTATACCAGGCCCCTCAGAAAGTATTGCGAAAAAAAGTTTTTATATATGGGAGACTGGCCAGTTATAATGTTTTTCGAAAATATGATTATTTATAAGTAAAAATAAGTAAGTTCCAATTTCAAAATTTCCCTCCATATTTTTTGCGAGTTAATTCAAAGTATTGTGTCTCACTGAAATATGGATCTGCGCCGGGAACATTTTAGAGCTATGATTTTATGCGATTTCAAGTGTCGCCTGAAACCGGATGAATCGTACGATAGACTTCAAATGGCATTCATGGATGAAGGCCCTTCCAAGGCAACCGTGTATCGTTGGTATAACGAATTCAAGCGCGGCCGACCAACTTTGGGGGATGACGAAAGAAGCGGTCGCCCTTTGACGGCTGTTACCGAAGAAAACGTGCTAGCAGTGAAAAATTTAATCCAAGACAATAGGCGAATTACATATCAGGAGATTCAACACATATTGAAGATTGGATCGGGAAGCGTTCACGAGATTCTACACAGCCATCTTCGCGTGAGGAGGATAGTATCACGCTGGGTGCCGCACAACCTCACCGATGCTCAGAAGCAGGCCCGGGTGGAATGGTGCCGTGATATGCTTAACAAATTTGAAGCAGGCTCGTCTCGGCGTGTTTACGACATCGTTACAGGTGATGAGTCCTGGATTTATCAATACGACCCAGAAACCAAGCGCCAGTCGACTGTTTGGGTGTTTCAAAATGAGCCAACGCCTACCAAAGTGAAGCGATCTAGAAGCGGGGGTAAGATTTTGATCGCTAGCTTTTTTAATTTGACTGGCCACTTGGTATCAATTCCCTTACGGGATCAAAGAAGCATTAATGCCGAATGGTATACTACCAAATGTTTGCCAGAAGTTTTCTCTGTTATAAGCAACAAGCGACCAAACACAGGGCTCCGCGGGCTACTGCTCCACCACGACAATGCACCTGCGCACACCGCACTCAAAACGAGGGACTTCCTGGACAGCACGCCAGTCAAACTCCTGGGTCACCCTCCTTACAGCCCTGATCTAGCACCGTGTGACTTCTTTTTATTCCCAAAAATAAAAAATCAGCTCAAAGGGATACAATTTTCGTCGCCGGAAGATGCGCTGGCTGCGTTCGAGCAGGCTGTAAACGAGGTGTCTGCGGCGGACTGGAAAAAGTGTTTTGAAAACTGGTTTAGGCGCATGAATCTTTGTATAGAGGCTGGTGGAAAGTACTTTGAAAAGATTTGATAAAAATATATGTACGTATAGAACAATTTTTTTTAGTTTCGCAAAACTTTCTGAGTGTCCCACGTATTAACAATAAACTTAAAATTTACATGTCTGTATGAGACTAAAAAAGGCCCCCATCTCAGCATATGCTACAACACCGAAATGTATAGGCCATACAAAATAAAATATATAGGCCTCCGCCAAGCATTGCCACAACGACTGGTCCTGCGCTTCCCGCATGCAGTAGATTTCCGTGACCTTCACCAGTAGGCCGATTCACGTAACTAAAAAAGTGCAGTTGCAGTTAAGTTTCGATCAAAACAATGCGTTTCGTATTCTCTTATCTACGGCGATCGCTGTCAGAAATAAACTGCAGCATCACTGCAACTTGATTGGCGCGTCATGAAAATACATGAATTAGGGCCCAGGTCGTCGGTCCTCCTTGTAGGGATCTGGGGGCCTAACCACGCTGCGCCTTTCATCCGTTCTGCAAGCAATGTGCCCCAGTCACTGCCACTTAATTTTAGCAATTCTTCGTGCTATGTCGGTTACCTTCAGTGAAGATATTTCAATAAATAATATCTGTTCTATTTATAAAATTCTTTGTACAAATATTATCCAAGAAAGTTACCTCATAAATAATACAGAAGAAAATCTTGATTCAGAAAGGATTTTAGTTGCTTAATTACCCAGAAAGGCAGAGCCTACTGAAATAAGAAATGAAGATATTGCTTCGTGTTATTTCAAATTTTCATGATTTTGCTTTGTGAAATTAGGGTTGAAACAAAATGGACTTTTATTAATAAAAGTATTTTTTTTCAAGTCGAACCTTTTTTTGTGTTTGAAACTAAATTTCGTTTGATGTTCTTCTGATTATGGATATAAAGGGTTTTTAGGCTTATGCTTTGATACATTTCCAGATATCTTGAATTAATGTTAGTAGTGGTTTAATACTAAGCCCATTTTGTCAAAAGTATCGCAACACACGAATTAACAACAGCATCTACCATTGTACACACGGCTACACATCAAGCTGTACATATCCAGTATGAGCTGACCTCGCATTGTTTAGGTTTTCCGTACAAGGCGAGATCAGCTTATACTGGAAATGTACAGGTTGATGTGTAGCCGTGCGTACTATATGAGATGGCAATTGTTTCTTGAAGCGCAGCTTCTATAGTCTCGTTGCTCTCTCAGCCCCGGGGATTAAAATGAATGACATATAGCGGAGTGTAGAGACCGAATCCAGAAATTTCGTAACGAAAATAACCTAACACCCCCACTCCAACCGGCACAGCGGTGATACTTTTTAGTTTTGCCATCTATCGATGAATAGCAGAACTTTTAATGACTTTTTGAAATATCACGCTTGTCTCTTTAGTTCTGCAAATCGCCTCTAGGTGGCATTGGTTGTATCGGCGTTACTGCGCATGCGTAATCCCCCTCTTCGCCCCGCAATCTGGTGACTCATGCCTGCTTAGAGTTTCGGCGTTAGGGCACCTCCTCTTTGTACTTACATAAAAAATGCTATGCAATAGCTTTACCGCGGCAGTCTGCGAGTGCCACACGTCTTTTTTTTTTGTAGTAACAAAAAAAACATCAAGATTCTACAGACAATCCGATGAATTCGGATCTGGTTGTCCTCAGAGCAGAATGTCCTCATTGCAGAAACAACCCTAATATAATACGTCATGGGAGCAAAACGTCCGCAATTGAAATGGTAATGTGTTGATAAGGCAAAATGTCCTTATTTTCAAACGACCGCAACGCAAAACGTCATGGGAGCAAAACGTCCGCAAGTGAAAAGGTACGTTTTCTACGAATTAAATTACTCCTCAGAAGTTTAACCTAGACCAGAAAAAAAACTCAATGTAGGTACTTAGTTATAAACTTTTTGACCAGTAAATTATTTTTCGAGGTTTACTGCTTGACATTTTATTGAAATTCTTGTTTTGTTCTACAAACTAGTTGAAAACATAAAGGAGTATTCTAACCTCTATGATTCTAACGTAATAATACGTACCTATTAAAGTACATTTAGGTATAATACAAATAGTACTTCATACAACAAATGAACACCGTTAAGAACATTTTGATTTCATGACATCATTCATTAATGACGCCTTGCGAGGATGATTTTCTCTTTGGTCGTTCAGCTCTGTGGTCGTTTTTGTTGAGAGGACGTTATGACTTGTGGACCACCTGCTACAAAGAGTACAAAGGACGTTTTGCTCTAAGGAGAACCACTGTTCCAGAAAGAATCCGATGCTATAATCTTCAGATTCTGAAACAGCGCCATCTAGTTACTATTTATAGTGTTCAGTGACATCTAGCGGATAATTATACCATCCTTAAGCTGCCCAAATGTTCCGCTAGATGTCACTGCTCGGAAGCTTCGCATCAGTCAGGCGTCTCCCATCCACCACCCATGTTTTCATATTTTTTGTAACTCAAGTTTATACTAAATATGTTATGGTTTCCATCCAGGTAAGAAGAGCTTTAAAAACACTCTACCCAACTTATTACAGAAAGCGGCTTAAGAAAATAGATAGCCCAGAAAAAGTAAAGTCACCAAATATAAAAGTGCCCGTTGACCTCCACTTGAGCCCAATACGATTACAAGGGTGCAGAATAATAAAATGCTCAATTTGTTACCTTTGCCTACTCTAAGAGGAGCCCATTTATCGTCTAAATCAACTTAGGACGTCTATACTCGAGTATTAGGTACGCCATCTTTATTTTCTTGTAGGTACCTAATGACACTAATTGTTAGATAAACAGCTGGTGTGTTTGTATTTCTTATTATCGTGGTATTGGTACAGTGAATTACGAAACAGAGCTTTAAATCAAAGAAAATAACAACGGGAAAATTCTCACTAGTGCTAGCTCATTTCTCATATATAATTGAAAACCAATAGTTGTGAATGTCTATAACTCAATGCATGTTACGGCAACATAGCCTTTGAGTTTAGGTTTATAAAATAAAATACACTGATGATACTATTTCAGAACCATTTTACTTTGTTTTTATTTCTCTGACAGCTTTGAAAAGTTAATACCGATATAGGTAGGGTTGCCAACCGTACTATATTAATATTTTACTATATATCGGCCAGAATATACAACGTGTAGGTATCAGAAATGCTGAATGAGCTCTTCTAATATGACCACGCATTTCTGATACACGTTGTATAGTAGGTACGCAAAAATACCATATTTCGCTTGAAGGTACAATGTGCTTCTAATTTTCCTGCAAGTAGATAGTTTTTGATTTCATGTGTGTAATTATCACTTCATGCAGCTTCAGGTTTCCATAGACCTCTTTGTGTTGTCTTTGAGAACCCTAAGTGCATATATTAGTTTTCAATAAACTTCAACACCACTCGGCACTCAGAAAATTCCAACTTTATAAGCACCTTAAATAAATTTCATTTTGAAAAAAATTCCCACAGTAATTACGTAACGATAAAAAATAGGTCTACTACTTGATAAAATTCCTAAAACAGACTGACAGATAACCCACAGCCTAAACTGGTAGGTCTAGGAAGATTAAACTTTGCAAAAGGGTTCCGTAGATAACGTAGGAGAGCTCTAAGAAAGGATTTTTGCAAATGTACCCCCTAAAGGGTTAAATATGGGTTGAAAGTTTGTATGAAAATCCGTCATTTTTGAAGTTAGATCTATGTAAATTCATATTTGGCTTTTTGGTTAAAAATAAAGAAATTCATATCAGTGTTTCTGTAAAATCAACCATTAAACCCCCGTAAAATAGGAGCTGAAAGTTTGTATGGAAATCAATATCCAATATTTAATTTAGCAAGACGGCTGTAGATACTTGTAGCGGCACAACAAAAAGTATTTTAGTAATACCAACTTTTTCTCCAAGGAATAATATTTATATTATCTTGTACAAAATGTTAATGGGTCAAGTTTGCTCATATCTTATGCATGGAGGGTTTCCGGATAACAGCTCAGATGGGACACGACGAAACAAGGTTGAAACATAGATTTTATGCATACCTAAAAGTTAATAAGATAATTTTTTTTTTTATGGTTAAGTTGAAAATATAAGAACACTTTATTTATAATTCCAGAAGGTTCTTTACAACAACAAAAAACGAAGTCTTTACTCAAGCAGAATGAGTATTAATTTTTCCATAGTTCTGATTGACGCAAACAATTGTTTAATCTGGGGATGATCTGTTTTTTTACTCACACAAATAAAATTACAAAGTTATAAAGTCATAAGTACAGTACGTCACAACAGGGATCCAGCAGAATACCAGCGCCAGGTTTAATAACCTGGCAATATGCTGAGCTGGACACCCATTTGTCACAATTTTGAGACACACATGGCGCATGAATGACTGTTAATGACTTTTTTCCTCGCTTTGTTACTTCTTCACTATATCTATTTCTTGTTCATGTATATTTCTTTTGTATGTGTCTCAGTTGTATCAAATAAATATTTTTCTTTCTTTCTTTCATTTTCTTCTTTCTTAAGTTGTGGAAAGTAAATGTCGCTCACGAGCAGGATTCCAACCTGCGACTCGTGGTTCGATACACTAGTGCTTTATCTGCTAAGAAACAAAGCAAAGCGTAAAGTTTTCTTAGAAAAGTAATATTACGAAGATTAAGACTATTTTGGATGAAAATACCAAATATATCAGAACAAAACATAAAAAATATTATGTGTTCTTAAATCGTGCCAATTCAGAAAATCAATTAAAAGTCTAGGCAGCTGAGCTCAGCTTCTAATCCGACATATCGTAAGCCGATCTGATTGGACGTGCGTCCTAGCTATGGCCACTGATTTGCTACGATTATTGTCTTAAGAATCTCTTCTGCAGACTGTGTTAATAGGTTATTTGTCTTTAGCATTACCTTGAGCGACTTGAGCTCTCATTCATATCTTTGCACCATGTCCCCGTTTGTATCGTTACCACATCTTGCAAGTCTCCGTGTAAACGATGTCCCGGTAAGTATAGTAACTTTTGTCTTGTTGTCGTAGCATAGTAGTATTCTACCGTGCAGTGACATGGGTTTTTTTATTAAAAGATTTTATTTAACTCACTTCGATGTCCGTATCTGCTACCAGAAATCATAAAAAATCATATTGAGGCACTTCCTGTTATTCAAACAGGCTGAAATTTAGTATCGTTATCCTACTATAATATCATAAATTTGAAAATTTTTGAAGATGTTTGGATGTTTGTCGCTCAATCACGCTAAAATACTGAACGGATTTAGATGAAATTTGGCACACAGATAGCCCATAGCCCGTACACATTTTTTTATTCCGGGAAAATCAATAGTTCCCGCGGGATGCGCGGTAAGTCTTTCTGTGATAAACCGAATTATACGCGGGTTTTTAGTTTTTTTAAATTAAGGATTTGTTATATGCGGATCAATGATATTTAAAATTATAGATATGCCATACCCTAACAAAACAAACGAAAAAACTGTTCCTTACTCAGCGGCAGCAGAATACACATAAAGTAGTACAAAGTAAGTTAGCGCTTGGGAAGGCGTCGCCTCCTTCTGCGAGGAGGTGATGCTCGCTAAGGAGGCGGCGGAGAGGGTTCAAGAGGCGATAACCTCTCTTCCCAACCGCAGGAGGCGACCTGGGCGTCGTAGGAGGGCGTATGCTGACCTCCAGCCACCCTAGGTGTGGGCCTGCGGGTGGCGGACTCGGGTTGGCGGACTCGGGGTGGCCCGCCGCCCGATCAGTCAAGGCCCGTGACGGTGGCGCGTTGTGTTCCGCGCGCGCCAGTCCAGAGGAGGGTGCGGCCGATGCAGTTGCCGCACGGGGGGAAGGGGCTCGCCTACTAGTGGCGAGCCGGGACCTGCCAGGGATGGTTGGGCGATTACAGGAGTTTTCCCACGCCCCCGGCCATGGGTCATTAGAGGAACACCGTGGTGGTTTTTAGTCGGTAAGAGTCCGACACTGGCTCCGCCTTCCCCGGGCGGAGTGCGTCAATGAGGATTTTCCCCACGGAAAAAAAAAAAACAAAAAAAAAAGTAAAATGTAAGTTGGCTACTTCAAGTTACTTTCGCGTCATAATTGGGACACTTTCTGTACACACACGATGGCATGTTGGTTTTTTTTTGTCACCGGTCACGCTCGGTGCCTTATTTATCGCGGATTGGTCTTCGAGTCTTCAGATTGCGAGCGCAAGATATATGCACATATCTGCACTTTTTTAAATATTACTGATGCGGTTCTATGATATTATCGTTTCAGGGATTTTGGTAAGTTAGTTTAGGGTTCTTAATATAAACGAGACCATGTTTCAACCAGAGGGAAGGTAATTAAATTGAAATCAATGACTTATAATAATTATAATTTCAACTGGGCAATAAGGTCTTAATAGCTGTTCTGAAATTCATAGCCTCAACAGATGTTACAGACAAGGGAAATGAAACCGGACTCTAAGGATTTCGACCTTAATTAAGCGGAAACATTGCGGAATCATGGTGGATTTTATTAAGAATCATGTAATATTTATCTACATTTTTCATGTTATATTTTATTCTCTTATTAATACTTACCAAGAAGAGGCCCGTGCCCAGCAGTGGGACAGTAATGGGCTGATAATAATGATGATTAATGCATACTTACTATATTACATAAGTTTAACTTTCTAAATATTTACTTTTCCATTTCATTTTGAATACACAATGTCAATTTCGAGTTTGTTTGTATTTTTATAAAAAAAAATGACTATACTAGATTACTAGCATTGAAAATACTAAAAGTATCAGATTTGTCTGATTTTTCTCACTGTAATAAAGTCGAAAAAGTTTGGGTTCAACATATAGCATTTTAAGTTATTGTAGCTCATATAAATAGAAAAACAAGTTCCGTTTCAGTTTTTTTTTTGCCAAACTATACAGGTCATTTTTAATGAGTACGTAAAATTTGCATAGCGTATCAGTTTCTGTTCCATAGTTCATTCACATTATTAAACTTGATTTTAAAGCGTAGGCTGTCCGTCCGTCCGTACGTTTGCCCGTCCGTCCGTCTGGCTGTCTGTGTATCTTTTGAACGGTAATAGGTAGCTGGTTGAAATTTCCCAAGAATATCATCATCATCATCATAATTTCAGCCGAAAGACGTCTACTGCTGGACATAGGCCTCCTCCAAGCATCGCCATAATGACTGGTCCTGCGCTTTCCGCATCCAGTGGATTCCCGTGACCTTCACCAGGTCATCGGCCCACCTTGTGGAGGGCCTACCCACGCTGCGCCTTCCAGTACGCGGTTGCCACTCCAGAAATTTACTGCCTCATCGGCCACCCGTTCTGCGAGCAATGTGCCCCGCCCAATGCCACTTAAGTTTGGCAATTCTTCGAGCTAAGTCGGTTACCTACATTTCTGATTCGATCACGCAGGGTCACTCCGAGCATAGCCCTCTCCATTGCTCTTTGTGTGACTTTGAGCCTTCTTATCAGGCTCATTGTGATTGACCACGTTTCAGAATATGTGTTGCTATAATCCCTATCACGAAGAATACTAAAAATAAAAAAGTCTAAAACCAAAGGGGTTTTTCGATGTTTTTTGTAGGGGGACCACAAAAAACATCGAAAAACATGAATTTTTTTCATTGTTTTTGTTCCTGCTCTATCTTCAATAAACGGTAATATTAAGCGTCAAACTTAGTTTGATTATAGTGCATACTATACGTAGTTTAGCAACAAATACTTTAAAAAGGGCAAACCTAGACATATGTGGTGGTAACTGCGTAAGAAAAAGATGCAAAAATTCATATACCAGACACGGTGCGTTGACGTCTTTTGATGAACTCTCGTAAATTAAATCAGTTTCTATGCTGTATCAGGTCAATGGGTGGTACGGAACTCTTACTGCGCGAGTCTAACTCGCACTTGGCCTGTTTTTTACATTATTTTAAAATGATATTTACTATTGTAGTTACGATAAGGAACATAATACTGAATCACTATGAAAATTTTACGCAATCCTTAAAAAATATTCTGTATTTAATCGTTTCAGCATTTCAATTTGCCATATTATAAACGTTGCAACTCGTACATCACTTCCGCCCCATATAGCTTGCCACACATATTGAACTGAAAGGATAGCCTTTACACCTGTCTGTTAAAATAACCATTCCATAAATAAATTCAGTTACATGCTCACTCACGTTGAGAAGGATTTAGTATTTACTTTTTGGTCCATTTTAGTGAAAGGATTTAGATACATGAGTCACGCCTGAACTTACTAAAAACTACCGTTTTAAGCATTGGTAACCAGTCTGATTACTTCTTTCTTATTGTAATACTGTTCTGAAGGCCAATTATTATAATTAAAATCGTTCAAACTGATTTTAGCATGCCGAATCACTGTGATTGTGTGATTCGTGTCAATGATGGAAACATAGATTATTTATTTGTTTATATTTACAATAAAAATTTAAAAATCAATCATAATTTTTGCCTTTTTTTGCCATACATTAACTTAGGTTAATTTCCCACGATTTGCAAAAATTCAAATTTTTCTTATTTTTTACAAAATATAGGGATAAGTGGAAATAAAAGTTAGAAGCCAGTCTGGGAGATTAGATTTGGTAAATACTCATTGGATAAATTTTTATAGTTAAAAATGTACTTGATCCCTAGACACTTTTGACGTGTGTAAGATATAGATTATTATATTAGTATAGATAAAGTATAAAAATGTTTATTAAGATTACGTGCTTGTCTAACAGCCCTATTCTTCCATTGCATCTCATAATTGTCATCCAAGCGTAAATATGTTCTCAGAATTTAACTTTTATTCCATGCATTTGTATCGTAACAAAATGTGAAGCCTTACCCCCATTATTTCTACTTCATAAAGAACTGCCGGGTTCCGCACTCGCTTTGTTAACGGACTATATCTGTTCTGTGCATATTTTCCCTATATGTACCAGAATACCAAGGTATACAGCTAGTAACATATTTCCGGGAATGAGAATTCTTTTGAAGGGAAAAAAACTCAGGATAATGTATTCTTAAGGGGTTTTGAGTCTTTCTTTATGAATCTTTTTAACGTTTTCCTTGTGAACAAATCGGGTCATTAGTCTTGTTACTGCTCTGTCTAGAAAATTACCGCGCAGAGTTATACTCTCTTTCACACAACATATATAATCAGCCCATTACTGTCCCACTGCTGGGCACGGACCTCTTCTCAGAATGAGAAGGTGAAGACCTTAGTCCACCACGCTGGCATAGTATGGGCATAGAAGAAATAATAGTAGGTATGGGTTGCGGACTACACATACCATTGAGAATTGTATGCTGAGTATAGTTCAGCTAATATAAAGAAAAGTTAATTGAAATTTGAAATAGGCAGCCAAGAATATTTTAGGTGCACACAGCCACGTATTTCATTCATTTGCAATATAGTTATTACTGAGCTCGAGACACTGCTGCTCTGTTGAGATAGTTTCATCGTTTATATCCGGTAGAAGCTTGGGATATCGAACTGTGGAGGTTAGTTGACTGTTGTTACTAGAGATAGAGACCACATTATTAATACATGCTGAAATTGTAATGGCTTCTTTCCCAAAAAGGAGTCATTGTACTCATCATAATGAACAACTTTTACTATGGGACCAACCCTGAAATCGCGAAAAAAAAAACATACATTTGATCGATTTAAGTGAACACAAATAATAATAATATAACATCACGCCTGTATTTCCACGAAGGGGTAGGCAGAGGTGTATAGTACACCCACATTTCGCCAGTTATGTTGTAAGTCCCATGTAATAGGGGGCGAGCCTATTGCCATTAACTGGGCACAAATCCAGACTCCGGGCTGCTACTGAGAATTTCCTAAGAAAAAACCCAATAACACTGCCCGACCCGGGAATTGAACCCAGGGCCTCAGGCTCAGCAGTCGCGCTTAAGAACACTAGACCAACGAGGCAGTCCAAATAATAATATG
This sequence comes from Asteroscopus sphinx, assembly GCA_949699075.1. Lineage (NCBI taxonomy): Eukaryota > Metazoa > Arthropoda > Insecta > Lepidoptera > Noctuidae > Asteroscopus > Asteroscopus sphinx. The sequence continues at coordinate 10,025,852 of OX453018.1, read as the reverse complement.
TGTATATGTGTGTTTAGTATAGGTTCAGTTGAAAACCAGCGTCAGGTACTAGTGACCTGACATATATGCTGAACTGGACCTATTTGGCACAGCCGTGGGGCACACAATGTTATGTAAATCTACACTTTTTATTTATTATTTTGTGTCCCTAGTTTGTGGCAAATAAATTACTTCTTTCTTTCTTTCTTTCTAGTATATGTAGTAGTATATTTATATGCTTACGGCCGGTTTCTGATTTGAGAATTTCAGCTTTACTTAACTAAGCGGCGCTCAAAAATTGAGTTTACTTAAAACGAATATTTAAGTATTTTGTGTTTCACATGTTGAAAATTTTTCCACTCAAACCTCCATTAACTAAGTAACTACTTAAGTCTAGTGCCAACGTTCAGGTTAACATTTCTACGTTTCGATTCATGTGCGGAAACCGGATATGAAACGATAAATTAAATCATATGTAAGTCTAAAGAAAAGAGTATCGACATTTAGAATTCAATAATATTATGCCGAAATAATTATAAAATGCTACAAAAATAATTATAATCACTATTTTTTTAACAAAGTATGATGTATAATTTTAGAACGCAGCGGCACGATATGCCTAGAATGGATTGCACTTCCCAATCCAAACGTCAACAATTTACGTCAACAATTTAAAGAAAACCACGGTATTTTAATTTAGTGTATCATTTGTACCTCTATTGATTTAAATACATACATCAATAGAAATTAAATTATTTCTGCAGTAGGTATTCGTATCTTGTCACACAAGAAACGTGTGAGAAATCCAGCAATGATATAACTTCGTTAAATCCTAACCTGCTACCTATAACTAGTGACTGGAATACGAACTTACTATTAATTAATAATAAAATCGTTATGTTGGGGTCGTTGGTTGAATTATAACATAAATTTATTATTACTGGATTACAACCTTGCATTGGTTGATTCAATATGTGAGATAGTGGACATATGCCGTCACAGATTTAGTGAACTGCGAAGATGAGACGCGAAGAATCAATCTGCAGGCCGTACAAGCATGTTTGTCTTTCGGAGGAGTACATGCTGATAATATCTCATTCCTATTAAAACATCAACCAATATTGAACCAGCTTCTTCCAGTCTGCGCCGATCGTGATAGATAAAATAAATCTCTCCAGCTAGGCAGATGGTAGTGCTTATATTATCTTTGGGCATCTGCCCATCTGTTTGTCCATCTGGACTACGTAGGTGTGGACCCGAGTACACCAAGGATTGGGATTGTCTACCAAGGATTGGGAAAAACCAGTGATAGTGTCAGTAAAAGTTACAATCATAAGTTAAAACAGTTTAATGTTATATAAGTACCGAATGTTCATAGTTTATTTATTCTAATACCTACTTATCAGATCAAAGACATTCAAGGTATCTATCATAAATCTCTAAACTGTGAATTTTGTTCCAACAAACATGTGGAAATAAAAATGACAGACTCATAGTGTGTTTTTTCATTCATCAAAACAATATTATGTTTGTTCCATGTGTGGTTCCATGGATGTATGACCTAATGGTTCTTAGTTTTTTCCATAAACATTGGTTTTTTCCAAGTATTTTCATATAGATTTATTTACATAATTTTTCAATATTTTTGAAGTCAACAAATGTATCACCATGACGACGTATGGTTTGTTTTTTCTCGTTTTTCTAGGTGGCATTGATTCCATAAAATACCTAAAGAGGTTGCATAACAATATTCAAACAAAAAGTTTTGTTATTAACTTTTCGTTTTACCATAGAATACTGACTTCATTCTTACGAGGTATTCTATTTTACATACATTCATAATATCACGCCTGTAAGTATTTCCCTGAAGGGGTAGTCCGAGGTTTATAATAGATACACTCACATTTTGTTAGTTATGTTATCAGTCCCATAGGGGCGAGCTTATTGCCACTAACCGAGCACAGATCCAGACTTCGGACTGCTACTGAGAATTTGCTAATTAAAAAAAAACCTGTGCGGTCAGGGGACCCTCGGTCAGGAACGATTCCTCACGCACACAAACAGACATACTAGAAAGAAAAAGAAAGAGAGAACGTGCGGTGTGCGTACATGCCTGCACATATCACAAAAATCTTACGTGACGTTACATTTCCTCCAGAATCACACCTACTGCAAGCCTCGTTAAGGAACTTCCTTCGAAAAACTCAAAGCTGCTCATTTTTTTTCCGTGGGGAAATCCTCATGGACGCACACCGCCCGGGGTAGACGGAGCCAGTGTCGGACTTTTAGCGACTAAAACCAACACGATGTTCTTTCAACTACCTTAGCCGGGGGCGTGGGAACCCGTGAGTATTCACCTCCGACAGGTCCCGGCCCGCAACAAGCATGCGAGCCCCTTTTACCCGTGCGGCCTAGTGTCAGCCGCACCCTCCTCGGTGCCGCACATGGACCACTGCACGCAATCTCACCTCACGGGACTTTACCAGCTACGCCAGCTGCGCCAGCTACGCCAGCTGTGCCAACTACGCTAGCTGTGCCAGCTACACCAGCAGGCGTAGCATGACCACTGTAGACAACCGATTTGTCTACGGAAGAATCGACAAAACTACATTGTATAGAACTTTATCTGTCACTAGCTGTGCCCGCGACTCCGTCCGCGTGGATGTCGGAAAATAACATCGTGTCATAATTATGAACACAATGTCTTCAAATATATACATATAAGCGCCTACACAGACGATTACACTATTTACCGACCATACTATATTTTGTTTTTACAACCAACCGGCTAAGGTGATGGAATTTCATGGAATTAGCCCTAAACTCCCTCATTCTGAGAAGACGCTCGTGCCTAGCAGTGGGAAGTAATTGGGCTGATTATTTTAAGTTATTCTATAACACTAACCATCTCTTCTTATGCTGAGAAGAGGCCCGTGTCCAGCAGTGGGACTGTAATGGGCTGGTAATGTTATGTTATTCGATAATACTAATAATATCCAGTTCATTAACTCTTCTCATTTTGAGAAGCGGGCCATACCCAGCAGTGGTTTTTTTCGGTTGTGGGTAGTTCAATAGTGCACATGTTTTTTTTTTCGTCCGTATTTTAAATTGTATTTAAAAGTTATTGATAATTATTAAGAGTATTTAATGAGTAATATATAAAGTTAACACTCTTTACCTGCCGTATAAGTGTTATCTCCATCCAAACTACTAGTTTATCAACATTAATTAACAAACACCAAAGCACAACTTATTATGGATTCCATCAAGAATACGCTTAGTGAAATGACACTGATGTTTAAGACCAGGATGTCAGAGTTTGAAGAGGAACTGAAAAAGAGTCCGACCATTCCTTCAACTACTTTGGGCTTGGCTGCAGACTTCACCATGTTCCGTACATTTATAATCCAGGCACTGGGCACACTACAACAGCAGGTGGAGATGGTTGCTCGTGGCATGGATAACCTAGAGATGAGAACACGTAGAAAAATCCTGTTGCTGCATGGCATCACTGAGGCTAAGAATGAGGAAACGGCAGCGGTTGTGGCTGACATCATCAAGACTCGCTTGAAAATTGTTGACTTCACAGCTGACAATATCAAACGGTGTCACAGGATGGGAAAATCGCCTTCGTCTGACAAACCTCGGCCTGTACTCTTTAAGCTGCATGATGTTGCTGTTCGTGATAAGATATGGTTCGCAAAAACGAGTCTCAAGGGTTCCGGTATCACATTATCAGAATTCTTAACCAAGGCCAGACATGACCTGTTCATGACTGCGCGGGATAAATTTGGTATATCTAAATGCTGGACTAAAGCGGGTTCTATTTACGTTCTCGGGCCTGATGACGAACAACACTGTATCGCCTCGCTCTTGGACTTGGACTTTATTGGTCAGCAACAGCAAGAAGTTGCTTCTAAACCAGCTGAGGAGCCGTCGAAGACCACTGCAGTGAGGACTAGGCGTGCTGTTAAAAAGTAGTCTCCTTGTATTGTATTATTTCTACACTAAAGGGGCCGGGTAATATTATAATGTTTTGCAAAAGGTATGTAGAACTTCGACGGCGCTGCGTAACCCGCGTACCATAATAATCGATAATAACTGTAGGTAGGTAACTAATAATTAATAAAAATTGTTTTAACAAGCAGAACTTCAGAATCAAAACAAGGTACATCAATTAATATTTGTTGTAATTAATCATTGTTTGTCAATTGTCAATGTCAGTGTCGCTGTCTGCATTTTCTGACAGCAATCGCGTTCCGTCTCTCGGACTAGTGTCGTATTTTTTGCATGTTTTGACAATATATCCAAAATGTTGGAGGAAATGCATAAACGTGATGCAGGTATGAGAGGTGGAACGCAAATTAACTTATTGACTTTTTACACAGATGTTTATAATCTAAGACTTTTTATATAATTCTATAATTTTAGTTAAGGCTCCGTCGCCGTGTCGTTATACCTAATGATGTTTGAGGTGCGACATGACTGTTGCCCGGACCCACTCAATAAAATTTCTGTAATTTTGTTGGATAGTAAGTATATAGGTTCAACCAAATTACTATTACATTACACTGTTGGCAGGTGTAACAATTAGTTTTTTTTTTTTTTTGTGTTTAGAAAGATTAAGTTGTTTTTATATTTGGTTTATTTAGTTTTAATTTTATATATTTTTAATATTTATATATTGTTTATAGTATAATATAACATACCTACCGAATGGATTCAGATTCTAGTGATGCAGAAAGTTTTTACTCTGTTAGTAGCTGCGATAGTTTTGTTAGTGTTCCTTCGCTCGCTGAGACTTTGACATCACTGTTCTCTGATGTTTCTGGGAACTTTAACGTCGTCCACATTAATGCTCAAAGCGTTCCGGCTCATTTCGCGGATATGCTGACAAGTTTTGACTGTACTAATATTCATGCCGTTCTTGTATCAGAGTCATGGTTAAAACCATGTTTACCATCTATCGCCTATACTTTACCTGGTTTTCAACTTATCAGAAATGACCGTCCTGGTGGTTATGGTGGTGTTGCCATATATCTTAGATCACATATATCTTATTCCATTCTTAGTATGTCAACACAGCCACCACCTCGCGATGCTGGCGAACATATATTTCTGGAAGTTGAACTCCACCACACTAAAGTTCTTCTCGGTGTATATTACTCCTCTTCATCAAAAATAAACTATTTCTCTTCTTTAGAACTTCTCTTAGAAAATTTCACTCCATCGTACAGTCAAACCGTCATAATGGGTGACTTTAACACTTGCCTTTTGAAAAATGACTCTCGTTCTACAGCTCTTACTTCTGTCGTGCAATCTAAAAACATGGCTATTCTTCCTCTCGGTGCCACTCACCATTTCCCTCATTGTGTTCCTTCACTACTCGACCTTATTTTCGTTTCATCCACTCATCATGTAGTTAAGCATGGTCAATGCTCAGCTGATGCATTTTCCTACCACGACCTCATCTATTTATCCTATAAAATTCGCCCACCTAAAGCCAAGCCCAAAATTCTAATGCAACGAAGTTTTCGTAATATGAACGTTTCGGATCTTCGTAGGGACGCCAGCAACATAGACTGGATAGAGCTCGCAATTGCAGATTCTGTTGACGACCAAGTCCGTATATTTACAAGTAAACTAGTCCAGCTTTATGACGTGCATGCTCCAATTCGCGCTATGAAGGTACGACATCTCCCGGCACCTTGGCTCAACGAAGAAATAAAATCACTTCAGGCTAAAAAATCATCAGCGAAGTCCAGGTACAAACATCGACCTAGCCCGAGAAACTGGAATAGATTCGTTGAGATACGTAATCACTGCAACAAGGTGTGTAGGTATGCTATACGCCGGCATATTCATAAATCTGTTGAAAATAATGATACAGCCCAAGTCTGGACATTTCTTCGAACGCTGGGAGTTGGAAAATCACGAGATGACAAAATTCCTAAAGACTTAGATATTGAACTTCTTAACCAACATTTCTCTTCTTCGTCTACATTTGATAAGACAACAAAATTAAATACACTCACAGATCTTTCGCAACTTCCAACTCCTGATCATTCTTCTTTTTCCTTTAATCAATTATCCGATTGTGATGTTAAGAAGAGTATATTATCTATCACTTCCAACGCCGTTGGAAGTGATTGTATCAGCCGTAATATGATCCTCCCTATCCTTGATGAGATCCTCCCTGTTATTTCCCATATCCTAAATTACTCCATATCTACTGCCACTTTTCCATGTTCATGGAAAGAGGCGCAAGTCACCCCATTGCCGAAAAAGTCAAATCCTGAATCCTTCTCCGATTATAGACCCATTTCCATACTACCTTTCCTCTCCAAAGTACTGGAACGGCTTATTCATAACCAACTCAGTACATTCCTCTCTAAAAACAAACTCCTTAACCCTTATCAATCTGGTTTTCGTCCCGGCCATAGTACCACCACAGCCTTGGTTCATATTACGGAGGATATTAGGTCTGGAATGGAACACGGCATGTTAACCGTTCTAGCCTTGCTAGACTTTAGCAATGCATTTAACACAGTCGATTTTGATGTTCTATTGGCGATACTGAGCTCTCTTAACATATCTCCAACGGTGATTGACTGGTTTCGTAGTTACCTGTTTGGTCGCCGGCAACGTATTCACATTAATAACGCATTCTCTTCTTGGTGCAATACATCCGCTGGTGTACCGCAGGGCGGCGTTTTATCCCCACTTCTTTTCGCAATATTTATAAATTCTATTTCCAGTCAGCTTACTTCTACCTACCACTTGTATGCAGATGATTTACAAATCTATTTAAGAACTCCCTTGGAGAGACTGACGGAGGGTGTCGATGCCATCAATCACGACCTGGCACGAATATGCCATTGGAGCAAAGCCCATGGACTCAAAGTCAACCCTTTGAAAACTCAGGTGACTATTGTAGGCAGTTCTAGAAGGATTTTGAAGGTTGACTGGTCTCACTTACCCCAGGTTCTATGTGACGGATCTATCATACCTATCAGTGATAAAGTTAAGAACTTGGGAATTTACATTGATAAAAACTTATCCTGGATCCCTCAATTACAGGAAGTGGGGCGCAAAATGTTTGCATCAGCGGGTTCCCTGCGAAGGCTCCGAAACTTTCTCCCCATTGCTACGAAAACTGCACTTGCTCAGTCTCTTCTTCTTCCAATTCTCGATTATGCCGATGTCAGCTATCCTGATCTCACCGAAGACCAACTTAATAAACTTGAGCGTCTCCAAAATTTCTGTATACGTTTCATATTTGGCTTGCGCAAGTATGACCATATATCACAATTTCGAATCAAACTCAAGTGGTTACCAATCCGCCTTCGCCGGAATGCTCATTTACTATCTCTTCTGTATAATGTGCTGTTCAATCCCTCAAATCCCTTTTACCTCAAAGAACGATTCGAGTTCCTAAGTGATACGCATACGAGGTCCCTTAGATCATCAGAGAACTTAAGGTTGAAAATGCCAACTCATTCCACAAACTTCCTCGATAAGTCCTTTACTGTGCAGGCTATTCGTTTGTGGAATGAGTTACCTGTAGGGATTAGACGTGCACAATCACTACCTATTTTTAAGCGGTTAGTTAAGGAGCATTATCTGTCCCAGTAATGACATGAGTATGTTGTTGTCCTATATTCATTTGGTATATATATATATATAGCTATATTTATTTATTGTAATCGTGTGTAAGTTTATGATGTTATAGAGGATAATACATGTATGTATATTTTGGGATATTTATTTTATATTTTTTTACTAGTTAAGTTAGTTTAGTTTAAATTTCCGATATAATTTAAGTGCACCGGTAACTACCCTTTGTCTCTTCCATGACATTCCAGTCCATTCAATGGTTGTCTGGAAGAGATCGCCGTGGAGCGATAAGACCGCCAGTTGTACACTAGCGCATAAGTAGTTATTTAAGAAATTAATGTAATTTTGTTGTGCAATAAAGAGGATTTGTATTGTATTGTATTGTATTGTGGGACAGTAATGGGATGACTACGTTATTTTATTCTATATTTTCTAGTTTCTTAACACTTCTCGTTCCGAGAAGAGGTCCGTGCCCAGCAGTGGGGCAGTAGGTGATGAGCTGATGATGTTACGATAATTGATTACACTAACAATATCCAGTTCCTTAACTCTTCTCATTCCAAGAAGAGGGCGATGTCCAGCTACGGGACAGTGATGGGCTGTGTTATGTTATTCTATATCTTAACTATTATAAAATTGTAAACGTCTGTTTGTTTGTTTGTTCCAGCATCACGCTAAAACTACTGGACCGATTTTGATGTTTTTTTTTTGTTTAAAAGCTGATGATCTGACTTAAAAACTGGTATGGGTTTTGAGAAAGAAAGAAAGAAAGAAAAAAAGAAAAAAAAAATCGTGGGTTGCGTACTCACCCGACAGATCGAAGCTTCTATGCATTTGCACGAGCGGATAGTAATGTACGATGGAGTGGAGTGGAGTGGAGTGGACAGGGGATGGGACTGGGGATGGAACTGGGGACGGGACTGGGGACGGGACAGTGGACGGGACAGTGGACGGGACAGGGGACGGAACAGGGGACGGAAAATGGGACGGGACATGGGACAGGACAGTGGGACGGCACATGGGACTGGACATAGGATGGGACATGGGACGGGACTATAGTGATAAAGTGAGATAGTGGGACAGTGGGACAGTGGGATAGTGGGACAGTAGGACAGTGGCAGTGGGACGGTGGGGCAGTGGGGTAGTGGACTAGCGGGGCAGCGGGGCAGTGGGGTAGCGGGGCAGCGGGGCAGCGGGGCAGTGGGACAGCGGGACAGTGGGACAGTGGACTGGACTGGCGTGGGTTAGCAGAATTTAACGCGAGCGGAGCTGCGGGTAAAAGCTAGTTTTCTATAATACTAATAGAATCCAGTTGTATTTTTAGGAACCTGCAACTCCCAACAATCATGACCTCTACTTTGTATGCAACTTAATACAATCGAGGGGTCAAGCTGTATCGCTGGATCTACTCAACCGATTCAGATAAAACATACCCTATATTTTAAGTTAGACTAATACCAACATAAATGCTAAGTTTCATTACGATCCGTTCAGCCGTTTTCACGTGATGAGGTAACAAACAGACAGACAGACAGACAGACAGACGAATTTTTTAAACGATTGATTCGTGTTCTATTGCTTATTTCTAGTCCCCCTAGCCGGTTTTCGCGAAAAAAAACTTTATGTACAGACTTTTCGACCTTTACAATTTTATTATAGTATATAGATAGATTTTGTCTATTATTTCGTAGACAAAACGCTTGTCTACAGTGGTCATGCTACGCCTGCAGCTGCTGGTCGGGCAGCAGACTACCCCGAGTCTTCTGCTCGCAAGCTCCACCTCCTGTAATTTTTATAGAGGTTTTCTTTCTCGCCGTCCGGGCGGTGAAGCCAAGACCCTCGGTCCCAAGAGGCGCGAGGACAATACTTAGCAGGCACTCCTGGGGTTACGATATCGACGAGGGCAGGGAAGGACAGCATCAGAGGGACACGTGGAGCAACGCCCCACTGGGCCCACATCGGGCCCTTCCGGTGTCAGAATATTCGCCATAGGCAATAAGATCATGTCGTGCTCGTGAACGGGTGCCGTCTGTCGGGACAGGTCAGCTTCTACATACTATGGCAACTCTTTTTAAGTTTATTTCTAAAGGCAATATACTCACTTTTAAACTCTTGTTTATTTCTGACATTAACCTACATTATACTCACATTATTTGAATAAATTTGATGTAATAAACAATAACCTATTTTAAAAAGAGTTTATCCATGGAGTTTCTTGCCGGTTCTTCTCCATAGGACCCACAATTTGGAACCGTGCAACTAGAGCCTGACCTTTCAAAAGTGCCTGTAATTAGGTTTATTTAAAATAAAAAACATTGAAATTGAAATTGAAATTGATCCCCTGAAAGTTAATCCCTCGAAAGGATTCTCCAGACGTGTCCAGAGGGACAGGCAACCGTCAAACACACGTGGAGGTTTTCTGGCCAGCACCCGACCCACAGCTGCTGGTCCTTCTCCATACGTCTGGAAAGAACAGCAGTTTAATGACCCGGTGCAACCCGGGCACGGGAAATAACTCTTTTTCGGTGTACTTTATTTTCCGTGGTGAATATTCTAGCACGAGAGGGGCCGTATCTGGGCCAGTGGGGCGATGCTCCGCGGGTCCCTCTGAAGTCAGCAGAGGGCACAGTGGAGGATGCAACGCACGGTGTGGTCTCGATGTGCAACGAAATGGTCACCCATCCACGGACTGACCGCGGCAACTGTAGCTTAACCTCGCAGATCATACAACCCGCGCAGTTGCTATTGCTACTTAACCACGAGCCCCTCATAGCAACGTCACATTTCATTCATAAATTAAAAATTAATTATTAATAGTTAAATTCATTTAGAAATATACCTATAGACCAAACCACGGACGGGTTTAATTATCATTTATTTAATAAAGAACCGTTAATACCTATTCAAACCTAACCAATAGAAAACTTTGTTAGAACTACTAGAAAAAAAAACACTACTGCAACAAGGTGTTGTATGGTCAATTCTGGACTATAATGACTGTTTTGAGAATACCAGCTACACTTAACAAAGCGGCACTCAAATTTTGAGCAATACTTAACTAATTTTGTGTTTCACACGCCAAAAACTGTTCTGCTCAATCGTCCATCAACTAAGTATTTCTCAAACTCTGCCTGGGTGCAGTACCAACGTTCAGGAAAACATCAATGTACGTTTCAATCAAAGAGGATGTAATACTACGTATAGTTTCAAACTACCCAAATCGAAAACGATTTGAAAAAATAATAATTACATGTTAGTATAGCAATCGATACATCGTTTTTTTATTAATATTATTCCAAAACCATTGAAAATTTCTATAAAAAGGTGTTCATAAAATAAATTGAATGCACAATGTATGAACTAAATGTAGTATATTATATACTCTTTGGTATGTACCTCGCCGACCTTGTTTCGTGCTTGGCCAGTTTGGCTACGTCAAACCTTTGCGTCAAACAGAGAAAAAAATCACTAACGCAGTGTTGCCAATGCTACGGCAATTACCGTGTTCTACGGTTTTCAGGCTAAAAAACTACAATATCTACGGCCTACGGCCGTAGCAAAATCTACGGCTTTCAGTCACGGTAATCATGTTTTCGATAAATATATCACTCCATGTATCCAAATGTATCTAGTGCGTGTTCATCTTTGCTTGTAAATCCGAATTCCAACTTTGCAAAGTAATTGTGAGTGAGAGTGTTATGGACAGGTATTTCCCGATTAGATTACCCATTTAAAATGAAATGTTGTTAATACGTTTTTTATTAAAAAGAAAAAAGAGAAAAATGGCGAACAATTAAATATGCACGAAAAACTTAAATTAAACAAAGCGCCATTTGGTTGATGCTGAAACGTATCTCCTTTTTTTTGGCAGTGATACGCAAAGTACTCTGTGGTGCTTCGGCCGACCGTTGATCTTTTCCCTATAAACACGGCTTTTCTACCAAACGTACACAGCTGTCTAAAAATTATTATTGGCACCACTGCACTAACGTCAAAAATTCAAAAAAACAAAAAAATGTCAACTGCAAAATTCTATAATTTTAACACGAATAGTTGAACTTATTTGAATTAAAATAATATAAATTAAATTATTTCTACAGTACTCGTGTACGCATAGTAGTATCTACGTCTAGTATAAGCTACGTGTGAAATCGAGCAATATAAGATTAATTACATGAAAAATTTACGTCTTACGAAAGTCTATAAATTGGAATACGAAATAATTATTGTAAAATAGAATTACAACCATTGGTTGATATGTGAGAAAGTTATCCCATGTTATTGCAGCTATAAATGCGACGCGAATTCCGTACGTTGTTGAGCAGTCTTTGATTATACCTGCCTCTGGGCAGTATACATTGCTCATTTTTATTACTTCATCGACAAAGATCAGCGATTCTCCTCCAGTCTGCTGTCCATACAGTTGTCTGAGCTACGACGTGAAGTCATCACTCGCATCATGATATAAATCAATGTCTGACCTCTCCAGCCAAGCAGACTACCAAGGCGTATACCTAAGTGTAATCAAGGATTAAGAAAGAATTTGTTATGGTGCCAGTGATATTGAAAGTTAATAACCATTGGGTTACAACAGTGTATGAACTTGAAGTAATGTTATTTATGTTATAATGATCAAAATGTTGTAAAGTTGTTCAAATTAATTGATACGTTACGACTTTACGACTAAAACCCAAGTGCGGCTACACCCAACGCATCGACGTGGCGACTATCAGCTGGCCTTCCCCTGGTGTCACCGATGTCCATGGGTGGCGGTGATCACTCACCACTCCGCCCGGTTACCCACCTGCTCGTTTGCCCACTCTATTATTGAAAATAAAGCCAGTTGTATTTGGATATAACTAGTTCTAGCCTTAATCATGCTGGCTACCAATCCAATTGGTATAAACAGTATGGTTAAAACTATGGAGGAGTGGCTGGAGAGGTGCTATGATGCCCTCACCTACTGGCTGACCCAGATTCTCTCGGGGCATGGTTGCGTCGGGAAGTATCTGTGTCGCATAGGCCGGGAGCCGACGCCCAAGTGTCATCACTAAGGAACTTCCCAAAGGACACGGCGCGGCACACACTGGAAGAGTGCCCAGCTTGGGTCACGCAGCGCCATGACCTCATCACTGCAGTAAGCGGCAGCGATCTGTCGCTTCCGACTGTGGTTTTGTCTATGGTCGGGAGTGAGAGCGCTTGGGAAGGCGTCGTGTCCTTCTGCGAGGAGGTGATGCTCGCTAAGGAGGCGACGAAGAGAGTTCGAGAGGCGATGGCCTCCAGACACCAGGTGCCCAGGTGGCCTGCGGGTGGCGGACTCGGGGTGTCCCGCCGTCTGACTAGTCTCTAGTGATTACATTGTAGGAGAGTGTCGCTTTTACGTATCTATTATAAATCCTATGTTTTTACCATTTTGTAATTTGTAGAACCTACTTATTATTTATAGTCCTATGTTTTATTTAGAATAACACAAGTATGTACATTTAAGACAGTGATTTTGTGGAAATAAAAATAAAGACAATCTTTCACAGAATGTGTGTTTTTTATTCATTATCATCATCTTTCTCCTGCCCTGATTGCAATTTAAGGAGGCTGAGGTGGAAGACTTGGGTTCTTTAGGTTCTCTAGGGTTTCCTCATAAAAGAGCTTGAGTTACTCAAGGAGCTATGGAAAGAATAGCTTTTCAGTTAGGGGTTTCCTCAGTGGGTAAACTTTGGGAGTAAAGATGATAAGTTCATCATCTTTGTTTAAGAATAAAATTAGCAAGTAGACCTGAAACGATTTCCATTAGGAAACTGAACGCAGTATGGCATCAAAGATGGATCGAATATATAGGGAAGGTCGTAGAATGTGCTAGATGATAACCATAATAAAATTGCAGGGAAACGAAAAAACCCCTATTATTTGCCTCCAAAATATATTGAGTGGAGTTTAACTAGCCAAATTCGGATACTTAAATTTCTTCCGCTCAAATCAGATTTAAGTATGTATTTGAGCGTAGGTAACGTGTTGTGAAATGCAAATTTTGATTTAAGCGAACGAAATTTAAAATTTAAAAAATACTGACGGTTGAATGCTTATCTTTGAGAAATGCTCAGATTTTTCCTTAAAACCATACTCAAATGATACCTAAGTACTCCGTAAGTAGGTGATGTGAAACGCAATTTTCTAGTTAAGCGGACGTAATGTCAAAATTTAATGGGAATTTGAGAAAACTTATCCTTGAATGCTTAACTTTGAGAAATACTCAGATCAGAAACAGAATTTCGTTAAACCCATACTCAAACCACACTTAAGTACCACTTAACTGAGTTTTCTCAAATCAGAAACCGGCCGTTAGTTATTAAATTAATTTTTATGTACCTACCTATAAATATTTTTAAACTTCATTATAATTGTAATTGCACTACTTCTTCATTTTGTTTCGAGCGTATGGCACTCGTGGGTCGCAGCTGAAAATCAGCGTTGGATAGTCAGTACCTGTACTGCTACCTAACATTATGCTGAGCTGGTGGCCCTTTGGCACTTACATATATATATTCTTTAATGTTCTTTTCCTTTTTGTTAATTCTATTGATGTGCCAATAAACAGATTTTCTTTCTTTCTTTCTTTCTTTCTTTCTCCAAGCATAGCTCGCTCCATAGCTCACTGAGCGACTTTGAATTTCTGGACTAGCCCCATTGTCAGTGTCCACGTCTCGTATGTATTTATTATTCCAGTACCGTGACTTGTAGATATAGGCTAGGCAGTACCATTCCATTACTACTTATACTTCTATAGGGTAAAATTATGATGTAGTACTTTACCTATTGGCTCTGGAACATGGACTCTCGATATGGTACTGTGAGAGGCATCCGAGGAATCTGTCCTTCTTGGACTTCTCCAGTTCCAGCAGATCCAGTTGTTTGTTGTTGATGCAGTACTGCTCCCGAAACTCCTGTGGCAATACAAATAAGTTGAGTTAGTAAAATAGAAGATGTATCTAACTTCTATGCTTTTTATGGTAGCAAGAAATTATTATTGAGTGGAGACTGCGAATCGGCAAACGCAGCGTAGGGCACCCCCCCGCCAGGTGGACCGACGACCTGAAGAACGTGGCTGGGGGGGACTGGACGCGGAAGGCAGAGGACCGAGTGTTGTGGCGCAACTTGTGAGAGGCCTATGTCCAGCAGTTGACTGCGATAGGCTGAGTTGAGAAGAAACTATTAACACTAACTGTAGCATTCTCTTGTTTTTGATATTGAAACTAAGTTATTGACTTGAAATATTAGCACTATAGTTTTAAGCAGAGTTGCAAAAAAACAGGAAAAACAGTTACTGTATTTCTTAAAAACAAAAACTACTTGTGGTTCCAAGCAATGATCCTACCCGTCTTCTTGTCAATGTTTAAAAGGCTTCTTAAACCACCCACAAACCCACGTCTAGAAACTATAAATTTTGTAAATAAAATTGACTAGATAATATTCTTATGATTAGCATTATTCATGTGCGTATCAAAATTTTATTATCACTTGTTTTAACGGTCAAGGAAACCATCGTGAGGAAACCTGCACACCTGAGAGTGCTCCGTATAGTTCTCGATAGTGTATGTAGTCAGACATCTCACAGTAGGCCAGCGTGGTGGACTGAGGCCTAACCCTTCTCATAGTAAGAACATCCCCATGACCAGCAGTGGACTACAGAAATAGATAGATAGAATGGTTGTAATCACAATTTTACTTGCGATTCATGCGTGGCAACTTTCGAACAAACTACGCCTCCCATGTTGACGTCATTAATAAAAAAAATGTAACTTTAATCAAATTTACTTTACAGCTTTTGTTTCTGCAGTTAGAAACAGTGCAACAAGGCATTTTTGCGGGTTTTTGTTGGAGTATTTACAGAACGAGTCATAAGGCATACTGAGAAAGGGTTTGAAATTCCCTGCACTCTGGTGCAGAGTGTTGGTACGCGCGCCCCGTCCACTTTTCCATTATATCTATCCATATCTGTGAGTGGGCCAGTAGCGGGTTGATTAGTTCAGTGTTAACAGCTATCAAATATATTATAGATGCACTATCACCGCTCGAAAAACGGCTCCATCAAAACTGCAATAATCAGTTGCCTGGACAGTTTTTGTCAGGGTCCTCAATCTTAAAACAAAAAATCGGGTACAACAGCTTTTACAACGCTGCAAAAAAACGTAGTACTTCGAATACTTGTAGATAACAGGTAAGATGGTGGTTTTTAATTTAGTAGCTTTATATTTGTTATTGTTACGGACTAAAAGTAATATTCATATTCATATTCATTTATTTATAAAGTTAATTTACACGTCAGTAGATTCATAAGTAATAATTTTCACAATATAATCTTCTAGAAAAATAAAATAAAAGTCACAATAGCTAATAGATGTCAAATTCGAATGTCACAAAATAATAAAAATTCAAAAAAATAAGCATGTCATAAATTTAAGAGATGTCATAATTAAAATAACTAAATAATATTATTACAGTATACAAATGTCTTTGATTATTATCATCTCAATTTTATAAAGTTCGCCATTAAATTACACTGATTCAATTAAAAATACAGTCATTTTTTAATAATAATAATATTAATAATTTCAATTTTATAAATTCATCATAGCTGTAAAATGTTTGCTCGACAAGCCAGCTTTTCAGACTCGGAGCCTCAATGATTTTACTCGGTAACTTGTTGTATACCGTCGGACCCATCACGTGTACAAACTTCGAGGACTTTGTAAGGGAATGTTTTACGGCCGTGAGCTTATTCGCGTTGCGAGTGCTGTACGAGTGTATGCTACTGTTAGTAGTGTAGTGCGCTAAATTTAATCTCACATATATCGCCACTTGCTTGATAACAATCGATGGCAGCGTTATGATGCCCAGTCTCTTAAAATGAGGTCTCGCAGAGATGTCATAATAGATGGCGGATTTACCAAATTTAAGAAACGAGATACTGTAATAGTTTATTCAATATCGGATAGATGTCGCTACATGACCCCATATTTGATAATTGTTCCAAAGAGATTATGATTTCATTTCACGAGGTAATTTTACTGATTTTTCACGAAATATTATAATAATAAATAAGTATCTTTTTCAGAGCCTTTTTTGTTGATTCTTGAACATTAAAGTATTCTACTTTTACTGATTTTGACTGGTTGATTATAGTGCTAAAATTCGCAAGTCAGAAACAAGTGTTAATAGCAGTACTATCTTGCGGTCCGATTTATAAACGCAGGGCGTAAGTTCGATCCTCAAGAAATGATTCTCTTTTTGCATTTTTTATTTTTAGTTCTGTTGATGTACTAACAGCAGTTCCAAACTAAAAGTATCAGATGGCGCTAGTAAGCGGTTACCAGTTTTGTGGTGGAAGATTGGTCTCTATTTCAGTATATTATAATGTACTCTGTGGTTTTTGTCTCAGTCGCTTCACGACCGCACTAGCGGTAAGACCGTGAGACGTGTCACGATTCTAAAATGTGTAGAAAAAAAATACTATACTCCAAATGTACAAACAAACGCTGACGTATCATACTTTTCATTGTCGTAAACATAATTACTAGCACTTGTTATCGCAGAGACGTTTTTTGGATTTTATTTTGTACAAGCCATTCATCTATAGTATATTTGATCGCAGGGTGGTTATAACAATATATACGCAATCGTTCATAGTCACTGACTTTTGTGTAGAATCCATGAGATAAGTGTGCTATATAAAATAATTACTCCATTCTTATTCTCAAAATACCCAAAGTTCAAGTTATTATGATAACTTTAAAGATAAGAAATCCACTAAAAATCCAACCTTGTATTTAGACCTATAAACATCAAGCATTTTAATCCTTGGGGTTTACCTATAGGGTATTTACCTATAGAGATGAATTACAGCTGTCCAATTCCGGAACTGTTATATTTATTCGCACAGATAAATATTAGGCCACGAGCGCGCTTGCCAATGGGAGCGTGCTTGGGCGCGCTTCTATTGGCTCACGCAATGCCACGCCCCGCGCGTTGCATCACCCGACCCAATACGAGCGCGTTATGTCTAGTCGAAAATTGACGGAGTTGGTTTAATTAAAACAAAACAGCTACGCAATTCAGAACCACACGATAACTATTTGTCGACCGGTTCGGTTTGTTATCTCGTTTCGTCTGATGATTCACGCAACGTGAGAAAAAGAGATAACAAACCGAATCGATCGACAACTGGTTATCGTATGGTTCTGAATAGGGGAGCAGATGTGATTACGTCTCTATAGGCTAAAATTGAATGGCGAAAGTAGTTTTCAAAGACAATAACGTAAAACCACACCATAATGACTTCAGTAGACCAAGCAAAAAAAAGTTGATCTCATTCTGCTTGAAAGCTTAATTTGAAGCGAATGCCCACTTAATGGGAATACTAGGCTAAGTTGGAAGTTTTAATACCCCTTTTAGTAGTGGATAAAGTTATCTGTTTTTCATTTTGTTTGGCAAAAGATTCCATGTTTAATAGAATGGAATGGGGAATGAAAATATTTAGTACCTACAATAAATTTTATGACCTTGTTTTAATACTTTGGGTGAACTACGAAAATTCTAACTTTAAATGTGTATTATTATAAATGCGAAAATAGGTAACTTTGTCTGTTAGTTTATTACCTTTCACGACTACACCTCTGAACCGATCGTAATGAAATTTGGTAAAGAGGTAGGTCCCAGACCTGGAGAAGGACATATGATAAGAACAATATGCTACTTTTTACTTCGAGAAGACCAACAGGTCTCGAGGAATGCATGATAAGCCGAATCTTTTTGATAAGCCGAGTGGTTACTGTTTGACATTGACAGCGTCTTTGTTTCATAAGCAGCAAGTTCATATGAAACAAAGACGCAACAAGCTAGCAAGTGTTACCACTGACGTGCAGTCTACTGTATCTATTTAAATACACCACTTTGTTTACACTTTACAAAGCTATTGGCGAATCTATAAGATCATACAGACTAAGTAGCTACGGTCGCACATATAGAACCTTTAATTCAATGTATAGAATACATCTAAATCTTATTTATCACACAGCCATAGTAAAAAATATAGACTAAGTGCGGCGAACATTCATAGTGAAGTAAAAAAAACCATGCTCATTCGTGTACAACCAGCGTTCACGCACACACATGCACCTCAAACCGTGCTCACCCCTCTCAGTACTCATGTTGTGGCATCGTCCAGTATGAATCGCGAAAGAAAATATCCTTCAGGTTTATGGTATGTGCATGAGAACTGGTTGTACACGAAGAAGCACGGTTTTTTTTGGCTTCACAATGATCTTTCGCAGCACTTCGTCTATAGTTTTTACTATGTCTGTGATTTATCAGCTACAATTACGTATTTTAAAAGCCATTGTGCCTCGCAAAATAAAGCCACAAAAATAATTACAATTAGATCTGTTCCACTATTGTTAACTTATTCCTATACACGAAAATGTGAAACACTCATTACTAACAGAACATTTTCTTTGACGAAAAATTACGAAAATTTAATGCAAATCCTAGCATGACCTGCACTGCACGACACTCCGCAGTACACACACACAACTTATAAAACCTGATTTCAACAATTTTTATGGAAAGTTACGTCTAAATTAAATTATACCAGACCTAATAAACAAACTACCACCAAAAATAAAAAATTACTTATCACGAAACAACATAAAATCTAAACTTAAAAAACACCTTTTAGAGGAATTAAAACCTAATAAATGACTTATAATTTTATAACACTAAGAAAAAAAACTTAAGCTTGGCAATTCTTCGGGCTAATGTTGGTCACTTTCGCTCTCCTGCGAATCTCCTCATTTCTGATTCGATCACGCAGGCGCAGGACCGGTCGTTGTGGCGATACTTGGGGGAGGCCTATGTCCAGCAGTTGACGTCTTTCGGCTGAAATGATGATGAGGATGAAGAGAAAAAAAACATGCTGTACTTTTGTAAGCAATTTGCTATTGAGAAGTAATATAAATTATTTGAGGGTATATGGGAATATTTTTTCATGGGGCGAGCGAGCGCGATGCGTCGTGTTCACTCACCCACATCTTGTTGTAATGAATGTCGACGGACCAAGCGGTGTACAGAAAAACCTAAACTGGTTTATATTCTACACTGTATCTGCCAAATGTATGTATGTTTTTGTGGAAAATAAATAAATAAATAAAATAAGGTGAGGTATATTTAGAGCTTAAAAAGTAATTGAGAACATTAATAACGCTTAACGTTTTTATTTAACTGTGTGCCACAGACATAATAAAATTACTATGTCTGTGCTGTGTGCACAGGTCGTAAAAATACAAAAGAAAGAAACCTACCACGTATTAGTTCCCAGATTGTGTTTATTCATAGCTTAATTTTCAATTTTCTTCCCTAACAATATTGAATATGTATTCATGACTAAGTAAACCAAAATTGAGAACTGAAAGTTATACGCCCACCATGGTAAGTACTAAGAAGTGAAAAACATTTCAGAACAAGAACTTGATTACAAAAGCGTGGGCTACGAAAGAGACCGCCCACTCCTTAAATTAATTTTGGATACTGGACGCGATACTTTGGTGTTCATAGAACACTTATTGAGTTTAGAAGTGGACATTTAGGCCAGTATTACAGAACGATACTCAAGCGTTGATCTCTGTTTAAAACTAGTTTAAAGTTGAGCTTTGATTTTAGAACGTTCCTCAAGCAGAGATTTGTTCAGCTGAGTTTAGTTTTGTTTTATACTGTCACCTGTTTCGGTATTTGAGCTGAGATTTGATCTGTTATCACTCTAGTGTGGTCCAGACTACGCTTGAGTAGAGATTTCTATTATATTTCAGGTCAAATTCATGTGTTATGTTGTTGAATTAAAGTTTATAATTACCGTTCTGGCATAAGACCGATACTCAAGTAACGATTTTATCCTTAAGTAGTGATCAGGTGATTGGAGTTTAAACTGTACTTGAGGAAGCTTCTGTAATACGGATCTTAAAGTTACCAAAGCCTAAAAAAAGTTGGCGTTGGGGGACGCCCGACAGAAGTGAAGCTTCTAAACAAGTGCGGATAGAATGTGCGAGCGCAGAGCTACGTGTATGTGATCCACAGACCAGAAGCCTCTTAAACAAAGTTTTGCATGAGAACGCAGTCGTAAAATGTTGGCGGGGACCGGGGGGCGGACGGCGCGTTACGATTGGTTGGCTCAAAAGTTCGGTGGTATGATTCCGTATGATTGGTGCCGTTCGCTGACAGATTGACGTCCTGATTGGCGGTGGAGCGTATGATATGCAGTGGTACTGCATATGCGTTGTGACCGGGGGTGTCCAGCTAATCGACGTTTAGAGGCTTACTAGTCTGTGATGTGATCGAAACGGTACCATCACCGCACGCTAATACAGGGGGAAGTAAACGATGACGCTGACGTCACGTTATTTATTGGTCTACTATCCGGAGGCGCGGCGGCGGCGCAGCAAGCAACGAGACTAAAAACGCTTCGCTTTAAAAATAAAGATTCGTCAACCTTATTTGTCTGATCCTAGATCAAAATAAACTCCTATTTCAAAACCTTTCTTTTCGTACATTTATTGATCCTGGTTCAGGTAGTTTTTTCAAAAAAATTTAGATTTTTTAACATTATTCGGACAGAAAATCTGCTGATCCCTACATTTTTGTGTTCACATAAATCGACATAATTTAGGAATCAGCTGATTTTGTTTCCGCGATTTCAGGTTTTGTTCTCAGTAATTTGCCCTGATACCTCTGCATGTAATATGTATATTTTTTGTATGTGTGGCAAAATAAATGGTTTAAATTTTATTTGCAAGCCTGTCGACGCAATATTCAAACTCAGCCTCCAGGCTCGGTATTATTATCTGTAGGCTGTGCAAATATTTGTCCCAATGCGAAATTGAACCAGTTCGAAAGCTGAACTAACTGAGCATCAAAATCGATGCTCAATCTGCTAGCAAAGTCGCTGCCATTTGGGTGGTCGTTCAATTGTTTTCAGAAATAAAAGTTAAATTTGATGCAGTTTTATTTAATACCAATGTTATAAATGCGAAAACATGGATAAATAAATAAATATCTTCGGGACATTTTTACACAGCACCATCCATTCCCAAACTAAGCAGAGCTTGTGATATGGGTACTAGACAATGGATATAATACATGGATGTTTGTTTGTTTGTTCTTAAATGTTTGTCTCTTCGTGCATACTATTTATTGTACAACTCGCATGCTCGCATTAACTTCTGCCCTATTGTCAAATCAATGTTCAGGAGTTGAAACTAGTGCCCTTAATACAAGTTTTCTTGATAACTTAGCAAGGGTGCTTGTTCCGACACATTTTTATTATGTCTACCTGTGTTTAGATTAGGCCATGTAAATGTCAATGTTTTTATGTGTTAAATTGCGAAATGCCAATTAATTAACTTCTTAGGTTTTCGCGATCACTACACATTATAATAAAACAAAGTTTAACCGGATTAAATCGCGTATATTATTTAAATTGGTTTCCCTGACGTTTCGAAAGCTTTGCAGCATTTCGTGGTCGCAGGTAGACTAAGATGACAAGCGTCGTTACAAATATTTCTAAAAAATTATTTTAATCTACCGTACAATATTATTAATTAAAATCGTTTCGATGCACGCAGTAATCACTCACAATATCATTATCTTTTACAGTGTTGCGTGCTGTTTGGGACTTGATTATTTTTAGGACTGGGTTCCAAACAGGTGGAAGCTGCCAACCATCTTCTCTATTAAAATTAGGATGTTTTTTAATTTCAATAGCCTCACGGAGCATTCTAGGTACATATCGGTTTTCCTTCGCCAGAACTTGTGGTTTATCAAATCGAAGAAAATGGTTGGGTTTGTCTAGGGCATGTTCACACACTGCAGACTTTGTGGAGCGTCTGTTCTTGACGTCAGCTATATGTTCTTTAATTGTAGTGGCTATACTACGCTTTGTTTGCCCTATGTATGATAACCCACAATCACAATCAATCTTGTAGACCCCTGCATCTTGTAAGGGAATGTGACACTTCACCGGTCTGAGGAGTTGGCTGATCTTTCTTTGGGGCTTGAAATAGGTTTTGATAGAAGCACGCTTCAAGATATGACCAATTCTGTCGGTGACCCCTTTGATGAATGGTAGAACAGCAGGTCGACGATCAACTGTGCTGGGTTTCAGGCGGCGTTTGCGATGGGGATGTGGAGCTTGCAAGTTATTATGCTTGAGAACATGCTTCACATGGTAAAGTTCCCCTGCCAGGTGGTCGGCATCGCAGATGCGGTGTGCTCTCTGTAACAAAGATTTGGCCACGGTAGCTAACTGACAAGGATGGTGGTGAGATTCACCGTTCAAGTACCTGTCTGTATGGGTAGGCTTTCTATACACTGTATGACTAACAGAATGATCAGGATTATGGATAAGTTGTATATCAAGAAAAGCTAAGGATTTGTTTGTCTCCAATTCCATAGTAAATTGAATTTTACTGTGTATAGAATTTAGATGTTCTAAGAAAGCAGAGACACTACTGTGAGGCAAGATGGTGAAAGTGTCGTCAACGTACCTCTTGTAGATCTTCGGCATATCCTCACAGTAGTGTCTCTGCTTTCTTAGAACATCTAAATTCTATACACAGTAAAATTCAATTTACTATGGAATTGGAGACAAACAAATCCTTAGCTTTTCTTGATATACAACTTATCCATAATCCTGATCATTCTGTTAGTCATACAGTGTATAGAAAGCCTACCCATACAGACAGGTACTTGAACGGTGAATCTCACCACCATCCTTGTCAGTTAGCTACCGTGGCCAAATCTTTGTTACAGAGAGCACACCGCATCTACGATGCCGACCACCTGGCAGGGGAACTTTACCATGTGAAGCATGTTCTCAAGCATAATAACTTGCAAGCTCCACATCCCCATCGCAAACGCCGCCTGAAACCCAGCACAGTTGATCGTCGACCTGCTGTTCTACCATTCATCAAAGGGGTCACCGACAGAATTGGTCATATCTTGAAGCGTGCTTCTATCAAAACCTATTTCAAGCCCCAAAGAAAGATCAGCCAACTCCTCAGACCGGTGAAGTGTCACATTCCCTTACAAGATGCAGGGGTCTACAAGATTGATTGTGATTGTGGGTTATCATACATAGGGCAAACAAAGCGTAGCCACTAGAATTAAAGACCATATAGCTGACGTCAAGAACAGACGCTCCACAAAGTCTGCAGTGTGTGAACATGCCCTAGACAAACCCAACCATTTTCTTCGATTTGATAAACCACAAGTTCTGGCGAAGGAAAACCGATATGTACCTAGAATGCTCCGTGAGGCTATTGAAATTAAAAAACATCCTAATTTTAATAGAGAAGATGGTTGGCAGCTTCCACCTGTTTGGAACCCAGTCCTAAAAATAATCAAGTCCCAAACAGCACGCAACACTGTAAAAGATAATGATATTGTGAGTGATTACTGCGTGCATCGAAACGATTTTAATTAATAATATTGTACGGTAGATTAAAATAATTTTTTAGAAATATTTGTAACGACGCTTGTCATCTTAGTCTACCTGCGACCACGAAATGCTGCAAAGCTTTCGAAACGTCAGGGAAACCAATTTAAATAATATACGCGATTTAATCCGGTTAAACTTTGTTTTATTATAATGCCAATTAATTATTTATTATTATATAATCGAATCACTTTGAAATTACTAACCGGATTTGGATAAACTTTGGCAAACAAATAGATAATAACCAAGATTAAAAATAGGCTACTTTTTCCCGGAAATATACACAGTTTCTGAAGGATGTGCGGTAACTTATTTCTGTGATAATACGCGGGCGAAACTGCGGGCAATGGCTAGTTTTAAACTCATTTTGAATGTATTTGAAATGTTATCCAATCCTGTTTGAATATTGACTGTATCAAATATTGTTTTATAAAATTGCGATTCATCAACTTTGCTACTCTATGTCATGTAGGTATAAATAAATATTGATTTCGATGTAGCCTTCTACCTAAATAAGTTTTGATCATGGTTTTGATACACAAAAAATATTTGTCTTATATTATTAATATATTAATATTGTACTACGTACTAGAGAAGACACCTCGAATCGATTGTTTGTAACACGTTTTAGAGCTCCTGCACTCTCACTCACTTAGCCCAGCTCGCCGCGCGCGTGCTCCGCGGCCTGCAAGTTGCGCGATATTTCTTGTTCGTAATGTCTACTCTAGTACGTAATACATATTACCTCAGTGCTTATATTTTGCTTTTTTAAACTGCTGTAAAAACGTAACAACACCGAGGTCTTCAAGATATAATTTCTATAAGGAACTTCTACAGGTACTAGGAAAATGATTACATCTGACATTAGAGGAAACTGTCAACTGATTCTTAATTTAAGTGTGAGTATGGATGGGCAAATTTGAAATTGAAGTGTGAGTGGGGATGGGCACATTTGAAATTGACTTTTTTTATTCGAAGTGAAGAACAATACGATAATTTTCATAGTTGAAAAATTTCATGTAAGCCCTTCCCTGTGTGTGAGTGTTTTCAATAAACATACCATAATGTGAAACCTCCAAACAGTTAATGAAATTTTGTGTGGACCCTCCATTACCACAAATGTTGATTAATATGAGGATGGATGGAGCTAGTGTTATGTGGGACAGGATTTACAATAAATATTATTATATTTATTGTAAATCCTGTTTATTATATTTTTCTTACTTATTTCTCCTCTCGCAGGTCTGCTGGTAGAAATTTCTTTGAAATAAGCAGTACCTTTGTACTAAATAATTTTAATGCTGTCTCCTTTCATATGTTGTTGTGTGTACATAAAGTATAAATAAATAAGTAAATAAATTGTTTCTTTTTGTTAAAACAATTATCTGGCACAAAAAACACGATCTATACAAAAAATCTAAGAAAGAATTCTAATCAATATAATATCGTTATAGTATAAAAAGTCACCGTGTTTTCTTCCGACTTTTTCATGTTCCTTTTTTATGTGTCTTTTTACTTGTATGTCTTGTGTCTTGTTTTGTACTAAATAAACTTATCTATCTAACTATCTATCAATATTAAGAGGAAAAAAATCTGGTGTTGTCCATTCTTTTGAATCCGACATCACCTCTGACTTTTTGCACACACAGACATGACACATGCTTTAATAAAAACATCGTGAGTGGTGACAAGAGCCTTAACCTTCTTAATCGGAGAAGAGGTACTAGTATAGTATTATATTATCTGTGCCCATGCCCAGAAATAAATAAAAATAAATAATATTTTTATTGACTCAGCCACACAACATTTTTTACAAACTTAATTAAATTATACATTTAAGGCAATTTTTAAAGATCGCTAACAAGGATCTGCTGACCCCCAAACTAGAAAGTACCTCTATCTTGGAGGTCAGTAGGTTTTCCATTTCTTAGGCACTGCCCGTGTTTAACATATTATCAAATACAATAGGATGTAGTGCTGCTTTTTGGTACATGCAATAATAATTAGAAATGGCACAATTAAGCTGAATATGTATGTGGAAATCATCTCTTATTCAACCAACATCTTGTTTAGTAACTTCTTGACACCATAGGTACGATAGTACTATTAGATATTCTGTGCCATAGGTATGTTATGTATTTGTCGTACGTCTAACAAGCTAACAGAGATTCTCAATCAAGCTATTAGATTGACATACAATACAATACGTCAATTCATTCCGATAGCAATTTGAACTAGAATAGCAGCAAGTAATCACACATGTCAAATACACGCACACATAAAACGCTTACTGATTTTGTACGCACGACTACATATCAATCTATACCACCATATTACCAATATAAGCTGACCTGGCATTGTATAGGTTTACGGTACAATGAGAGGTCAGCTTAAACTGTCTGTAACCTCAGTCTGTGGTCTAGTGGTTCGAGTGTCGGACTGCTGATCACGAGGTCGTGGGTTCGATTCCCACAGGACACAAATATCTGTGTGATAAACATGAGTGTTTGTGTTGGTCTGGTTGTTTCTTATGTACTATAAGTATGTATTTACAACAACAAAAAAGTATATAAGTATTATATCCATTGTCTAGTACCCATACCACAAGCTCTGCTTAGTTTGGGACTATGGTGATGTGTAAAATGTCCCAAAAATATTTATTTATTTATTTTTATTTATGTTAACAACAATTATATTTGGAAAGTTTTCATTCACAAAATAATTTGAAACTTGAGCAATCATTATTTACTTTTGATTTTAACTGTACTGTGACACAGGCATTCAATTTTCTACTTAAGCGTTTAAAACGTTTCTAATAGAATTCTCAGAAAACAACCAAATTATTCACAATCCAATATTGGAAAGCCAATTAATTTCTGGGCCTTCTGTTAGCTTTAAGCTTTCACAATTTAATAAAGATTGAACGAATGATTGCCAATCGATTTAAAGATTTAGCAAATAATTTCAACTGCTATTTGGTCTGGCTTTTTTCTATTTTATGCTGAGAATTCGATAAAACACTTCTTTTTTGCCCTTTAATGGTTTTAAAAAAAAACATGTAAAAGATGTTTCATCATCATCTTCATTTCAGCCGAAAGACGTCCATTGTTGGACATAGGCCTCCCCCAAGCATCGCCCAAACATGGTTGCTCACAATAGGCCAGATAAGAAAGCTCAAAGTTACCCAATGGAGAGGGCTATGCTCGGAGTGTCCCGGCGTAGTCGAATCAGAAATGAGGAGCTTCGCAGGAGAACGAAGATAACCGACATAGCCCGAAGAATTGCCAAACTTAAGAAGTTGTTTCTTATGACTTGTTATGATTCCTAACAGAATTGTGGCCAAGAGTGGTAACGTCGGAAAACCGATGGCTAGATGGATTGATAACGTGGTCAATTTTGTCGAAAAAAATCTGGACAAGATTGGCGCGATACCGGGAAAAATGGCGTAAAAGGGACGAAGCTTATTATACAGTGGGTCGATAAAAGCTGCAAATAATGATGATGAATGAATGTTTTAGTTATCCCTTTAAGAGATAAAGCCGCAACAGTTTTTTTTGAAAGTAGTTAGGTAACCTCTAAGAATCCGTCATAACCTTGATAGAAGAAGGACTTTGACCTTGAAGAAGGCATAAAATCTCTCAAGGTTAGGTAAAACTATCAAGGATTTTTGTTTTTGGTTCAGATTATGCAAAATCTTGACAGCCCTTTGCGTTAATCTTTTTCCACGCGATGAGTTCCAGTACTGAATCATACGACAAATATTTACCGCTCTTTTTGACCAAGGTATAATATTATGTGTGAAAAGATGTGGAGGACGTATATGTGGAACTCGTGTGTGTGTGACTGCTTCATAGGTCTAGTGGACTGCTAAGCGTGGGGTTTGATTCTTGGGTCGAGCATAAAGTGTTATGGGATTATTCTTTATTAAATTTCTCAGCAGCAGCCCGGAGTCAGGAAGTTGGCGGTACTACACCTCGGAGAGTACGTAAAACCCGCCCCTGATCTCTCTTTGTTCATGCTAGATTGCCATCCCATCGGATTAAGAGAGTGAGGGAATAGAGAGTGCAGCTGTGTTTGCATATTATAGTGCACACGTGTACACTATAATATGCCCCACGCAGATGGCTAACCTCCGTTGAGATTGGCCGCCGTGACAGAAATTCGGTCGGGAGAACATTATCATATGTTTAATTATCAACTCGCCTATCGCAGTCCATTACTGGACATAGGCCTCACCCAAGTTGCGTTACAACACTCGGTCGATTCCAGCTTCTTTCTTCAGGTCGTCGGTCCATCTGGCTGGAGGCGTCATGCGCTCCTTTTTCTATTTCGCTGTCTATATAAGTATAAAGTATAATAAATACTTGAAATTGTCCTCACCTGCTTAGAGTACATGGTAGTCTTACTGGCTGGCCGTTCGTCGCTGGCCTTCTGCCACTTTCTCCCCGCGTTCTCATCCTCTGACTCGTAGCCTTTGGCTGAATGTGCTATATCCGCCTGCAAAAACGAACACATAATTAATTTCTTAATAAAATTTAATAAATAATGTTTCACCAGACTTTAAAATAATTCAGATTGATCCGCATTGGACTAATGCCAATATTAGTTTAATAGTATGAGCGCTCCTTTGAAAAAGAACTCGTCCGGGGAAGTTAGACTACCTTTCCTATTTAAAATATGAACAACCGTTCACTACTATTGCTGCAACACTCGCGATCGTAACAAGGATGATGATACAGTAAAACTCCAATTACTGAGATAATAACTGTGTATATTGAATAAATAAAATTAAGCTTTCAAAGGAAATATTTTTACAAGAAAAGTCATCGGTTGTCAGTTATTTTAGGTGCGAAGTGTGAGGGGTGGGTGCCGGTGAATTTACAGTCACGTGAGACTTTCCATCTTCATGTCTCAGTTTGGCGAAACGACTCGCAATAACAGTTAGGCAAAGCCTAGATGATATTGCAGTTGTTATGAGCAAATGTAGCTGCTTAACATCAGGTGGGCCTTTAACTCATTTCGCCATCCTATAAGATGAAAAAAAAAAGATACTATATTGGTTTAATATCTATTTCATTATAGTCTTTAGAATTAATAAATCCATATTGCAATTGAAATTGTGTATATTTTTAATCAGAAATATCCTCTTATTCCAGACACTTTTTGACATTGGAATTTGTTTATTTCAAGATAAAAAAATTAAATTATACCTAGTTTTCGAATCCAGATTCATGATTACGAACTCACGGCTGTTTCTAGTTGTTGATATAATTGTTTTTCCTTATAGGCTAAGCAGGTTTGAGTTTAGTTGAAACCTTGGATAATATTCCACCATAAATAATTAGGGACTGATAGGCTCGGACAAATAAAAATGGCGGACGGAATCTCGCTAAACAATTAGTGAAGCAGCATCCATAGTATCAAGCTTTTAAGCTCGCTTAAAAGTACGCACACATTCACATCCATAGTTTGCCAAAAAGCCTCGATTATGCAAAAAAACTAGTGTGACGGTAGTCATTGTTGTAGTGTCACAAATAAAATAATAGTATAAATCAGGTGTGTTAATATGCTTTCGAAATTATAGTGGGTTTAGGAAAAAAATTAAGTGCTTTAGTCTTTGTTTAGCGAGAATCCGTCCGCCATTTTTTATTTGGCCGTGTGTACAACATAACATACAAAATTGGCACTAAATCGGTTTAATAACTATTTTATTAAAGTCTTTATAGTTAATTAATCCATATTGCAATTGAAATTGTGTATATTTTTAATCAAAAATACCCATTTATTCCAGTCACTTTTTGACATTGGAATTGGATGGGTCTAGAATTTGGATTTGAATTGACTTTAAAATAAAATTTTGAAATTTCATACCTAGTTTTTGAATCCAGATTCATGATTACGAACTCACGGCTGTTTCTAGTTGTTGATATAACTGTTTTTCCTTAAAGGCTAAGCAGGTTTGAGTTTAGTTGAAACCCTTGGACTTGGGTTATATTCCATTACATGTAACTATGGTCTGATAGGTATGCTATTCAAGTTTTCATATACCACTAAACAACAGACAGCAGAATCCAATCACAAAGCAAAGTTTTATCACTCTTCTCACTAGGACGGAATTCCAACAAATTGCAGGCTCAGCTCAGACAAGCACAACTTTAGACATTTGCATCGCCGATACTATCTATTGGTTCAAGTTTAATTGCAACCAAGTTTCGCCGACGACAGAATGATCCGACACTTTCTTTTGAACAGGATTTGTGAACAATCTCTTTGTTTCTGATTATTGAAAAAGTTTTACCTGTGAAGATCTTGGAAAAAAATTATTAGGTTTTCGCGATCACTACACATTATAATAAAACAAGTTTAACCGGATTACATTGCATATAATTTAAATTGGTTTTCCTGACGTTTCGAAAGCTTTGCAGTGTTCGTGGTCGCAGGAAGACCAAGATGACAAACGTCTTTACAGATATTTCTAAAAATTATTTTAATCTACCGTACAATTTTTTATTAATTAAAATCTTTTCGATGCACGCAGTTTCACAACACAATTTTTTGGTATTAGGTAACTAGGTGAGAGAATTTTTAGTGAGATATTAATATTAGGAGAGAGAGTTAATCATCACATAGGCGCAAATAAATATTTTTATTTCTTTCTTACTTTCAAATTTTCGAAAAAAAAAATTGTTGCTACATTTTGTCGAGATAAGCGAACGTATAGAGCAGCTGGTTTTTTTTCGCGATTTTAAGTTGGTTAATTCCGTAGTAAAACTTGTTCTTAATGATGGATGTTTTCAGTTATTTCAATTACACGGGTTCTGTATAGGAACTACGAAACCCTAAAAACCTTTTAAATTCCAATTAATTGGAGTATTAGGCTTTGCCTGTATATAATTCGGCTTATCACAGAAAGGCTTATCGCGCATCCCTCGGGATGCATATTCAATGTAATGTTTTTTATGGTGTACAATAAAGCATATATAAATAAATAAAAAAATAACTATTCATTTTTCCGGGATAAAAGTAGCCTTTATGTTAATCCGGGTTTATGGTCTATTTATGTGACAAAATTCATTCAAATCCGTTCGGCCGTTTCAACGTGATTGAGTAATAAACATACAAACATCTTTACAAACGGATTGAAAAATTGTAGTCCCTTTGGAAAGGAAAATGGACGACACACGCTAACTACGACCGTATAATATATTAAATACACATTTTACAATATACCTACAATAATTTTTATTTCTTTTGATTAGTAAAAGACACAGAGAAGTCATCAAGCGTCAGGCGTGTCACGTCTGGTAACTAGGTGGTCAGTATATATCAGTCCTCCGCCGCGATTCCTGGCTATCCCACTCCCGGGGCTGGAAGCAGCTGCTCCAAGTGTCTACGCCACAGAACGCCACCGTCAGTCTGCACTTCATAATGCAGCCTACCTAAGCGACGCGCTCTGGTCAGAGCAGGCTCTGGCTTGCACTCGATCGCCTGTGGAGTGAACCCTAATTGGTGGCGGTGTGTTTCTTGGTCTGAACGCGTTCGGGGCAGATGAGTCTCTGAACATGCAAGTTTGTCCTAACATCCCGGATGAACATCAGTTCACAGGGAGTATGTCCCCAACCCTAGGCAGGTTTGGTGTGCGTCTGAGTCGGGTCTTATAAGCTCCTTAGCTTATCAGTAGTTTTCTAGTTTTGTAATTATACCGCGCAATGAGGCGCGGGTTTTCTTCAGTTTTTTAATAGCATTAGTCGATATCCTCGTCGCCAATTTATGAAATTTTTGAAAATTTATGAAATATGTGTATATTTACAATTTACAATAATCTTTATTTCTTTTGTTTAGTAAAAGACAGAGAGACGTCATCAAGCGTCAGGTGCGTCAGGTCTGGTACCTATCTAGATGGCCAATATGTATCAGTAGGTATACAAGAATTTCTTTTTTTGATTTACTTCGTAATTATTTTTGAAATAATGAATAAACGTTTATATTTGTTAAAAATATATAAAAAAACACTTTATTCTTAATTTATACTAAACCTCCTAAGTGGTCATAGTCCTCATCATTATGACCAACATTTACTATGGGACCAACCTTGGGAGCCTCCACGAGTGACGATATTTAATTGATCGCCGGCGCACCCTGGGCAGTTAGCCAACCTACCTACCACCTACCAACCTGCTGACTAGCTTATCTTTTTCTCAGGGCATGAGCTGTTATCATTATGTAGCTCATGTCGACACGATAGAAGAAGAAGACCTTGAAATAGTGAAAAAAAAAACAGGTATTCCCTTCAATTTGTCGATTTGTGTGAACACAAATGTACGGTTGGAGGGTAGCGTCGTACGTCAAGGGTCCGTGTTTTTATTACCATCATTATACTTTTGTATTTATTTAGAGACCATATATAAAGTTTCTGGTAACAATAAATAAATAATAAATAAATAAATACATATTTTTGGGACATTTTTACACAGCACCATCTAGTCCCAAACTAAGCAGAGCTTGTACTATGGGTACTAGACAATGGATATAATAATTACATACTTTTTTTTTGTAAATTACATACTTATAACATAACAACAACATAACATAACATCACGCCTGTATTTCCCTGAAGGGGTAGGCAGAGGTGTAATAGTACACCCACATTTCGCCAGTTATGTTATAGTCCCATGTAATAGGGGGCGAGCCTATTGCCATTAACCGGGCACAAATCCAAAAACCGGGCTGCTAATGAGAATTTCCTAATGAAAAAACCCAACAACACTTTGCCCACACAAACATACATACAATAATACATAAGAAATACAATCTTTACAAAATAAATATTTAAATTTGCATTCAAGACTTTGATTCATTTGTTCTAGTTGAAATAAATATTCACTTAGCGACAAAACCAATATAAATACCTAAATATTTGAATGATTTCTTTTAAGATTTAAAAACAAAATCAAAATAAAAAAATGTGTACAACATAGGTCAAAGTTAAACACACCAATTACTTATTTAACTTTTACCTATGTTTTGTGGAAAATTTAAA
The DNA here is from genome assembly GCA_949699075.1 of Asteroscopus sphinx. NCBI lineage: Eukaryota > Metazoa > Arthropoda > Insecta > Lepidoptera > Noctuidae > Asteroscopus > Asteroscopus sphinx. Next base: position 9,992,682 of record OX453018.1, on the reverse strand, counting down.
TATTAAGCCACACTGTGTTTAACCTTGAATTGAAAGGCATTACAAATTACATAGTATTACATACGTAGTACACAAGCATTAGCTATAATTAAATTATTTATTTTTAAGGTTACATAAAATCATAATTAGATTAATTATTTTTTCAAACTTTTGTTAAGTACCTACGCAATACTTAGCAAAATAGATAAAAACAAAATCGGACATCAAAATAACATTCATATTTTACTATCAAAGTATTATTTTAAAGGTACTTAGAGATTATTTCGTTATCTTTGAAACACAATTGAAGCCAATATTTTAGAATTTCAGACTAAGAGTAATGCGTACAGTAATTTGGCCACTAGATTACAAGTCTTCGGTAGTATAGTGGTAAGTATCCCCGCCTGTCACGCGGGAGACCCGGGTTCGATTCCCGGCCGGAGAGTTATCTTTTTGTAATTTTTAACTACATAAGTTTACTTTTTTTATTAAAATGTGATACTTATTACATCATCATCCGCAATTCTAACATGTACTGATAATTTAATTCCTAAATAGAAAGATTTAGAGGCCCCGCAAACAACAGATTAGACTGGTAGGCCAATAAATGGGTGATATTGTAATTTTTGAACGAGAATAGTAGATTGCACATACACTCTACTTTTCATCACCCTCTATGAGAAAGTAACAGGCGCCTCGTATTTCATTGTAATATTATTATTTAATAAAACATAGAGTAACAACTAAATTGAAGTTAAATAGTATCTAATAATAAAACAACTAAAAACTTATATTTACATTTAAGATATTTTCGGAATATGAAAATTCTTGGCGCCTCTTGCATTTCTCCATTCAATAAAATTACCATAGGTAGGCTTTCATGTATTTCTCCCGCGATTTTGCAGGTAATATATTATCCATCACATTTCTTGCGTCAGTTCTAATACTTTCAGGAGTTAATTCTATACTTTCACTGTCACTTGAAGAATTCATTTTTCAAAACAAAATCATGAATTTCTAACAATCCGTGAAAATTGACGAAAACGCGGGCTAGTTCGCGCGTTTTTTATTTGATTTCATTTTTTTTATAATTCAGCCGGGCGGCGGCGGCGCGACTATGGGCCGTCGTACCAGCCCTACCAGCCAGTCTTTATTCAAACAATATTTGCGTTCGATTTCTTTGGCGCAGAACACTAAGATGTTCCAAATTCAAAAAGTGCGTGGCAAAGATAATTGCGGCGCACTTATAAAAGTTTCTTATAGAAAACACCACCTTTGGGTGCACTTAAAGGCGAACCAAGTCGTCCTTTTCGAATAGATGGAATGAAAATATGTTTGCTTTATATGCTAGTGTGTGACTTCCCGTAGTCTGCAGTCTGCAGAGGGGCTTACAGCAGAGTATTAACTCTGCTGTCAATGTCAAGTTATTTTATTTATTTAAGTTGTGACATTGACAGATTGACTTGCAAACAATGCATTTTACAACAAAATGTCTTAAATATTTTTAGCAAGCGGCTGGGGCACTAAACTATCATTAATAATACTTTTGTAGCTCAGAGGCAGTCAGAGGCACAGCTGACAATCCGGTGATTGACTACTGTTAAAAATTACCAAAAATGTTATATTATTTATAACCGTTTAGTTGCAGGAGTTTAACAAAATATCAAGGAAAACATTGTAGCAAAAATAAACAAAATCCATGAAAAAATGGAAGAGACACGCTTTTTAAGTTCTTGGAAGTGGTATTTTCTGTCCTTGTCGTGCAAAACGGACATTGTACAGGGAGATGTCAAGTTACCATGAAGGTTTTGAACAATGACGTCATTCTTTGATAGTGCTGTCTCTGTCTAATGAAAAAAATGTAATCGCTTATAACTTGGACATTTTATGGAATATTTTATTGGTTTTTCCACTGTTGCTTATTTTGTTGAAACAGTTTCTAGTCTATACTTCTATTCTATACTAATATTATAAAGAGGAAAGATTTGATTGTTTGTTTGTTTGTTTGTTTGCATTGAATAGGCTCCGAAACTAATAGACCGATTTGAAAAATTCTTTCACCGTTGGAAAGCTACACTAACTCCGAGTGACATAGGCTATATTATATTTTCAAAAAAATTAGGGATCCTTACTAAAACTCCAATAATGTAACCCAAGGTGTAAAAAAAATACCTATAAAATTCCTTTCATCGCGTGCGCTGCTAAAACTATTGATGATAGAATAAGATAATGTACTAAAACTTTGCAAAACCCGTCATTATCTACAAAAAATGTCGCGACAGCATATGTCTAACTGTTATAGTTATGTCACAATAAGTGTTCTTTTATTTAAAAAAAAACAATTGAAATGCCGCCGCTAGAAAAGGCTCTTTATTTGTACCTTGGTATTAATCCTTATCAAAATAAATTACTTTATACTGAAGACTGCTTCAATACCTTTATATAACTTTTTGAATTATTCAATTCGGACATTCCATTCGAAAGATATCACGAGTTCAAAAATGTAAGTATTAGAAAAAAGTCGCGTGGTGGCTGCTCACTCCGCTCGGCTAACTATTGCAGGTCGGGCAGCAGACTACCCTGAGTCTACTGCCCCCATCCTCCCGTAATTTTTATAGAATTAGTTTTCTTCCTCGCGGTCCGGGTGGTGAAGCCAAGACCTTCGGTCCCAAGAGGCGCGGGAACACTTCTCAGCGGGCACTCCTGGGGTTACGAGATCGACGGGGGCAGGGAAGGACAGTCCCCCCACTGCCTGCCCAGTGGCAGGGTGAGTGCATACTGGGCCCACCCCTGCTCCTCCACTGTGCCCTCTGCTGACAACAGAGGGACATGTGGAGCAACTCCCCATTGGCCCCCATGAGGCCCCTCCCGTACCAGAACATTCGCAGGCAATAAGATCCCCCGAAAGTTAATCCTACGAAAGGATTCCATTGCCAGTACCGAGGATGCACTGGCCTAACAACTGCCGTTCCCTCCAGACGCGTCCAGAGGGCCAAGGAGTTGTCAGACACACGTGTAGGTTTTCTGGCCAGCCCCTACAGGGAAGCTCTGACTTAATTTTAATGGCTTTTGTTTGTAGTTATGATCTTTTTACAAACAGTAGAAATAAAAATGAAATAATCGAATATTAAAAAATAATGACCTAAAAAAATTAAAATCTAAACTTTCTATATAATGTACTCTTTCTTATTAACCCGACGCAAAAAGAAGGGTGTCTGTGTGTGAGTGTATATTATATGTGTTAAAATTTATAATTTTTGAATTTTTTCCTAAATACCCGTGCGAAGCCGGAACGGGCTGCTAGTAATCTATAAACATCTAAATTAGGTACATGCTCTAAAGAATAAAATTATTTAACACTAAATAAATAAATATCTTTGGGACATTTTTACACAGCACCATCTTCTAGTCCCAAACTAAGCAGAGCTTGTGCTATGGGTACTATAGACAATGGATATAATACTTATATACCTTTTTTTTTTGTAAATACATACTTATAATACACTATTAGGTATATTAAGTTGCTCAACTAACTAAATCTAATACAGAAGGATTAATAATATGTAGGTACCTACCTATGTATTCCGTTCCCTATTCCTAAAAGAATTACGTAGGTGCTACATAAACATCTGAAATTATTTATAATGAATATAAGTTTCTACGTATACCTATATGTATAACCGACTTATTATTTATCGCTATGGCAATGGTATGTAATTTAAGTGAATAGGTACACACGGCTACACATCAAGCTGTACATTTCCAGTATAAGCTGACCTCGCATTGTATAGGTTTTCCTTACAACGCGAGATCAGCCTTTACTGGATTTGTACAGCTTGATGTGTAGCCGTGTGTACATACCTACCTATTTATTTTTTAACACAAATTATTTATCAAATGTGAAGGCTGATTGCTGACCTAAACTTTATGTAGGTGTGTGTGTATTATATACGGAGATTTAAAACACTTAAAAAGGAAATTAATAAACCCTCATTTTACTCCCTGCAATATCGTCAAAATTTTATACAAGTCGTAGGTATCTGTAGTAATAGTTATATATATATATATATATTATATTATATATATATATATATATATTATAATGTATATAAGGTAAGAAACCCAATAAATCTATACTACACTCGAGAGTAATGAATTAGGGTCACATATAGATACCTGAAAATCTCGGAAACTAAGAATGGTAGCTTAATTACATAAATTGTGTTTAATAGACAAATAAATTCTCCTTAAATGAAAGTAATAAAACTTCTTAGTTACTGTAAAGTTACACTATCAGAACGTGACAGAATAAAAAAGGGACTTGTTTTCTCATAAAACGAATAAAATGTCACCTTCCCTATTACTAGAAGAAAATCTGGCAGTCAAAAGAAAACTTTAGCGATAATCCAATTTCTACTAGCAAAAATCAAACAAAGAAAACGGTTCTTTTTTTTCAATAAAGAAATCCTGACTGAAGCAGTCAAAATCAGTCATCAAAATCTGTTAAACGTAATCGTATCAGGAATAAAATACTCGAATATATGGTAACAGTATAAAATTGAGTAGGCCTATACGAGTATAGGAATGAAAAAAGTAACCTCCCTATGTTGTTGAATTTTGTTGACAAAAACACACAATGAGTAGTACTGTAGTAACATTTGAATTACAAAACCGCCCTTACTGCTTACGAAATAAAGGCGCTGTCAATGTCAAACTATTACCACTAGTGCGGTCGACCGTACAACGGCTACATATCAAGCTATATTTTTCTAATATAATCTGACCTCGCATTGTATAGCCTTTCTATGCAATAGGAGATCAGCTTATACTGGATATATGTAGCTTGATATCAGTTACTAATTAGGTGCACCAGTTACGTTATCTTTTGTCATATTTATGTACCTATGTACCTTTATGTGTGTGTTTTGATTGTTTCTCATGTTTTACATTTATTTCTTACTTCTCTTCATATTTAGGTATATATAATATATATTCTAATTTCTACCCTCATTGTACTCATTAGTATGAACAACTTTTACTATAGGACAAACCCTGAAATCGTAAAAAAATGAGGTGTTCCCTACATTTTGTCGATTTATGTGAACACAAATGTAGGGCTACAATAATTTTATTAATAAGAAATATCTTATACTAATAATTAAATAATAATTTAGGTACGTCTTTATGATAAATATCTTTTTGGGGCTTGCTAGATAGATAGATAGACACCATGATAGAAGCCAAAGTAATACATATTCTGTGAAATCCAACAAGCTTTCTGTTACGGTTTAGATACAGCTGGTAACAGCAAATGGACACAGGGCGTACGCTGAGTAATAGGATCCCGTTAGCACCTTTTGGGTATGGAACCCTAAAAACGAATGTTTAAATTCACAAAATAGTAATCCTCTTTCTATCTCATCAAGCACGGCGTCTATAATTTCTCTTAAATTAAATCGTTTACAGAACGTTCAATCGAATTCAAGATGGCGGTTAAGAAGCTTAAAGGGAATAAAAAAACCGCTAAAATTAAATATTGGAAGCGGAGTTCACGCGAATTTACCTATATGTATAAGTTTTTAATTTATTTTGTAAGATTTTTATATCCCTTCTACCTACCTACTAGTTTCATTTTGTAGGTTCTTTTGAATTTTTAATTTCAAAAAGTATGTTGTAAAGTTTCCATCTTGGTTTTTAATTAATTTTGTATGATTTTGTACCCCACGTATCTACTTAGTAGTTTCATTAAGTAGTAGGTTCTTTTGATTGATTTGAAATGTTTATTTCTAAAAGTATGTTGTAATATTTCCATCTAAGTGGAATAACTGGCGAAATGTGGGTGTACTATACACCTCTGCCTAGTCTTCGGGGAATACAAGCGTGATGTTATGTTATATTATCCTTTTTTCCATACACTGTCAGTATTTAGACTATTACCTAGGGGTCAAGTGACCCCAAGTTACCCCTACTCATCTTTGATGGTACTTAAGTCGTTTCCCTGTGTTTCTAATGTTAAATCATTTATGTAAGTACAGATATTATGAAAACCATTTAAAATTCATACCTTACCATAATGTAATAAATTTATTACACTATGCCTCTACTAACAAGCTCTTAAAAAGCATTGTAAAACTTTCTTCAGTAATAAACATGATCTAAGTATTAAAAAGAGCAGCTTTCTAGAAGAGTACTGAAAGACAATTAAGCACTCTTAATGAGTTAGAGTTAAATTAATTTTCTAGGCTATTAGTGTTTGTATAGGCTGGCGACACTGCCCCAGGCTTACTTCTTTTTTTTACAGTTTGCAATGGCATTTTATTTTCATAATTTGTTTGAGTATTAATATTCAAAGTTTTATAATTATTACTATGAGGATTGTTGGCCGTCATTGTTGTTTTTTTGGAAGAATTGAATTGTTACAACTATAGTTTACAAACTGTCTTTAAGAATGTTCAAATATAAATCACGTAATATTGCAGATTCCAACTTTCATTATATTATGAGAGCATTTTTGGACGTAAATCTGTCTATTCAATGATTTTATTATACACTGATAAATATACCATGATATCACAAACTTGTAAATGACATTGTTAAAGTTCCATTAGCACCAAAGACATTAAAATACTTATATTTAATCTCTTTGATTGGCACCCAGTAAGTATTTGGAAGTTCGAATAAGAGATGATGCTTACCATATAAAATTCGATGAGGGCAATGTGTTGCAATGCAATCTATTTTATTAAATGGACAGTACTCCACAGATGTCTAACTCATTAAAATATTAACTTTTTTGAGCTTATGTTTTACTTACAAACTTATATCAAACAAGGGGTTGCCTAGCAACTAAATCGTTTAACTCTTTTATTCCTTTATATGTCAAGGTGCTAAAAAGAGATTAGCTATCTTTAACAGTACTGCCAACATATTTTTTCACAAAACCTTAAAGATTGTACAGCAATAAAAGGGATACAATAACAATAAAAGGGATACAATAACAATAAAAGGGATACAATAACAATAACATGGGATTGGTCAAAAATATGAAGAAAAATGGAGTATTGTACCCGCTCACGTTATTATTGTGTTGATGAACTGTTTAAGATAAAATAAAAATATTGTACTGTCCGCATTAAGTACGATGAATTGTAAGTAATGAAAAAAATACGCATGTAATTGTCGTATATTTTTTATCTTTGTAACAAACTGAGGCTATTCTTATATGGTCATATGCCAAACCAGCTTTTAAAGACAACGTCCATTGTTAAACTACTGTGTAATTTTAATTTGCAGTTGAGCTCATAAAGAAATGACTTTTTCCAATCATAAGAAGGCTATTTGGCAATAAGAGTCAAAGAGTATGTTTGTACCTATATTAATAATATTTTAGATTTATTTTTCTTCAGATTAAAGAATGCTGTTTTTTTCTCAACAGTCACAGTTGCAAACATTCGCTAATAGATAAATTTAGTCGTCGACAATTATGTTTAATTTATATTTCTCAATATTCCGAAATCTTCCACTTTCACATTTTCAAGTTTCAATAAAAAATCTTCCTGGGGTGACCCTGTATACACAAATAAGCCTGGCTAACTTGTTCAATATACACACTGCACATTTTCTGTGATATCTACAATGATATTTAAAAGTATAGATATGTCATACCCTAACAAAACAAACGAAAAAAATCCGCACGCAGCGGTAGCACAATACACATAACCGAGTGTTGTATATGTATCCAAACTCTATTAGAATAGATAAGTAATCAGTGGTGTGTATCCGAGGTAGTCTGTGGTTTTGCTGGTTGACAATTAAAGTACTAAATCTTCAACAAGATATTTTATTTTTATCCAAGATATAACATGGCGCTGCGTAATAAATAATGATCGGATTAAGAAGAAAATTTTATAGAAAAGGACCAGATTATGAAACAAGTTTACAAAGAAAATTAACATTGAAGATTGTAAAGGATTACAAAAAGAATGGCTTCGTCTTCAGAAAACACGCCATCGGTGCATAAAGGTATATCGGGCTTAAAACCCCCAGATAAATTACGTGCACTCACAGCAGAAGAGTATAAGAAATGGAAGCAGAGATTCGAAATTTATAGGGTCGCAACGGGCTCAACGGAGCATAGTGGCGAAGTACAGGTTGCGTTGTTGTTACATTGTATTGGAGAGGAAGCACTAGAGATTTATAATACTGCAGACCTTACAAACGAGGAAAGGAAAGATTATAAAAAGGTAATCAAAAAGTTCGACCAATACTTTATACCAATAAAGAATGAAAGTGTTGCATCACACATATTTTTTACAAGACAACAAAAAACGGGAGAAACTTTTGATGCATATTTAACAGAATTAAGGAAATTAAGTATAGATTATAATTTTGGGAATTTACAAGAAAGATTGTTACGAGACAGGCTCGTCGCTGGGATCTTGGATACTAAACTGAAGGACAGGTTGTTAAGAGAAAGTGACCTATCACTACAAAAAGCCATACAGATTTGTAAAGCAGCAGAGTTAGCAACACAAGGTATGAGAGAAATTGAAGAAAAATCTACAGTGGATGGAATAAGGACGAAGAGAGGAATACAAACCGGAAAAAGAAAGGAACTGCCTACGGAGAGGCATCGAAGAGAAACTAGCAGGCATGCAGAAAAGAAAGAAGAAAGAAAAGATATTAGAAAGATAGAAGGATGCTCACGCTGTGGCTACAGTCATGAAATAAGGAACTGTCCGGCCTATGGGAAAACGTGCATGAAGTGCAAGAAAGTAGGACATTTTGCGAAGGCTTGTCGAGCAAGTATTAACAAATTAGTCAAGACAGTACATAGAAGATCACAGTCAGAAGAGGATCTCGAAGAGGTGTGCTTGGGTTCTGTTACTAGCCAGACAGCAGAAACAGGTGAATGGAGTCAAAATATATTTTTTGTAGAACAGAAAACAGGTATTGATTTTAAATTAGATACTGGTGCGCAATGTAACGTTTTGTCGGAAAAAGATTGTAGCAAACTTGGAGTATACAGATTTGAAAAATCTAAATTAAAATTTTTGAATTATAATGGGGATATTATAAAGACAGTAGGTCAGGTCACACTTAGATGCAAAGTCGGAAACAAATTAAAATACATAAATTTTCAAGTGAGTGAAAATGATACAGTACCTATCTTGGGACTGCAGACTTTGTTACAATTAGATTTGATTAGGAGAGTGCCGATAACAGAAGGGGAAATTCATCAAATTTTGACTAAAGGTAATGTTTTATTTTCTAAATACAAAGATGTTTTTGAAGGGTTAGGTGAAATAAAAGGATTTGAATATGAAATAACGTTGAAAGAAAATTGGGTTGGTAAAATTGAAGCGAACAGGCATGTACCATTTAAATTAATGAAAAAACTAAAATGTGAATTGCAAAATTTAGAAAAAATGGGAGTTATTTCAAAAATTGAAAAACCTACAGATTTTGTCAGTAGTTTGGTAATTGTGTCAAAACCTAATTCTTCAGATATAAGGATTTGTTTGGATCCTCAGTACTTAAATACACAAATTAAAAGAGAACAAATTCAAATTCCTACAGTTGAAGAAATAACAGCAAAATTAAGTGGCAGTAAAATCTTCAGTACTTTAGATGCAAGCAAGGCATTTTTCATGTTAAAATTATCAGATGGTAGTAAAGAGTTAACTACATTTAATACACCTTATGGTAGATATCAGTATAATAGATTGCCGTTTGGTCTGTCATCAAGTCCTGAAGTTTTTCATAGAGTTTATAAAAATATTTTCCAAGATATACAGGGTGTTGAAATTTATATTGAGGACTTATTGGTTCATGCAAAAACAGAATTAGAACATGATAGGATTTTAGAGGAAGTGTTAAAAAGAGCACAAGAAAATGGTATTAAATTTAATAAAACAAAATGTAAATTCAAGCAGACTGAAGTTAAATACTTAGGACACATTCTTACACCTGACGGTATGAAAGTTGATAAAGAGAGAGTGAGAGCAATAGTAGAAATGAAAGAGCCTAGTAATCAAAAGGAATTGATGAGATTTTTAGGCATGATAAATTATGTTTCAAGATTTATACAAAATGTATCAGAGATAACAGCTCCATTGAGAGAACTTAATAAAAAGGATGTTCCATTTATATGGGCAAAAGCATAACAAAAAGCTTATAACCAATTAAAAAAAAATTTAGTGGAACCCCCTGTTTTGGCATATTTTGATATTGATAAAAAATTGATTTTGAGTGTAGATGCTTCGAAAGAAGGACTAGGTGCAGTATTGTTACAGGATGATAAACCAATTGCATATGGTTCAAGAGCATTGACAAATAATGAGAAAAATTTCAGTCAGATAGAGAAGGAAAGTCTTGCGATACTATATGGATGTACCAAATTCCACCAATATCTTTATGGTCAACAGTTTCTAGTGGAAACAGACCATAAACCGTTAGTGTCAATTTTCTCAAAACCCCTCAATAAAAGTCCTGTAAGATTACAAAGAATCAGAATAAATTTACAGCCGTATTCGTTTGAATTAAAATTTAAACCTGGAAGAGAACTACTAGTAGCTGATCATTTAAGTAGATCACATCTAATGGATAATTCAAAAACTTATGATATAGACATAGAAGCACATGTTGCCATGATAGTAGACAGTATCAACATCACAGATAGGAAACTTAATGAGTTAATTGAAGAAACTGCTAGAGACAGAGTGATAAAGAAAGTTTGTAAGTATGTGCGTGAAGGATGGCCAGAGAATAAATATGAAATTGAAAGTGAGGCAAAATGTTATCATACATATAGAGATGAGCTGAGAGAATGTGAAGGTTTATTAATGAAAGGAAGTCAGATTGTGATTCCGCAGAACAAAAGAAAAGAAATCTTAGGTAAAATTCATTATGCTCATCTAGGTATAGAAAAATGCAAGAAGCTAGCTAGAAAATCAGTATTTTGGCCTAACATGAATAAAGAGATTGAAGATATGATTCAAAATTGTGACACTTGTAAAAGTTTTCAAAACAATAATAAAAACTGGCCAAGAGCATGTCGGGCCATGCTCAGTATTATAGGGTTCCTAGGTGTTACAAAAAAATCAAATCGAATATTAATCATGGCTATTTTAGTTTGTGCAATAGACGGCAGCATTAGCGACTCAGATAGTGTTGTTAGTAGCCGCCACTAGATGGCACTATAAAGTGCCAAATGCAATAGACGGCAGCATTGGCGACTCCGAGAGTGTTGCTACTAGCCGCTAGATGGCGCTATACAGCGCCAAATTTAAGTTTGTCATTTAAATATAACACAAAGTTACTTTTTGTAATTTTTTTAAATAGAAAGTAGCTAATGGAGCATTATTTGCTAATATCTTTTCCTCTAAGGTCAATGACCTTTGAACTAGGACGTTATAAGTAATTTTCAGGTTTCTCTCTATAACTCAAAAATTTATTATCAAATTATACTCGAAATAATTTTAAAAGAGAGTTTTGACAAAGGTCTATCAATCTGGAAGATTATAAGTTTCTACGTTGGATAGTTTAGAAATGGCAGGGGGGGGGACACATTGCAAACCACTTTGGCGGGCTATACTTCGCAGATGGTACACCTGATAAAAAAGTGGTGTATGAAACATTACCTTCATTTTAGTAGACCTATTCAATGATACCCCACACGAGGGGGTGCAGCGAAAAAAATTTTTTTTTCCCCTTTTCACATGTATGGACGCCACCCCTAAAATACGGAAAAACGATTTTTTTATTCTTTTAAAATTGAGATCTATATGTAGACTATTTTTTAACCAAATTTCATTTACTTATGTTTATACCTGTAGAAGTTATTAAGCTGTAAAGGATTAGGACAGACGGACAGACGGACAGACGGACAGACGGACAGACGGACGGACATGACGAAACTATAAGGGTTCCTTGTAGGACTTCGGAACCCTAAAAAGAGTCTATGATTGATAAAGAAGTACCAATAAAACCATGGCAAATTTTGGCCACAGATATTTTTTTTCTTTATAGAATTCCATATTTGTTGGTAGTAGATTCATACAGTAAATATATTGAAATACAAGAATTAAAAAACTTGACAGCTCAAAATACTATTGATAATTTGAAACAACTTTTTTCAAGACATGGAATACCTGAATTACTGTATTCAGATGCAGGTACTCAATTCACTGGGCAGGAATTTAAAGATTTTAATAAAACATGGAATTTTCAACATAAAATAGTCAGTCCAAAACACCACCAGAGTAATGGGTTAGCAGAAAGATATATACAAACTGTTAAAAGAACATTAAAAAAGCTAATTTATGACTGAAAAGATATTTATTTGGGACTTTTAATTTATAGAAACACACCAATATCAGACACAGGTAAAACCCCTGCAGAATTATTATTTAATAGGAAAGTAAGGAATATTTTACCTATGGCAGAAAAGAAGGTGAAGTATGAAAGTAAGGAATGTTTTAGAAAGGAGTTATTTGAAAGGCAAGAAAGACAGAGAATGTTTTACAATAAAGGGTCTAGAGAATTACCGGATTTGACAATAGGAGACAGAGTAAAAATACAGAATGAAAATAATAGAAAACCTCATAGTAGTGGAATTGTAATAGAGAAGGGAGAAAATCCTAGATCTTATAAAATTAAAAATGAAAATGGGGAAATAATTACAAGGAACAGGAAAATGTTGATTAAAGGAGGTGTTTATAAAGAAAAGTATAATTATGATGATTTGGAAGTAGGGATTGATACAAAAAGGAATGAAGACGAGGGACAACAGAGACAGGTCATTAATACTAGAGAAGAGATAGAGTGTATGCAGAATATTAGAAAGTCTATTGGGGATAGTCAAGGATGTAGAGTTGGGAATGAAACTGGATATACTACAAGGACAGGGAGAACAATTAAAAAACCAAGTTACTTAGATGACTATGTATAATCTTATGTTTGAAGATAATTATAATTGTAATGTTGTTAATTGATTAAGTAATTTATGTACCTATGTGAATTATTAAGATGTCATGTATAGTTTAAGCTACTTGATGTTATGTTACAATAAGATGTTTCTTAACTTAGAAGAAAGGAAGGATGTTGTATATGTATCCAAACTCTATTAGAATAGATAACTAATCAGTGGTGTGTATCCGAGGTAGTCTGTGGTTTTGCTGGTTGACAATTAAAGTACTAAATCTTCAACAAGATATTTTATTTTTATCCAAGATATAACACCGAGTTTAAACGAAGTAAGAAGTTCGTTACTTTAAGTTACTTTCGTGACATAATTGATAGTTTGATACACTTTCTGTACACACACGTGACATATTTTTTTTGTCACCGATCACGCTAAGCGCCTTGACGCGGACTAATAGCAAAACATCCCAATTAGGCCGTTTACGAGTCTTCAGATTGCGCTGGCTAGTAACATATCTGTACGATATCTAAATGTTTGGCAACTATGACCCAGTCGCAAAAATAAAAGAAAAAAAACTATAAGTAAATAAAAACAAATTATATTTTTTACTGATATACATAAAAACTCGCAATAAGCACTTTTAATAGTGTGTACGTTTACAGTAGTTTATAATCACTGATGTATTTGTATATACATACATACGCTCACATATTATCATGCCTGTTTCCCATTGGGGTAGGCAGATACTATGGAGTTCCACCTCCTACGATCCTGACACACCTCTTTAGCATGATCTACATTCGTTAACCTCGTCATGCATGCTCGCATCCACTACGCATATTGCTACTATGTTTCACTTAGGCGCAACATGCGTGTAACACACATGCGCTACTTTACATGCTAAAGTAAATACTGACGTACACCGATTACGTTTCACGGGCGGGTGAGCGTATGATAGTGTATATTCACAGAGCGATGTACTCACACCTCAATGTCGCTCAAACACACAATTCGTCACCTGGCTTGTGGCGTGATCGGCTAGATCAGAGAGCGTAACGAGCCACGAGTCAATCACTATATCTGTAGGCGGGCGCCAAACAAGCCGCTGCCCTCGTAGCTGATCGACCCTCACCGGGCCTCCCCCAGGGAACTGGGGTCTCACCTAGCGGGGGTCTGGTCGCTCGGGCAGCGTGAAACACTTCAGGCGCCCCTACAGACACACAACAACAACACACGTTGCCGCGGAGAAATTCCGCGGCCTAGAAAAATTATTTCACCCACCAACAGGGCCACCGACCCTAACCCAACTACCGACCCATACTTATATGGGTCGCGATAATGATATCTCGGGAAAGGGGGCCCAAACCCCCGAGCCCGATTCCTCGCACCCCTTGCGGGGCGCAGAGAAGACTACGAGCGGTCATGCATGCTCGTCGGTTTAGAGTAGGTACTCTTAACCCGGCATTTTTTGAGAACATCTGCGATTTGATTGCGATACGATATTTGTAATCTGTGACTATTGAGACTGTTGCGATGTTTATGCTCAGAAACAACATATTTCATATACGCAAAAAAGTTTAATGGACATATGTATGGAACCCTAATGAAACGAGATCTGAATCGTACTGACCGGCTTTGTTAGTAAAACATTTGAATATTCTGCCAAACAATTCACACCATCAAAACTTGTAAAATAAACAAGCAGGTACACAGGAGAACTTGGAATAGTAGCTACCTTTGAATAATGTAGGCTTCGGTGTTTCTAAATCGAGTTCCCGAGTAACAACAAACAACAATATATTCAGCGCCTACAATTTCATGGAACTTGCCTTCTCCTAGTTTATCAAATACTACGGTTCTAGTATTCTAAAGCAGTATTAACTTGAAACTGTCCATAGACGATTAAAATTGCTTGACAAGCGTGCTTGATGAAGCTTGACGCAACGTCAAGCATGCTTTTCAAGCATCTGGACTTATTTTCATTTTAGTTACGTAGCACACTGAATGTGTTGCTTGACAGGCATGCAACTACATGGCCAAGCATGCTTGACAAACATAGCAAAAAAAAATGTTTTTATCAAACGTCATCAAGCGCGTACTTTGCTTGTCAAGCACATCAAGATGTTCTAGATGGTAAAAATTGCTTTACAAGCACGAAAAATTAATGTGCTTGTCAAGCAATTTGACCGTCTAGGGACCGCTTAACAGTGAAAACAAATGGTTGAAGTGGTGATGTTTTCACCTTATAGTTACACAGTATAATCAGCCCATTACTGTCCAACAGCTAGGCTCGGGCCAGAAAAAAGAAATATAAAAAAATAATTTATATAAATTTTCTCTAGCTATAATTATTCCGGGTTGGCGGACTACACTCCAATGAAAACTGTACGGAGCTCGTGTAGGTTTCTTCACGACGGTTTTCTTCACCGTTAAAACAAGTGATAATCGAATTCCGATCCGCACATGAATTCAAAAAGTCTGACGTGCGTGCTGGCATCGAACTCCCACCCTGTTGCACGAAAGGCAAATCTTCTACCACAAGGCTGTCGCTAGCTACACTTGGTGTAGTCATAACAGGTGAAGTTAGGAGGTTTATTTCAAACTAGCTGACGGTCGCGGCTACGCTCTCGTGGTTATATCAATAAAAACTTAAATGTATCTTATGTGCACATACCAGTAGGCCTAAATTTGTTGGATAACTCTGCTCTCCAAGCTTATGCAGCAAAACGATCGGTACGTTACTCCGTCAGCGAGTAGCAACGATCATACCACAAATTTTTGAACTGACCAATCATAACGAACCGTCCGCCCCCTTGACCCCGCCATCATTTTACGATTGTGTTCTCATATAAAAATTTGTTTATGCGGCGTCTTTATACTAACTGGTCTATACCTATGTCCAGGACATGGTCTATCTGTGTGCCGAATGTCATTGCAACCCGTTCAAACGTTTCAGGATGATTGAGAGACAAACAAACAAACATCTATACGTTATCTTTACGCGATAAGATGAATGATGATGATGAATCATCAGATTGATGATGATGTGTTACTTTGATAGCCGAGGAGCTATCATGGACTATCAGAAAACAAGCGACGGCCCTTACGTGCCAAGTCTAACTCACACTTGGCCGCTTTTCCATCGTTTTCTTCTTCATCTAGAAACAACTTTATCAGGATAACACTTTAAACACTTACATTTTGTAACAAAATGTTTCTTTAGAGTATCTAAGATATTTAAAAGAGTGAAGACAGCTTATCTCCCGATGATAGCTACCTCATTTCCTTTTAAGTATCAATTTAAATAAGACAGGCTCTCGTAGATTTAATACAGTAATCATTTACCTTAAAGCTCGAGTAGAATAAGCGTGTCTCGTTAATCTTTTGAAGGTACCAACAGGGAGTGGAATAACAAAACCTTTTGTAATTAATTTAATGATTTGACCTTTGTTTTATAATATTTACGAATAGGGTACTAATTAGAAAATCTTAACGTAACGATTATTTTCTTGAGCTCCTTCTCGTGCGGCATAGCTTCGGCCGCACCCTCCATTTGACTGGCGCGCGCAGAACACGACGCGCCACCGTCACGGGCTTTGATTGGTCAAGCGGCAGGCTACCCGAGTCCGTCACCCGCAGGTCACCTCCTAGGGTAGCTGGAGGTCGGCGTGCGTCTTGCGATACCCGGTCCGTCTCCTGCGGGATGGGAGAGAGGTGGTCATCTCTCGCTTCCTCTCCACCACCTCCTTTACGAGTATCACCTCCTCGCAGAAGGAGACCATGGCTTCCCAAGCGTTATCACTTCCAACTACAGACAGAGCCACGACTGGGAGAGATCACTGCCGCCTACTGAATCGATGTGGGCACTCCACCAGTGTGTGCTGCGCCGTGTCTTCAAGGCAGCTATCGCAGTGGTGACACTCGGGAGTTGGCTTCCCGGCCTTTGCGACACAGATACTTTCCAAAGCATCCATGCCCAGAGCGTATCTGCGTCAGCCGGTAAGTGAGGGGGCCATGGTGCCTCTCCAGTCACTCCTCCATAACGGCCCTTTCGCCACTATTTTGGCGTAATGCAGGACTGATCAGAGAGAACCTTTCAATTTGTAAAACGGAAAAAAAACACCAACCAATATTTTAATTATAAAAATGTGTGCACCGAAATTCCTATCAGAATATTAAAATCGAATCCTGAAATAAGAAAAGTAAAATTGTTCACGAAATAAAACTCCATACCGATGGAAACTTCATTTCTACTCGTTTCCTATAAATAGTGAGAGAATTAAATGGAAAACTTATCTGCGGATCTGAATATTAAACAAGCGGGATTCCAGAAAAATGCAGAAAAAAATTGGTGGAATGCAATTTAATTATGATTTTAATATCTAGTGTTATTTTTGGTTTAATTTGTATTTTATGGTCAAATACCAACGTTGATACTGCACTAAGCCTAAATATAAATCAGTTAATCCCATTCTTTAATTTACTTAATTAAAACAATATGTCTGAAATCGTGATGATTCAATATGAGTGAAACCATTAAAAATGAGACGATCTTTCGATTATTTCATTCCATTCCGGTGCAGCAGTGGCTGCCGGGGGGACCAGTGTGCGGTGGCGGGGTCTCCAGCAACGCCCTAAGCCGAGGTCCAAGCACCTACCTGGGGACGTGCTTTCAGCGTTGCAACTGGGAAGCCTAACCAGCTCAACATGTCACCACTATCACCAGCAAGTAGAATTGTCGTCTTCCTCGCCGGCAAGGCTCGCCGCGACTCGCAAACGGCGATATCCGCTCGATGCTAAGAGTCCGACTTTTGAGAAAAACTTCCCGATGCAGCAGAAGCTGCCAGAGAGACTGGGTTCGCCCAGCAATGCCCTATGCTGAAGTCCGAGCCTTTCCCGCGGGGACGCCCTTACAGTTGTTGCAACTGGTTATCTGTAGGTGCTAGCAACGTATTTATTATTATTATTATCAGCCTGTAGTGCTCCACTACAGGGCAAAGGCCTCCCTTCCCTTTTTCCACTTGTGCCTGTCCTTTACCTTCTGGGGCCAATCCTTCAGATAGGAGTCAAGTTCGTCCCGCCATCTCCTTCTGGGCCTGCCGCGTTGTCGTTTGCTGCTGTCTGGAACCCACTGTGTGGTTGTTTCCGCCCATAGCTCCTCCGGCATGCGGCACATGTGACCAGCCCAGTTCCATTTAAGCTTGGCAGCTGTTTGGCCTACATCAGCAATTTGTGTTTTGGAACGCAGTATAGAGTTTCTTACGCGATCAGTAAGTCTAATTCCTAGGATACTGCGTTCCATTGCTCGCTGACAAACTCCAAATGCGGACTTTTGCGCTTTGCGCTCGATAGGTGAGGGTGGGGAGGATGCACATGTCCATGAGCTTTCGCTTTAGTGAGAGAGGGAGGGGTCCTTTCATCAACGTATTAGGTTAGGTTAATAAAACTCAGGTGGATTGGAGACCTTCGGGACTCTCCGTCAAACTAGTCCAGTTAAGCAGATCAAGTACCCATGTAGGTTCTAACTGCGAGAATACATTCGTAAAAAAAATTAGAAAAAAAATTAAATTCCTTAGGTCTAAGAAATTTCAATTCACTTCTTACAAAATTGCCAGTACATTTTTTTTCTTTCATCTTCACTCCAGCAAACTGTTATTGAGTAGAACTATTCTTATTTCAAATAACGAAAAAGAATAAAGAACAGAATTACCGATTCAAAAGTCGCGTACAGTTTCGAATAACGAACGATGAAGTCACAACTATTTTAAAACTTTAAACTTTTGTAACTCGACTAGTTCTTGAGAACACCCAACAAGAGAATGCTTTTAGCTATATTTTATCGAAGTATAGGCATTTTCTATTATTTGTAAATAATTCGTATTGAAATGAAAAGCAAAGGCAATCTTGTATTGAAATGTGAAAATTAATACACTAGGCACCTAGTATATTAATTTTATTATAAATCACATTCCATGATTACCTTTGTTCTCTGACGTACGTCGTACGTAAGTACGTTTTAATAATGGATTACCCATAGAAAAAGGTATGATAACTCTAAAGTTTCTGGTTTGAGATTGACGTCTAAATAAGAAGTTGCTTTTCAAAAAAGCTAAAGAAATGTGAATGTGAAGTCAGAGGTAGTGTTTCAATACGGCGTCAGCGGTATTGGCACAAATTTTAATTGCAAAAAACTTTGCCGTAACAATATCATTGTAAAATCATCACCATCATCGAAAGACGTCCACTGCTGGACATATGAGGGAAGCATATGTCCAGCAAAGGACGTCTTACAGCTGAAATGATGATGATGATACTTTTTATCGACATAGGTACCAGGCGAGAGAAACCGCGGGAATTGGCTAGTTTTTGGTACAAACAATCCTAATTTAATTTGACAATTAAGACTGTAGCTTACGAAAATTCTATGAAAACAATTAAGCAAATGCTCTGTTCATAATTAAAAACTGAAATGCTGAGAATTTAGCTGTTACAAAGTTAATTGTACAAAAAAGTGATAAAATAGTTATAACAAATATAAAAAACAAATTGCGGGCAATGCTCTTTCTTCGAACAAGAGTTTCATTTGTGTCTTTTATCTTTATTTCAAACAATATCCTTTAAAAATGTCACTGAGATGACGGCCCTTCTTCTCATAAGATTATACACTAATATGGAAACTTCTTCTTCTTTGTGTCACGGTACAAAACCCGTATAAGAGAGGAGGGAGGAGGAACAAATTTTACTATAGGACCAACACTGAAATTGCGAAAAAAATCATTTGCTCCATACCTCGAACGAATAAAAATGGTGGACGGAATCTCGCTAAGCAAAGATTGAAGCACTTCGTTTTTTCCTAAACCAACCATAATTTCTAGAGAATTTTAACACACCAGATATAATGTATTGTTATTTTATTTGTGACACTACGACAATGACCACCGTCACACGAGATTTGTTGCGTAATCGCGGCTGTTTGTCTTACTATGGCTGTGAATGTGTGCGTGCCAGCCCGTACTTTTAAGTGAGCCGTCTTACTATGGGTGCTTCACTTTTTGTTTAGCGAGATTCCGTCCACCACTTTTTATTCGTCCATGCTCCATACATTTATATGGCATAACTCGACAAAATGTAGGCAACAGATTTTATTTCGTGTTTTTTGGATTGGACTCATACGAAAAGTTGTTTATACTGATGAGTTTCAGTTATTTTAATTATGTTTTAGATTAATATTGCCGTAAGAGTATATTGTATTTATTAATTAAGACTTTGATTCATTCGTTCTGGTTGAGATAAATATTCACTTACCTACCAAAAACAACCAATGTAAATAGCATTAAAGTAGAATTATTTATTTTAAGTTTTAATGGTACCTACATAAAGATCATTTCACACAAATTTAAGCCAATATTTTAGAATTTCAGACTAAGAATAATCCGAACGGTAATTTTGCCAAATGTTACAAGTCTTCGGTAGTATAGTGGTAAGTATCCCCGCCTGTCACGCGGGAGACCCGGGTTCGATTCCCGGCCGGAGAGTTATCTTTTTACATTTTTTTACTACATAATTTTTCTTTTTTATTAAACTGCGTTAATAAAATACATCATTAGCCGCAATTAAAAGGTGTTTTGATCATTTTATTCATTAATAGAACGATTGAGGCCCGTGTTCATCAACATTAATTCTCTGAATAATCAGCCGATTACTCTAAAAAATTACTGGAATTTTGGGTAAACGGTTTTACAACCAGAGAATTATCGTTGGGCTTTAGTCAGCCAAGGGTAATAAGGGAAAAAGTATTTTTTGTTTAGGAAATCGGCTCCGCCGGTGTGACCAGT
Source organism: Asteroscopus sphinx (assembly GCA_949699075.1). Lineage (NCBI taxonomy): Eukaryota > Metazoa > Arthropoda > Insecta > Lepidoptera > Noctuidae > Asteroscopus > Asteroscopus sphinx. Next base: position 9,971,943 of record OX453018.1, on the reverse strand, counting down.
GTATATCCTAGTAGTCCCATAAGTCTGCAGTCTGCTGAGGGGCTTACAGCACAGAAGGCCAATTCACGTAACTAAACAAGTGCAGTTGCAGTGCAGTTTTCGATCAAAACAATGCTTTTAGTATTCTCTTATCTACGGCGATCGCTAACTGCAGCGTCATTGCAACTTGATCGGCGCGTCATGAAATTACCTGAATTAAAGCCCTAATCTGTAGTTTGAGGCCTCTAATGGCCAAAATTAATATCCAATCTATCCATGATTTACCCTACTAGAGATAGAAATTTGAAATATTTTGTATGAAGCTTATGTCAAATTCCTATCTCCAGTAGGGCAAATCGTGGATAGATTGGATATTAATTTTGGCCATTCATCGTTATATTTAGGAATAAAAATGATATACTATCAAATTTTAATAAATAAATAAAAATTATGGAGTAAAAAAACGCAAAAAGATAACTCTCCGGCCGGGAATCGAACCCGGGTCTCCCGCGTGACAGGCGGGGATACTTACCACTATACTACCGAAGACTTGTTACCTGGGTGCAAAATTAACGTTCGTATTATTATTAGTCTGAAATTCTAAAACATTGGCTTCAATTTGCATGAAACAATCTTTATGTACCCTTGAAACTTAAAATAAATTATTCTAATATTAACGTTATTTATTTTGGTTTTTTAGATATGTAAGTGAATATTTCTCTCAACCAGAACAAATAATTAAAGCCTTAATAAATACAATATATCATATACCTAATATACAATATACCTATACCAATAAAAATACAATATATTTTTATTGGTATAGGTATGTTTACGTAGTTTATAATTTATTATCGTAAGTATGTTTACATTTAGTATGTATTTAATGTCACACACTGTGTCTACGTCTTTCTTTTATCCTTCTTTCCTGTCGCAGGTCTGCTGGAAGAAATTTCTTTTAGAGATAAGCAGTACCTTTGTGCTCAAGTGTTTGTTCTGTATGTTATCTATAATAAAATGTGTTGTGTGTACATAAATAAATAAATTAAAAATATACATATTACATAACTCTCTATGTAATTTTCGCGTCGTTAACTGGGACAATAAATCATTTTTCTTTCTTTCCGTCCTTCTTCAATTTTAATCTAATACATGTGATTGAAATAACTGAAACTCATCAGTGTAAACAACTTCTAGTATGAGCCCATTCCAAAAAAACGCGAAAAAAAGACTCTTGCCTACATTTTGTCGAGTTATGCGAACATAAATGTATAGAGCAACTGATTTCTTTTCGCGATTTCAGTGTTGGTCCCATAGTAAAATTTGTTTGTAATGATCAGGACCATTGTCCTGCCTTAAGAGGTTTTCAGTTACTTTAATTATCTACTCGTTGTATAGCAAAGCTCAAGACACTTTGCGGTTATTGCTTGGAGGTAGAAAAGTTCTAACTACGATTTGCCCTACTAGAGATAGGAATTTGACATAAACTCTTATACAAAATATGTCAAATTTCTATCTCTAGTAGGGTAAACCGTTGATAGATTGGATATTCATTTTGGCCGTAAATCAGTATCAACTTATCTGGAAAAATACATCAAAGCATGGCATTATTTTGTTAAGATTGTCATAAGAAACTTTTTATACGGTACGTTCTTTTTAGTTGAGTTAGATACTTTCACCTGAATTTTAAGTTAGCTCAGTCATTAATTTTGTGCATGCTGTGGACTTGTATTTTTTTGTGTATATCTTTTGTTGGAGGTCCTCAATAATACATATTAATAAATAAATACATAAGTAGGCATACCTAGGTGAAACGTCTTTTTTGTGTGGTATGTTGAAAAATTAGGTACCTACAGTAATATTTTTTTTCCTAAAATAAACTTTAATAAGTATTTGTATTCACAATAGAAACTAAAACGGTGCAAATTAGAGGTGCACTGCAACAGAAGTCAACGTTAAAACGTGTTGTAAAAGCGCAATAGTGCGTTAAAAGGCTTCTAACGTTTTGCTTGGAAGCGGTTTTACTGTCAAATGTAGGCCATGCATAGTCGTTAGGGTGTTACTAGCGCCTTTCATTGGGTAGAGTGCCAAGTGCCAACAGTTGTTTAATAGTCGCATAATACTTCCAATGTTTTGAAATTAGTCTATTATCTAGTTCGATAACATTCTTATCATCGGTTGTGTTGCTTTTGCTTTCACTATTCGAAAGTCTGTAATAACATTTCAAATTAAAACACAAGTTGCTATATCACAATAACGTTATTATTTTATTTTGTTTCTCTCGCGAGATCTTCTTTCAACCGTACTTATATTTGCATCGCTAAGTTTTTGAAAGCAGATTTATTTAAATGAATTCCTCGGAATAATAATATAATTGGACTAACGCTCGGTGATTGCGATAGCTAAATACGCTTAAAGCTTTTGCAAACTGGAAACTATAGAGAACAATTAATTTAAGGAAACAAAGAACTTTTAAGTTAATATAATGTAAGACTACAAACTATTGTTTATAATTTTGATAAATATTCAAATTGTAGTTAGTACTTAAAGTGACAACATATCAATGGGATTAAATATCTAAAAAAATTCAAGAATGCAGTAGCAATTGCAATAACAATATTCCCAATAAAGATTTTTCGATAAAATTTATAAAATAATATGTATAGCAAAAATGTTTTATTATATTGATGATAGATCGAGAACTAAAGATACCGAAAAAACAAAAGCACCAAGGAGTGGCCGACTTAGAAAATACTTATAATAATGCTGTTAACCTCATACCAAAACATAAGGTAGAGGGAGTGCGTTGAATTAGCGAATGAAGCCAGGAAGAGAAATACAAAATGGTAAAGGAGGCTTGGCTGGCTTCATTCGCTAGTTCTACGCGCTCCGTCATCCGTTATCTTATTCTTTTGGTCTGAGCTGTAAACCTACATAGTGATTACATTGTGTCAATACAAAAAATTTCAGCAGAATGAAGCTGTGCCAATGTAACAATGTTCCATGTTCCTAATCGGCGTATTATCGATTTCCACAAAAAGTAATGGTTCCAATAAAAATATATTACCTATATAACATTTTTGTTCTTACAGGGATCTTAATAAAAACTAGGGCATATTATGAGAGGGAGCGTTTAATATCCATCAGTAGATATTTTAGCGAAAAAAGAATCCAGTTTTATAAAAGATGCAGTCCCTTGAAATGAAGATGGGGAGCTAATTAAAGAGCGGCTAAATGAGACCAGACGAAAGTAATGAGACATTGGATAGATTAAGATTCAAGTAAGTTTGCGGTTTCTTTGATATTTGAACTGGCTTATTTTTTATTTATTTATTTTTCATTGTTTTTGCGATTTTCTCGGCTTATCTACAAATTCTGATGACTGCGCTTGTAATACGGTAACGATTGCCAAACAAGTCTCAGATACTGTATTTTTTTGCATTAATCATCAATTAAATGTAATGGAACTAACATATCACATGAAAGTTTCCATAGCAATAATTTATTTTATATTTCTATATAGATGACATGATGAATTTTCTTGCATATTATTTCTGTCATATTCTGGCTGCGAAGGTCGTGACCTGCCTTAATGTTTTCAGTATAGGAATCTCTACCTGTCATATTAGAATTATAGGTGTTAGCGTGTAGTATGGTACATAATTTTACGGCTGTCGCTGAAAACCAGCGCTTTGGCTCTGCTCCGTGCATGTGGTACAGCAATTTGCTGAGCAATGGCCGTTTTGCGCGGATGTGACGCCACACTTCTTGACTCTTTGTACCTGTATTTGTTATGTTTTTTCTTCATGTTTTTGGTAATCGTTTGCGTCACTCTAGACGTATTTTTTTTTTCTTTTTCTACCCACCTCTATTGTATCACCAATATTTACATGCATGTATTTGAGAAAATGATGTCCATACACAAATTCTACAGACTTAGTTTTATAACATTAACATTTAGTCTTTCCATTACGTTATTTCCTTGTAAAACGAGTTGTATTTGCGAGTCGAGAGTAAACACTTATCTTATTGAAATCAAAACCATCATCCCTCGATTTATGTCAGATTCTTGTTCTTGTTCACTGAGTCCAAACATTTATTTCAATCTTAGAACAATTTTGATGGGAAGGAACTCAATAAATGTCTTAATATTCATATTCTTAGTTTATGCTTCACCTGAATAGACGTATATTTTTCCAGTGAGATGAAATACATCAAATACAGCAAACATGTTACGAATATTTCAATAGTTACTGAGTGAGCACTTGAGAAAAGGAATTTACATACAAAGAAATTTTGTAAAGCAGACGGTCATTGAATTATGTTTTTACTATCATTTTGTGAGAAAGTTACTAATGATTCCTAGTAGTGTTATTGAAATAACTGAAAACCTCTTAAGGGGTTATTATACTCATCAAAGAGACTAACACGGAAATCGTGAAAAAAATATCAGCTGTTCCCTTCCTTTTTTGATTTATGTGAACATAAATGTAGGGAACAGCTGATATTTTTTTCACGATTTCAGTGTTGGTCCCACAGAAATAGATAGAATGATAAAGTGGGCAGGACACGCATGCCAACACTCTGCACCATAGTGCAGTGCATTTCAAAGCCTTTCTCAGTACTCAGTACGCATTATGACTTTTTTCTGTAAATACTGTAACACAAACCCACAGAAATGCCTTGTTGTGCTGTTTCTAACTGCAGAAACAAAAGCTGTAAAGTAAATTTGATTAAAGTTATTTTTTTTAAATTAATGACGTCAATATGTAAGGCATAGTTTGTTCGAAAGTTGCCATGCAAGAATCGCAAGTAAAATTGTGATTACAACCATTCTATCTCTTTGTATTTCTGTGGTTCGTTCTATAGTAAAAGATGTTCATAATGATGAGTACAATGACCCTTTAAGAGGTTTTCAGTTATTTCAATAACACGTTATACTTTGTTTGTTTTTCGTCATTAGTAAGTCACCTAGGTTTTAATTCATTCTAGAGTTAGAGAAGGCCGGGAACGACCTACGCGCTCATTAGTAAATACACGCTCAGCACTTTTATCTGTGGTAGATAGTTATAGTGACTTGACGTGGAGTACAGTCGAGAAACGAAAAGGTTCGTCAATTTTCAAATTCATTCAATTAAACGCCTCGCGATCACATATTACCTTTCAAACTGTGAATGAGACATAATTAGGCAAGTGTACGTAGTACAACTGTCATGATACAAACTGTCATATTATCTAGACCTTAATGTGACGAGTCTTTTCTTTCCTCGATTGTACCTTGCGATATTTTTTATCATTCATCATCGGCACTATTACTATTCTCGCTTCAACGAATACCTTACACCACTCAAGGACAGACACCTGGTGTCTAAAATAAAGGGTTTTCTCTTTATGATCCAGACGGAATTTCATTACGAGAAAATCGCGTTTTAAACGACTTTTGGTAATGGCATGATAAAGAAAACACGACTGATTAAATTGGGCGAACAATTGTTTTAGAAAGAAAAAATTCACGCCTTTTCTTCTTAAGTAGGACGTGGGAAGTTTTAAGTGGATTTGCCGAATTTGTTTGGCAATCCCTGTGATTTTATGTGGCGACTTTTTGGAAACAGTTTAAAAATTGTTTTGGCTTAGATATTAAAACAGAAAATTGTGTTAAGTGAAGGGGGTTTTGTTTTAGCTCAAAAAAACCCAAGGAAGTAAACAATGAACAATGTTATGATGGGAATTAAAAAGTGCGAGAACATTGTAACGCTTATGGGATGACTTTTCCCACTAAACAGCCTAAAATAAAAAGAAACCCTTCTGAAAATTAAAATACATAGTTGATTTGGGTTAATTCAATTGTTCATCTATTAGTCAATATGAATTACATTGTTATATGGCTTCATAATTATATACATCATCATTATCATTTCAGCCGAAACACGTCCACTGCTGGACATAGGCCTCCCCCAAAGGGGATATGCTGTAATCGCCACATTTGGCAGGCGGGTTGGCGATCGCAGTTGGTTGTTTAAATACTCGGAGAAGGCTGCTGGCCATCCTCTGGTGAATCCCTTAGTCGCCTTTTACGACACCCGTGAGAAGAGAGAGGGTGGTTCGATTATTTACGTCCGACACCACACGGAACTATAATATAATTATATTACTCAATAAGAACTACTCATACCTATTAGAAAGAAATAAAAAATATTTATTGCCACAACAAGACGACATGCGGTAGGTAAACATAAAAAAATAACTTCTTACATTTTAGGAATTATTCTGATACATATAAATTACATATAAATTGCATATACATTACATATATCTACATATACATTGCCGTGTGATATCCGGCAAATAAAAAGAATAGACCACCCCCCCTCTACCCATGGGTGTCGTATAAGGCGACTAAGGGTTGAAATCAGGAGGATGGGCAGCAGCGTCCTTCTGTGCACTAACATCGTGCAACATCACCCACTGCGGTCACCAACCCTCCTGCCCAGCGTGGTGACTATGGGCATACATCCCAATGAACGCACAACATATACAACAGCCCCTAGTTCCCGGTGGTCCCTCTATTCCCTACAGAACGTGGCTGGGGGGGACTGGATGCGGGGGGGACTGGATGCGGAAGGCATAGGACCGAGCGTTGTGGCGCAACTTGGGAGAGGCCTATGTCCAGCAGTGGACTGCGATAGGCTGAGTTGATTGATTGACATATACATTATATATTATACCATATAGCTTTCCTGTAGACTCCCATAAGGAGCAATTTTGGGCTGTCTCCAATTCTATTACCTCATAATCATCATCATTTCAGTCAAAAGACGTCCACTGTGCTGGACATAAGCCTCCCCCAAGCGTCGCCACAACGACCGGTCCCGCTTTCCGCATCCAGCGGATTCCCGCGACCTTCTCCAGGTCGTCGGTCCCCGATTCTATTACCTACTGAAGTCAAAATCAGTACCCAAAACATCCAAGTTAATATTTTTTATCCAGTGAGACAAATATTGTGTTAAGATAAAGGTGGCCACTGACGATGATTCCAACATTGCGAATGGCGTGGCTGTATTCCAAAATCTGTCCATGAATGTTAAAAACGTATGTTCTTTTTAGAACAAGTCAAGCTTTTTTGGATGTCATCATTAAAACGACGGCCGAATGGATACATCGTCAGTGCCCACCTTAAGGAACTAATATTAGACGTGAAGTCAGACAAACTTGATAATCAAGCAGTCGCCAACTTGACAAACAACACTTGTTGTTCGACCAACTTGTTACTTAAGTAACATAGATAATTTCCCTGTGTGACCTACGTGACCAACTCGACAACTTGCTAATTCCAAGTTACGATGTTCGTGATTTACTTTTACTTGGTTTTTTCTAAGTTATGAGAACTTTACTTGAGTGAGGTTCATTAACTTTCTCTAGATTCCAGGAAATTGTAGGAGATTATTTTATTTTAGGTGTTCTGTTAAACGTTTCCGGGTGCTGGATTGCACTTTTTGATATTGAAAATACAATAACAAAACATAACATAACATCACGCCTGTATTTCCCCGAAGGGGTTAGGCAGAGGTGTATAGTACACCCACATTTCGCCAGTTATGTTATAGTCCCATGTAATAGGGGGCGAGCCTATTGCCATTGACCGGGCACAAATCCAGACTCCGGGCTGCTACTGAGAATTTCCTAATGAAAAAACCCAATAACACCCCGACCCGGGAATCGAACCCAGGACCCCACGCTCAGCAGTCGCGCGAAAATACAATAAAGTTTTTGGTTTATTTACCCGACTATGCAACAGCAAAGACAGGGCTATGTTTTTCAGGCGTAACTATGTAGATATATGTGTGTATGTAAGTTTCATTATACACTATTATAATTACATCATATTTATGAATGAGGTGTCTATCGACTGTCGTCGGTCTCAGTTGTGTCAAATAATTATTTTTTCTTTCTTTATCTTTCCTTTCTTGCTTTTCTCGTCTAAGGGCCGGTTTCGTGGAGTTTAGAATTCTTAGTTAAGCAGTACATAAGTATCATTTGAGTGTGGTTTTTACGTACGGTCTACCGCACGTGCGTCGGTGGTAACACTTTGACATTAGCAGCATCTTTATTTAGTAAGCAGTAAGGGCGGTTTTCGAATGGAAGTGTTACCACTGTCATGCAGTCGACTGTACAAACCAAAGACCAGTGTATAATAACTTTATGGTACAAACACATGCTCAAATCGTACTAAGTCCTACTTAACCAAGAATTCTCAACATTGAATCCCGCCCTGAGCTATACGCTGGTCATAGGCTAGCTTTTGTTTTAATCAAACCAAAATGGCGGCTGTGGAATACGGAATTGCGGTAGGTACACAAAAAAAACTCGTATTATATTTTGTGGTGTATCATTGCATGGGTTTTTAAAAATAAATTATGATGTTTCCTTGACCATTTTACAGCCATAAGACCTCCGTTCAAGAATTACACAATCTGACAGTTGTGTAGGATTAACATTATTGCCGACTATAAAGAGTAAAGGTTAAACCGCACATGCGATGCGCGGCGCGACATTGCAGCGGAGCGGCGCGGCACTTTGTAACCGCAATTGAGATGCGCGGCGCGGCGCGGCGCAGCACTTTCTAAACGCACGCGGCATTTTTTTTTGCAGTTGTTGGCCATCTGGTATTGTTTTTCATCGTCCATCTTTGTAGGTTGCACGCTTTGACTATGAAAAGTAATTCCTTTCACAAAGGTTGAACGTGAACTTACCAAAGACAATGTGATAATTAGGAGAACTGACAAGCTGTCAAGATGACAACTGAAATCAGAATTCACATCGCAAATGCCGCGCTGCGCATCTCCGCTTACGCTAGCTATACCGCACTATAGCGGCAGCGGCGCGGCTTCGCGACAAAATATTCTCCGGGAGCCAACTCTGCAGCGACGCACCGCATCGCTCCGCTGCCGCGACGCCGCCACCGTCGTGCGGTTAGGATCATACATCATCATCATTTCAGCCGAAAGACGCCCACTGCTGGACATAGGCCTCCCCCAAGCATCGCCACAACGACCGGTCCTGTGCCTTCCGCATCCAGCGGATTCCCGCGACCTTCACCAGGTCGTCGGTCCACCTTGTGGGGGGCCTACCCACGCTGCGCCTTCCAGTACGCGGTCGCCACTCCAGAACTTTACTGCCCCATCGGCCATCCGTTCTGCGAGCAATGTGCCCCGCCCACTGCCACTTAAGTTTGGCAATTCTTCGGGCTATGTCGGTTACTTTCGTTCTCCTGCGAATCTCCTCATTTCTGATTCGATCACGCAGGGACACTCCGAGCATAGCCCTCTCCATTGCCCTTTGAGTGACTTTGAGCCTTCTTATCAGGCCCATTGTGAGCGACCACGTTTCAGTACCGTAAGTAATTACTGGCAACACACACTGGTCAAAGACTTTCGTCTTGAGACACTGCGGTATTTTGGACGAGAAGATATTGCGTAGCTTCCCGAACGCTGCCCAACCGAGTCGGATTCGACGATTGACCTCTTTCTCGAAGTTGGACTTACCTAGCTGGACAGTTTGTCCTAGGTATACATAATCGTCAACAACTTCGAGTGTAGATTCTCCGATCTTTACGGGAATGGGTGCTATATGGGAATTCGACATAACCTTTGTCTTGTCCATATTCATTTTAAGACCCACTCTATCAGAAGCTCTACTGAGGTCATCGAGCATTGTACCGAGGTCCTCCATGGTCTCAGCCATGACTACTATGTCGTCGGCAAACCGAAGGTGAGTGATGTACTCGCCGTTTATGTTAATGCTTAGCCCCTTCCAGTCCAGAACCTTGAAGACATCCTCCAATGCAGCAGTGAACAGTTTCGGAGAGATCACATCTCCCTGTCTCACACCTCGCTGCAGAAGGATAGGTTTCGAGGCTTGGTCCTGTAATCGGACTGACATAGTGGCGTTTTCATACAAAGACTTTAACACTTCGATGTACCGATAGTCAATCTGGCACCGTTGAAGAGACTGTAGTACCGCCCAAGTCTCAATCGAATCGAAGGCTTTCTCGTAGTCCACAAACGCTAATCAAAGAGGCAAGTTATACTCTTCGGTCTTCTGTATAACCTGCCGCAGCGTATGTATGTGGTCTACGGTGCTAAAGCCTTTTCGGAAACCGGCTTGTTCGGGAGGCTGGAAGTCGTCAAACCTGCGCGAAAGACGGTTCGTAATGACTCTCGAAAACAGCTTGTAGACATGGCTCAGAAGTGAGATGGGCCTATAATTCTTCAGTAGAGCATTATCGCCCTTTTTGAAGAAGAGTACCACCACACCTCTGCTCCATGCCTGTGGCGTTCTTCCCTCAAGAATGACGGAATCAAACAGCTTCTGAAGGGCCTTAAGGATCGGTTTTCCACCCGCCTTCAGGAGTTCGGCCGTAATTCCGTCATCACCCGGTGCCTTGTTGTTTTTGAGCTGCTTCAGAGCCATCCTAATCTCCTACAGGCTGACGTCCGGGATATCTTCGGTATAGTGTCGGGTCAATCGAGCTCTTGGGTCGTGAGCCCGATTTACAGCGGGTGTTCGGGTGGACGTGTATAACTGTCCATAGAACTTCTCGACCTCCTTCAATAGCTCTGGCTTGGAAGATACGACTCTGCCATCGTCGGTCCTCAGTTTTGCAAGCTGGCTCTGCCCAATAGACAGGTCTCTTGCGAAGACTTTGGAGCCCTTGTTCTTCTCTATCGCGTCTTTAATACGTTCCGTATTAAATTGGCGTAGGTCACTTTTCAAGGACTTTGAGATCTGTCTATTGAGTTGCCGGTACTTAGTCGCATCATCTGAGGACTGCAGAATCATCTCGCGTCTTTCCGCCATAAGCTCAAGAGTGTGGTCAGAGAGCTTTTTGTTTCTATTTGTACGACGGGTCCTAAAGATCCTAGACCCGACCGTATGGACAGTTTCCACAAACCCATCGTTGTAATCGTCCACTGAGCTCCCTAGGCATTCGAAACGATTCTGAAGTTCGAGCTGAAAGCTCTCGGGGTTTTGGATTTGGATCGGTGTTGGACGGAGCGTAGACTTCATCAGTCGAGATCTTTCGAGAGCTTGATGTTCAGATTCAATGTGCCTCGTACCAAACGGTGATCGCTTCCGGTTTTGACCGCGTTAATCACAGAGACATCATTGAATATTTGCTTCTTCGTCGACATAATGAAGTCAATCTCATTTTTTGTTACACCATCAGGGCCCAACCAGGTCCACTTCCTATGCTCACGCTTTCTGAAGAAAGAGTTCATCATATAGAGTCCCTCCTTCTCCATAAAGCCAGCCAGTAGATGACCCCGGTGGTTCCGATATCCATATCCAAATTGCGCCACTCGCAGCTCATCATCGTAGCGATTGCCCAGTTTCGCGTTGAAGTCTCCCATGACAACAGTGAAGTGAGTTTTAGAGCCATGCATGGCTCTCGAGATATCCTCATACATGGTCTCCACCTCATCATCGGGGTGATTCGAGGTCGGGGCGTATACCTGTATAACCTTCAACGAATACCTTTCGGTTATTCTGAGTATAAGGTACGCCACCCTAGTCGAAACACTCTCGATCTTCACTATGTTGTTCACAAGAGACTTGTGGACGATAAACCCGACACCGCCCTGGGAAAGTTGGTCGCCCTCCCGGAAATAGAGCAAGTTACCGGATTTGAGGATTATCGTGTCCTCCCCCTCTCTTCGGACTTCAGATAACCCTCCGATATCCCATCGTAACTTGCTCAATTCTTCCTCGAGTTCGACAAGCTTCTCGTCGGTCCGCAGTGTACGTGTGTTGTATGCTGCCAGGTCCAGTCTTTTTTTGTTATGGTAGCCGGATCTCTGCCGGGGATTCTTAGCACCCCCTGCCCCGCCGTTACCTAGGCCGCTACCGTAACCAGGGCTAGCGGGGCCGCCGGGGACTAGGGGCCGATTTTTATTTGTGCTTTGCATGAGGGGATATGCCATAATCGCCACGCTTGGCAGGCGGGTTGGCGATCGCAGTTGGTTGGTTAAATACTCGGAGGACGCTCCTGCCCATCCTCTGGTGAATCCCTTAGTCGCCTTTTACGACACCCATGAGAAGATATAGGGTGGTGAAATTCTTTGCGTCCGGCACCACACGGACGTAGGATCATACAATTCAATACAAAGAATATTTTTGGTGTCGCGCCGCTGCGCTGCAGCTACGCGCTGCGCCGCGCAAGTGCGGTTGGCCCTGTACTGAAGCGTCGCGCCGCGCAGTTCCGCTGCCGCGACGTCGGCTTGCAGTTGGGGTCATACAAATCTATACAATTAATACTTGTGTTGTCGCGCCGCTCCGCTGCAGTGCCGCGCCGCGCATCTAAAGTGCGGTTTAACCTTAATGCTGGATTAAATTAGGTGTCTACTGTCTATCGATTTACATTGTGTTTAAATTATTGAACTAAAAGTCAACTCATGCTTCCATCTAAATAGATCCTATTGTTAAGTACAACAATAGGTATTGTTAAACAATTATTTTGTGTAACAGACTAAGCAGTATCGGCTAGACCTTGTTAAGATTGTATCTTTTCCTTTAATATTCTAGGAAGACCCGAGATTTGTGTTAAGCTTGTCACTTAATTAAATTCGGTTTGGAATTAGATGTTGATTTTATTTAAATAAATAAAAATTTACTGAATAGTTACTAGCACTATATCTATGTAAAAAAAAATCTTAGGAGTATTTGGACATTATTTAAATTCTTTCACACTAGATAAAATATTTATTTTGCAGCCGCCAACAGTCTTGCGCCCGTTGACAAGTTTGAATCACTTTTTAAATATTATCAGCAATGCTTTCCATAGTCGGTATACCAAACATTTAATTTGGATCCAAATATGAATGATTAAATTCCCGGTACCTACTAGTTTCCACAGTAACTAAAACCTAATCTAAGTATTCAATTTAGGTTTCCATTAGAACATAAATCAATTTATTAGGTATCTGTGAAATGATTTATTACGAGCTAAGCCACGTCACCCAATGCACAACTACAGCACAGTGCCTCAAAGGCTTAAAAGTCGTGAAAACTTTTTCAGGTGCGTGGTTCCGGCTGATACCAATGCTTCAAAAGAAAGGTGCGATCTCTGGCGACAAACGTCTGAACTGTTTTCTTTGTAAAACCATCGGAAACCCTACCACCTGGGCATGTACTCCCGTGGTCAACTTGGAAATCCTTAAATAGACTCCGGACCCAAATTGGCAGAAGCAAAGATAATCTCCAAAAATGGGGGTTCACGGACGGTTTGGATGTCCAGTGTAAGTGCGGCGTCACTCCGCAAACAATGGCTCACCTTCTATCTTGTACCGCGTGCCCAGTCACCTGCACGCGTGAGGAGCTAATGACCGCCAACCACAATGCAGTGCGCGTTGCGGAACACTGGGCCAACAAAATTTGATAAAATTTGTCATCGACTCGCTAAGAAGAAAAAGAAGCTAAGCTAATTCAAATTCTCTTAATGTTTTAATACCTTTAAAATTGCCTACTTCCGATAAAATTTAATGAAAATTTCTCGGATATCCCCATAGGGACCCATAAAATGGACTGACACAATTAACTAATTGTCCCTATGTTTTATCCCATAGTATAGGTACGCAATGAACTGTAAAATATACGACCAGGGTTAAAAGCACACTTTATTGGTCAATAAAAGGTAATAGGTCCATAAAAATCGATATTTTAATTGGTACCTACGCAAAAATGATTCAATTACTCGGAGCTTTTGTGATGCTTCTTCTTAGTATATTAATTTTAAATATCTATATATCTTCTTATATCCTTTCTGTTAAACTACATCCAATTTGAGTAACACACACACATAACATAACATCACGCCTGTATTTCGAAGGGGTAGGCAGAGGTGTAATAGTACACCCACATTTCGTCAGTTATTTTATAGTCCCATGTAGTAAGGGGCCTATTGCCATTGACCGGGCATTCATTCATTTGAGTACCTATTGATAATATATTGTTTGGCAAAATAAACGAGTTGATTTTTTGGTTTACAAAATAGTGTGACTCTTTCGATACCTTTGAAAAAATATATGATCAGGGTTCTAAAAGAGCTTTTGAGTAAAATGTGTAGGAAAGAACTCATAAGATGAACATACGAAACCAAATCGAGACCAAAATAAAATAATTTATGAAGTCTTAAAGCAAAGTGATGCTTAAACCCTACTCTGCGTCTTTTACGCTTGAAGAAAAGTGCAGTAACAGCATTTGAAAAAAAATGGCTAAAACAATTGCTTTCATGGCGATGCTGATCAGTCCCCTCATCAAGAATCCAGTCAAATCGGCGATCAAATCGCGGACGTTCTCTAAAAATTCCAGGTTAAGAGTACTCTAAACCATCATTTGACAGCAAACAATTTTTATTTATACTTTTAATTCTAATATAATTTTTTTAATCAATGATAATAATTATTGCGATTTTATTAATTTCTTTTAGATAAATTTGTACACCGTCAAGGTAGGACATAGAGACACATAAGATTATACTTAACACCTATTTTATTTTACCTGTGTTCGCAAATAAATTATTTGACTTGAATTGAATAGAATTGAACCGATGAGCTGCATGACGAGGTTTATGAACGTAGATGAAGCGAAAGAGGTGTTTCAGGATCGTAGCAGGTGGAAATCCATAGTCTCTGCCTACCCCAATGGGAAACATGCGTGATTATATGTATATATATATGTATGTGTGTATGTATGTTACAGAGATATCAAGTAGCCCTGACGCCCATGACAAATTGTCTGCAGCGATAACAATATTTTTATTACTTATTCCTCTAAAGGTCGGCTTTCAATAAATCATTCACGCTTTGGTGACGGCCACTCCAACTTAATCCTTTAAATCCATATAAACGGTGAACATTTTAAACGAACCTGAGTTGAAACCGATACGCCCGGGCCAGCGCCGCCACCTGAAACAAAGAAAAATACACATTTTATATTGATGGAACATAAATGCGAATTACGGGGTTTTTATCGATACCAGGATTTTTTGATATGATTCGATAGGCAGTATCACAGCGTCATTCTATGTGACTCACATACTTTCCAGTTTATCATACGAATCGTTTATGTCTATGGCTGACATGGGCCTCTTAATAACGTAGTAGCCTTTGTTATGACCATTAACATCTTTGTAAAAACCATGTTTCTTGCAAATAAAAATCTTTATCTTTATCTTTATGAACGGACGAAGAGGAAGATACCTATAATGGCAATTTTATCTTTTTAGGGTTCCGTACCCAAAGGCTGCCAAATGGAACCCTATTACTCTCGCTACACTGTCCGTCCGTCCGTCCGTCTCTCTGTCACAGAGCTGTATCTTTTGAACGTTAATAGGTAGCCGGTAGAAATTTTCTCAGAATATGTGTTGTTATGCCCCCTATTTTTACGACTAATACTAAAAATTTAAAAATAAAATAACCAAAGGGGGTCCATATAAGAAACCTCGAAAAAATATGCATTTTTTCAACGTTTTGGTTCCTGCTCTATCTTCAAAACGGTAATACATACCATACCAGTGCCAAACTTGGTCTGATTGTGCATACTATGTTTTGTTTAGCAACAAATACTAAAAATAGGGCAAACTTAAGACGTTTTTGGTGGTATGTATCTGCGTAAGAAAGAGATAGTTTAGTTTAGTGTAGTTTTTTAGTTTTAGTTTAGTAGTAGTAGAGCTCCTTTGTGAAAGAGCTCGTCCGGGGAAGTACTACCACCGTGCCTACTTCTCCGCCAAATAGTGATGCTTGCATTGCTGTGTTTCGGTCTGAAGGGTGCGGGTGCCGGTGAAATTACAATCACATGAGACTTTCCATCTTCATGTCTCAGTTTGGCGAACCGACTTGCGGTACCATTTAGGCAACAGCCTAGGTGGTATTGAAGTTGTCATGGGCAAAGGTAACCGCTTAACATCAGGTGGGCCTTTAGCTCGTTTCGCCATCCTATACCTACTATAAAAAATAAAAATAAAAAAAAGATGCAAAAATTCATATTTTGCTCACGGTGCATTGATGTCTTTTGATGAACTCTCATAAATTAAATCAGTTTCTATGGGGTATCAGATCGATGGGAGGTACGGAAACCTTACTGCGTGAGTCCGACTCGCACTTGGCCGGTTTTCTCAATATGTAGCAAAAGGTTACCCATCAACGGACTGATCGCGACAAACCGTTTTTTAATTTAGCCACGAGCCTCTCTTCTATCAGAAATAATCATCTTTAACAATAAAGCATATATAAATAAATAAACAATCGCAATTATCCATTATAATCACCAAAACCAAATAGATAAAGAAATAGTCCAAATCCTATTAAACAGATTGGCCAAGTACATAGTAGTAATGTACACAGTTTGAGCAATAAATGTCTTTGTCTTTGTGATGTAAGTAAGTAAGTAAGTAAACTTTGTTGTTTCTGATTGAGTGGTTACAGTTGTTATACATCTTGATGGTGTTAGATACATCAATCAGCCCATTTTGGGCATACAATAATTTTTAGGATAGGTAATATAATTAGTTATGTTAAATACAAAGGCATGTTATGTTAGGCTCAAAGTCACTCAAAGGTCAATGGAGAGGGCTATGCTCGGAGTGTCCCTGCGTGATCGAATCAGAAATGAGGAGATTCGCAGGAGAACGAAAGTGACCGACATAACCCGAAGGATTGCCAAGCTTAAGTGGCAGTAGGCGGGGCACATTGCTCGCAGAAAGGATGGCCGATGGGGCAGTAAAGTTCTGGAGTGGCGACCGCGTACTGGAAGGCGCATCGTGGGTAGGCCCCCCACAAGGTGGACCGACGACCTGGTGAAGGTCGCGGGAATCCGCTGGATGCGGAAGGCGCAGGACCGGTCGTTGTGGCGATACTTGGGGGAGGCCTATGTCCAGCAGTGGACATCTATCGGCTGAAATGATGATGATGATGATGATGTTAAATCTATGAATTCATTATAATAACAATTAGATTAAATGATTAAATGTCGGGACAGTATGTGGTAAACATAATATTGTTATAGTGTATGCACTAAAGCCATTAGCAATCCCTCTTTAAATTAATTGCTTCTGATATTGCAAGAGGTGCAATCGCTATGCAATATGCATGTTTGTTATTTAATATAATAAAGTGCTTTTTGGTGACCGGAAATTTCGTAACCACCTGTTTTGGGACTGATTACGCACTAATCTTAATGCTGCTTGTGAAATTAGTGCAGTGCAGCGGACCGCACCCCAATTTACACCCCCACACTTTAAATTTTGCTACTGCGCAGGCATACTAGCGGTGGGCGTTTATGAGATATACTAATGATATCATTCAATTATGAAGATGTCTCGACATATCTCGATTATAGCAGTTTGAATGAATTTCAATACCACGAGCAGTGTTCACGGTAGCTTAGTGACTAAAGCACTGGCGTACTGAGCCAGGAGTCGCAGGTTCGAATCCTGCTCGTGAGCGATTTTACATTTCCACAATTTAAATCGTTAGATTTTGCTTCGCATGCGTAAAATGCGTTAAAAATAATAAAATTATTAGTAAGGGTAGGCATATCTATACGACTTGGAATTAACTGCAAAGTTAGTCGAGTCGGTTAAGAAACACTGTATCTTAATAAGATATCGCTGACGTCACCCAAAGACATACCAAGTGAATGAGAACTTCGATACCACGAGCAGTGTTCACGGTAGCTTAGTGGCTAAAGCACTGGCGTACTGAGCCAGGAGTCGCAGGTTCGAATCCTGCTCATGAGCGATTTTTTCTTTCCACAATTTAAATCGTTTATTTAACTATTCAAATTACAGACACACGTAGAAACAAATTAAGTTGAATTCCTATTGTTACAAAATTTGTCGCTTGGCCATCACCGTGTCGGTATACACTAACCCTAACGGTGCCATAAAACGCGACTGTCGAAAATTTACTGCACTTTGATATCCACTAGTACTAAAGCCGTCGACTCCTTCATAGTTTTACGCCAGTTTCAACAAACCATTCATTTTATCGGAAACGATTTCCAAACAACAGGTATAGCTTTTAGTTCTTAGCGTTTCCAATAAACTTGTGGAAATATTGACTGTCACTAGGCCTTTTTTTTTTTTTTTTTTTTTTTTTTTTTGAGACGGAGAAAATGCCTGACGCATGCCACACCACCCGGGGAGGCAGCGTGGTTATGTGGGGCTCGCACCCACTAAAAACTCCGCCGTGTACCTACTCTCGCCTTGATGGATGAGCCGCGAGAACTGCAATGCATGGCATTCGCGACCCGCTGTCACTAGGCCTGGCCTAGGTTTACTCTGCTAAGTTTATGTGCCTTGCGAAATTCTATATTTTCTTTGGTAACTAAATAGCTGAAGGAAAAGTACTTATAGACTGCTGGGGTTAGCAAAAGATAGTCTTAGTGGAGCCAATTTTTTCTTAAATCAAACCGAATCTATTTCCTAAACTGTTTCACACAAATTATTTTATATATAAGTCGGTTTTTACTTTTTTTCAAGTTCATTTTCTTTTATTAACATTTCAGAAAGAGTAAATGAAACGATCCACGTATAATACACACACATTGTTACGGTAAGTAACAATAAACTCTCACACCAAGTTATACAAAGCAATACATACGTGAATGTATGTCATTACAGGTACAAAAGAATCTAGAATTAGGTCACCCATCCATCGTCGATAAACAATAGAACATACTAGAACCGTTCACAGCAGTTGCATCCGACGTTTTCCATGGCTATAAAAATGTCGCTCTACTATACGGAGTAATGCATCGTGGTCTAAAGGCTTTAAGCTCTCGTTTCTATTCGCTTCATTTCGAAGATTTTAGGGATTATGAATTTTTAAGGTCTTTTAGGTATGCAATTTCTGAGTTTATCTTAGATACCACTGACTTAAAGTGATCACAAACATCATTAAAAAACCTGGACTTAATTGTATAGAAACGTCAGTATGTAAGGCAAGCGTGCTAATAAATAACTCCCTTGGAGTTGCGAATATTCGGCGGCGGCGGTGATTTCTTCCCATCAGGTGACCCTCTTGTACATACTCTCTCGCCTGCATTCGTTCGAAATTTCAAACAGTCGTCAACTATATATATACGTGGGACACTCAGAAAGTTTTGCGAAACTAAAAAAAATTGTTCTATACGTACATATATTTTTATCAAATCTTTTCAAAGTACTTTTCACCAGCCTCTATACAAAGATTCATGCGCCTAAACCAGTTTTCAAAACACTTTTTCCAGTCCGCCGCAGACACCTCGTTTACAGCCTGCTCGAACGCAGCCAGCGCATCTTCCGGCGACGAAAATTGTATCCCTTTGAGCTGATTTTTTATTTTTGGGAATAAAAAGAAGTCACACGGTGCTAGATCAGGGCTGTAAGGAGGGTGACCCAGGAGTTTGACTGGCGTGCTGTCCAGGAAGTCCCTCGTTTTGAGTGCGGTGTGCGCAGGTGCATTGTCGTGGTGGAGCAGTAGCCCGCGGAGCCCTGTGTTTGGTCGCTTGTTGCTTATAACAGAGAAAACTTCTGGCAAACATTTGGTAGTATACCATTCGGCATTAATGCTTCTTTGATCCCATAAGGGAATTGATACCAAGTGGCCAGTCAAATTAAAAAAGCTAGCGATCAAAATCTTACCCCCGCTTCTAGATCGCTTCACTTTGGTAGGCGTTGGCTCATTTTGAAACACCCAAACAGTCGACTGGCGCTTGGTTTCTGGGTCGTATTGATAAATCCAGGACTCATCACCTGTAACGATGTCGTAAACACGCCGAGACGAGCCTGCTTCAAATTTGATAAGCATATCACGGCACCATTCCACCCGGGCCTGCTTCTGAGCATCGGTGAGGTTGTGCGGCACCCAGCGTGATACTATCCTCCTCACGCGAAGATGGCTGTGTAGAATCTCGTGAACGCTTCCCGATCCAATCTTCAATATGTGTTGAATCTCCTGATATGTAATTCGCCTATTGTCTTGGATTAAATTTTTCACTGCTAGCACGTTTTCTTCGGTAACAGCCGTCAAAGGGCGACCGCTTCTTTCGTCATCCCCCAAAGTTGGTCGACCGCGCTTGAATTCGTTATACCAACGATACACGGTTGCCTTGGAAGGGCCTTCATCCATGAATGCCATTTGAAGTCTATCGTACGATTCATCCGGTTTCAGGCGACACTTGAAATCGTATAAAATCATAGCTCTAAAATGTTCCCGGCGCAGATCCATATTTCAGTGAGACACAATACTTTGAATTAACTCGCAAAAAATGTGGAGGGAAATTTTGAAATTGGAACTTACTTATTTTTACTTATAAATAATCATATTTTCGAAAAACATTATAACTGGCCAGTCTCCCATATATAAAAACTTTTTTTCGCAATACTTTCTGAGGGGCCTGGTATATATACATACATAAATACATATTATCACGCCTGTTTCCCATTGGGGTAGGCAGAGACTATGGATTTCCACCTGCTACGATCATGACACATCTCTTTTGCTTCATGTACGTCCATTAACCTCGTCATGCATGCTCGTCGGTTTAGAGTACTCTTAACCTGGCATTTTTTGAGAACGTCCGCGATTTGATCGCGATACGTTCGCCGAGGTCGTCCCCTAAAAAAAAAAAAAAAAAATCTCGCCGTAATGAAACGTATTCGTTATATTCTCTATAAAATTTTCTATCTGTGTTTATAACTTTCATGTAATTTGGCAAAAAAAAATAAAGTTCAAAAAGAAAAACTGCAAAAAGAAAAATAATTTCCACAATTTTCCGACGTTAGGCAGCAAGCAGCATTCAACCGCGGTCAGAGTTTTGCTGCCAGGAAGCATACAGCCGGCGAGGGGATACCTACGTTTGCCCATTTCTATTGTCATTCTAATCCCCTTTTCCCAACTATGTTGGGGTCTGCTTCCAGTCTTACCAGATGCGGCTGAGCATCAGTATTTTACACGGAGTGACTGCCATCAGACCCCCGCAACTCAGTTACTGGGTAATATTTACATTCAGAAGATAGACCAGTTGCCAGATTTTCGGGATTCTGACTACCCGTAATGACTGTCATAGATATTCGTATGGCAACCGGGACTGACTACTTAACATGCTCTCCGAGGCATGGAGGGATCTCAATGTGCAACTAAATGGTCATCCATCCACAGACTGATCGTGGCAAGCGTAGCTTTACCTCACAGATCACACAATCCACGAGGTTGCCACTTAGCTACGAGCCCCTTTCTGTTGTTAAAAAATGTTATTTCTTTAAATCAAAGAAAATATCTCTTTTAAGAGATCTGTGCCATATAGCGAGACGGATACAGGCTATTGTATATTTGAAGTGTCGAACAGGTAAAACCCCTTTTAAGCATTTTTAAAAACCACGACCTAAATATGGTTGACTAAACCATTGTATTTAAGGGTCACTGTATCAAAAACATAAAAGGGGTCGGATGGGTCCTCCTTGTTGTCCTGTCAGTCACAGGCAAGTGAACACGAATAAGGAGATCCCAATTCGACCAAGTTGGGCATCAAGGTCGATCCGTTTTCCGTTTCTAAAATGGAATATGTCCCAATTTTCAATGTCGTCGTTTTTGCCTGATGTTGTGTGTTTAGCTGTCAGAAAAAAGGACCCTGTTTCTTGTTTAGAGGACATTATGAAAGAAAACGACTTTTCCTTGAAACTGTGTATAATCAGTTATAATAATGTATTAGATAATTTAGATGTTGACTGTATCTGGCCGAAAGTGAATTCATTTTTACATATCGAAGCAATGTTTGTTCCACCAGTGTTTTGCTACCAGAAATTAGTAGGCGCTACGTAGCCGTAACAGACCCTGTTTACTATTAATTGAAACCGGTTTGTTAATTGTAGCTCTGAGTGTGTTTTATGTTTTCAAAAGAAGATGAGCTTACAAATAGTTGTATTTAAAACTGTTACTGGACTAATTAAAACTGTTTCTTTGATTTTCTGTCTTTGTTTGAGTCTCTTAATAGTAACTAAGGATTTTTCCGAATCTAATGATAGCGCAAAGGTAAAACTGCTGACTTAAAACAAATATCTGTTTAATATTTCAATCAATTTTTAAAATTAACCACGATAAATCACGCGTACAGGAGAAAAATTACTCGCGCTAGCTCTGTCTACAGGACTGCTGGCTAGTACAAAAGGCGGAAAGGTTAGAAATAGCGACCGATGGACACTGCCTTGCTAGGTGCATCACCTCCCTGCATGATACATTTATTTGTAAGCCCGGAATAGTGTTCACAGTTTATTGATGAAATCTATTAGAAAAATATTTCAAAAACTAAGGTGCCATATTATTTGGAACTAGAATCAGGTACTGAATATCCTCCTTTAATAAGGAGGATGTTGATTCTCCATAACCTTTTCCCATTGTTAAACCAGCCAACCTATATACGCGATGTAATCCGGTGAAACTTTGTTTTATTATAAACTAGCTTATGGCCGCGACTTCGCCCGCATGAATATTGTTTATCGTGCATCCCTCAAGAACTGATCATCTTCCCGGAATAATAATTTATTGGATTAACATATAGGCTAATGTCTGTATGTTAATCCTTGTAAATATTTGTGGCTTACGCCAGAAGAACATTTATTTATTTGTTTATCTATTTATCTTATTTTACTTAAATTAAAATGGCTGGTAACCAATTACAAGAACTAAAGACGACACAAAATTTTGAACATTAAATACAGAGAAAACAATACACAGTTTCACACACTACCATTGATATTCGCTTGCAAGGTGAATTATTCTAAAACGGTGTTTGCAAAAAACAAAGCCACAGTAATAATTATTAAAATTTAATTATATAACCAAATGTTGAACCAAATCAACCCTTTCCAGAATATAACACGTCCCGAGGTTTACAACCCTAGTCCAGACAACTTTAAATCCCAAGTCGCGATGTTTTGTGTTTGAAACTAAACTACCTTCTTAGAGAAGGTAGTAAGTTTGATACTCCGGGGGACTTTTCTTGTACAGTGTTATTTTGTTGAATTTACTGTCTGAATTTTATCACCTCAGCTAGTACTGTAGTGGGTGCTAGTGGTTGTATCCTTTTTGGTGTTGGAGCGGTAAATACAGAATAGAATTATATCTCCCATGGCTTGCCCTGGGAATTGAGGAAAGTAACTGTTAAGGCCCGTACAAACCAAAAGCAGGTCAGTAGCAGGTTGAAGGTGGGCCCACGCAAGTTGTAATACAAGAAACGATATGAAACATGACACACTTATTAATAGTGCGGGCCCGCTGACAAACTGCGCCACTCCTGCTCTGCTCTAGAGCCGCCAGCGACAAACCAGGCAGCGCGGTGCGGTTGCGTTGTGTCACTATGGCCGCCATACTAACATGTCACACCGGAGCGAGGCATCGCGGCGTGGCGGCGGCGCGTTTGTGTGACGTGAAAGCGGCTATGAGAAGCGGACTTGGGGTAGTCCGCCACCCGACCAGTCAAGGTCCGTGACGGTGCAGCGGTGGCGCGCTGTGTTCCACGCGCGTCAGTCAGGAGGAGGGTGTTGCCTATGTAAAGGCTGCACGGGGAGAAGGAGCTCACTTACTACAGTAGTGAGCCGGGCCTTGTCCGGGATAATTGGGCGAACACAGAGCCCAAGTGTCATTAGAGGAAAACCTTGATGGTTTTAGTCGGTAAGAGTCTGACACTGGCTGGCGACATCTGTATTTCCCTTACAAAGCTGGAGTGAATCGGCACCTAATACGTGGGACACTCAGAAAGTTTTGCGAAACTAAAAAAAATTGTTCTATACGTACATATATTTTTATCAAATCTTTTCAAAGTACTTTCCACCAGCCTCTATACAAAGATTCATGCGCCTAAACCAGTTTTCAAAACACTTTTTCCAGTCCGCCGCAGACACCTCGTTTACAGCCTGCTCGAACGCAGCCAGCGCATCTTCCGGCGACGAAAATTGTATCCCTTTGAGCTGATTTTTTATTTTTGGGAATTAAAAGAAGTCACACGGTGCTAGATCAGGGCTGTAAGGAGGGTGACCCAGGAGTTTGACTGGCGTGCTGTCCAGGAAGTCCCTCGTTTTGAGTGCGGTGTGCGCAGGTGCATTGTCGTGGTGGAGCAGTAGCCCGCGGAGCCCTGTGTTTGGTCGCTTGTTGCTTATAACAGAGAAAACTTCTGGCAAACATTTGGTAGTATACCATTCGGCATTAATGCTTCTTTGATCCCGTAAGGGAATTGATACCAAGTGGCCAGTCAAATTAAAAAAGCTAGCGATCAAAATCTTACCCCCGCTTCTAGATCGCTTCACTTTGGTAGGCGTTGGCTCATTTTGAAACACCCAAACAGTCGACTGGCGCTTGGTTAATGGGTCGTATTGATAAATCCAGGACTCATCACCTGTAACGATGTCGTAAACACGCCGAGACGAGCCTGCTTCAAATTTGTTAAGCATATCACGGCACCATTCCACCCGGGCCTGCTTCTGAGCATCGGTGAGGTTGTGCGGCACCCAGCGTGATACTATCCTCCTCACGCGAAGATGGCTGTGTAGAATCTCGTGAACGCTTCCCGATCCAATCTTCAATATGTGTTGAATCTCCTGATATGTAATTCGCCTATTGTCTTGGATTAAATTTTTCACTGCTAGCACGTTTTCTTCGGTAACAGCCGTCAAAGGGCGACCGCTTCTTTCGTCATCCCCCAAAGTTGGTCGACCGCGCTTGAATTCGTTATACCAACGATACACGGTTGCCTTGGAAGGGCCTTCATCCATGAATGCCATTTGAAGTCTATCGTACGATTCATCCGGTTTCAGGCGACACTTGAAATCGTATAAAATCATAGCTCTAAAATGTTCCCGGCGCAGATCCATATTTCAGTGAGACACAATACTTTGAATTAACTCGCAAAAAATGTGGAGGGAAATTTTGAAATTGGAACTTACTTATTTTTACTTATAAATAATCATATTTTCGAAAAACATTATAACTGGCCAGTCTCCCATATATAAAAACTTTTTTTCGCAATACTTTCTGAGGGGCCTGGTAGGTTTGCTCGTTCCATCGTCGACCACATCTTGACAAAGCGGTCAAGAGCAGATCATAAAAAAAAAGTTGCTTAATCAGTAACTTGGTTGGTTGGGTGTTTTTTATGTCTTATAAGTATGTATTTACAACAACAAAAAAAGTATATAAGTATTATATTCATTGTCTAGTACCCATAGTACAAGCTCTGCTTGGTTTGGGACTAGATGGTGCTGTGTAAAAAAGTCCCAAAAATATTATTATATATATTATTATTATATATATTAACTTTTCGGTCGGTTTTTTGGCTCGTTTGTCAACGGCAGTGTGCACCGCGTGGAAGTGAAGTTGACGAATACCTACCTACATTATAAACTATGTACCAATTTTATTGTAAAAAAAACTTCGTATTTACTGTTTCCACTTTTATCGTAGAACACTACAGGTCCCAGTTGAAATATTTAGCTTAACGTGTCGATGCCGGTGAAACTATTGGAAGTAACTACTCGGATCCCCCGGGAATAATCCGATTTAGTATTCGTTGAATTCTGAATAGGCACCTATAAACGGTAGGGACGTACACACACATGTAGAAAAACTGTTAAATTGACGCAGAGATTTGAAAATCGCCAAGTGTAAAGTTTAGTTTTTATTCTTACAAGAGACTTTAACATATGGAAAAGCAAGCAAAAGGCCTGACAACTTTTAGATTTATTCTTTCAGAAAGTATGTTGCGAAAGGTAGATACCAAACTGTATAAGTAAGTTAAGAATTATGTTAATTTAAAAAAAATGACTTGTAACAATTGTTATCAATAAATACAATACAATACAATACAATACAATATGTGCTATAGGACATTTTACAAGAAATTCACTGCTCTCTCTCAAGTTGCATCACAACACTCGGTCTTCTACCTTCTGCATCCAGCCGCTCCCAGCTACCTTCTTCAGGTCGTCGGTTCACCTGGCTGGTGGGCACCCTATGCTGCATTTTCCGATTTGCAGTCTCCACTCAAGGACTCGTCTGGTCCAGCGGCCATCGGTCCTTCAACATAGATGGCCAGCCCACTGCCACTTCAGCTTACTGACCCTGCAAGCTATGTCGGTTGTTTGTACTTGTTTGGAACCGTCTATAAAAATTAAGTATATCATACATACGTTATTTGACAATCTTAAACATTTTCTAATTATTCTTTATCATTATGTGAACCTTAGGTTTTTAAAATACTGACAAAATACTATAAAAACATAAGGCACTTTAATTATTCAATAAAAATAATCTAAGCAGTCTTTCTCGTTATATTATTGAAAAAAATAATGGAATTAAACAATATGGCCACTTTTAACCGCATAACTAGATCGAGGTAAGTACCTACTTAGTTGTTAGAGCTATAAGTATTTTAAGTTGATTGCAACGCGTTTTGAAATTTTATCGTTTTGCACCAAACAGTGATGCTTGCATTGCTGTGTTTCGGCGTGAAGGGTACGAGTGCCGGTGAAATTACAGGCACATAAAACTTTCATCTTCATGTCTCAGTTTGGCGAACTGACTTAGGACTGTATAATTAAGGCAACGGCCTAGGTGGTATTGTAGTTGTTATGGACAAAGGTAACCACTTAACATCAGGTGGGCCTTTAGCTCGTTTCGCCATGCTATACTATAATTCCTTGTGTAGGAACTACGGAACCCTAAAAAAAGAGTGGAACGTGTACTTAATAACAAGCTCCTGGCATATCTCGAAGCTAATGACATCTTGAGTGACTGGCAATACGATTTCCGCTGAAATCGGTCTACCGGGGATCTTCTTGCTTATGCCACCCTCATCTGGAACGAGGCCATGGAGAATCTTTCGACATCTCGAAAGCCTTCGACAGGGTATGCCATGATAGCTCTGTTAGTAAGCCTCCCATCATTCGAATTGCCTTCTGCAATAGTCTGTGTAATTGGATACCAGTCTTCTTGAGGAATCGGTCGATCCAAGTTGTCATTGACGGCTGCTCGTCCGACTAATTGGTTATAAATGCCAGGGTCCCTCAAGAATCAGTACTCTTTGCTACGCTGTTCTTGCTACATATAGACGATTTGCTAAAGCCTGGCGCTTATGGATACGCAGACAACAGCACCGTTGTTGAGAGTTGCACATCCAAATAATCCAATGCACGAGCTGGTTGCCCGCTAATTAGGTCTCAAAGAGCCACCATGATTGAGTGCTCGAGTCCGAGTAGGTTGATGCTAACTTGGTCAAGTTCAATACTGGTACTGCTGTCTTTTTTTGCTAAATGGAGTCAATTTGAACTGACTCCAACTGTCCGTGATGCATCCGTGCCGATAACAGACCACCTTGAGCTTTATGACATGTTCCTAGCATCCACCCTCAACTTCGGCTCTTACATTGAGTCCAACTGAGTTCAAGGCTTTACATGCTGCCAAAAAGCTAGAAAGCCTCTCTGTGGTGAGACAATACTTCACACCGGAACAGCTGCTCAAATTGTACTAAGCTCAAGTTCAGTCGTGTATGGAGTACTGCTCTCATCTTTGAGATGGTTCGGCCAAATATTAGCTTGCGGCTCCTCGAGTTGGAAAAGAAGCGTGCCAAGAGCTCATTTGTAACGATGCGTTGGTCAACGCCAAACTAAAAAGGCTTGAGCTTATTTTTCTTGTTTTTGATTGCATGTTCTTTTGTCATGAATTGTACTATTATATTTTTCGAAATGAATAGAATTGGGCATCGTTGCAGAGTTGCTATCTTATCGGTTTTTTGTTGGATGCATTTCGGTGAGTGTGCGTTGGAATGGCATAATCTAATTCCCCCAAACCCTTCATGGTAGACATTCTATCCTTACGTACGAAGCGAGTTGCTAATCGCATTATCATGATTCAGAAGTAATTGGGTATGTTGGGTGATATCGTATCGTAACTGTTAAAGACAAAAACATCAGAAGAGAATGATGCAGTCTGTTTCCAGGTTAGTAATATTTGATCTTACAAGATCAAACTTGGCTACAGCCAAATTGATCATTAATTATGATCGTGAAGCTGAAGAACATCGAAGTTCATTCGAGTGAAAATGCATGTTCCCTGAAAAAGGAAAAACAACTTGGTAGATACGTGGGACACTCAGAAAGTTTTGCGAAACTAAAAAAAATTGTTCTATACGTACATATATTTTTATCAAATCTTTTCAAAGTACTTTCCACCAGCCTCTATACAAAGATTCATGCGTCTAAACCAGTTTTCAAAACACTTTTTCCAGTCCACCGCAGACACCTCGTTTACAGCCTGCTCGAACGCAGCCAGCGCATCTTCCGGCGACGAAAATTGTATCCCTTTGAGCTGATTTTTTATTTTTGGGAATAAAAAGAAGTCACACGGTGCTAGATCAGGGCTGTAAGGAGGGTGATCCAGGAGTTTGACTGGCGTGCTGTCCAGGAAGTCCCTCGTTTTGAGTGCGGTGTGCGCAGGTGCATTGTCATGGTGGAGCAGTAGCCCGCGGAGCCCTGTGTTTGGTCGCTTGTTGCTTATAACAGAGAAAACTTCTGGCAAACATTTGGTAGTATACCATTCGGCATTAATGCTTCTTTGATCCCGTAAGGGAATTGATACCAAGTGGCCAGTCAAATTAAAAAAGCTAGCGATCAAAATCTTACCCCCGCTTCTAGATCGCTTCACTTTGGTAGGCGTTGGCTCATTTTGAAACACCCAAACAGTCGACTGGCGCTTGGTTAATGGGTCGTATTGATAAATCCAGGACTCATCACCTGTAACGATGTCGTAAACACGCCGAGACGAGCCTGCTTCAAATTTGTTAAGCATATCACGGCACCATTCCACCCGGGCCTGCTTCTGAGCATCGGTGAGGTTGTGCGGCACCCAGCGTGATACTATCCTCCTCACGCGAAGATGGCTGTGTAGAATCTCGTGAACGCTTCCCGATCCAATCTTCAATATGTGTTGAATCTCCTGATATGTAATTCGCCTATTGTCTTGGATTAAATTTTTCACTGCTAGCACGTTTTCTTCGGTAACAGCCGTCAAAGGGCGACCGCTTCTTTCGTCATCCCCCAAAGTTGGTCGACCGCGCTTGAATTCGTTATACCAACGATACACGGTTGCCTTGGAAGGGCCTTCATCCATGAATGCCATTTGAAGTCTATCGTACGATTCATCCGGTTTCAGGCGACACTTGAAATCGTATAAAATCATAGCTCTAAAATGTTCCCGGCGCAGATCCATATTTCAGTGAGACACAATACTTTGAATTAACTCGCAAAAAATGTGGAGGGAAATTTTGAAATTGGAACTTACTTATTTTTACTTATAAATAATCATATTTTCGAAAAACATTATAACTGGCCAGTCTCCCATATATAAAAACTTTTTTTCGCAATACTTTCTGAGGGGCCTGGTATATACGTTAATTGTATTACTTTTCACAGCAAACTACCGTACATTCATAGGTCAACCTTTTAAACTTGTCCCCCCTTATTACAAAAGTTTAGACCAGTTTTAGACCGGGTCTAACGTCAAACTATACATAAAACTAAACCAGATTTTGTAATAAGGTGGGACAGGTCTATTTTATAGGTTAGAGGCCAAATTAATTTTGTTTCAGTATAACGGCGAGTTTAATTACTAAATATATTCAGTATAAAATGTCAAAACAACAAAGGCAATAAAATGAAAAGAAAGAAAGAAGAAAGAAACATTTATTTGACACAAAGCACATAGATACACAGACACAATTCAACAGGAACACAATTAAATATACAAAAAACGGATCATCGATGCTGTGTGTCTAGCGACTGTGCCAAAAAGGTCCAGTTCAGCATAAATGCCCGGCAACAAGTGCCTGACGCTGGTTTTCAACTGAACCTTCAATGGTAAACGTGACGGATGTGATTTTATTAATAAAAATTATAATAATTGTGATTCCTTTATATGAAAATAAAATATAAAACATATATCTTATCTTAACTATTATAAAATTGTAAACGTCTGTTTGTTTGTTTGTTTGTTCCAGCATCACGCTAAAACTACTGGACCGATTTTGATGATTTTTTTTTTTGTTAGAAAGCTGATGATCTGACTTAAAAACTGGTATGGGTTTTGAGAAAGAAAGAAAGAAAGAAAAAAAGAAAAAAATTAATTCGTGGGTTGCGTACTCACCCGACAGATGGAAGCTTCTATGCATTTGCACGAGCGGATAGTAATGTACGATGGA
Organism: Asteroscopus sphinx; assembly: GCA_949699075.1. NCBI lineage: Eukaryota > Metazoa > Arthropoda > Insecta > Lepidoptera > Noctuidae > Asteroscopus > Asteroscopus sphinx. The sequence goes on along the minus strand of OX453018.1, from coordinate 9,941,685 downwards.
GTGGAGTGGACAGGGGATGGGACTGGGGATGGGGCTGGGGACGGGACAGGGGACGGGACAGGGGACGGGACTGGGGACGGGACAGTGGACAGGACATGGGACATGGGACGGGACGATAGTGATATAGTGAGATAGTGGGACAGTGGGACAGTGGAATAGTGGGACAGTGGGACAGTAGGACAGTGGCAGTGGGACCGTGGGACGGTGGGACAGTGGGGCAGTGGGGCAGTGGGGCAGCGGGGCAGCGGGTCAGTGGGGCCGTGGGATAGTAGGGCAGTGGGGTAGCGGGGTAGCGGGGCAGTGGGGCAGTGGGGTTGTGGAGCAGTAGGGCAGCGAGGCAGCGGGACAATGGTGCAGCGGGGCGGGGAAGTGGGGGAGCGAGGCAGTGGGGCAGCGGGGCAGCGGGGCAGTGGGGCAGTGGGGTACTGGGGCAGCGGGCAGTGGGACAGTGGGGCAGCGGGGCAGTGGGGCAGTAGGGTAGCGGGGCAGCGGGGCAGTGGGTTAGCGGGGCAGTAGGGGAGTGGGGCAGCGGGGCAGGCAGTGGGGCAGTGGGATAGTGGGGCAGCGGGGCAGTGGGGCAGCGGGGCAGTGGGTTACTGGGGCAGTGGAGCAGTGGGATAGTGGGGCAGCGGGGCAGTGGGGCAGCGGGGCAGCGGGGCAGTTGGGCAGCGGGGCAGCGGAGCAGTGGGGCAGCGGGGCAGTGGGGAAGCGTGGCAGGCTGTGGGGCAGTGGGATAGTAGGGCAGCGGGGCAGTGGGGCAGTGGGGTAGCGGGGCAACGGGGCAGCGGGATAGTGGGGCAGCGCGGCAGTGGGGTAGCGGGGCATTGGGGCAATGGGGTAGCGGAGCAGTGGTATAGTGGGGCAGCGGGGCAGTGGGGCAGCGGGGCAGCGGGGCAGCGGGGCAGGCAGTGGGGCAGTGGGATAGTGGGTCAGCAGGGCAGTGGGGCAGTAGGGTAGCGGGGCAGCGAGGCAGTAGGGTAGCGGGGCAGCGAGGCAGTGGGGTAGCGGGGCAGCGGGGCTGTGGGGCAGCCGGGCAGCGGGGCAGTGGGGGGCAAAGGGGCAGTGGGGCAGCGGGGGGCAAAGGGGCAGTGGGGCAGCGGGGCAGTGGGGCAGTGGGGCAGCGGGGTAGTGGAGCATCGGGACAGCGGGGCAGTGGGGTAGCGGGGCAGTGGGGCAGTGGGGCAGCGGGGCAGTGGGGCAGCGGGACAGCGGGACAGTGGGACAGTGGACTGGACTGGACTGACGTGGGTTATCAGAATTTAACGCGAGCGGAGCCGCGGGTAAAAGCTAGTATATATACCAGGCCCCTCAGAAAGTATTGCGAAAAAAAGTTTTTATATATGGGAGACTGGCCAGTTATAATGTTTTTCGAAAATATGATTATTTATAAGTAAAAATAAGTAAGTTCCAATTTCAAAATTTCCCTCCACATTTTTTGCGAGTTAATTCAAAGTATTGTGTCTCACTGAAATATGGATCTGCGCCGGGAACATTTTAGAGCTATGATTTTATACGATTTCAAGTGTCGCCTGAAACCGGATGAATCGTACGATAGACTTCAAATGGCATTCATGGATGAAGGCCCTTCCAAGGCAACCGTGTATCGTTGGTATAACGAATTCAAGCGCGGTCGACCAACTTTGGGGGATGACGAAAGAAGCGGTCGCCCTTTGACGGCTGTTACCGAAGAAAACGTGCTAGCAGTGAAAAATTTAATCCAAGACAATAGGCGAATTACATATCAGGAGATTCAACACATATTGAAGATTGGATCGGGAAGCGTTCACGAGATTCTACACAGCCATCTTCGCGTGAGGAGGATAGTATCACGCTGGGTGCCGCACAACCTCACCGATGCTCAGAAGCAGGCCCGGGTGGAATGGTGCCGTGATATGCTTAACAAATTTGAAGCAGGCTCGTCTCGGCGTGTTTACGACATCGTTACAGGTGATGAGTCCTGGATTTATCAATACGACCCATTAACCAAGCGCCAGTCGACTGTTTGGGTGTTTCAAAATGAGCCAACGCCTACCAAAGTGAAGCGATCTAGAAGCGGGGGTAAGATTTTGATCGCTAGCTTTTTTAATTTGACTGGCCACTTGGTATCAATTCCCTTACGGGATCAAAGAAGCATTAATGCCGAATGGTATACTACCAAATGTTTGCCAGAAGTTTTCTCTGTTATAAGCAACAAGCGACCAAACACAGGGCTCCGCGGGCTACTGCTCCACCACGACAATGCACCTGCGCACACCGCACTCAAAACGAGGGACTTCCTGGACAGCACGCCAGTCAAACTCCTGGGTCACCCTCCTTACAGCCCTGATCTAGCACCGTGTGACTTCTTTTTATTCCCAAAAATAAAAAATCAGCTCAAAGGGATACAATTTTCGTCGCCGGAAGATGCGCTGGCTGCGTTCGAGCAGGCTGTAAACGAGGTGTCTGCGGCGGACTGGAAAAAGTGTTTTGAAAACTGGTTTAGGCGCATCAATCTTTGTATAGAGGCTGGTGGAAAGTACTTTGAAAAGATTTGATAAAAATATATGTACGTATAGAACAATTTTTTTTAGTTTCGCAAAACTTTCTGAGTGTCCCACGTATAGTTTCCTATCTTTTTACACACTGTTGTCTACATTTCTTACTTATTTCTCCTCTCGCAGGTCTGCTGGTAGAAATTTCTTTGAAATAAGCAGTACCTTTGTACTAAATAATTTTAATGCTGTCTCCTTTCATATGTTATTGTGTGTACATAAATTATAAATAAATAAATAAATATAATAAAATAAATTTCAAACTGCAACTTAACTGTATGTAATGTAAATAATGAGGTAATAATACATAAATTTTAAATATTTTAAATGTATATAAAAGTAAATAAAATGATTTTAACGTAATAAAAAACATCCATTTACCGTTGTCAATGGAGCTTACGTTATTGTAACTTGTAACACACGCTCACGCATTATTAAACAATACCTAAAAGTAAGCATATTAAATAATAGAAATGTTTTGTATAGCCATATCTAGCTTCCGTTGTGCATCTATAAGGTACTGCCGTAGACGTCTTCAGAAGGTATCTATCGTATTAATTGCCCTGATAGGTGGTGGTATGTTATTCCATACTTTTGATGCAACATAGCGGAAGCTACCTCTGAATGCTTCTGATCTATGACGCTGAATTGTGAGTTGTATAGAACACTGTCTTCTTGCGTTCTCTCGCCCACTAGTTAACCAGCTCAACTTGTTGTATAAGTACCCCGGTTTCTGAAAAGCAATGTGCTTACCAAATGATGTTGTTTTTCCGCCTTCAAACTATATTAAGTTATAATTTACACCACAAAACGCACATTTCTAACGCGTTTTCCGCACGACTGTTGAAACACAAATCCTTTATGTGCATTTTTTTGCACATAAGGACTTTTTCATACGGAAAAAACACATCGGGGATTTTTCAAACTCGTTTCCAGTGGGAATATCACGAAAAGGAGTTTACCAGCACATAGAGGATAGGACAAGGATCATTTTGGCGCAAAAAACGAAAAATCAAAAAAATGCAAATATGGAACTTGGCAGGCGCAGCGACGATAAGCCTTTTCAAATACCTGATATATTCCTATTTCCTTAACCATACAAAATAAAAATCCAATCTCAATTGCTTTACAAAAGGATAAATCCAAATAAAACCCGTGTCCTATTTACTTTAAAAATCACTACCGTGCAATTCCGACTTTATTCCTCGGTTCTTCGTAAAGTCACGTATCTGCTACATAGAATTTGCCGACACACTCGAGTGAGTTGGTAGTTTCTTCACAAAATGTATGGACCACTATACCAGTGGCACCTAACCGCTGAAACTAATTACGCTGGCACGTGCACATTGTATATTATTTTAGTGTGTCCTAGTTTGGAGTTTATTTGGTTAACGTATTATTTTGTGAGAGAAAATGTTTGAATAAATAATTATATGGTGCAATAAAATTTCTGTGGGTATTGATCAGAGGATCGATTCTCGTAATTTAAAATGTTCAACGTATATAACATGTATCTGATCTCGATCTAATCTCAATGTCCGAATCCGAAATATCACAAATAAACATCAAACATCACTGTCACGAAATTCACATTTAGAACATTGAGATGGTTTATTTATATTTAACACAGTTAATTTAATGGATTTACAATAGGTACTACATATACTTTGTACAATATGTACAATATGTCTTACAACTAAATTACTATCTGTCTACATTAATATACAATATTTAAATACGTATAAAATATAATACAGATTAAATAACATTATCAAAGTATTCCTCCACATCACTGTCATCCGAGAGCATGCCCAGAAGACTGGCAGCGTTGCCACGTTGAATGGCAAAGCTTATTCTTTGCCAAAGGAAGAAGCCAGCTCTCTGCTCACGCGAAGTGTCGACCACGGCCCCAATTCTCGCGTTATAGACATAAATGTCTAATTCGAGATAAACTCTAATTTTAAATCTCTACGAAACATATCGTCGATAATGTCAACTGCTATGAACCACTGTTTGTATTTAGAGCGCTAGACGTAGACATATCTCTAACGTAACATTCTGAGAATATGAAAAATAATTTTCAATCGACATTCGCCATCTTGTTTTGACATTATGTCGAGTTCGAGATAATGTCTACGATGCGAGAATCACCCTCCAGTCTCTTAGATATTTCCTTGAAAAGGAGATATCATTGAGATACACACATACTGTCATATCATCACATGCTGAGCTGGACACCCATTTAGTACAATACTGAGACACATAAATATCACAATATTTATTGTCTTTTTACTTGTATGTCCTGTGTCTTGTTTTTGTACTAAATAAACGTTTTATCTGTCTATCTATCTAGATTAGATTGGAACTATATTTTAAACAGTTTTTATTACGAAATTGGCTTTCTTAGCACTATTATAACATGAGGTAGATCTTCACGAAAGCGGTCTTCAATTTACAAATCTGGTGTAATTGTGTAACGCACTCACAATGACTAAACATTCATTTTAACATTACAGCAATATTCATTCCGTGGTGTATAATTGCCGATAAGATGGATTAACATGGAAATTTCAGTTTGTTAAGAAACTGAATAGATTCGTTTAGTTGAACCATTTCATTGTGTTGAAGGGAATGGTCAGCCTAGATACTGCGTTACCTAGCTACTTCCAGAGTGCGCCGCGGGGAGGCTCCTTTCATGCGGTGACCCAGAGCAATCCATGTCATACTTGCTGGTATGTCCCTTGTGCCCAAACGACTGCACGAGAGACGATCTCTATGCCGCTACTAATAACGCTATTGAACTGGCCCACGTTTAAAGTTTTCGAAGAATGTAAAAATGTGCTGTTTTTATCACGATAATGAGAAGAAAATAACATAAGGAGTAATGAACATTGAAATCAATATGATTGCGATCGCGAGTGACACAATTTGGTAGAAGAGTTATTTTACTCGTAAAACTCTTTACATTTAAAAAGAAGAAAGAAAGAAAAATAATTTATTGCCACAACAACATTTCTATGCACTAGATACATTTTACATAGGTAACGCTTACTATTCCGGATTCTAATTTAAATTCAAAAGTATTTACTTCTGCATTTAGGTAATTTTCAAAACGTTAAGAATCTAGTTGCATAGTTCCAAAATGTTAGTCCTATGGAGAAGAGCCGGCAAGAAGCTCCATGGAAATGAAGGGCATAGGAAAAGAACAGGGAATGTCATTTTTTTTTACTTTTTTGAGGTGTATGTTTATATGTATACATTATTATTTATGAAACTCTCGTTTACAATCGAACAATTTCTACATCCATCCATCTCAATAATGAACTAGCAATATTCCAATTTTTTTATGCGTTTTTCTCTTGATTGACCCTGTTCCATGCCTGTACCCTTCAAATACTCTTTTCATCAATAAATCAATGGTTTGAAATATGATTTGGTAAGAATTGTGTGAGAACAATGTAGATTAATGAGTGAGACAAATTCACTGAAGTAAACTAATTAATAATGATATTATGGTTAGGCTTATCCATAATAAGAGGGAACCCATCAATCTGACGCTATGCCATATGCTCACATTTACAGTGACTGGATCATCAAATCAGCCTATCGCAGTCCACTGCTGGACATAGGCCTCTCCCAAGTTGCGCCACAACACTCGGTCCTCTGCCTTCCGCATCCAGTACCCCCCCAGCCACGTTTTTCAGGTCGTCGGTCCACCTGGCGGGGGGGGCTCCCTACGCTGCGTTTGCCGATTCGCGGTCTCCACTCAAGGACTCGTCTGCTCCAGCGGTCATCAGTCCTTCGACAGACATGGCCAGCTCACTGCCACTTCAGCTTACTGATCCTACAAGCTATGTCGGTCACTCCGGTTCTTCTCCGAATAATCTCGTTTCGGATTTTATCCTTCAAAGAAACTCCAAGCATAGCTCGCTCCATAGCACGCTGAGCGACTTTAAATTTGTGGACTAGCCCAACTGTCAGTGTCCACGTCTCGGCGCCGTAAGTCATGACAATAAGTGACTGGATACCTACCTCATAACATTAGGAATAACTAAATTCAACTTACTATTTCTAACTATATGGAGGCTGTTAGCTATTACGTCATGGCTAAAAGCCAGTGCAGTTAGCCACAAATCGGATTAACGAGTTACCAGGGGAAGTGGCTCGGCATTTCCGCTAGAACTATTGGTTAATCCTGCCAGATTATCAGCTCTAGTGTTTTTACCTTAAGTTATCGAAGTGTATTACGCTGATCCTGATTAGTTGTGATTTGCCAAGAAAAACTTGGATTTGTCGATTCATTCGGTCATCTTGTTCAGACCAAAAAAATATGGATGAAGCCTAAGTTTATTTTAAAAGAAGTTTTATGTACATCCAAGAGGGAGATCAAAGAAAAGATGGATGGATTGTATGAAAGTTGATATGGATAAAAGAAAGTGCACACGGAGTTGACGGCTGATAGAGGTTTATGAAAGAAAAAGACATGCTGCGGCGACCCCAAATAAATTGGGATAAGGGCAGGATGATGATGATGACCTTGTTCAGGACTCAACACAATTTTTCCAGCCGGTTTCGAGGGTATACAATTTCACAACTTTCAGGTTTGGCACAGCGAGACAGCGACTGAGCGAATAACCACGCAACTTGCCATGGTTTAATTATACATGCTGAAATTTTAATCGCTTAATTCCCGAAAAGGGGTCATTGTACTCATAATTATAAACAACTTTTACTATGGGTACAACCTCGAAATCGCGAAAAAAAAATCAGTTGGTCCTTACATTTATTTATTTAATTCTTTATGCACAATTGGGTACAAAGGCTGTCTTAACGTGGTCGTCGATCTTGGTCCCTACATTTGTGTTCACTTAAATCGATAAAATCACTACCTGTTTTTTTTTCGCGATTTCAGGTTTGGTCCAATAGTAAAAGTTGTTCATAATGATGAGTACAATGACCCCTTTTCGGGAAGTAAGCGATTAAAATTTCAGCCTGTATAATAATATTTATATGGGTGTTATATGGGTGTATGCCTGCTTATTTTTTTATTTATTTAATTTAATAGAACTTAGCAACTCTCAATATTATTTGATAAAATCTTTTACTTAAATAAATAACCTTTATCTTTTCTTTCTCCAAGTCTTTTTCCAATATTGAATACAACGTGTAATTGACACAACGGAAAACCTCTTGTGCTTATCAGTATGAACAACTTTTACTACGGGACTTATATTGGGAATTATTCTCTTTATTAATCAATTCATCATAATTATTAATGCTTTTTTTTTGTGTAGGATGGCGAAACGAGCTAAAGACCCACCTGATGTAAATAAATGCCTTTGCCCATAACAATGTCAATACCACATAGGCTGTTGCCTAAATGGTACCGCAAGTCGGTTCGCCAAACTGTGACATGAAGATGGAAAGTCTCATGTGATTGTAATTTCACCGGCACCCGTACCCTTCAGACCGAGACACAGCAATGCAAGCATCACTATTTGGCGGAGAAGTAGGTACGGTGGTAGTACTACCCTGGACTAGCTCTTTCACAAAGGAGCGCTATACTAGTATGTGGTGAGTCTAGTGGTGGTAGTCTCTAGAAATCGCTTCATATAAATAATATTTTTGAATACGATGTACAAAAATTACGTAGCATAGCAGAAAAATAGCGGTGTTATTATTTATTAATACAAACAGTAAAAAAAAACTGAACCTCATCATTGAGTTTTGTCGACAAAAAACCCCTAACAAAAGCAATATTTGAAACTTCAAAACTCATACACTGCGCGTTTCCGATTGCTGCGAGAGTTTTTCGTAATTAGCGTGCAGTTAATTCCACCACGTTTGGAAAATTCTGGTTTTACGCTGAATTAACACCCCTAGGGAAATCAGACATTTGCTTTATTTTTATTAGGAGAGTGCCTTTGCTGCATGCTTCATAAATTTCCTACACCTACTAATGTTTGAACCTCTATCGATATATATTTGTCTATCTACCTATCCCTACACTTATCGGTAAAGCTTGGGTTTCCTAAGAGCGCTGCACTGTTATATTGCGGTCGAAATGCTGCGGTGAATGACGTCAACGAAAACGCTGTATATGCAAACAAAGTGTTACGGTTTCCTACAGAACGTTGTCAGACAGAGTAACTTCAAACATTTTCAAAACATAATAATTTATTAGGTTTTCGCGATCACTACACATTATAATAAAACAAGTTTAACCGGATTATATCGCGTATATTATTTAAATTGGTTTTCCTGACTTTTTGAAAGCTTTGCAGCGTTTGTGGTCGCAGGAAGACTAACGGCCAAAATTAATATCCAATCTATCCACGATTTGCCCTAATGGAGATAGAAATTTGACATATTTTGTATGGAGCGTGTTGTATGTTGTATGGTCGCAGGAAGACTAACGGCCAAAATTAATATCCTAGATTGGATATTAATTTTGGCCGTTAGTCTTCCTGCGACCACGAACGCTGCAAAGATTTCGAAACGATTTTAATTAATAAAAATTGTACGGTAATGTTACTATACATCTCCGCCTACCCCTTCGGGGAAATACAGGCGTGTTGTTATGTTATGTTGTTATGTTATGTTAATCCGGTTAAATTTGTTTTTATTATAACATTTTCAAGACGTTTTTCATTTTATGGACGCTACGTAAACCACATGGTTTCGTAGGAAACCACCGTTTAACTATTAATATTATTCATTTATTAAATGAACAACATAGTTCCGTGTGGTGCCGGACACAAAGAATATAGCACCACCCCATCTCTTCTCGTGGGTGTCGTAAAAGGCGACTAAGGGGTTCACCAGAGGATGGGCAGCAGCATTCTCTGAAGATTTATAAAAACAACTGCGATCGCAGTCCGCCTGCCAAGCGTGGCGATTATGGCATATCCCCCCATTTTGGGAGGGCCTATGTCCAGCAGTGGACATATTTCGGCTGAAATGATGATGATGATGAAATGGACAACAAAGGGTCTAGTGGGTCTAGTGTGTAATTAACAATTTAACTCAGCCTTTTCGCCACCTCGTCACGCTGTCCGTCCGTCCGTCCGTCAATCTGTCCGTCCGTCTGTCTGTCACAGGGTAGTGTTCTTTTAAACTGTAAAAGGTGGCTAGTTGAAATTTTCTCAGAAGATGTGTTGCTATCATGATTAATACTGAAAATTAAAAAAAGTCTAAAACCAAAGGAGGTACCCTCTAAAAACATGCATGTTTTTCAACTTTTTTGTTCCTGCTCTATCTTCAAAACGGTAAAACATGCCAGCGTCAAACTTGGTCCGATTATAGTGCATACTAGGTAATTTAGCAACAAATATTAAAAAGATAAGGCAAACATAGACATGTGTGGTGGAACCTCTGTAAGAAAAAGATGCAAAAAAAATATTTAGCGCACGATCGTTTGTCTTTTGATGAACTCTCGTAAATTAAATCAGTGAGTCCAACTCGCACTTGGCCGGTTTTTTTATTATTCTATTAAGACCGTTAGGACTTGCCTTTGACCATCACCTCACCTGATAATTATTTATATTTATGTACTTACTTTACTTAAAATATAAGAATAGCGAAGAGCTAGCAATACAAAGTAAAAGGCGATGCTACGAGGATACTTTTTAATCCACTCGAAAACTTATTTGCATAATACCTCCAGGAGGTCTTAAATGAGGTATTTATTCATCGTTTCCAATTTAAATGCCTCATTTATATTCAACAAGTTGATATTTTTCGAGCATTTGCGACGAATGCCGGTGAAGCGTTGCTGTAACAAGGCCTTTGTATGAACATTATTGTACAGTATGACACAAAAAATAAGGCACGTTGTCAATCTATGATCGCGCAGACACGGAAAGGAAGACGATCGACGAAAACACCCGAAATATTAAAAAATAAAAAATTATAATATAATCAACCTTATGCAATGCGGTTAAAATTAATTTTCAACACACTTGCTCGTAAAGTGGCTCTTATTGCATCGCTTTTAGGTTCATAATGTGGCTTATAACGCACGCGTGCTTTTTTCATTAAATTATTGCACTAGTGCTTTTTACTTTACAGTTTATTTTTAAATCGCAGCAAAGAGTTTTTATGCCTGAACTAAATTAAACATTTTTAGGAATAAATCAACTGTATTAATTAAAATATGGTAAATAAACATTTCATTTCATCAAATTATTATTTTTTGTCAACAAATTAATATTAATTTGTATTATAAATAAAAAAATCTATTTATAATATTTTTATATTAGGCTGTATGGCAGTTTCCACAGAGAAAATAATCACTACGGCGGTTTCCTTCGACCACCTGCGCGCGCATAGCTGTGTGTCACCGCGCGGTCCGCGCGCCATTTTTATAATTTTTCACAAATTCAATATTTGTCAAAAATGTGTAATTTATGTTTTTTTCCTCGCAAGTGTGTTGAAAAACGTCGTATGACACGCGTGAGCATTGATTATTATACTCTCGGCTCCATAACGCCCTCGCCTTCGGCTCGGGCTGCAATCCAGCCTCGAGTATAATAGTCAACTTAGCTCACTTGTATCATAATGTACTATGACATGACGTCTTATTCTATTTCGCTCACACGTTTCCGTACTCTAGCAGCAGTGGCTGAGACTTTTGGTGCGCAGCGATGGTGTCTTCTGATTGGTTGACCAATTTCCCGCGTATTTAAATTGTCTCATGCATGAGTCATCTGCGCAGGTACATCGGTGTGCCATATTAAATGTGTACTACTGTACATGCTGTAAATTGTCTCGTGACGTGTTCGTGTTTTATTATCATTTATTTTCTTATGTATTATAAGTAAGTATTTACACAAAAAAAGTATATAAGTATTATATCCATTGTCTATTACCCACAGTACAAGCTCTGTATAGTTTGGGACCAGATGGTGCTGTGCAAAAAATGTCCCAAAAATATTTATATATTATTATTTCCTACAGTCGACTGCACGATGGACGTAACACTCAAACTAGAAAACCGTGTTTTATTGCTTCGAAATAAAGACGCTGTCAATGTCAAACTGTTACCACTGACCTGCAGTCGACCGTACATACGTGCATTTTTGTGAAATAAAATATTTGAAAAAAAAAATGAATTTCAATTTTATAGGTAAATACTAAAATTCCTTTGTCAGTTTTGTGCTACACTTTTGAACAACAGAATTGTGTAGTTAGGTTAGTTATGTTACAATACAAGAAAATATTATTCTGAAAAGGAAATACAATTGCGAATAAATTATTATGTGTGAACAGTTTTATTGCTTTTCCAATAATGTATTAGACTGGAACTTTGTTTTAAAGGCGTGTGCAACATGCAATATAATATTGTAATGCAACGAAACACACAAAAGCCTATTTAGACTATTTATTTGCACTGTAACTCAGTATTAGTTTCGATTTAGGTCAAACACTATGTTGTGTTACACTTCAAGTACATTGCATGTTACACAAGCCAAGCCCACCAACACTCAGTACGTACATTATTTTACAAAAATGTACTTCAGTTCAATTTGCTGCTGTCATTTGCAGCTTTCTGCACTACAATATTTATTTATAAATTTGTCAGTCACATCTTTGATGTTAATATTGAAACTATATTTCCAATTATTATGCTAGGAAGAACATTGGCCTTTCATATTTTGAAAGCTTTTATCTAAAACTGTTTTGAAAGTTAAACGCATTTATTAGAAATAGTGAGGTTTCGAAAGAGGTTTTAGACTTGCGTAAAGGATTTATTTATTTAATTCTTTATGCACAACAGGGTACAAAGGCGGTCTTAACGCCATAGGTGTTTTTATATTATAAGGATTATGTTACAAAATATACATAAACCACAGATAGACGAAGTGTTACGAACAATCATATTGAAGTCAACAAAACCATGCTCCTCCGTGTTCAAAGCAGCGCTCACGCACACATATGCACCTGAAGGATATTTTTTTCGTGATGCTTACTGAATGATGCCGCGACATGTGTTCTGAGAGCGGTGAGCACGGTTTGAGGTGCATGTATGTGCGTGAGCGCTGGTTTGTACACGGCGGAGCACGGTTTTGTTCGCTTCACTATGATTGTTCGCAGCACTTCGTCTATATTTTTTACTATGTCTGTGACATAACCAAACAGCATACAATTTAACATATGGTTACAGATCGCGCCATCCACGTAGACGCGCCGCACTCTTCTTCCTAATCGCGTACCGCGTAAAAATTAACATTTCCCGAGGGAATCGCGTACCGCGTAAAAATGAACATTTCCCGAGGGAATCGCGTACCGCGTAAAAATGAACATTTCCCGAGGGATGCGCGATAAACGATATTCACGCGGGCGAAGTCGCGGGCATAGGCTAGTTTATAATATTAGTAGAAACAAGTATAACCGGATTATATCGCGTAGGTATATTATTTAGCTAGGTATCCTGACGTTTCGAAAGCTTTGCAGCGTTCATGGTTGCAGGAAGATGACAAGCGTCTACAGATATTTCTAAAAAATATTTTAATCTACCGTACAATTTTTATTAATTAAAATCGTTTCGATGCACGCAGTAATCACTCACAATGTCATTGTCTTTTACAGTGTTGCGTGCTGTTTGGGACTTGATTATTTTTAGAATTGGGTTCCAAACAGGTGGTAGCTGCCAACCATCATCTCTATTAAAATTAGGATGTTTTTTAATTTCAATAGCCTCACGGAGCATTCTAGGTACAGTTTATCGGTTTTCCTTCGCCAGGACTTGTCAGGTTTATCAAATCGAAGAAAATGGTTGGGTTAGTCTAGGGCATGTTCATGATCGCGAAAACCTATGAAAATATTATATTAGTAGAATTTAACATAGTATTTCTTTGGCTCAAACATCCCAATACGTGAAAATGTTATAAATGATAGAACAGATGAACATACATTCATAGTCTGCTAAAATCATAACCCTCCTTTTGGCATTGTCACTATTCGGGTAAATAGCCATCTAAGCTTGTAGAGCACCGGGTCTAACATTATCGGTGAAACGTGTTCTCCATTCTACAATGAGTTTAGCAAAGTTTATTGGCCAGCACTTTAGGTTTTAAAACTATTACAGCAGGAGAATTTTGCTGATTTTATTATTTTCCATTCCATGAGGGTTGCTACTAAAATTCATTCGTATTTACGCTTGAAAACGTAATTCTTAAGCTTCATTTGTTAACCAAATTTAGATTCAGACATTTTGAAAAGTAAGGAAAAGGGCATACCGATCGATAGATATTTTGGTAATTCTGAAAATATAATATCATCAAAAAAGATACACAAAGCACAAAAATAAGCGTGAAGGATCCTTACGTTATTTTGGCCTGTCACATATTGAGCCAGCCCAGCCCAGCTCGCTTCCAAACGCGCTTATATTTTTTGTTCACAAACGCTTCCCTCCCATGCGGCTGGTGACGTAGAGCCTGGGCTGAGTTCAATATGCTTCGGGCCTTCATCATCATAATTTCAGCCGAAAGACGTCCACTGCTGGACATAGGCTTCCCTCAAGCATCGGCACAACGACCGGTCCTGCACTTTCCGCATCCAGCGGATTCCCACGACCTTCACCAGGTCATCGGTCCACCTTGTGGGGCTTAATCGTGTTTATTAAGCACTGTCTATATTTGCAATACCTGAATGAACTAATTCATTTTATATTATAACTTACACAACGTGGAGATGACAATAAATGAAACCACGGTTATTACTAGTCTATGTATAGAAGCATTTTAAACACATAAATAAATTATTTACCGATTTTTTTTAACAATATAAATATTAAAACATCGAAATAGTAAGTAACACCATTTGTAATCATCTGTAATCATTGAGAAAGAGAGTTTAAAATCATATGGACTCACACAGGTCTTTGCCTAGAAAAATGGTCCTACATTCAAAATTAATGAAATTAAAATAATTTCCTGTGGCTAAGCTATTAACTGGATTTGATTGATTTTTTCGTGTACGATCAGAGAACGTGATACTCTGTACGTGGTTTTATTTAATATCGTATTGTCATATACACTTTGTATAAAAAAATATTACAAACATTCATGGTATTATTAATCAACATTCAATTTAATAGGCAGATATTTTGTGCACTTTGCTGACGACGTTTCGGACAATTTGCCTGCATTTTAGATTCATTGGAATTCAGATCACTGTCGATGGCACGGTCAATAGATTGAAAGCGTACAACGGGGCTCAGCTCAAAATTTCCAGCTGACACTAGACGTTGTAAAACAAATATTGAATATTGAATTGTTTCAGTCACAGGTATCAGTGGTAACAGTTTGACTTTGACAGTGTCTTTATTTGGTAAAGAGTTGCTCAGGCAATTTTTTAATTTCAAGTATTTTACTTTAAGAGGCCTCTTCCCTGTTCACCTAAGTACAACGGAGGCGTGGTCTAAAAGCTTGTTGTTTAGTCAAACGCAATGCCCGTTGACTAGCGAGCAAGTTAGAACGCGATAACTCGTTCCAGAAAATACTTGCTTTTTTAACAAAACCTTGTAAAAAATGTTTATTACTTAGAATCTCCATTTCATGCGCAAGGTTTCTAATTAGATGTTTTTTTTTTACTTTTATAATTTATGAGTACATTAAGAACGACCAAAGTTCGGGAAAATTTGTGCATTAAAGCTGATTTTTGGAGGCTAGTACAGAATTTGTTTCATAAAATGTTCAATTTTTGTTTCAATAGAAACCCGCCTTTGACCATCACTTCACCTGATGTTGTTCAAGTGTTACCACTGAATTGCCATCCACTTTAAGAACATGGTTTGTGTACCTAATCAGTATTAATAGGAATGTTTCATTGTCTTATTTATTCTAGCAGTCTTTGTACTATCTATTTTTATTTCAAAGACAGTCGGTATCCGACGACGTAAAAATCCGTTTTCCCTCATTTCCTTACCCATTCGCTTAAATCAAAGCAACTACGTTCCTATAGCAAAAACTATAAAAATGTTCTGCCTTCTACGGAGCTAGTTAAATCGGTTCCACCTTCGTCTCTGACTTGTAATATCCGGGAGCGCGTCATTTCGATAGCTTCGATGAGAGCGTTTGATATCACTTCCTGAAGCTCCTACCTTAGAGTTTATGAATTTAGTTTGAATCGAATCGACGATTAATAGTCACAAGTTAGTCGATTTTGTACGGTAATAGGGCGTCGATGGCAAGTGGATTATTATGGAGCCAGATACTTATAGATATTGATTGTATATAACTAAGAGGAAATGCGGGCAGAGAGACTTAGTTAAGTTAGGTATTTGAAGAAACTAGCGCTGTCACATTGAAAGCGTTCGGCCTCAAATAAGTGCGATAAGGACAACTGCAGCTCCGATTAAATAGCCTGAGTAAAAAAGTCATAATTCGTAGTTCGGCTCTCGACTATTTTCTCTTCCGAAACTGGACCAATTTAAAAGATATTTCATAAACTGAATAATAAGAATATGTACTGTGCTGCTATGTTTTTCTTTTTTCATTAATAGTTGTCTTTATACACTAGGCCTCTGTAGACTGCGGTCAAAATAGGCATTTTAGAGATTTTTTTAGGGCTTCTAGAAATAATTTATCAACAAAAATGAAAACATAGGGCTATAGAAAAAGTTGATATTTATTTCACTTTGAAAAATCATTTTTCTAGGGTTATAAACCAGAAAGAAAACAGTCGAGAGCGTTTGTATGGAGAAAAGACCGCCCGCGTTTCCTCGTAAAAACGTGTAATAAATACATAGGTATCTCGGGATTCCTCTAATATAAAGTCTTAGGCGGTCACTGGTAGTAATAGCCCTTTTTATGGTATATTGACAATCTTTTTTCTCTAGCCGTCTGTGGGTTTAGTACTTGCAACTTTGCCTACTACGCCAACGTCTTACGTGTGCAATTTATTAATGCTTTCAGAATGCTGTTGGGGTTGCCGCGATATTGCAGTGCGTCATAGAATAGAATAGAATATTCTTTTCTCCCACTTGCTCGGATATTGGTTCATCATTTCAGCCGAAAGACGTACACTACTGGACATAGGCCTCCCCCAATTAAGGGGGGGATATGCCATAATCGCCACGCTTGGCAGGCGGGTTGGCGATCGCAGTTGGTTGGTTAAATACCCAGAGAACGCTGCTGCCCATCCTTTGGTGAATCCCTTAGTCGCCTTTTACGACACCCATGAGAAGAGATAAGGGAGGAGAAATTGGTTCATTATTCAAAAAAATGAATACAACAATCGGCTCTTTTCCGTACGCAACGAAATAACAGGCCGGTAATATCCAACAGGACAATAATAGAAATTGCTGGACACTTTTTATTTTTTAAATTATGCTACCGAGGTTTTTAAGTACACACTTACATAAATTAGGTGTTTTTAGGTACAAAATATTTATCATTATACAGGCTGAATACGCATTTTTTTTTCAAAACTTTGAAAATAGAACAAGAACCGCGCGCGGGCGAAGTGGCGCGAATGAAAATGAGATACTGTTGAATTAATTTGTGTTGTGTTTCCTCGCAAATGAGAGAAAAGTACTATACAAGTCTCGGCCGAAATAGCAATTAACGGCCTCGTTTAGTTAAAAAGGACTCGGCTTGCGCCTCGTCCTTTCAAAATCACTTGGGAAGTACTCGGCTTCGCCTCGTACTTCCAATATTACTCGGCCGTAAATTGCTTCATTTCAGGCCTCGACAGTAATGTACTATTATTGTACACCAATAACATTATCACACTTAGGACTAGCATGTAAAATAAGGGTACATTGGCGGTCTTATCGCTAATAGCGATATCTTCCAGACAACCTTTGGATGGACAAGAAAGACGTGAAAAATAAATGGGGGCAGTATGTGGTGCACTTTCATAAAGTTGAATAATATTTTATATAATAAATAAATAAATATTTACATGCCATAGAAAATATTAACATGTATAAATAAATAAAATAAATTCTAATATATATCCATAAATATATACCAAATATATACAATATATACAAATGTAACAACAAATAATATTCTTTAATAAATAACAAAATAAAATACGTGTATATACCAGTGTAGTGTAGTGTACCGTGCCTCGGAGAGCACGTTAAGCTATCGGTCCCGGTTGTCATACGAATATCTATGGCAGTCGTTACGGGTAGTCAGAAGCCTGAAAGTCTGACAACTGGTCTAACCTCCGAATGTCAGTATTACCCAGTAACTGGGTTGCGGGGGTCTGATGGCAGTCGCTCCGTGTGAAATACTGATGTTCAGCCGCATCTGGCAAGACTGGAAGCCGACCCCAATATAATTGGGAAAAGGCTCGGAGGATGATACCAGTGTAGCAAAATCTCAATAATAATTTAATAGATTTTCCAATATGTTTAACTAGGATTCCCAAAGTTCCTCTAATACAAAGTCTTAAGTAGTTACTAGTGTAATTAAGTACAAAGTTTAAAGTAATTGCTGAATGTTATCTTTTTATTACAGTTTTACCTTCTACCGTAAAATAAGGCAATAAAAGTAAATACAACAAATTGTAATAATGTAAGTTTGGTCTTATAAATGTTACCTATGATTTTATTTTTACACAAATCTATTGAGATAAACACCGCTTGAAACTTTCTCTGCGAGTTTATTGTAAGAATAAATTTCTTAAAGACTTTATTGTTAGTAAGAGTTAGAGTTGCCTATTCTCAGAATATGATAAGACTGTGAAATCGATGGTATGTGTATCTTTTCAAAACATAAATCTTATTTTTTGTTGAATCATCATCATCATCATCATTTCAGCCGAAAGACGTCCACTGCTGGACATAGGCCTCCCCCAAACATCGCCACAACGACCGGTCCTGTGCCTTCCGCATCCAGCGGATTCCCGCGACCTTCACCAGGTCGTCGGTCCACCTTGTGGGGGGCCTACCCACGCTGCGCCTTCCAGTACGCGGTCGCCACTCCAGAACTTTACTGCCCCATCGGCCATCCGTTCTCCGTTCGAGCAATGTGCCCCGCCCACTGCCACTTAAGTTTGGCAATTCTTCGGGCTATGTCGGTTACTTTCGTTCTCCTGCGAATCTCCTCATTTCTGATTCGATCACGCAGGGACACTCCGAGCATAGCCCTCTCCATTGCCCTTTGAGTGACTTTGAGCCTTCTTATCAGGCCCATTGTGAGCGACCACGTTTCAGTACCGTAAGTAATTACTGGCAACACACACTGGTCAAAGAATTTCGTCTTGAGATACTGCGGTATTTTGGACGAGAAGATATTGCGTAGCTTCCCGAACGCTGCCCAACCGAGTCGGATTCGACGATTGACCTCTTTCTCGAAGTTGGACTTACCTAGCTGGACAGTTGTTGAATATTAATAATTGTAATTTTATTATTAATTGTTGTTGAATATTGACCCTTAAATGTAAAGGCCAGAAAGTACACTAGTGAGAAAATTCATTTTAGTACTGACGGCCTCAAATAATCTTTTGTGTATTTCTTCATAATCAACTCAGCCTATCGCAGTGTACTGCTGGACGTAAGCCTCTTTCAAGCCATCTACGCCTTACGCATGATGTATTCAATACTTTTCTATTAAATTAACGCGGATGTATGGAGTGTCCAAGATGTACCCATACGCTTTATCTAGTTGTCATGCTTTGTGTTTGATGTAGCTTGTAGTAAGACCTGATGTTTTGTACGGTGTTCTTGGCAGTTAATTTTTCGTGGCTGTATTTCAATTCAATTTATGAGTAGAATCTTTCATATGCTAGAGCCATAGACCAGTAAGCCTCTAGACGCCGGTTAGCTGGACACCCCCGGTCACAACGCATATGCTCTACCACTGCATATCATACGTCCCTCCGCCAATCGGAACGTCACTCAATCAGCGAGCGGCACCAATCATAAGGAATCATACCACCGAACTTTTGAGCCAGCCAATCATAACGCGCCGATTGCCCCCCTGACCCCACCAACGTTTTACGACTGCATTCGAATACAAAACTTTGTTTATGCGGAGTCTTGAAGCTTACTGGTCTGTGGCTAGAGCATAAAGCAGTAGTAGACTGTTGAAATTTAGCAACCGTTGTATTGACGCATAAAAATTACGATTCTCCCCATACCTAACCTAACTTTTATAAAACTATAAAATTGTCTGTATGATTTTTTGCTTGTTTGTTTATTTTTTATAGCATCACGCAAAAACTTTTAGACCGATTTGGATGAAATTTGACACAAAGAGAGACCATGTTCTGGATTAAAATATTGAACAGGTACTTTTTTGATCAGTTTTCGTACTAGGGAGCGAAGCCGCTGGCATAGGCTAGTCTGGATAAAAAACAAATGAACGACTTCTGTTGACTCAAACAGAGATGAAAGAGTGAATAATTGTCATTCGTTGGCATTCCCGTACACTTTTCGGTTTTCAATATCCTGGATAGGATGTTGACAGAGGTTCTATAATGAAAATTCTGCCTTTGACTACTGCCTACGTATAGTACGTATCAAGGCAAAACGATATGTAAAGGAATACATTTTCTGTTATATAAAATGGATTTAAAAGGAAATACAGCCCGATTAAATATTAAGATGAATCCGATACGAAGGTTTTATTCTTGAGTAGATACCGTATAATCTACACTGATATATTTTTCCTTTGTGGGAGCCTGCATATCAATGTCAAACTCAAATGCAAAATAGTACATTACTGTCCAGGCCTGAAGTAATGTAACTGACGGCCGGGTAATATTGGAAGCACGTGGTGAAGCCGAGTGCTTCGGAAATGATTTTAAAAGGACGAGGCGCAAGCCGAGTCCGTTTTAACTAAACGAGGCCAATGATGTTATTTCGGCCGAGACTTATAGTACGGTCGACCGCAAGTCGGTGGTAACACTTTGACATTAGCAGCATCTTTATTTCGTAAGCAGTATAGTATGTATAGTATAACGGGCTGGTTTCCGCAACTCCACGATCAAGCGTGTATTTTGCGTACGGGTGGGAACTTACTCGATCCACCCTAACTCCTCGAAAAAGGCCAGCAACGCCTTGGTGTTGCTGGTGATCTCTCTGAGGGTACCTGGGTTACCGAAGTACTTGGCCCTGTATGTGGCGACCTCAGGGCAGTCTAGAAGCACATGGGCTGCTGTCTCGTCTTCCACCATGCAGGCTCTGCACAGTGGGCTGTCCGTAACACCTATGACAAAAAGATGTTTGTTAAAGGACCCGTGGCCAGTAATAGCAGCTGTGACTGTACGCAGCTGTTGTTTTGACAATCGGAGGGCCTGTTTCGTAAACCGGCCGTCGATTGTGGGAAGTGCCTCCTTGGCCTGCCTGCACTCACCATGGTCTTTCCATAGTTTGTAGTGTTTGTCCTTGGTGCGTTTCCTTACCAAGTTGCGTAGGTATCCAAAGGGGAGTGGCACTATGGGTTCAGGTCCCACGACTACCATACTCGATCCCCTTCTGGCCAGTTCATCCGCTGCGTCATTGCCTCGGGAACTGCTGTGTCCTTTGATCCATTGAATGGTTATGTTATTGAGATTACCTACCTGGTTGAGGTTTTGCTGGCACTCGTGTATCAGCCCCGAGTTTACCGTGTGGCTGCTTAGTGCTTGTAGTACGGACATGCTGTCCGAGAGTATACGAATTGAGTGGTCTTTAACCTTCCTGGCTAAAATCGCCGAAGCTGCCAGGGAAATGCCCATGCACTCGGCCTGGAACACCGTGTTATGGACCCCCAATGGTGTGGCTATGTGTATATTGAGGTCTTCCGAGAAGATCCCGGCACCCGTACCTGTGCCTGTTTTGGATCCATCCGTGAAGATTCGCACCTCTGCAGGGCACAGCCCTTCGCATCGGTGATCCTCATACAGCTGGATTTTGTACTTCTTGTCGAAAATAAATTGCTTGGGAATCCGGTCGTTAATGGATTTCAACAGAGGGAATTCATTGCTGAGTTCCTCTATCAACGCGGTGTGTTGTGTACTACTCTTACTCCATAGATTTAGTGTTTTTAGACGTACTGCCGCCATCGCTGCCTCCTGTTGTATAAAAAGGTGGAGCGGTGGAATTCCCAGCATGGCTTCGAGTGCTGCAGTCGGGGTAGTCCTCATGCAGCCTGTAATCGCCACACAGGCAAGTCTTTGCATGCGCTGTAATTTGTTTGAAGCTGTAATCAGCTTGGTTCTAGGCCACCAAACAACGGCCCCATAGGCAATCATGGGGCGGATTACCGCGCTGTATAGCCATAGTATAATTTTAGGGGATAGGCCCCACTTCTTACCTATCATTTTCCTGCATTGCCAGAAGGTGATGCAGGCCCTGTTTAGTTTGTTTTCTAGGTGATTACTCCAACTTAGCTTACTGTCTAAAATGACACCGAGGTACTTAACTTCGTTGGCCAGCTGGAGTTCAGTACTGAACAGTTTGGGTAAGCAATAGGGTCCTAATGCTCGCTTTTGGGTGAACATGACTAACTCAGTTTTGGTGGGATTCACTGAAAGATCAAATTCTCTGCACCAGCGTTCTACAATACGAAGCGCTTGTTGGGTGAGGTTGCAGATGGTCCCAGTCACCTTACCCGATACGAGGATGGCGAGGTCATCTGCATATCCTATTGTGTAGTAGTGGTTGTCGTTGAGTTTGGTAATGAGATCATTAATTACCAGATTCCACAGAAGGGGAGACAGCACCCCTCCCTGGGGGCAGCCTCTAGCTATCATGGCCATCTGTTGCTCTCCTTCAAGACGAACCACCCGTTTACTTAACATGTTTGCAATCCAGTCAGTTAGTACCTGCTCCACTCCGTGCTTGGAGAGGGCTGTTCTTATGCTGGAGAAGTTTGTTTTGTCGAATGCTCCTTCGATGTCTATAAAAGTTCCCAGGCAAGTACCTTTGTTGTGTATCGCTCTCTCTATCTGACTAACCACCAGATGGAGAGCAGATTCTGTGGACTTACCTGAGCTGTATGCGTGTTGGTTGCCGTGCAGTGGTATAGTTTTAAGCGCGCCGTCCCTCAGCTCCCTTTCGCAGAGCCTCTCCAAGGTCTTTAGCAAAAAGGAGGTCAGACTGATTGGTCGGTGGGATTTGGCGTTTGTGTAATCGCCCTTACCTGGCTTTGGGATGAATATAACTTTCACTTCCCTCCATCCTTTGGGAACGTATCTATAGGCCAGGCACGCTCTCATTAGGGGCACCAGTCTTCTGGCAACGGACGTTCCACCCCACTGTAGTAGGGCAGGGAACACTCCGTCCGGGCCCGCTGCTTTGAAAGGATGGAAGCTTCGGATGGCCCATTGGAGTTTTTCCAAAGTTACCATCTTGTGCGCGCAGAGCCAGTCGCCATCCGATGGTGTTTGAGGTACATCTTGCCAATCAATTGCATGAGTAAATACGCACCCTGGGAAGTGAGTTTCAATGAGGACGCGTCTTACTTCTTCTGGTGATGTTGTCAGCGTGTTGTCAGGCTTGCGGAGAGTGTCAGGCACAGATGAACTCTGTTGCGCCAGAACCTTCCTTACCCTGTTGGCTTGTTGGCAGGATTCAATGTTACCACAGAATTTACGCCATCCCATGGTACTCCTGAATCTGATGCATTTTTTGTAGCTGAGTTTGGCTGCGTAGTAGACATCCCAGTCTTCGTCCGCACAAGTATTCATGGCTCTGTTCAGAGCTCTTCTAACCTTTACACGTTTGCGCTCCAGCTCCGCGCCCCACCAGGGCTGTTTGCCCGGTGTTTTGGGCGGGATGGTCTCTGGGCAGGCAGTGTGGTAGCTGCTTATCATTGATTCCGTGAGGTGACTTACTTGCTCATCGATATGTGTCGTGTGCACGAAAGTCAGCGAATCGTTTAACGGTGCAAGTCTAGATTCAAGTGTGCACGTGTAAGTAGTTTTGTCCGTATTGCGTGGATTCCGACGAGGTTTTGTTGGTGTTATACAGACCTGGATGTCAAAGCGGATCCACCTATGATCGGAGCATGAGGCCTCCTTGGAGACCTGCCACCCCGTGGTGATTTCCGCTGCACCCTCTGATGCCAGAGTGATGTCTATGATTGCGTTCGTAAGCAGTAGGGCGGTTTTCGAATTGAAGTGTTTCCACTGTCATGCTGTCAACTGTACCTACTTCTCTCTCATTTATGCGAGGAAAAAATACACAAATTAATTGAACAGTATCTAATTTTCATTCGCGCCAATTGGTCCGCGCGCGGTTCTTGTTCTTTTTTTTCAAACTTTTAAAATAAAAATGCGCATTCAGCCTGTAAAATAATAAATATCGTGTACCTAACACGCCTAATTTAAATGCATAAGTACTAAGATATCTCGCTAACATAATTTAAAAAAAAATGTTCACCAATTTCTATTATTGTCATGTTGGAAATTGCTGGCGTTATTATGTTGCGTACGGAAAAGAGCCGATTGATGGATTCTTTTTTTGAAATAATGCAGCATTTTCCGAGCAAGTGACAGAAAAAGAGATTATCATTCCATTATCAAAACGAATTGAAATTGGTATTGTTTATGTATAAATCTGAAGGTCGCGGGAATCCGCTGGATGCGTGAAGCTTAGGACTGGTCGTTGTGGCGATTCTTGGGGAGGCCTATGTCCAGCAGTATACAGCTTACAGCTGAAGTCATCGTGTATAAAACTTGTGCACTACCAGGCCCCTCAGAAAGTATTGCGAAAAAAAGTTTTTATATATGGGAGACTGGCCAGTTATAATGTTTTTCGAAAATATGATTATTTATAAGTAAAAATAAGTAAGTTCCAATTTCAAAATTTCCCTCCACATTTTTTGCGAGTTAATTCAAAGTATTGTGTCTCACTGAAATATGGATCTGCGCCGGGAACATTTTAGAGCTATGATTTTATACGATTTCAAGTGTCGCCTGAAACCGGATGAATCGTACGATAGACTTCAAATGGCATTCATGGATGAAGGCCCTTCCAAGGCAACCGTGTATCGTTGGTATAACGAATTCAAGCGCGGTCGACCAACTTTGGGGGATGACGAAAGAAGCGGTCGCCCTTTGACGGCTGTTACCGAAGAAAACGTGCTAGCAGTGAAAAATTTAATCCAAGACAATAGGCGAATTACATATCAGGAGATTCAACACATATTGAAGATTGGATCGGGAAGCGTTCACGAGATTCTACACAGCCATCTTCGCGTGAGGAGGATAGTATCACGCTGGGTGCCGCACTACCTCACCGATGCTCAGAAGCAGGCCCGGGTGGAATGGTGCCGTGATATGCTTAACAAATTTGAAGCAGGCTCGTCTCGGCGTGTTTACGACATCGTTACAGGTGATGAGTCCTGGATTTATCAATACGACCCAGAAACCAAGCGCCAGTCGACTGTTTGGGTGTTTCAAAATGAGCCAACGCCTACCAAAGTGAAGCGATCTAGAAGCGGGGGTAAGATTTTGATCGCTAGCTTTTTTAATTTGACTGGCCACTTGGTATCAATTCCCTTACGGGATCAAAGAAGCATTAATGCCGAATGGTATACTACCAAATGTTTGCCAGAAGTTTTCTCTGTTATAAGCAACAAGCGACCAAACACAGGGCTCCGCGGGCTACTGCTCCACCACGACAATGCACCTGCGCACACCGCACTCAAAACGAGGGACTTCCTGGACAGCACGCCAGTCAAACTCCTGGGTCACCCTCCTTACAGCCCTGATCTAGCACCGTGTGACTTCTTTTTATTCCCAAAAATAAAAAATCAGCTCAAAGGGATACAATTTTCGTCGCCGGAAGATGCGCTGGCTGCGTTCGAGCAGGCTGTAAACGAGGTGTCTGCGGCGGACTGGAAAAAGTGTTTTGAAAACTGGTTTAGGCGCATGAATCTTTGTATAGAGGCTGGTGGAAAGTACTTTGAAAAGATTTGATAAAAATATATGTACGTATAGAACAATTTTTTTTAGTTTCGCAAAACTTTCTGAGTGTCCCACGTATAATATGTTGCGCGCTGATGGCTAGTCTCCGTTAAGATTTGCCGCCGTGCCCGAAATTCAACCAGAAGAACATTATTATTCGTGATGGCAATTGAAACGCGTTCCAATTAAAAAATCAACACACAGCAGTCCCATTCGATTACCAAAATTCTATTTGCTTCGCTTCCCAAACTCGTGAATTATGTTCAATAGAGTGGCAACCACTTCTGTCTTTTCACACATGTTCAAATATCGAACAGCTGAACATTTGGTTAATCGAATTCTCAGTGCACCACTGATGATTCGGGATAGCACTGGAATTAATTGCTAAACTGTTTCGCCTCATTTGCAGTCGCAGCATTGCAGGGTTGTAGCTGCCGATTTTTAGATATTGTTCTCTTGGCCTCGTTAGTGAATTTTCAAACATTTTATACTTGAAATTTCATGGGACGCAAGTAATTATATTTATCGCCATATTTTTTGAGAACATTATTAATTAATTTCATCTTGCACGAGATTGCTACACAAACAGACAGACATCATAACAATATCGAACATACAGCCCATAGACGCCTCATAACAGGCAACTGATTTATGACTGAAAGATCTGATGCTGGTCACCGCTATTCACCACTTGAAAACATCAAATCAGTTTGGACCACTTTTTTGAACCGTAAATACTTCCGCGTTAGTAAATAGCCAATACCCACCTTGGTAAGGTCAATCGAATTGAAGTAACCCGCTTTCTCGTACCTCAGCTAGTATTATATTCAACAATCGGCGTCTATTAGAGTGTATAGTCGATGCATAATAGGCATTTAAAACTAGCTGTGACTACGCCTTCAGTACAATCTTCAGAGAAAGTTCTTAGTTTTCCAATACTGAATACTGATACTCGATAGACCAACACATTTGCAGCATTCTCAGCAGCCATATCCTCAAGGATACAGATATCGAAAGATTTACGTAAAAGAATTGATGTTTGTTATTTTTTTTGTCCTTCAATCATGCTGAAACGGCTGAACGGATTTGCTTAAGGCGAGGTTATCCCAGACCTGTGAGCTAAATAACGCTACCCCAGCCCCCGCCAATTCAGTGCGACGTATTTATTCTCGATGCGCTTATTGTTTCATTTATTTTGCATTTCGAACAAAAGCGGGGGGAGCGCATCGTAAAAAGGCGACGCAGGTCCACCCTTGACGACGTCCGGATGGACACTATAATGTCACTAAATGCGTTGTGCGCGAGCCATTTTACTTATTTAAATTTTAATTAAAACATAACTATTAATATCAAAAAATTAACTGTAGGAATTACTTTGTAATACCATTATCTTTTTATTGCATGTAATTTTTATAGCATTTCGTGCTGTATTTAGAACATTAAAACGAAAAATGCTTTTATAATCGGCATTGTTTAGGATTTTTTTTCAATCGACAAAAATACAATTTATCTTGTTTTTATCTTTTAAATTCGCTAACATAAGCATGTATCTGTAACATATATTTTTTTCGGGTTTCTTTATCACAATTTGACTATTTTAGACCGAATTTTGCAAGACGCAAATTGGGATAACAGGCCGTTAAAATTTGTAACACAGATAGACCATGTCTTGTTTTCACACAAAGGATACTTCTTATCGACATAACATAATTGCGGGCATCAGCTAGTTTAAAAATAAATCTCTTTTCAGTACGAGTAAAGATTTTTTTAAATGCTGATCAGATGTTTTTTCTCGTCATACGACAACTTATTTTTCAATTGGTACCTATTTGTACAAAAATACACCTATACTACTATAATATAACATAACATAACATCACGCCTGTATTTCCCCGAAAGGGTAGGCAGAGGTATAATAGTATACCCACATTTCGCCAGTTATGTTATGGTCCCATGTAATAGGGGGCGAGCCTATTGCCATTGACCGGGCACAAATCTATAATATACTACTATAGTATTATATTATCTGTGCCTATACATATCCACCAAGAAATACAACCATGACGCATGAACTTTGAAAAGGCACGGTTGAACGTGAACGTGGTCGGGATGTAATCGAACGGAAGTGTCGCAATATCCGAGACCAGCCTGTCGCTATTTCAGGACGAATGCACCCGTAATGCATTTCCGATTTGTGTAATCCTGTGATTAGGGGTGACAAATGTGATGTGCCCTTCGCTAGCAATGGGCGATTCCAATAATTTAACTCGAATAATACGAGTTATCCTTTGAACTCTTTGTAGTAGCTGGGGGGGACTGGATGTGGAAGGCTGAGGACTGAGTGTTATGGTGCAACTTAGGAGAGACAGTCATCATCTTCCGAGCCTTTACCCATCTGACGATCTCTGTGGTCTAGTGGTTCGAGTGTCGGACTGCTGATTACGAGGTCGTGGGTTCGATTTCCGCACAGGACACAAATATTTGTGTGATGAACATGAGTGTTTGTGTTGGTCTGGTTGTTTCTTATGTATTATAAGTATGTATAAAAAAAAGGTATATAAGTATTATATCCATTGTCTAGTAGCCATAGCACAAGCTCTGCTTAGTTTGGGACTAGATGGTGATGTGTAAAATGTCCCAAAAATATTTATTTATTTATTTTAATTATTGGGGTGGGTTTATAAGAGGGAGACCGAAGAAAATATGGATGGATTGTGTGAAAGATGATATGAATAGAAAGAAAGTGAACACGGAGATGACGGCTGATAGGATGTATGGAAGAAAAAAACATGCTGCGCCGACCCCAAATAAATTGGGATAAGGGCAGGATGATGATTTAAATTATTGGGGTCGGCTTCCAGTCTAGCCAGATGCGGCTGAACATCAGTATTTTACACGAAGCGACTGCCATCAGACCCCCACAACCCAGTTACTGGGTAATACTGACATTCGGAGGTTAGACCAGTTGTCAGACTTTCAGGCTTCTGAATACACGCAACGACTGCCATAGATATTCGTATGACAACCGGGACCGACAGCTTAACGTGCTCTCCGAGGCACGGCGGGGTATCGATGTGTAACGCAACGGTCACCCATCCACAGACTGACCGCGGCAAGTGCAGCTTAACCTTGCAGATCGTATAATCCACGCAGTCGTTGCTTCGCTACGAGTCCCTTACCTATGTTCAACAGGGGATAGCGAATATGGCGCTAGGCAGAATTGTTGATTGAAGGAACGATGGTAAAATCGCGTAGTTTCCGATAGCGAAGTTTTTTAGGTATGAGGTATGATGGGAGAATTAATGTTTATTGTCGTCGTAGTGGTTATATTCTCTTTGATTATCATGGATGCCGTTTGAAATTTATCATTTCAAAATAATATAACACGAAGTAGGTACACGTTTATACCGACGCCTAGCAGCAGTTCTAGAAGTGATGCGGGAAGGCACATCTAGCATCGATATTGATACAAATGACAGGAACATCATCATTTCATCATCATTTCAGCCGAAAGACGTCCACTGCTGGACATAGGCCTCCCCCAAACATCGCCACAACGACCGGTCCTGTGCCTTCCGCATCCAGCGGATTCCCGCGACCTTCACCAGGTCGTCGGTCCACCTTGTGGGGGGCCTACCCACGCTGCGCCTTCCAGTACGCGGTCGCCACTCCAGAACTTTACTGCCCCATCGGCCATCCGTTCTGCGAGCAATGTGCCCCGCCCACTGCCACTTAAGTTTGGCAATTCTTCGGGCTATGTCGGTTACTTTCGTTCTCCTGCGAATCTCCTCATTTCTGATTCGATCACGCAGGGACACTCCGAGCATAGCCCTCTCCATTGCCCTTTGAGTGACTTTGAGCCTTCTTATCAGGCCCATTGTGAGCGACCACGTTTCAGTACCGTAAGTAATTACTGGCAACACACACTGGTCAAAGACTTTCGTCTTGAGACACTGCGATATTTTGGACGAGAAGAAGTAGCTTCCCGAACGCTGCCCAACCGAGTCGGATTCGACGATTGACCTCTTTCTCGAAGTTGGACTTACCTAGCTGGACAGTTTGTCCTAGGTATACATAATCGTCAACAACTTCGAGTGTAGATTCTCCGATGCTTACGGGAATGGGTGCTATATGGAAATTCGACATAACCTTTGTCTTGTCCATATTCATTTTAAGACCCACTCTATCGGAAACTCTACTGAGGTCATCGAGCATTGTACCGAGGTCCTCCATAGTCTCAGCCATGACCACTATGTCGTCGGCAAACCGAAGGCGAGTGATGTACTCGTATCGGCCTCAATGGCTTAACCTTGACCTTCTCCTGGATGCCTTAACGGAAACTCTTACTTCATTGGGAAATTGTGATCATTATATATTGCTTGGCGATTTTAACGTGAACATGACTGACACAAACGACGCGAAAACTAAAAAATTCAACGAGTTTTTAAAATGCCTAAGTCTCACACAATTAGTCACGTCACCCACTCACTTTACAGACACCAGTGAAACTCTTATCGATCTCCTGTGTACTGACCTGAGAGCAAGATATGCAACGGTAGAATCTTCTGGTTCAATTAATGGTCATTCTATTATATCTGCAGAATTCCACGTAAAACGTGACAAGTTTAAGCCATACGTTGTAGAATTTAGGCAACTTAAAAGTGTATGCATGGATAGCTTTAATATGGACTTATTGCTTCTATGCCCTGAAAACATTTCAAAGCTAGACAGTGTAACTGACATGGTGCATGTTTTTAACTCCCGCATTCTTGCCCTGTTTGATTTTCACGCACCGATCAAGACATGTACTATAAAGGAAAAGTCGTATCCTTGGATTACAGACACGATCAAGCTCATGATGCGGTTACGAGACGATGCATTAAGTAGTTTTAGGAAAACTAAATTGGACTCTAAAAAGGAATACTACAAAGAGTTAAAATCCCTGGTAGTAAGATCATTGTACAACGAAAAAGTTGCGTACTTCAAGCATAATATAAATAATCAAATTAAAAACCCAAAATTACTATGGAAAAATCTCAAATCCACCTTATCACCCTTTAAACCTAGACAAGACCTTCCGTCGCACTTTTCTGATCCAGATCTAATTAATAACACTTTTTTGATAGTCCCTGGTAACCCTGTGGCAAGCTTGTCAAATATGACTTACTATGAATATCACAGACATAGTGAAGCAACTTTCACTATCACTCCAGTAGAACATACCGATATCTCGCGCATTATTTCCAACCTTAAAAGTAATGCTGAAGGCTACGACAACATTACTCTGGATATGCTTAATATGACTCTGCCGTACACACTAAGTTCTATAACGGATATAATAAACCGCTCTATAGTGACGTCAACGTTCCCCGAACAATGGAAAATTGCCTCCGTTAGGCCGTTACCTAAAAATTCAAATCCAACAGAAGTAAAAGACCTACGCCCTATAAGTATCTTGCCATGTCTGTCAAAAGTATTGGAGAAAGTCATCAGTAACCAACTAACGTTTTTTTTGGAACAAAATAACGTATTACCTGATTTACAATCTGGTTTCAGAAAACAGCGTAGTACCTCTACTGCTTTGCTGGATGTTACTGATAATATGTTAACAGCCCAAGATAAAGGAATGTGCTCATTACTGGTTTTATTGGATTTTTCCCGTGCATTTGATGCAATAAATATCCCGCTATTACTATCGAAGCTTAATTATTATGGTTTTGACCACGGCGCAACGCAATGGTTTCGTAGCTATCTCAGTAATAGGAAACAACTAGTGGATTTACGTTTAGGTGACGGCACGGCTCTTAGATCGGCTCTTACTTCTATAGAGAGAGGCGTCCCACAAGGCTCTATTTTAGGTCCAATTCTGTTTATTTTGTACTGTGCGGATATAGTCAAATGCCTCCAGAGATGCAAATACCACATATACGCTGACGATGTCCAACTATATATCTCTTTTAAACCAGATGAATACGATAGTGCCATTAAAGATCTAAACGCTGACCTTCATAGAATCACCATCTGGTCCGAGGAGAACTGTCTGTCACTAAACCCGATAAAAACCAAATATATGGTATTTGGCACGAGGCAGCAGCTAGCTAAACTACCCGCAATTTTTGATTTGGAGTTGATGGGTGAGCCAATTGAGCGAGTCTGTGAAGCGCGGAATCTCGGTCTTATTATGGACAACGATCTCCGTTTCGAGAAACATGTTGCCGACTCGGTAAGAAACTGTTTTTACCGCCTAAAGGTTTTGTATAAGATGAGGCCTTACTTATCAGAAACATTAAGGGAGCAACTAGTCGAAACCCTTGTTTTGTCTAGGTTGAACTACGCAGACACGGTGTGCGGCCCACGCCTTTTGGCTCGTACGGATCGGCTCATTCAAAGGGTTCAGAACGCTTGTGCTCGATTTTGTTACAGAATTCCTTCCAGAAGCCACGTAACACCTTTTCTTAACAAGCACTATACACTAAAAATGAAATCGAGACGCAAACTACACTTGGCTTGCCTCCTGTTTGGTGTGGTTAAATACCAAAAGCCGGATTACCTATACAACAAGCTGAGTTGGGTGGGTAGTAGACGAGAATGCGAGAGAAGACAGTGTTCACAGCCACTCTCAATTCAGCTCCACCGTACAGCAGCTTTTAGAGGCACCTTTCGGTATGCGGCATCCAAAGTGTGGAATAACCTGCCACCACCTATTAGAGCAATCAAGACGATCGAAACTTTTAGAAGACGCTTACGGCAGTATCTGATAGATGCGCAACGGAAACTAGACATGATTAATGTTAATGTTTCTATTATATGATAATTATTATAAATGGATAGGTACATAACTATATGCAGGTTGTAGGTATTGCACATGCTCGGTGGTTTCCTTTTGCTGCTTATCGTGTCCGTAACTCTGGGGGTGCTGTTGCATCATCCGCGACAAGTGCGTGCCACCGCAGTTCGGAGACCTAGAAACAAAACAAACACAATATATTCTTTTTCCAACTTGTCGTGCTCTGCTCATTCTCGTTGTGTTTCTACTTACCCAATGTGGCTGGCCTGCTTGCGACTGCGGCGCACGGTGTCGGGATCGTAGCATTTTTTTTTCTCTCCCTCCAGTAAAAAGCCTGGCAGACAAACGTCTGTGTTTGTAGTTTGGCATCTCGATGTTGAAGCACAACTAAAAAAACAGGTTATTGATGCTTGATCAGGAATCCCCAACAATGCTCTGCAAATGTTAATATTTTTACTACAAAATGAAAATTACCTTTTACCAACTTCGGAAATCTCCATCTATTATTTTTCGTACTTCACTTTTTTCTAGTAAGGTTTGGTTGATTATTAGTTTCAATATAACAACTGCCGGTAAAATGTCCGTCGCGCTCGGCTGCCCGCAGCGCATTGTTAGATTTGTGGGTAAATGCGTGCAAACGAACCTGTGACATGTATATGTATTTATTAATTGATGACGTCCGTTCCACTTATTTCCCATTTATTTAATATTACTATTTTAACACGTATATATATATATCACGATATTTATATTTTATATTATATTATTATTGCGAAAAACTTTCTTATTATTTTTATTTATGTTTAGTTTACTCACTGTAAAACTGATTTTCGTCCGTGACGCTTTCAAACAAGGTCCAGTTGAAAACCAGCGCCAGACACTAGTTGTCTGGCATTTTTGCTGAACTGAGCCTATTTGGTGCAGCCGCGAGGCACACAATTATACTTTTAGGAGTCTATATTGATTAAAGCTGTATATTATTGTTATTGTGTGTGTTGTGTGGCTGTAGTAAATAAACCATTTTTCTTTCTTTCTTTCTTTCTACTCGCCGTTTATGTTAATGCCTAGCCCATTCCAGTCCAGAACCTTGAAGACATCCTCCAATGCAGCAGTGAAGAGTTTCGGAGAGATCATATCTCCCTGTCTCACACCTCGCTGTAGAAGGATAGGTTTCGAGGCTTGGTCCTGTAATCGGACTGACATAGTGGCGTTTTCATACAAAGACTTTAACACTTTGATGTACCGATAGTCAATCTGGCACCGTTGAAGAGACTGTAGTACCGCCCAAGTCTCGATCGAATCGAAGGCTTTCTCGTAGTCCACAAACGCTAAACAAAGAGGCAAGTTATACTCTTCGGTCTTCTGTATAACCTGACGCAGCGTATGTATGTGGTCTACGGTGCTAAAGCCTTTTCGGAACCCGGCTTGTTCGGGAGGCTGGAAGTCGTCAAACCTGCGCGAAAGACGGTTCGTAATGACTCTCGAAAACAGCTTGTAGACATGGCTCAGAAGTGAGTTGGGCCTATAATTCTTCAGTAGAGCATTATCGCCCTTTTTGAAGAAGAGTACCACCACACCTCTGCTCCATGCCTGTGGCGTTCTCCCCTCGAGAATGACGGAATCAAATAACTTCTGAAGGGCCTTATGGATCGGTTTTCCACCCGCCTTCAGGAGTTCGGCCGTAATTCCGTCATCACCCGGTGCCTTGTTGTTTTTGAGCTGCTTCAGAGCCATCCTAATCTCGTACAGGCTGACGTCCGGGATATCTTCGGTATAGTGTCGGGTCAATCTAGCTCTTGGGTCGTGAGCCCGATTTACAGCGGGTGTCCGGGTGGACGTGTATAACTGTCCATAGAACTTCTCGACCTCCTTCAATAGCTCTGGCTTGGAGGATACGACTCTGCCATCGTCGGTCCTCAGTTTTGCAAGCTGGCTCTGCCCAATAGACAGGTCTCTTGCGAAGACTTTGGAGCCCTTGTTCTTCTCTATCGCGTCTTTAATACGTTCCGTATTAAATTGGCGTAGGTCACTTTTCAAGGACTTTGAGATCTGTCTATTGAGCTGCCGGTACTTAGTCGCATCATCTGAGGACTGCAGAATCATCTCGCGTGTTTCCGCCATAAGCTCAAGGGTGTGGTCAGAGAGCTTTTTGTTTCTATTTGTACGACGGGTCCTAAAGATCCTAGACCCGACCGTATGGACAGTTTCCACAAACCCATCGCTGTAATCGTCCACTGAGCTCCCTAGGCATTCGAAACGATTCTGAAGTTCGAGCTGAAAGCTCTCGGGGTTTTGGATTTGGATCGGTGCTGGACGGAGCGTAGACTTCATCAGTCGAGATCTTTCCAGCTTGATGTTCAGATTCAATGTGCCTCTTACCAAACGGTGTTCGCTTCCGGTTTTGACCGCGTTGATCACAGAGACATCATTGAATATTTGCTTCTTCGTCGACATAATGAAGTCAATCTCATTTTTTGTTACACCATCAGGGCCCAACCAGGTCCACTTCCTATGCTCACGCTTTCTGAAGAATGAGTTCATCATATAGAGTCCCTCCTTCTCCATAAAGCCGGCCAGTAGATGACCCCGGTGGTTCCGATATCCATATCCAAATTGCCCCACTCGCAGCTCATCATCGTAGCGATTGCCCAGTTTCGCGTTGAAGTCTCCCATGACAACAGTGAAGTGAGTTTTAGAGCCATGCATGGCTCTCGAGATATCCTCATACATGGTCTCCACCTCATCGTCGGGGTGATTCGAGGTCGGGGCGTATACCTGTATAACCTTCAACGAATACCTTTCGGTTATTCTGAGTATAAGGTACGCCACCCTGGTCGAAACACTCTCGATCTTCACTATGTTGTTCACAAGAGACTTGTGGACGATAAACCCGACACCGCCCTGGGAAAGTTGATCGCCCTCCCGGAAATAGAGCAAGTTACCGGATTTGAGGATTATCGTGTCCTCCCCCTCTCTTCGGACTTCAGATAACCCTACGATATCCCATCGTAACCTGCTCAATTCTTCCTCGAGTTAGACAAGCTTCTCGTCGGTCCGCAGTGTACGTGTGTTGTATGTTGCCAGGTCCAGTCTTTTTTTGTTATGGTAGCCGGATCTCTGCCGGGGATTCTTAGCACCCCCTGCCCCGCCGTTACCTAGGCCGCTACCGTAACCAGGGCTAGCGGGGCCGCCGGGGACTAGGGGCCGATTTTTTATTGTGCTTTGCATGAGGGGATATGCCATAATCGCCACGCTTGGCAGGCGGGTTGGCGATCGCAGTTGGTTGATTAAATACTCGGAGGACGCTGCTGCCCATCCTCTGGTGAATCCCTTAGTCGCCTTTTACGACACCCATGAGAAGATATAGGGTGGTGAAATTCTTTGCGTCCGGCACCACACGGACGGACAGGAACATACTCGAGTTATTTTCACCTTAATTTCAAGTTACCTCAGTCATTAATTTTGTGCATGCTGTGGCCTCCCATAATTGCAGGTGTACATCAGATAGAATCCTGTATCTGTCACTTGTGATTTTTTTTGTATATCTTTTGTTGGAGGTCCTCAATAATAACATAACACACAACATGATATCACGCCTGTATTTCCCCGAAGGGCCGTAGGCCGAGGTGTATAGTACACCCACATTTCGCCAGTTATGTTATAATTCCCACGTAAGCAAAAAAAAATGGTTAAGGTGTCCACTAGTGGCAAGTTCCTGTAAAAACGCAGCAAACCATTCAGATGCTTTTTCATGAAATTATTACAAGGAAACCATCGAGATTTTATGCTACTATCTTAGCCTTCATTAATAAGGTCTCCCTCGTCAAACTACGCCACTCAAGATCATACCGCTTCAAGCGATAAACCTCACTTCGCTATAGAGCTCGAGCTCATATTAACCTTGACCGTTCCACCTCATCCATCATCATCAGTATGCAAATTAAGAGAGATTCGTTGCGATATTAGCATTTTGTAGTAGCTTTTATTTCCAAAATTCATTCAGAAAACATTAAATTATACAGTACTTAAGCATTGATAGTTTACCCACCTCTATAGCCTTGTCTATAATTCCAATTTTATTTTAATTCCAAAATTTATCAGGTTACATTAATTTAAGTTTTATATTTAGCTCAGATAATTTGATGTTTTTAGGGTTCCGTATGTAGCGTTGTGGATCTCATTAGTTTAGTCGAGTGAACGATATAAAACTTAACCGGTGTTGCGCAACCCTAAAATGTGTGCACAACACTAGTAATCGCGTTGGCCTCTGTCACTTTCAACACAGCAGCTTCCAAGGATGTAACTATTCCTTCTGGAATACATATTTTATCCCCAATCTCGGGTTAGTTCTTCATTAATCTAGCTAATATATTATAAACAGTGTATTAGGGAACTGATTCTATCATACGATCTTGTTAATGTTTAATTTCTAACATTTTCATGGCCGGCCACGCGGTCATGCTTACTTCCTGTCTCAAGAAGCTAAAATATGTGTAATTAACTGCTGCATCAGCTCTATGCTATGCCTTACAGTGTGCTGCAACCTATTTCATGTGCCATCAGCGAAGATCACTGTCCTTCTATATGTTTTGCACGCCTCGTGTCACTTAACCTACAATTGTGCACCTGTCATACACTATGCTGTGACTGCACCCTTTACTGCCTGTTAACCGCTGTGATGTGTGAGCTTCCACTATCCTCCTTCATCACCGTTCCTTGTGTCACTAGAGGGCGGAGAAGCTACCACATCGCACGCGGTTGTATTAACCTGGCCGCCACTAACATGCGCACCCTTCTGCACGCTTCCAGGGTTCTACCTTCCGGCTGGACTTCTACCTTCCGGCTGGACTTCTACCTTCCGGCTGGACTTTTACTTTCCGGCTGTACTTCTACCTTCGGGCTGTACTTCTACGTTCCGGCAAGAGGCGTACCCGCTGCAACCACGAGGAAGCGTCTACCTGCTGCCCGCCGGCCTGCCGTACCATCCACGTGGCGGAGACGAGGGACGGTACCCTTTCCACCTTCCTTCCAAAGTGTGCGAACGCTCAGCGAACAATAGCCTTACCCGCGACCTAGCCGAGTGTCTTTCAATATATGTATTAAATCTCCGAGTGTTATCTATTTATCTCTCAACACACTTCCTTATGTCACTGCGTTGCCTAACACCGTAGTGACACCTTTTCTTTTGTAGCGGTCTGCGCAGCTTATCTGCGTAGACTCTAACCGTTTCAAAGGGTGCAAACGGAACTCTTATTACTCTCGCTACGCTGTCCGTCCGTCCGTCCGTCCATCCGTCTGTCTGTCACAGGGCTGTATCTTTGTAACAG
Organism: Asteroscopus sphinx; assembly: GCA_949699075.1. Taxonomy (NCBI): domain Eukaryota; kingdom Metazoa; phylum Arthropoda; class Insecta; order Lepidoptera; family Noctuidae; genus Asteroscopus; species Asteroscopus sphinx. Next base: position 9,904,183 of record OX453018.1, on the reverse strand, counting down.
TAATAGATAACCAGTTGAAATTTTCACAGAAAATGTGTTGGTACGAGGTGTATCACGAAAAATACTAAAAACAAAAAAAAGTCTTAAACCAAAGGGGGTCGGCATACAAGAAACCTCGAAAAACATGCATTTTTTTCAACGTTTTTGTTCCTGTTCTATCTTCGAAACGGTACAACATACCAGCGTCAAACTTGGTCTGATTATAGTGCATACTATGTAGTTTAGCAACAAATACTAAAAATAGAACAAACATAGACAGATGTGGTGGTACCTACGGAAGAAAGAGATGCAAAAATTCACATTTCGCGTACGCTCGTTGATGTCTTTTGATAAACTCTCGTAAATTTAATCAGTTTCTATGGGGTATCAGGTCGATGGGTGGTACGGAACCCTTACTGCGTGAGTCCGACTCACACTTGGCCGGTTTTTTATTTATCCATAAGGGAATGTACTGACTCCTGACACACAAGACATCCTAGTTCGGGAGTCGTGGCACCACATGAATGTACTGTACTGAATATGCTAAATAAAATAAATGATTACTGATTATCATTATTATAGTGATGATCTTAGTGAATTATTATTATTACTTCTTATTATTATTACTTCTTATTATTATTACTTCTTATTATTATTACTTCTTATTATTATTACTTCTTATTATTATTACTACATTATTACTTCAGTAAGCAGCATACTTATTACATACATTTTCATAGCAATCAAGGGTGGCATTGAATCACTGGCAGCGTTAGGTCCTAGTCTAGAATGCTAGATCACGCTCGTTTAAATTGCACTCATAGAAATCTAAATAAAGGTAATAGAAGTGGCAATGGCACGTGAACTTTTGTCGCCGCGTACAGGTGTCTTTTAGGACACCAGTGCGCGAACCATTTGCTTGATCATCAGTGCTGTTTTGGTCGAAGAGTTGTATTTTGCAGCATAATATCTAGCAACGGATTATTTGTGTAGCTTAATTTTTTTGCATTGAATGCTAGAAACATGGTGAGCGTGATTGCGTATTTATGTGTTAGTGGCGGAAAACTGGCGAAATGGGTTCCCGTAGTAAAAGGCAGTAGATAATTTTTCTATTACCTTATTATTTAGATTTCTATGACTGCGTCAGAGCGCCACTCTTCAATAGTTACATGTCCATATGTACCATATTGTGCATTTTCTTCATAAGGTCGCTTACCTTACCATCTTCCAAAAGATTACCTAAAAAATTAACCCTGTTATTAGGTATATACTTTTAACAAGATGCGTGATGGAAGTCTGAAATTTACACAATGCGATTACCTTTTTCTGTAACATCAAACATCCGTATGCCAAGTAAATACAGTTTGCTCTGTGTAGACTCGGATCCGGAATTTCCGACTTTCTCCCAACTCTCGTTATCTGACAGAATACTTAATTCAAATATGTAAATGTCATCTTGACAACGAAGCGACGAAGGTACAGTTATTAAATATTCATAGGTAATCATAATTATAATAGGTATTACTCTGTTGCGAAAATTTTACAATAAAATCATACAAGTCTGATGATTTGGAAAAAGTGTGAAAAATGTCAGTGTTGACCAAAGAGAATATAAATCACTATGGTGTTGACCACCATTTCCTCTATGGTGTTGACGATAGCTTAGTTGTGGTGAATGTTAGGGAAAAACTGTGAAATAAACTATTTTTGCGAGTGTTCAATTCCAATACTTTTTAATGACAGACATATTAGAAAAATTCAAAATGTTTTTTATAAAATTATAAATAATAAGAATACTACAGTAGGTAGGAGGTTAGATTAGCAATATCCTTACCTTTAAAAAATGCCTAAACAGTCTGTGATATCAGTTTTTTCAGGGGCCTTTTCAGCTAGCTGGCGGAGATGGCCACATGAGCCACTCTAGGAATTCCATCCTTCCCGGATTCCGCTTGCATTCCATAGGGCAAAGATTCTTCCCCTGGCCCACATGCCATGAGGTAAATTATTATCGGCAACCAATACCACATCTCCCACATCTATATTGGGTCACTGCTCGCTGCCCAGTGTGTTTAGTTGGAATTAGAAGAGGCAAGTATTCCACCACCAGCATCGCCAAAAGTGGTCGGCCATGTTGGCTGCCTTTTCCCATCTTATTCTCCCATTAAAAGAGTTTCCACAAGTGACGATATTTAATTGATGGCGCATCCTGGGCAGTCAGCCCCGCTACCAACCTGCTGACTGGCTAATCTTTTTCCCGCGGTATGAGCTATTATCATTATGTAGCTCATGTCGACACGATAGAAGAAGTTTCTCCCATTTTCGGTCACTTTCCTCTATTGAGAACTGATTACAACGATTGACTGAAGAAGTCCTAACAAAAAAATTTAAGGGAGTGAGAGCTTCGGGGTATTCAGGATCAGGACAGACGTGCGTGAGAGGTCTACTGTTTAATGTCTCCTCTGCTTCCAGGAGGAGGGTTGATAAAACTTCGTCTGTGGGTGACTTATGATTTGAAGGTCACTTTGAGCGATGTTTTTATACTGCGTTCTAAGCGTTTCCATGCCGCCCATAAAGGGAGCAGCGGGTGGAATAAACTTCCATTGTATCATCTCGCTCGTAGTGAAAGTCGACATTTGTTCTCCGTACAATTTCTTAAGAGAAAATGCGGGTGGTCTTTCCTCTATACAAACGCTCTAGACTGTTTTTTTTTCTGGTTTGTAAGTTTTATAAGCACTGATTTTTTACAACAAAATTAATATTGACTGCCTCGTTCGTCTAGTGGTTGCAAGCGCGACTGCTGAACGTGAGGTCCTGGGTTCGGATCCCGGGTGGCGCAAAGTGTAAACGGGTTTTTTCATTAGGAAATTCTCAGTAGCAGCCTGGAGGCTGGATTTGTGCCCGGTCAATGGCAATAGGCTCGCCCCCTATTACATGGGACTATAACATAACTGGCGAAATGTAGGTGTACTATTACACTTCTGCATATCCCTTCGGGGAAATATAGGCGTGATGTTGTGTTATGTGTTATGTTGTTATATTAATATCAACTTTTTCTATGAAACTATGTTTTCGTTTTTGTTGATAATTTATTTCTAGAAGCCCTCAAAAATGATATCTAATATTCTATCTAATTCTATGAAATATCTTTTAATTGGTCTAGTTTCGGAGGAGAAAATAGTCGAGAGCTAAACCTCGAATTATGAATTTTTACTTGGACTATTTAGTTGTAGCTGCAGTTGTCCTTATCGCACTTATTTGAGGTCAAGCGCTCGCAAAGCGACAGTGATACATTCTTCCATTTCTTTTTAAGCTCTCTACTCATACCAACAAAGACAGTTCCATTAGCAACCTTTGTTCTGGTATTAGCAACAGTCTTTTTTTCAACATTTGGCGATTGTAGAATTTATAGATTGTAATTATCAACAAATGAAATCCCATATACAATTAATTTAATTATTTACGGATGCGGAAGGCACAGGACCGGTCGTTGTGGCGATGCTTGGGGGAGGCCTATGTCCAGCAGTGGACGTCTTTCGGCTGAAATTATGAATGATGATGATGAATTATTTACATTTAATAATTCTTGCATTTTCGTGTGTACTTAATGTTTCAAGGTTATTTGATGTAAATGTTATTGTAACATTTAAGTTATCTATAAATATATAACTGTACTTGAATAAGGCCTTGCTTTGTCCATGGCACTGATAAAAATATATTCTGTATTTTCTTGTTCTTAAAACTTAAGTCTGTACACAATAAACCTTGAACATTCTTCTTTTAAAAGCTTTGTAAAGACATATTCTATTATTCAAGTAAACTATAAGGAGCTTACTTATACTTTTACATTCCCAAGAATCATTTTCAAAGTAAAATAATGTAGGACAAAACCTACTTGAAAGAACGTGATGGAAGAAGAAAAACAATCATTTCTACGATTTTGCACCTCAAAAGGAGGAATAAAAAAATCCAATGAAGTGAAGTGTATAAGAGATTTAATCTTCTTTGTGTGCGTTTGTATGTGTGTGTGCTATAAATATTTACGAGAAGATTGCGGCCATTGCGGGGGTGATATTGGAAAATACTAAATTCTGCCGTTTTTGAGTTGGAATGGAAGCATTTCTTATAGGACTCTGGTAGTGAAATTGTGAAGCTACGTTAAAGCGATTATGTTCCTTCATTTTATTTACTGTATCTTCCGTCCCTTTATTCCTTGCCTTCGTCACAGCAAGCACGAGTTGCGAGTGTTGCAAACGTGCGAAGGCTTTATTGTGGTCATCTATGCCTAAGATAAAACTTTTTAACAAAAAATTTAACCTACTAAAAAATTAACTGGAAAGCGAAAAATTAAATGAAGCTTTTTAGTCTTAAGTACTACTCTCCGAACTAAACTAATGTAAATAACTAATATGAGTCGGCGCCAGTGGTCGAGCGGGGAACGCATTTTTGGAAAGTTATTGTTTATCGTTGAAAATTTCATGTTGTATTTGATGTTATTTTGTTTTTATTAGCAGTTCGGAGAATAGTAATTAGACTAAAAAGCTTCATTTTATTTTTCGCTTTTCAGTTACTGTTTTTATCGCTTCAATTTTTTGTTAAAAAGTTTCATTTTAATTTTTTTTGTGGCTAAAATCTAACTCCAAGTCTTCGTTATGTTGTAGTGTGTCTAGAACTACATTTATGTGTGCCAAGTTTCAACAGAATCGGGGAACAGGTAAGAATTCAGTGGGTGAATAAACACTCAACCCCTGTGTTCCTACCCTTATGGGTAGATTTTAAATTTTCAAATTTAAATGGGGCCAATTTCGAGATATACCCTACCCAATAAAAAAACAATTATCAAAATCGGACTACTGTGTAAAAAGCTATGCGTGGTCATACATAAACCAAACCATACCATACCTATGCTAGCTGCTTGTACATTTTTATGTAGCTGTTGGTTTTCCTAATTATAAATAAATAAATAAAAAATAAAAATATATTCGCGTCGAATTGAGAACCTCCTCCTTTTTTTCGTCGGTTAAAAACAGGTTAAATAGTAAGCCATGGACATGACCTGCTTGACCACTAGACCACAGACGCCGTTTGTGGTCTAGTGGTTCGAGTGTCGGATTACTGATCACGAAGTCGTGGGTTCGATTCCCACAGGACACAAATATTTAAGTATGCGATGAACATAAGTGTTTGTGTTGGTCTGGGTGTTTCTTATGTACTATAAGTATGTACATATATGCAAAAAAAGTATAAAAGTGTATCCATTGTCTAGTACCATAGACCAGTAAGCCTCTAGACGCCGCTTAGCTGGACACCCCCGGTCACAACGCATATGCTCTACCACTGCATATCATACGTCACTCCGCCAATCGGAACGTCACTCAGTCAGCGAGCGGCACCAATCATAAGGAATCATACCACCGAACTTTTGAGCCGGCCAATCATAACGCGCCGTCCGCCCCCCTGACCCCACCAACGTTTTACGACTGCGTTTGAATACAAAACTTTGTTTATGCGGAGTCTTGAAGCTTACTGGTCTGTGTCTAGTACCCATAGTAGTACAAGCTCTGCCCCCCTAGCCAAGTTTACAATCTACAATCGTCAACGCTATAAAAAACAATCAAAATGTATGGGAATGACATATCTCAACGTGACGATTGTAGTTTGTCAACTTGGCTAGGGGGGCTGATTAGTTTGGGAATAGATAGATTTATTTATTGATTTATATGGCAATTTTTGGTTTCTTTTTATCATAAAAAATGGCTGATATTTTAATTAACCAATCAGCTGATAGCAATTCCTTTGTCCTGAGTTGCTAGTGCTACATTACAGCTTGAGCGAATCATGGTTGTTCTTATTTCAGATTGGCGAATGTTTTCTTCTTAATACACAAGATTTCTTTTCGCATAGTATTTGAATAAATAATATTTATGTGTATTAAATTCCTTTCGTTTGCTAAAAAAAAATACAAAGTTTTCTTTTGTTACTCCCATTATTGTAGAAAAATATTCTTGCGTGGTATTTCACTATTTAGGTACCTGCACGATTTCTTCATACATCAGCCGATGTAACCGTTTGTAAGATAAAACAAATTTTCTCATTTTCTCATGCGTATATACACTTTTGGGAATACCAAACCACGTTAATAGTGAGTCCCTTTTGTAAACACAGACAGAATTTATTATTTTTATATAAAGTTAGTTAAGAAAAATGGCTACGAATGTTAGGACAATTCGACCATTGTGTATACAGCTGTGGCCCATAATTCTGTCGGCAAAAAGAACTAATAGGTACTACAAGTAAGTTTCTTTGAGGCGTACTACTGTCCTCCCCAGGGCCGCTTAATAGACGCTATATTTTGCGTCAATAGGAAAAACCTTTCAATACTCGTCTCCCAATAGGTGTCAATTAATAACAACGGTGTTAGTGGCCAGCAGGCGCGTGCATTGCATATAGGCAATTAGGCAATACCTAGTGCCTTCCTCATTCAAATTCAATAGTGGTGTAAATTATTATCCTTTTTTCAGAGTACGATGATTATTTATCTTAAAATAGACCTATTAATGCTAAATTAATCTTCATACATGAAAAAATCAATAACTTATACCACAATTAAATTCATGTGAAGTAGGCCAATGCACGCCACTGGGCCAGATAACTTTACCAGTCTTAGCTAAAAACTCGTAGCTGTACTATATGATTATGACAAATAAGCTACTACCGTGAATCGGCAAACGCAGTGTAGGGCGTCCCCAAGCCAGGTGGACCGATATCCTGATGAAAGTAGCTGGAGGGGACTGGATGCGGAAGGCAAAGGACCGAGTGTTGTAGTGCAATTTGGGAGAGGCCTATGTCCAGCAGTGGACTGCGATAGGCTGAGTTAATGTTGATGAAGCTACTTCCGTTAGCGGTTATCCCAAACAAATTTAATATGGAAGCCTTCAAGAAAAGAGCAAATGTCTAATTAAACGGTATTTATAATATTGGCAACGGTATTCCCCTAGTGTTCAACGTATATTCGACGACCTCTGTGGTCTAGTGGTTCGAGTTCGGACTGCTAATCACGAGGTCGTGGGTTCGATTCCCACACGACACAAATATTTGTGTGATGTACATGAGTGTTTGTGTAGGTCTGGTTGTTTCTTATGTATTATTAGTATGTATTTACAAAAAAAAAGTATGTAAGTATCAAATCCATTGTCTAGTACCCATAGCACAAGCTCTGCTTAGTTAGTTCAGATGGTGATGTGTAAAATGTCCCAAAAATATTTATTTATTTATATCCAGTCTAACAAAGAGATAAGTAAGTATTGGTCGCCAGACATAGATGAAGATTTCTCAGGAAATTATGATAGAATGGTTTGAATAGGGTTTTGTATAAATACAGTTTAACTTTGCCCGTTATGGAAATGGCATTCCACTGGAAAACTCCATAATCTCCTGAGAAAAAATAATCTATGTCTGGCGACCCTTAATACTTGGCTGTTTTTTAGTGTCTTTAGGCGGTGGTGATTGCTTACCCGCTTGCTCGTTTGCCACCCTATTTTATAAAAAAGAATACTATTTGTAAAAGAAAATTCATATATAACGTTCAAAGTATTTATAAATGCTTATTTTACGTATTTATTATCTTGGATCCTGTTGATACAGTGGTGTTTGTCTAGAGGCATACCTACTCTCAAATATGTGCCGACTAAATGCGTGTGAGTATATTGTATAATATAAGCGTGTTAGTAATAGCTAACACAATGTTGAGCCGCAGTAATTGGTTTCGTATCCATTACTATTACAATTCCAATCATAAATATTATTTTTGTAGCAAAATAACGCTGCTCGATCATCATTCACGTGCCTCAATGACGTCAGCAAGGAGTTCCATTCCTTAGCGGTACGCGTAAAAAGAGTTAGTAAAACGCTTGGTGCGTAAGGATTAAATATCAACCATATAAGGGTGGCGCATTTCCGTACGTCTGGTCTGATGATGGAATGGACTAGGGGGAATCAAATTACGCAATTCCAATGCACACTCACCGAATTGCGTCCGAAGCGTGAAATATTGGAAGTCTTTCTATAATTATTAACTTCATTCTGTCGGTCTTCGCGAAGTTTTCGCAAAACAGTGGTACGCGGAGGGTGGAATTTAATCCTACATGAAAAAAAAAAATTGAATGTTTGTGAATATGTTTGGATATATTTTGTGACTCAATTACGCTAAAACGGCTGAACGGATATGAATGATATTTGTTACCCAGATGCACATAGGCTACTTTTTATCACGGGAAAATTTACCGCGGGATGCTCGTTAAGTCTTTCTGTGATAAACCATTTAAGCAGGCGAAGTCACCGGTAGTCTAGTTTAATAATAAAAGCTAAGTCAATATGTGAATATTGATAAATATTTGACTTGTAACTGTCCGTGGTTTTACGGGGTCCTACCTATCTGAAAACCATCGGTGTGACAGTCGTAAGCTACTGTGGCAGCACAAGCTAAGACACTCCTTTCGGCCTGTGTGAGTTTTATACGACAATCTGCTCTTCTGTTTTTTTTACCGTACTATTATTTATCCCCTTTATTTACTAAACACACATTTGGTAGTATTTTTAAATATTTAGAAGAGGTATGAGCGTACAATGGCCAAAGTGTTTAAATTCCATTTTTCGTGGGGAAACCATCATGGACGCTTTTCATACAAATTTAAAATTACTCATTATTACAGGAACATTTTTTCACAGGAATAATACACATTCACATAATGTAATGACAGAAGTTCGATGAGCGGTGTACGTTCTAGTTTAAAAAGTAACAGAAAGTATGACCTGCAGTAACTTTGCAACTTTTCACAACTTTCCTTGCAGGTAATTTTCGGACCGCAGACTTTTACAATATCAATAAGTTTTGGCCGGCTAGTACTTGTCTCTTAATTTTTCTGGGTAATATCGTGTCTTCTAAACTAGGTATATTACTTTTTCTAGGTGGATGGAACAAACTTCCGCCATCTTATTTCCTGTTAGAAAAGTTACCGCAACATAATTCCGTTGAAAAATATTGAAAAGAACTATAATAAACGTTAAACAATATAATTAAATTTAATAACGACTTGAATTGAGAGCTTCATAACATTTTGAGCGCATTTTGATGTGCGCCAAAACTGTTATCATTTTATGAACATTGGTGCTGAATATAAAATGTTTATATAACGTATTTGACGAGTTTTATCTAGAAGTGAAGATTCCATTCCATTTTGTTTGGTGGGTAAATAAATATAATGCATCAGCTTTCTAGTGAGCTTTTGGAGGAAGCTATGCTTGGAGTTTCATTGAAGCATAAAAAGATCAGTAAGCAGAAGTGGCAGTGGGCTGGCCATGTCTGTCGAAGGACTGCTGGTCATTGGAGCAGACGAGTCATTGAGCGGAGACCGTGAATTGGCAAACGCAGCGTAGGGCACTCCCCAAACAGGTGGGCCGACAACCTGAAGAAGGTAACTGGGGGGGGGGACTTGATATGGAAGGTGGAGGACCAAATATTTTGGCGCGACTTGGGAGATGCCTATTATGTCCAATAGTTGACTGTGATAGGCTCATTTGAGAGCTTTTCTGTTAGTCAAAAAGAATTATTGAGTACCTAGCCTAGTTATTATTTATCAATGATCAAACAAGCTTGCTAGATTCTTGATGCCGAAAATGGATGACTGAAATTTGTGCGCAACTTTGGAGTTTCTTATGTCCACAGACATAGTAAAAAATATAGACGAAGTGCTGCGAATGATCAGTGAAGCAAAAAAAAAAACGTGCTCCTTCGTGTACAACCAGCGCTCACGCACACACATACAACTGAAACCGTGCTCACCCCTCTCAGTACACATGTTACGGCATCATCCAGTAAGCATCGCGAAAGCAAATATCCTTTAGTTCCATGGTGTGTACGTGAGCGCTGGTTGTACACGAAGGAGCATGGTTTTTTTGGCTTCATTATGATTGTTCGCAGCACTTTGTCCAAATTTTTAACTATGTCTGTGCTTCTGTCTAGCGATAGGATAGATGCGATAGGACGCTTTGAATAATGCAACCTTTTTGGAAACACGGACTTGGCATAATACGTACATTCTCCATTATTCTGGTTGCTGTTGTACCTGAAGACAGACTTGACAGTTTGTTATCCAGTCTCAACATAGTTGTAGTTGGAAGACTGAGTGGGCTAACGCAACGTTTGGTTCGGGCGTGCAAACCATAAACCCCACTGCAAAGTTGCCTGGCTTTGGCTTACCCCGACATTTGTGGTGCCGATTAAACAGACTGAGAACGGGACACGGAAGATGTAATTACCTCAAATATAAGTGGGGATGGAGCAACTCCAGCCTCTGTGAGTGCGGCGAAGAGGACCAGACTGTGGACCATATAATCCAACGATGTCCTTTATTGTCGTACCCTGGCTCACCAGAGGATCTTTTCACCCTTACACCTGACGCCACCATATGGTTAAAGAATCTCAATTTGTCATTGTGAATAAAATAATATAGATGTATAGATAGCCTATAAAGATGCCATACGATTTAATTAAATAACATAGTAAAGTGGGATTTTACTGCATTTTCACTGACCGAATTCGTGTCACACCTGCTTGCACCTGCTTGCTTTTAGATCTAAGTATATTTATAGTATGCTTACATCATGGCTCGTAGCGAAACAACGACTGCGCGGATTGTACGATCTGCAAAGTTAAGCTGCACTTGCCGCGGTCAGTCTGTAGATGGGTGACCGTTTCGTTACACATCGAGACCCCTCCGTACCTCTGAGAGCACGTTAAGCTGTCGGTCCCGGTGGTCATACGAATATCTATGGCAGTCGTTACCGGTAGTCAGAAGCCTGAAAGTCTGACAACTGGTCTAACCTCCGAATGTCAGTATTACCCAGTTACTGGGTTGCGGGGGTCTGATGGCAGTCGCTTCGTGTAAAATACTGATGTTCAGCCGCATCTGGCTAGACTGGAAGCCGACCCCAATATAATTGGGAAAAGGCTCGGAGGATGATGATGCTTACATCATGGAAATTAGACTTAGAATCACTTCAGAAGAAATTAAACATATGTTAATGTAATATTTCTGTAAGTATGTAAATGTAGAATCTTTATATAAATGTAGAATTTTCACATATGTATTAATTAAATGTGGTTTTTATTTTAGTTTGGAGGTATTTATTTGTTACAAGACATGTTTTCTTTATAGTATTTATTATTATTTATTTATATATATTATTTATAATTATATGCTTAGTACACCGCCAACTGCCCGTTATATTTTCTTGTACATTTCAAGTCCATCTAATGGTTGTCTGTAAGAAATGGCTTTTTGCGATAAGACCGCCAATAGTACTGTGCTCATGTTTGTTATAATGACTTTATTTTTATTTTGTGCTAACAAAAAAGTATACCCTATCTATCTTACAAGCAAAGATGGACTGATATTGCAATTCTTTGTTACTACATGATTCTATTGAACTATGTTTACGGGACTTGTCGCGCACAATTAAATCAAAATATAACAAACATTTTGACTAAACCAACTGCGGGTAGTTCGAGAAAACACCCGCCGCTCAAGACGATGACACCCACATATCTACTTCAGTCTGCTCGTGACCACGGCAAATGCAACTTGGCCGAAACGTCGAGGTTAGTCAAAATGTTTGTTATATTTTGATTTAATTGTGCGCGACAAGTCCCGTAAACATCATCATCATCATCATCATTTCAGCCGAAAGACGTCCACTGCTGGACATAGGCCTCCCCCAAGCATCGCCACAACGACCGGTCCTGTGCCTTCCGCATCCAGCGGATTCCCGCGACCTTCACCAGGTCGTCGGTCCACCTTGTGGGCCTACCCACGCTGCGCCTTCCAGTACGCGGTCGCCACTCCAGAACTTTACTGCCACATCGGCCATCCGTTCTGCGAGCAATGTGCCCCGCCCACTGCCACTTAAGTTTGGCAATTCTTCGGGCTATGTCGGTTACTTTCGTTCTTCTGCGAATCTCCTCATTTCTGATTCGATCACGCAGGGACACTCCGAGCATAGCCCTCTCCATTGCCCTTTGAGTGACTTTGAGCCTTCTTATCAGGCCCATTGTGAGCGACCACGTTTCAGTACCGTAAGTAATTACTGGCAGCACACACTGGTCAAAGACTTTCGTCTTGAGACACTGCGATATTTTGGACGAGAAGAAGTAGCTTCCCGAACGCTGCCCAACCGAGTCGGATTCGACGATTGACCTCTTTCTCGAAGTTGGACTTACCTAGCTGGACAGTTTGTCCTAGGTATACATAATCGTCAACAACTTCGAGTGTAGATTCTCCGATGCTTACGGGAATGGGTGCTATATGGAAATTCGACATAACCTTTGTCTTGTCCATATTCATTTTAAGACCCACTCTATCGGAAACTCTACTGAGGTCATCGAGCATTGTACCGAGGTCCTCCATAGTCTCAGCCATGACCACTATGTCGTCGGCAAACCGAAGGTGAGTGATGTACTCGCCGTTTATGTTAATGCCTAGCCCATTCCAGTCCAGAACCTTGAAGACATCCTCCAATGCAGCAGTGAAGAGTTTCGGAGAGATCATATCTCCCTGTCTCACACCTCGCTGTAGAAGGATAGGTTTCGAGGCTTGGTCCTGTAATCGGACTGACATAGTGGCGTTTTCATACAAAGACTTTAACACTTTGATGTACCGATAGTCAATCTGGCACCGTTGAAGAGACTGTAGTACCGCCCAAGTCTCGATCGAATCGAAGGCTTTCTCGTAGTCCACAAACGCTAAACAAAGAGGCAAGTTATACTCTTCGGTATTCTGTATAACCTGACGCAGCGTATGTATGTGGTCTACGGTGCTAAAGCCTTTTCGGAACCCGGCTTGTTCGGGAGGCTGGAAGTCGTCAAACCTGCGCGAAAGACGGTTCGTAATGACTCTCGAAAACAGCTTGTAGACATGGCTCAGAAGTGAGTTGGGCCTATAATTCTTCAGTAGAGCATTATCGCCCTTTTTGAAGAAGAGTACCACCACACCTCTGCTCCATGCCTGTGGCGTTCTCCCCTCGAGAATGACGGAATCAAATAACTTCTGAAGGGCCTTAAGGATCGGTTTTCCACCCGCCTTCAGGAGTTCGGCCGTAATTCCGTCATCACCGTAAACATAGTTCAATATTAGTGAAATTCGCGAAAGTTTAAAAACTTCTACATGATTCTCAATGGTTTTCAGAAAATACGTTGGACGGCGTGCGTGAGCCGTGGCAGCATAACTATTACGATTTTATTTCTGCTAAGCGTGGGGTCCTGGGTTCAATTCCCGGGACGGAAAAAGTGTTATTTCGTTTTTCCACCAGGAAATTATCAGTAGCAGCCCGGAGTCTGGATTGGTGCCCGGTTACTGGCAATAGGCTACTGGCGAAATGTGGGTGTATTATATATACACCTCTGCCTACCCTTTCTGATAAATGATGTTATGTTATATGTTATGTTTAGTGTTAAAACCCGACTTCGGTAATACTTGCTTCTCTTAAAAATTAAAACTATTGTTTTTTTTTATTATTATGTCAATTCACATAATAATATTATGTCAACTCACATAATAATAATATTATATCAATTTATTTATTTATTTAAACTTCATGCAACATGTGTACATAGGCGGACTTAGGCATTCTCTCCCAGTCAACCTTAAAAAATCAATTCACATAGTAAGTTATATTTTATTTCACAAGTGGAGCCATTTTGTTCAAACTCCTTTAAATCTGTTTAAAGACTACAGATTACGAAATATTTGACCTATTCAGTCGATAAATAAAATTTTGATAAAAAACAATGAAAGTTTGTTTGAAATACAATTTGATGACCAACAATATGAGGCGATAAAATAAAGAAATAATCATCACATCATCACTATAATACTGTAATATTACTGTAAACAATTTCATCCAATAACAGCATGAACTAATTAATAACGCTACTTGACCTGACAATAACAAATTACGTTCTAACCTAAAATTGGCAATTAATTGCAAAATCTCATAATTATTCAATGTTATTAGAGCTATTAATTAAACATCATAATATAAATAGATTAGACCTGGGTCATGTTTTATTCATTCAAATGGTTTACCAGTGATGAAATATTGATTGCAAATGTACTGAAATCATTAAGAGTTAACAAGTAACCGACTATAATTATCGAGATAACTATGAATTTATTATAAAGAGAGCTCGCCTAGTGGTCGAAATTCAACCGTAATTCATATTTTTTTTATGATTACAATCATAAAAATTGGAAATAGTTATTTCCTTGATAAATATTTATTGATAACACTAATGCTCATCAATAGAAACTAAACAAAAAAAATGTGTGCGAATTTTTCTTTTCTCAATTTATGTTATTAGATTTCGCTCCGCATGCATTAATGCTTTAAAATAATAATAAATTAAGCAACCTTTCTTGTGTTATACTAGCATAACCTATGAATTATTAATGACATGTTTGTAAATTTTTAGCAATTAAAGTAGTAATAGCTTAGTGGTCGAACGCTTGTCTTCGTATTTATGTGCGGATAAGAATTTGATTACATATCACATGCTTTAATGGTGAAGGAAAACATCGTGAGGAAACCTGCACACCTGAGAGTACTCCATACAATGGTCGATGGTGTGTGTAAAGTGTTTGCCAATGCGCAATAGGCCAGCATGGTGGACTAAGGTCTTGAAATTCTCATTCCGAGAAGAGGCCCGTGCTTAGCAGTGGGACAGTAATGGGTGGCTTATAATATGTTTTTCTCCCACTTGCTCGGAAATTGGTTCATTATTCAAAAAAAAGAATACAACAATCGGCTCTTTTCCGTACGCAACGAAATAACAGGTCGGTAATATCCAACAGGACAATAATAGAAATTGCTGGACACTTTTTATTTTTTAAATTATGCTACCGAGGTTTTTAAGTACACACTTACATAAATTAGGTGTTTTTAGGTACAAAATATTTATCATTAAGTGACGCTTGCTGTTTTTCTGTCTGAAGGGTACGGGTGCCGGTGAAATTACAAGCACATGAGACTTGCCATCTTCATGTCTCAGTTTGACGAACTGACTTGGGGTACCATTTAGGTGGTATTGCAGTTGGCAAAGGTAACCGCTTAACATCTGGTGGGCCTTTAGCTCGTTTTGCCATCCAATACTATTTAAAAAAAATTATGCAAATGTTCAGCCTGTATGGATAACAAGAACTGTGGGGCAATTGTGTAATGCATTCACTTTGACAGTAGCTTTCATTTTGAAATTACGTGGGACACTCAGAAAGTTTTGCGAAACTAAAAAAAATTGTTCTATACGTACATATATTTTTATCAAATCTTTTCAAAGTACTTTCCACCAGCCTCTATACAAAGATTCATGCGCCTAAACCAGTTTTCAAAACACTTTTTCCAGTCCGCCGCAGACACCTCGTTTACAGCCTGCTCGAACGCAGCCAGCGCATCTTCCGGCGACGAAAATTGTATCCCTTTGAGCTGATTTTTTATTTTTGGGAATAAAAAGAAGTCACACGGTGCTAGATCAGGGCTGTAAGGAGGGTGACCCAGGAGTTTGACTGGCGTGCTGTCCAGGAAGTCCCTCGTTTTGAGTGCGGTGTGCGCAGGTGCATTGTCGTGGTGGAGCAGTAGCCCGCGGAGCCCTGTGTTTGGTCGCTTGTTGCTTATAACAGAGAAAACTTCTGGCAAACATTTGGTAGTATACCATTCGGCATTAATGCTTCTTTGATCCCGTAAGGGAATTGATACCAAGTGGCCAGTCAAATTAAAAAAGCTAGCGATAAAATCTTACCCCCGCTTCTAGATCGCTTCACTTTGGTAGGCGTTGGCTCATTTTGAAACACCCAAACAGTCGACTGGCGCTTGGTTTCTGGGTCGTATTGATAAATCCAGGACTCATCACCTGTAACGATGTCGTAAACACGCCGAGACGAGCCTGCTTCAAATTTGTTAAGCATATCACGGCACCATTCCACCCGGGCCTGCTTCTGAGCATCGGTGAGGTTGTGCGGCACCCAGCGTGATACTATCCTCCTCACGCGACGATGGCTGTGTAGAATCTCGTGAACGCTTCCCGATCCAATCTTCAATATGTGTTGAATCTCCTGATATGTAATTCGCCTATTGTCTTGGATTAAATTTTTCACTGCTAGCACGTTTTCTTCGGTAACAGCCGTCAAAGGGCGACCGCTTCTTTCGTCATCCCCCAAAGTTGGTCGACCGCGCTTGAATTCGTTATACCAACGATACACGGTTGCCTTGGAAGGGCCTTCATCCATGAATGCCATTTGAAGTCTATCGTACGATTCATCCGGTTTCAGGCGACACTTGAAATCGTATAAAATCATAGCTCTAAAATGTACCCGGCGCAGATCCATATTTCAGTGAGACACAATACTTTGAATTAACTCGCAAAAAATGTGGAGGGAAATTTTGAAATTGGAACTTACTTATTTTTACTTATAAATAATCATATTTTCGAAAAACATTATAACTGGCCAGTCTCCCATATATAAAAACTTTTTTTCGCAATACTTTCTGAGGGGCCTGGTACAGCAATATTCATTACGTGGTCCGTAGTTGCCGATAACACGGATTGTCAAAACACACGGAGCAATGAACATTGAAATCCAGATGATTGCGATCGCGAGTAAGTTACGTAATTCGGCAGCTGTTTTAAAATTTAATTGCAAGTTTTCATTGTCAGACACCAGTGAAACTAAAAAAAATAGCTTTTAATAAAATATCGTCACTAATTGACGATTTTAAGGGCTTGTTGAAACAATAAGTTAAATATTATAGCAAAAACGCAATTTGCAGTAAACGTTTATGAGTAATAGTAACAACTTATATCATATTGTTGTTGTATTCTGATTGGACGATAAAATTCCAATTGCGTTGAGACGAAGCAGAGTTGTATTACCAAAACCATCACTTTTTATTGGTAGTCGTAAAAAAATGTCTTCAGTTTATAGTTCAACCAGATTTTGTTGCAGACTCGTTTGTACAGGTAACTGGCATTGCAGAAAGAGAGTTATTTTTGTAGAAAAGAAGAAAAATATATCGTTGAACTGTGCTAGCAGCTAGCAGTGTATCAACATATATTCAAAAACGGTATGTATCTTTTAGGCAAGCACAACAATTAAAAAACCGGCCAAGAGCATGTCGGGCCATGCTCAGTATTATAGGGTTCCTTAAGTAGGTCTAATTACAAACGAATCAAATCGAATATTAATCATTGCTATTTTAGTTTTTGCAAACAGCGCCACCTAGCGCTAAATTTAAGAAGCTAAATTTAAGAAGTATGTTATAACAATATACTGTTAATATACACAAAGTTACTTTTTGTGATTTATTTAAATAGAAAGTAAATAAAGGAGCATTATTTGCTAAGACCATTTTTCTCTAAGGTCAATGACCTTTAAACTAGGACGTCTTAAGTATTTTGCAGTTTTCTCACTATAACTCAAAAATTTATAATCACATTATACTCGAAATAATTTTAAAAGAGAGTTTTTATAAAGGTCTATCAATGTGGAAGATTATAAGTTTCTACGTTGCATAGTTTAGAAATGGCAGGGGGGGACACATTGCAAGCCACTTTGGCGGGCTGTATTTCGCAGATGGTATACCTGATAAAAAGTTGTGTATGAAATATTACCTTCATTTTAGTAGGCCTATTCAATGATACCCCACACGAGGGAGTGCAGCGAAAAAAAAATGTCATCCCCATTTCACATGACGTATGGGCGCCACCCTTAAAATATGTAATCAAGATTTTTTGACGCAGACGGACAGACGGACGGACATGACGAAACTATAAGAGTTCCTTGTAGGAACTACGGAACCCTAAAAAAGAAACGATAAAAAATATAAAGCTGCGTTCCTATTTAGACAAGTATCGGCAAGCAAGCCACAGTTTCTAACTCGCGCTTGAATGCAAGTTGTGATTTCATTACTTTGTATCGCAGCCTAAAGGTAGATATAGTTATATTTAATTTTTCTGGCAAGCAACTAGCTTGCAAAGTGGAAACGTAGCTTCTTTTTAAGGCGCTACTATCAGCCAAGTGGCGCCCCCATCAGTGAAAAGATAATTACTCGCCGAGTTCATCTTTAACGGAAATAAAAATTTACCAATTGAAGTAAAGGTAAGAATAAACTGTAGTTTATTCAGAAACTATTAACACTGTAAAATATGGTTCGGTGTAGTTGTATATAGAAAAAATGCGAAAAACTGCCACTTTTGGCACTTTTCACTTTTTCTATCTATAATTACAGCGAACTATATTTTACAGAGCTTCAATTAAAACCGAACTTTCGATAAATTATGTATTCGGCTAGTAATATTTTTTTACTGATTGGGGCGCCACTTGGCTGCTAGTAGCGCCTTAAGCAAGTCTATCAAACACATACCTACAAAATTTTCTAGAATAAACTTAAACAATGTATGATTTTTCAGACATGAAATTAAACAAAAGATATTTGAAAACATTACCACGCCTGTCCGCTACAGTTCATTGTATTAGTTTCCTCTCAAATTCTTATTTGTGTGTGTACGGTACGTGTGAGTATGTATCTAACAATAGAATTGTTCGAGGATAAAAGCCTGTTACGTAAGGCTTTTAAAATGTGGTTTGAATACGGAAGCTTGACTCAGTATTTTTTGTACCATTGGACTTTTATTTATTTTTTCCCAGGATAATTTGTAAGGTACCTTTTTTTTGTTTTTGGTTTGCAAACCTCATGGATACCCTCCGTCTGGGGAGGGCGGAGGGGTCTGTCGTACTCTTACCGACTAAAACCACTCGCTGGCCATCCTCTACACAAAATACAGGAGCTCCGGGAACTCCAGTGGACCGCGCCGGTGCCCCTCCAGTGCTACGCCTTTGGCACGTCCCGCCCGGGGAAATAACAAGGTTTCCCCAACAGCAGCACGCAACCACGTGCTGCAAATTGTAAGGTACCTAAAGACATTCGAAATAAAGTACTTAGAACCCAGAATATTATTTCTCTCAGAGTATATTTTTTTATGAAAGCAAATGTTGATACATTATCAGGTTCTAGATTAAGTTTGAACAGCTTAAAAATTTACTGGGTGGTAAATGTCAAGACGTAAGGCGTGACCTGAATTTTAAAAACATTATAAAACTCAAGTTTTCTCAAAATAGGATACTTAAATTTTTACTAGGAAAATAACTTTACTTACTAACCAAAATTGCTTTTAAGAATATTTTGCGGGTTTTTCAATACAATTATCAGCTTATACTAACTTGGCTTCCTTGAAAGTGACTTCTAATATTCTGAACGTTACGGAATTAGTCTTTCGTAGAACTTGCTTCACATTTTTCCACTTGAATGCACACTATGCATTATGGGAACGCGCCTTGAAAGTAATAAATCCTTGTTCAAACACTTCCTCTCACTCGCTCCGGAATAAAAACTCAATGGGCCAAAAGATCGTTCTGTAGAAAAAATCTCGGATTTTTTCTTTCTTGACAGTTTTTTAAATAAAAAGTATAATTTGTTCTGTGTGGTGACGGACACAAAGTATAGTCCTCATTTTTCTCATGGATGTTGTAAAAGGTGACTAAGGGGTTCACTAGAGGATGGGCACTGGGCAGCAGCGTTCTCTGAGTATTTATTCAACCAACTATGATTGCCAACAGGCCTGCCAAGCGTATGGCGATTTTGGCATATCTTCCCCTTTAAGGGGAGGCCTATGTCCATCAGTAGACTCGTTTCGGTTGAAATGATAAATATTTTTTTTTATACTTAACGGGCTTGCGTTTGACCGTCACCTCACCTGATGTTAAGCGATGGTGCTGTTGGTTTAACAGAATTGTTTCGGTTTTTTTTTATATATCTGTAAAGACGTTTGTCATCAGTCTTTCTGCGACCAGGAACTCTGCAAAGCATTCGAAACGTCAGGAAAACATTTTAATAATATATGCGAAGTAATCCGGTCCAACTTGTTTTATTATAGTTTACTACACTTATAGCTCTACGTTTCCATTGCAATAAAAAAAAGTTCCAAGCGACAAAAACTACAACAGCCATACATAACTTGAAAACAACAAAGAGTCGCTGCTATCGCCTAATGGACCGAAAAGTCGTTCTGTATAATAAAAATACGAATCTCAGATTTTTCTCAGAATCAAAACGGTGCAAAACTATTCATATTTCATGGTTTATTTTTCTCATTAGCCAGGGATTGGTTCTCACAATTGGCACCTCATTTATAAGGCTGAAATTCGGTCCGGTTCGGACCAATTTCTATAGAGAAATGGACGTTAACAGAACCGATTTGTTTGGAAATTGCAGGTACGGATTTTATAAATGGCTGTTTGGTGTACGGATAATCTAGAATAAAAGGCGGGAGAACTCAATTTGAGGGAGAATTTTATTGATGTTTGCAATAGTTTAAGTAGACTTAAATGGCAGTAGTAAACTTCGACAAATATATAATGAATATTCGTTGAAAGTAGTTATATACGCTGTAACTGTAAATATGAAAAAAGGGCAACTCTTTATATTGTTGTTAGAAAAAGAGGTCATGCATGCATGATATAATGACACAATGACAAAGAAATTACAGAAGTCGCAGGTTCAAATCCTGCTCATGAGCTGATTTTTCCACAATTTACATCTTTTGACAAAGAAGATATTGAAACATAAGTACACCTAGCCCATTATTATCCTATTGCTGAGCATATAAAGCACAATTCTTCTCAAAAAGGGAAGAACTTAGGCCTTAGTTCACTTCTCTGGGGATCTACTCGCGTTTGACGAACGACAAACGAAGTACGAACTTTCATTCCTGCTTTGTCGTTGTCATCATAAAAAGGCACAATAGAGACTATGGTTCATAGTCGTGTAAAGTTTACTGAAGATCAGAGAAACAAACGTCAAAACACGATCATCGCGTGCTGTATGGCTACGATGGTTGACTAGTTTTCTTTCGATGTTGAGGTAGGTATATGTATGTAAGCGGTATCTACCTACAACATTAAAAATAATAAATTATAATAAAGTTACTACTTACCTAGTGGAGTCTTTGGGTTAATTAAAAAATGATATGTGCGCGGTGCGTAGCGTGTGTAACGTCAGTCTATTGGCTGCCCCAGCCAACACCTTGCATGTACACGCGCTCCCTCAAGGTCACCGGCGAGCGAGCTCACACGTACAGGGGAGTGTCAACGCTGTGCTAAAGGCGAGAAGACCTCTGGTTTGATGCGGGTTAGCAGACTAGACACACACCTTTAAATGGATTATAATAACGTAAACTAACGGCCAAAATTAATATCCAATCTATCCACGATTTGTCCTACTAGAGACAGGAATAGGAATTTGATATAAGCTCCATACAAAATATGTCAAATCTATATCTCTAGTAGGGTAAATCTTAGATAGATTGGATATTAATTTTAGCTGTAAGCCTTTTTTTTTTTTTTTTTTTTGCCGTGGAGTAATCCTCATGTACGCACTCCGCCCGGGGTAGGCGGAGCCAGTGTCGGACTCTTACCGACTAAAACCACCACGGTGTTCCTTCAACTACCTTAGCCGGGGGCGTGGGAACCCGTGAGTATTCACACAACCACCCCCGACAGGTCCTGGCCTGCCACAAGCAGGCGAGCCCCTTCTCCCCGTGCGGCCTAACGTCGGCCGCACCCTCCTAGGTGGCGCACACGGAACACTGCACGCCACATCACCTCATGGGCCTTTACCAGCTGCGCCAACTACGCCGGCTGTGCCAGCTACGCCAGCTGCTGGTCGGGCAGCAGACTACCCCGAGTCTGCTGCTCGCAGGCCCTACCTCCCGTAATTTTTTATAGAGGTTTTCTTCCTCGCGGTCCTGGCGGTGAAGCCAAGACCCTCGGTCCCAAGAGGCGCGAGAACACTACTCAGCGGGCACTCCTGGGGTTACGAGATCGACGGGGGCAGGGAAAGACAGTCCCCCCGCTTCCTGCCCAGTGGCAGGGTGAGTGCACACCGGGCCCGCCCCAGCTCCACTGTGCCCTCTGCTGATATCAGAGGGACACGTGGAGCAACTCCCTACTGGCCCAGAACGGGCCCCTCCCGCGCCAGAATATTCGCCACAGGCAATAAAATCCCCCGAAGGTTAATCCCTCGGCAGGATTTTATTGCCCGTGCCCAGGATGCACCGGCCAAACAACTGCCGATCCCTCCAGACGTGTTCAGAAGGACAAGCAGCCGTCAGGCACACGTGGAGGTTTTCTGGCCAGCACCCTTTGGCTGTAAGCCTAGCTGAAACCATTCCACTATTCCTTAAATAAACTAGGTACCTACGTAAATTCCTATAATAATAATTCACTATGCCAATTAAACACTATACGTAAACAATAGACCACTTCAATCGTCATTCATCATACCATGGTTTTGTTCCCAACAATCTCCTTATTCAAATATTAATGAATCCCAGGCACTATTATAATAATTTCTATAAAAGTTTCCGTATTGGTTCAGTGTTTGTTCTCAATTTTGTTGCGTATTGCTTTGAAACAAATTTCTCGGAACTGTTGAGTTTATGTTATTTACCCATGACTTCACTAGCGTCGTTCTTTACCTCACAGGAACCGTGCATTTTTTCGGGATAAAAATTCAAATACAAAATATAGTTTAAATCACAAGTTAGTGCTTGGAGCATAGACTTATGAAATCATTGGCTTGGAGTCTCCTTTTAAGCAATTAATGTAGGAGACTTCACTCTTCTATAACACAGCTAACAGTTGAAGTAAGTTGAAGGTTTATTTAAATAATACAAATATTACATTACGATTGTAAATTACCACAAATATACAAGTACTACAAATACAAGTTTAGGTCCTACTAAGATCCAAGTGGCGCCACCATCAGTAAAAAATAATCACTCGCTCAGTACATCATTTATCGAAAATTCGTTATTATCAATTGAAGCACAGGTGCTTTAGTTTAATCAGAATCTAATCTCTGTAAATTATAGTTAGCTATAATAGTTGTATATAGAAAAAATGCGAAAAACTGCTACTTTTGGCAGTTTTTCTATCTACATCTACAGCGAAGTACAATTTACAGAGGTAATTGTTTTAGATTAAACTACAGTACCTGTACTTCAATTGTTAAAAACGAATTTTCGATAAAAGACTCAGCGAGTAATTATTTTTTTACTGATGGGGGCGCCACTTGGCTGCTACTTTCCCCTTAAGATAGAAGTTGTGGAAAGAAAAGTTCGCTCACGAGCAGGATTCGAAACTGCGAAAACTGCTGCCGAATTGCGTAACTCAATCGCGATCGCAATCATCTGGTTTTCAATGTTCATTGCTCCGTGTGTTTTGACAGTCCGTGTTATCGGTAACTATGTACCACGCAATGAATATTGCTTTAATTTCAAAATGAAAGCTAATGTCAAAGTGAATGCATTACAGAATTGCCCCACTGGTTCGGTACACCAGTTAGCCGCGAAACTACCGCGAACTCTGCTCGTGGTATCGAATTTAACATCTACTTTGAATCCGTCTTTGGTTTTTACCACGTTTTTATTAACTCGCTTTCAGTCATGACTGTCTAATCGCTACAAATATTTTAATTGATTTTAAACTAACTTCCCGATGAGCTACAGACTTGAAACTTTAAACATAGCTCAGTGGGGTAATTGTGTAATGCATTCACATTGACATCAGCTTTCATTTTGAAATTACAGAAATATTCATTGCGTGGTACATAGTTGTCAATTTGACGGATTGTCAAAACTCACGGAGCAATGAACATTGAAATCCAGATGAATGCGGTTGCGAGTGAGTTACGCAATTAGGTAGCAGGACTGAATGACAATGCAATATTAACACGTTTTGTTTCGTGTTCTTATGTTTTAAAAACGTGGTATAAAAAAAGTATTTTTCATACAATTATTTCTTGTTTATCATAAGAAAAGAGAAGTATTATTACCTAATCTATGTTCTTATTCATATTATTCAGATATTTAAGGGGAAAAACGTGTTCCTCTTTTCTAATAATTTATTTCTACTTATCCTCTTACAATTTTTCTGAATTAAATTTCGTTAGGCATATAAATAAGCACACACCAACTTTAATCCATATTTTTTTGTATTTATTTTTCAAACATCTGCATGGTTTGAAGTTAAATTGAATACAGCTATCTACTCGCTATACTATAGTAGTAGTTTTAACTGTCTGCTGTTCAAAATTACTTATTGTTATTTTTCAATGTTAAAGTAGCTTTTCTGGTACCGTAAAATGCCCTAACTTGGCCTACAAGCCCTACTTTGCCTAGTTGTTTTTTAAGTAAACTATAATAGCTATGATTTCCGTACTTGGCATGATTTTAAAACTGTGACAACGCTAACGCTTTTGGTTCAGTTATAAAGTTTCAGTGCATGTAAAAACTAAGATAATGCCGTAGGCAAAGTAAGGCATGTTGGCCAAGTTAGGGCATTTTACGGTATTAAAGTCCGAAGGCGCGCTGGGTTGATGATATCGCCAAAGCCGCAGGAAACACCTGGATGAGGGACGCACAAGATCGAAGAGGCTGGCAAAAAAGAAAGGAGGCCTATACCTAACAGTGGGTGATACAGGGCTAGAATGATGATGATGATGAAAGTGTTGGCTTCTAAGACCTCTCCACCCGTGTGGGGCTGCAAAGTGCTTGGAACGTCGAGAAAATATGGGATGTTCAAAACATAAATTGGAAAGCGATATTTTCCGTAAAAATTGTTTGAAATCAAAGGCCTTTCAAGAATTACTCCGCTGCTTCAGATTGCTGATCGGCTATCGATTTTCTATTTAATTTCCTGTCGATGCAGCTTGCTCTTTTTTTATGCAGTTTTCTGTCGCATTGCCTTTAAAAATTGTGGAAGTGATGAGCCGATTCAACATTTTCTATAACTAGGATTGAGTTGATCTTTAAGAATTCCGTGCCGATCAGAATGCATTATCATGTGCTGAAACGGAAAAACATCAAAAAGAAATCTGTTTTATTATAAGCGACATATATATATATATTATTTTGTTTATTAATTTCTATACATATAGTAGATTACACAACAAGTGAAAAAAGAGGAAATTTAATTCGAGCGATACAAGGACCATGATGATTTTTTTTTTTACAAGTTATGTTGTTTTTACCATTGACTGCGAGAAAATAAATATGATAATGACTGGGTTAATGAGAGACATATTCATGAATATGCTAGAATATGCATACACATAAGGAAAAAATAATATGAAATAAATATTCTACGACGAATCACGCGTAGGTATAGTAGTCAAAATGCTTGCGAATACTTTGAATGTTTAGGGGTCTGCTGTCTAGTGAAAAAAGCGAAGAAGATGAAAATAGCAACCGATCGAGACTGCCGTGATAGTAGTGTTGCATAAAAATCGACTGTCGATCTATCGATATCCCCCTCAAATTAGTCATACTATCGATAGTATTGGTATTAGTTTAGATACTACAGATGTATAAGATTATTAAAGAAATGGTTAAGTAGGTACACCATAATAGTGTGGTGTGTACCAATACAGAAGCCAGGAAAAACCTTTCTTTAAAGATAAATTCAATGTAAATTACGTTAATTAACACCAATAGTTATATTGAAATATTATCTAAACGATAGCACGATAGTATCGATAGTATTGCATGATTTCGAACAATCGATACTATTGATAGTAACGTACCAAAAGTTTGATACTATCGATAGTATTGTTGGATACCTTCCAATCGATACTATCGATAGGCCGAATGATTTGGAGTTTTTCGATACTAACGATAAACAATCGATAGCCTATCGATTGTTAGGCAACGCTACGTGATAGGTGCATCACCTTGCTGCGTGAAACTTTGGTTTGTAAGCGCGGAACAGTGTCCACAGAAATTATTGATGAAACCGATTCGTTTTTTTTTTTCAAAAAAATTTGTAGCTATTTTTATACATATTTGGAACGAGAATCAAGTACATCATTCATTCATTCTCCTTCAATTAGTCAATCTTTCAACCAGTCAACCTGTATAATTTCCAAGACATTATTCTTAAACATTTATAGGCACATACCCTTTATACTTTTGATGACTATGTGATTATCATATTCCTTAACATTGTTAGGTATATACTTATTGCTTTTACGAGGACATAAAACATCTTCTTTATATTCAAGTAAATTTTGTTTCGGTCTACTTATAATCTATAGAAGGCTCGTGAACGATATTTTCAATATATTTTCCCAAAGTATTATAATATGCTAGCCCTCTACAAGTTTTGGTACTGAATAACATGATCCTAAGCAAATTTTATAGAATAACCTGTCAACAATCGAGAATGAATGACATTTTAGTACACAAAATATTATTTATGTTCCTCGCTTCGCTTTCAACTTTTCAGAAGAAAATAGGGATGTCCCATTTTTTCATATGGGGTGTGTGCACAGAGGAAACACTTCATCTTCAGAATTATCGTAATAAACGTCAATAGTGTCATATCGTAAATATTTGAATCTTGGTTTATTTTGTATCGATATTCAGTTAACATATTTTAAGGGAACATATCGTTATCATCATATTGAAAATGGGCCTTATGTACTCATTTATACAATTACGACAAATGATATTGTTATTACATAAATAAAGGTAGGTTAGTCTTCTCCGTGACTCAGACAGCAGGTTAAGCTGTCAATCCTGGTTGCCATACGAATAAGGAGAAAAAGGTAGGTACTTCTGCACATCACTCCACTTTTATGCTTAATATTTGAAATGAAGCAGAGTGTCACAGTTTTCCACCCTCCACCCATACATACAACGCGCGCGATGGGGCCAATACCCTCGGATGTGAAAGCTATACCTATGCCTGTGATCTCCTATTATTTTTTATAATGGTAGGTAAATACATTTTCTGTTGTTTTTCATCCCTATTTTTATGTTTTATTTATCCTTTTATCTTAATTACCTTAAGATTACCTTAAGTTAACCTTACTTTAAACTAAATAATCCCCAATTCCCAGTACATCGCTTAATATCTCAAGAAAAATCGCAATACTAAACAATTTGAGCTTAGCATTAAATGAATCTATTCAGTAGATAATCTTTTTTATTCTGCCTCCTTATTCCTAACAAAAAGAGCTTTCATTACCTCAATATTGTTGGGATATGGAACGTGTGGCCTTAAAAATAACGTGTGTGTTGGTTTAGTCAAGACGTTCAATTTGTTTTTGAGATTTATTGATGCTCGAAATGTGAAGTTTTTCTTTTATCACTTTTAGTTTTCAAGTATAAAATAACTTTCTTCATATTCTCGATGTGTACCTTGCATGCATTATTGACAAAATATTCAATTAAAGATATTATTTGTATACAGTGGTATGTTCAAGGCACAAGTTTAAAAGAAAAACGAAAAACATAAAAACTCGAGAATTTCCTGATACTAGGTGTTCCACGGGTACAGAAACTTAACCGTGGAACACCTAGGTGAACTACGTAGGTGGACCACGGGTAAGCAACCGTAAATTCTGCACAATTACATTTATTTTGAAGAAGTAAATTAAAACAAAGATTTTGACTTGTGATCGGTTGCGACGATATGGCTGATATACTTAGCTAAAGAAGCACCGGTTGTCAACAGATAGCAAACAGAAAAGCAGGCTAGTATAAATTTCCAGTTTGTTTCAGTAAAGGATAACAGACCATATTCTGTTTGCTTTGCACTTGCATATTGACACAAGTATCGTTTCCTCGAAGAATTAAAAGTATGTTGATAAGACGCTGGGTTTTAACTTAAAATTTATTAGCAAAAAGAAGATGATTTTTACTTCATTATAAATTGAAATCGAACCAGAAAATACTTCAGCAAACATGGTTGACAAATAAGTCAGAACAGAAACTTAAATTATGTTTTTTTATATATTATAGGATGACGAATCGGGCTAAAGGCACAGAATATCTAATAGTACTAACGTACAGAATGGCCACTCACTGCCCCCCGCCAATTTAAGTTCCTCACCCGCGCCCCGCACGTGCTCGCAGTTTGGCGGCAAGTTGGACTGCAATATTCAATGGATGTCAATCGCCAGTCGAGTGCGTCACGCAATATATTTTTTGGTGTTTGTAGTTGTATTTTAATTGAAAATGGTAGTGTATTGTGCTTTACACGGATGTGTGTCTATATCTAGACAAGGAAACAGAAGATTTTTTCGATTTCCGAAGGATGAAATAAGGTAAGCCACAAAAAAACCTTTATAGGTAGAAATACAGAACAGCGAGCATTTAATTTTACAATTAAACGATTTTTTTGTACTTTGCCAGTTATGACAAAAAAGAAAAAATAATTTGCTTGTAATGCTTGAAAGCAGATTCCTTTGAGTACCTATTTATTGTATTTTATTAAAGGTAGGTATCTACTTACCACGAGAGTTTAATTTTACAACTATAGTGAGAAATTGTTTACTGTAAAATTACGTACTTATGATAAGAGAGGAATGAATTATTATAAATTGTAATGCTTGCAAAACAAAACTTTTTTTGAGATTCCGTATTTTCAATTTCATACGATTCAATAACCGCTAATTTAAATCGTATAGGCGTAAATTTTTCAGTTTGTGTGTAATATATAATTCATTTAATAATTTATTAGGTTATCGCGATCACTACACATTACAATAAAATAAATTTTACTGGATTACATCGTCAGATACAACCGATTCAATTTACGCGATGTAATCCGGTTAAACTTGTTTTATTATAATGTATAATTTCTATGGCAATAATAATATAATACATTTTTTTGATTAATTAACTGTTTATTTTATTTTCCAATATACATATATAATGATTGATAGTATTTTATTAAGCTTCAGTAATGTGATTCAGTAGTACGAGCACTTTATGTAACAATTTACAATAAATAAAACTATCAATTTACTGCAGCTAATTAAAAATACAATAAATAAATAAATATCTTCGGGACATTTTTACACAGCACCATCTAGTCCCAAACTAAGCAGAGCTTGTGGTATGGGGACAAGACAATGGATATAATACTTATATATATTTTTTTTTTTTTTGTAAATACATACTTGTAATACATAAGAAACAACCAGACGAACACAAACACTCATGTTTATCACACAAATATTTGTGTCCTGTGGGAATCGAACCCACGACCTCGTGATCAGCAGTCTGACACTCGAACCACTAGACCACAGAGGTCGTCAATATTATTTTCTTCGCCGCCCGTACAAACCCACTGCGTTCTAGCGCAAGAATAACTTTCGCTACACAAGCTAACGCCATCTCTGAGAACTACTGAGAAGCGTTTGGAACGCAGTAGGCATTACGAGCGGCAAGCAACCCTATTCATTCAAGTGTGTGCGTGTTTGTATAAGACGTAAGCTTGCGTATGTAGGCGGTGCTAGCATTCATATTGTATTGAGTGTCCGGGGTGTGCTAAAGGTCCACCTAATGTTAAGCGCTTACCTTTGCCCATAACAACTGCAATACCACCTAGGCTGTTGCCTAAATGATACCGCAAGTCGGTTCGTCAAACTGTGACATGAAGATGGAAAGTCTCATGTGATTATAATTTCACCGGCACCCGTACCTTTAGACCGAAACACAGCAATGCAAGCATCACTATTTGACGAAGAAGTAGGTCCTATCTTAGTAACAATTGCAACCTAAATGTAGCCCTCAATCCCACTTCATGGCCCCTACCCAATGTGGTCCACTTTTCTTATCCACTCTTGACTACCTACATGAAAGCATCACATAGTTTGCAGTCGTTTACGATCAACCGCGTTGCGAAAATGGCGATTACGAGCTGATAGTAGGTACAATTCTGAAAGATGTGTGTTCGGTTATATTCGTGTCATAAAAAGGATGCAAGAACATTAAGGAACCAACCAATCTTGAATTATGTGGTGAAAGTAGGAAATATGAATTGTGAATTATAGGGTCAAGATGATCATATGGGAAATAACTTTAATAAATATTTGGAGTGACTGGTCTTAAAATATTGACTCGCAAACTTGAAGTAGGAAAGGAATTTTTCCGCGAATTGCACAATAGTATTCCCAGTTAAGATTGATTCCAATATATCGTATGGGAAATAACTGAAATGCATTTTGGAGAGACTGGTCTTAAAATTCTGACTCGTAAATATTGAAGTGAGAAAGGAATTTTCTCGTGAATTTAGGTTTAAAGAATCTTTATTCACAAAAAGAACATTCAGTTCACTTATATGAGAAGCTTACATTATTCTTAAAATTACACATAGGTCGTCGTTTAAATACGAAGCATGCAAATCTAGCTATCTTATCTACAAATTCATACAATAGTTAAATATTATATTCTTACCAAATAAACAATAGCTTGTTATTTTCATTTAGGTTTTTTTTTTTTTTGAATGAAGGTACCTGAATACGATTGAGGATCAATGTGAACGTATTCCCAAAAGTATTTACAGCTATGATCGGCCTGTATCAAACTTTAGCAAGAAGATATTCCGCAGGCTTCAAATGAACAGTTTAAGCCTATTAAAGTCGTGACGTGTAAAATCCGGGATTGTGAACGATATTTTTCGCTCACCAAAAGTTTATGAGTAAGCGACTCCAAAAGATGCCATACCAGCAAGTTGCGATCCATAAATCATAAGTACCAAACGGTAATTGATTCGGAAACTTTGAGGTACTTTTGGTACCAATAAACTAAAAGTGTCGTTCGAACCGCCATCTTAGTTTTAAACAGCTTTACTGTATACATTTAGAAGTTTGCTTTGAGAAGGGTGTCAATCGTGTTTGAAGTGGGACTGTCCCGTATCTGTCACTGGTAACTTTTCTTTTATCGAGTTTCTTTTTATTGATGCCTATTCATTCCGAGTGGGATTTCTTTTCTAGTTGTAATAGTTCGAAGTTTGTTGTTTACTGACGAGTTTATTCGCATTTACATGAGTGCTAGGTACTTTTTTCTTGTCATAATATAATTTTATGAACTTAAACAGTTGATGGAAAATGTAATGTGTTATTTTAACATTTCAAGAAAATCATAATGAATTGAGGAGCTGGCGAACAAAACGGTGTAATTACACGTCTGGGCCAAACGTGTTGTTTTTTCAATCCATTTCAATCTATTTGTTTAGAGAACATGAATCTAATTCTGTACTGGTTTTCTATTTGAACAGCCTAAAAGTGTGCTGAAATTTAGTCAGAAGTTTGTAATTTCAAACGAAATCATTAAAATTTTTGCTCCTTCTATAAAAATTAATTTTGTGTTCATCGTGTTCATCAGCTCCTCAATTATTTATTCCACCAAAATAGCTTAATCATGAGGAACCACAAAAAAACCCAATAGTTTGTTACTTTTCAGTTACAAACAACATATTATCCAATTTCTCAAGATTGAAAGTCTTGATATTTTTTATTTAATGTCACATCATGGTGATCCTACATCATACAGTGTAGGTACACAGAGCTAATTAGTTTTTGAACTTCTCTAATAGCTGTGATAATTTTCACACTGGAGGAAATAATATGTAATATGCATACATACATAATATCACCCTTATTATCCTGAACGGGATAAACAGAGTACTAAACTCAATTAAATAAACACTTAGCGTAGACAAAGTGGGTTGAAAGTTACTAAAATCGGCCTGTATGTATGACAAGTGGAGGAAATAATAAATGAACGAAACAAACAATAAAAAACTGTGTAATAACTTTCGTGAGTTAAATTCATAATTAGTCATTATTTACGGTTTTGCTTACGTGATTCTGTCGGGTGAGAACGACTAGTTTCGAGCTCAACCGGAGTGTGACACAGTCAGCAGTGTGTGTACCGAGAAGAATCCACCTGAAGATCCTGATACGATACGAGTGACGCTGATGCACGACCGCCACCGAAACCGAACGCTCATCGTCACGAACGCAGCGCTACACAGCGCGCTGTGTCCTCCACAGTTCGGTCCAATTAGTATATTATCTATGGTTCGGTCCGCGACTCCGCCGTACAACTAGCTCATGATTAAGGGCTCCGGTTGAGCTCGAAAATAGTCGGGCACACCCGATAGAATCACGTGAGTAAAACCGTAAATAATGACTAACAAAAAACTAGTCTCTCAGTATTAAAAAGATGCACCATTCTATGGGGTATGGAGTTTGGAGTATTGCACGCAGTAGGTAATAAAACAGGTACGATACTCCTACGTGACTATCACTAGTAGCTACACACAAAGCTAATTAGTTGCGAAACAAGCTAATAGCTCGATTAATTTTCACAGGACGCTTATAACTCGAGTGTGGCGCTGATGGCAGGTTCGTTGCATAAGCATAGTTAAGCATTCATAAGCATTAGTTATACCACTAGGTATAGTATAGTACAATTTGTTGGTAAGGGTTTGCAGGGAAATAGAAAACTCAACATGTACGAGTTTTAGTCGTCCTGGAAACGAAAAATATTAATAATTGCTGGCCCCGGGCAATATATTATACTGGTAACAGTCGGTAACGTCTTTTTTGATTTAATGTCATTTTTCGCATCCTTAGAACTTCGAGTACCAGCTAGATTTTTTTCAGGCTCCCATTTAACTTTTTTCTATAAAATATGAGATTTTTTTCTTTATTGAACGGTAAAAATACAGTCCAAGCTCATGTATCGTTCCATATTACTTACCAAAACATGGCCAGCAAAACGTTGCAATACACTTTACGCTAGTTTTGTAAGTAACGTAGTCGTTCTACACTTTACCGTTTTTCTTTATCTTGGAGAATAAAAAAATACGGTAAAGAGTAGAACGACTATTATTACATATTTTGTGTTATTGGTTTTTTTGCTTTAGGAAATTCTCAGTAGCAGCCCGGAGGCTGCTGAGAATTTCTGGATTTGTGCCCGGTTAGTGGCAATAGGCTCGCCTTCTATTGCATGGGACTTATAACATAACTGTCGAAATGTGGGTGTAATATACACTTCTGCCTACCCCTTCGGGGAAATACAGGCGTGATGTTATGTTATGTTTTCTTATTTCATTAAACTATAAAATTATGTTACAAATTAAAATGTCATACTTTGGCTGTTTGGTTGAATTTGTTGTCGAAATATACTTATGCTATCTCAAAGATTTCACATCTACCGCCGGTACTACTGGTGGTAGATGTTAACTCTGTGTGCTATCTACTATATTTGATTTTATCAAATAAATATGTCGCTTAGATGCCATAATTGTGGTATTAATCACAGTAATCACCGTCTACAACGAAGTCGGTCGGTGATCTGAACTTATTTTACATAGGTATATACCTACATAGTAATATACGAGACGGCACTTCATACACTGAAGAAAAAAATATCAAAGGCTATTTTTGTAATTGCAAGTCTGGGAGATGGACGGTGTGCTGCTGTTCACATGTAAAGACTATTCTCTGGTATTTAAGTTTCACTCAACATCAGGACGTAATAAAATAACACAGCCCAGCTATTAGGTAGTGTTTCTGTTACAGATTATGATTAATAAATAAAAATATTCGTACACAAACATGAGTTTTTATTCTGCTAAAAACCCTAATTAACATAGTTTACTGAAGTCGGATTAGAACTAATGTCATAGTAAAATAATGCTCATGCACACCAAACGTATTTATTCCACCAGAATTATAAGAAAACCACGCTGAGCATTGTATTATTAGATTTCAATGTAATTTGCTACCGAAGTTCGTTAGATGGCGTTGACACTATTAAGAGTAATTAATTTTAAAAATGTAACATTGTAAAAACCCTGTTAGATATCAAAGTAGTATAAAGTAATTAATAAACAGCATAATTGTATACATAACATTAACCTAGGTGTTGTTCAGTGACAACGTAGGACCGAAGCCCTATACAAGTTGTTCCATGTCCTTTGATGAAATACTTTGCCCGGCTAGAGTTGCCCAGCGGCGGTAATGCAGAGCCAGTATGCGGGTAGACCATTTAACTAAATGCACTGTTTCAAATATCAGCAAACAAAAAGTTTTTGTGCTTGTGTGGAAATGTTTGGAAGTTTTTAATTAATATTATTAATCATGAAATTTTTAAAATACGAAAGTCAGTATATTTGGAGACTTGAATTCTATTGCGATTGATCAGATTTTGATTACATTTTGAACAAAAGTTTCCACGTGATAAGTTAGTTACGGTGGTAAAGTGGTAAGGTAGTCAGTACGGTCGGGGGTGCTGGCCAGAAAACCTCCACGTGTGTCTGACGGCTGCTTGTCCTTCTGGACACGTCTGGAGGGAACGGCGGTTGTTTGGCCGGTGCATCCTGGGCACGGGCAATAGAATCCTTTTGAGGCATTAATCTTCGGGGGATTTATTGCCTGTGGCGAATATTCTGGCGCGGAAAAGGCCCGTTCTGGGCCAGTATGCAGTTGCTCCACGTGTCCCTGGAGCACTCACCCTGCCACTGGGCAGGCAGCGGGGGGGCTGTCTTTCCCTGCCCCCGTCGATCTCGTAACCCCAGGAGAGCCCGCTGCGTAGTGTTCTCGCGCCTCTTGGGACCGAGGGTCTTAGCTTCACCAGCCGGACCGCGACGAAGAAAACCTCTATAAAAAATTACGTGAGGTAGGGCCTGCGAGCAGCAGACTCGGGGTAGTCTGCTGCCCGACCAGCAGCTGGCGTAGCTGGCACAGCCGGCGTAGTTGGCGCAGCTAGTAAAGGCCCATGAGGTGAGGTGGCGTGCAGTGTTCCGTGTGCGCCACCGAGGAGGGTGCGGCCTACGTTAGGCCGCACGGGCAGAAGGGGCTCGCCTGCTTGTGGCGGGCCGGTACCTGTCGGGGGTGGTTGTGTGAATATTCACGGGTTCCCACGCCCCAGGCTAGGATTACCCGGCAAAAAAAAAAAGTCAGTCGGTCGACCGCATGTCAGTAGAAACAGTTTGACATTGA
Source organism: Asteroscopus sphinx (assembly GCA_949699075.1). NCBI lineage: Eukaryota > Metazoa > Arthropoda > Insecta > Lepidoptera > Noctuidae > Asteroscopus > Asteroscopus sphinx. Next base: position 9,869,239 of record OX453018.1, on the reverse strand, counting down.
CAGCGCCTTTATTTCGTAAGCGGTAAGGGCGATTTTCTAATTCAAGCGTTACCACTGTCATGTAGTCGACTGTAACTTTTAAGCCTTCCAAGCAGGGTAAGTAGACACAATGGACGGTCTCACAGGTATACAATTTGCTGAATTATGGTGATGAAATACTGTGCTCTCTGTGCTGAATACATTTTGGCCTAGCGCAAAATGTGTGGTTATTTAACCAAGTAATTAAATTGGGTATATTAATAGGTGAAATAACCACACATTTATCATACTGACACATATGAGTACTTTATGAATTGAGACAATATAGTCTACCGAAAAACTAGATTTTTTATCAAGCAAAAACTTTTTGGTCCTGACAACTACGCAAATAATAAATGAGATTGCTGGCAAAAACTCATACATATTTTAGTTTATAAAGCTCATATTCTGCCTCTGTTTCACTTCAGTTGTCTAGTTTACCGTGAAGAGTTTTCGACTAATTAGATTTTAGCAAAGAACTAATAAAGTATTTAAACTTAGTTTTGTTAGTTAATGAACTTTGAAGTTCGACGTTATTTTATTTTATTCTTTTGTTATTTGCTCGATGTTTAATTAGTTTAGAAATCTATCTACTACATAAAAAACTTAAATATGTACGCGTTTAAGTTACAACTTGATTGTAAAAACGTAAATTGAATATTTTTGGATTCATGTATGTCGGGATGAAATCATTTTAGAAAATAAGGCAGGGTAGTTGTTTTTATAAATAAACTGTATCAACGTTATAAAAGCAGCTGTTCACGGTTGATAGATTGGGGGATTTTTTCGCAATTTTGGGGAAAAAAATCGTTAACAAGAACAGACGCTCCACAAAGTCTGCAGTGTGTGAACATGCCCTAGACAAACCCAACCATTTTCTTCGATTTGATAAACCACAAGTTCTGGCGAAGGAAAACCGATATGTACCTAGAATGCTCCGTGAGGCTATTGAAATTAAAAAACATCCTAATTTTAATAGAGAAGATGGTTGGCAGCTACCACCTGTTTGGAACCCAGTCCTAAAAATAATCAAGTCCCAAACAGCACGCAACACTGTAAAAGATAATTATATTGTGAGTGATTATTGCGTGCATCGAAACGATTTTAATTAATAATACTGTACGGTAGATTAAAATGATTTTTTAGAAATATTTGTAAAGACGCTTGTCATCTTAGTCTACCTGCGACCACGAAATGCTGCAAAGCTTTCGAAACGTCAGGGAAACCAATTTAAATAATATACGCGATTTAATCCGGTTAAACTTTGTTTTATTAAAAAAATCGTTCTTGGGGAAATTTTGGGGAATGAAATTCTTGGACAAATTTCAGGGAAATATTTGAGGGAAGGAAAATACAAATACAATACAGATATTGTACTAGTTTATATAATGTCTGTGGGAAAATAATTGAGGGTTTGAATACAGACGAAGTATCGAATGTTTTAAATATCATCCACGATACATTATAAAATGTTCTTATAGCAATTTTTTGAAGAAAATATATTCTTAGATTTGGAATTTGTAAATATTCCTGTTTAAAAAAAATAGGGAAAAAGTAGCAAAACGTATCATTTTGGGGAAAAAAATATGTGAATATGTGGAAAATTCAGAAACTCGATCTAACAACCCTGCAGCTGTTATTCGCCGGGGTGGGGGTCATTTTGTTGCATGTGATAGACAATATGATGTTATTGAGTATATATTTATGTGAAAAACTATGTTGTCTATTATAATAATTATTTCTGTTAACAAATAATCGATTAAGTATATAAAAGTATGGCAACATCCATACCAAGTATTCTGTATAAATACCCCCTTCTGGGTCGAATATCGGTCTTGTCTGTCGTGAGCTGCCGTAATGAATGGAACTCCGGATAAGGTATGATGTTGATTCTTCATAAAATGTTGTATTTATTATAAATGTGTATAACCTATAAAATGTGCTAATGTCTCCTAAATATTTTGATACTCTGATCGGTGTCTGGATAATTGTGTTAGACTAATCAAATACTCCGTGATATCAGTAGTATATTATTCTACCGCCATATTCCATATTAATTGGTATTTGATGTAAAAGGCGGGATCTTAGCTAACGGGTCCAGTACCCTCATTAAGTATTGAATATTTAATCAACTGTCTTGTGTGTAAATTATTAGAAGATACCTGAACTTATTGGGTGTCTATTCTTTTAATAGCAATAACTAATGTTATTACTTATCTTGTACATATTCCACTTTATTTTTATGTATTTCTTGTATTGAAGAACTACCTGTATTTAAAAGAGTATCTATGGAGTTTCTTGCCGGTTCTTCTCCATAGGATCCACCATTTGGAACCGAGCATTTAGACCAATAAATATTATCAAGTTAATACTGGTTTATTTTGTGTTTACCCGTTTCCTGATTTAGTTATATAGTCAGTGTGGTTGTTATATGAAGTAAGTTACAGTGACCTATATACTGTTTGTTTATAGCTATGCTTAATCCTAACACATGCGACTGTAAAGGTTGGACGTGTTATTATATTACAGGTGACTCATTCTGCTAAGAAATTTCCTAAAGGTCAGACGTATTAGCGGGTCTTTTTATCATTTAATGTTAATACTTATATTGTTATTTTTATTATTTTAACGCATTTTACGCATGCGAAGCGAAATCTAACGATTTAAATTGTGGAAAGAAAAAATCGCTCACGAGCTGGATTCGAACCTGCGACTCCTGGCTCAGTACGCCAGTGCTTTAGCCACTAAGCTACCGTGAACACTGCTCGTGGTATCGAAATTCTCATCCACTTGGTACATCTTTGGGTGACGTCAGCGATATCTTACTAAGAAACAGTGTTTCTTAACCGACTCGACTAACTTTGCAGTTAATTCAAAGTCGTATAGATATGCCTACCCTTACCTAATTATTTTTATAATTTTTACTTATATTGTTGTGTGACTAACGCAAATAAATGTAATCTCGGTGATATAATATGGAAGGGTGCATACATTGGCTATAATGTAAAGCTATACTCAATTCTATCATAAACAGTGTTTGTACTCCAACGTGTATATATACTGAAAATTTGAAGAAAATAGGTTGGGAGAAAATAATTTACATGACATTTTGGTAAATAATCCGGTGACAAAAGAAAATCAAGATAATGTTATGATAGATACCACGAGAACCAAACAAATGTCTATTGAATCTCAATGAAATATAACCAAATTGAAAAAATATCAAAGCGGTTTAAAGCAAAAACCGTCATAAAACTTTCATTGCCCGTTTCATCAGGTCGCAATCGACAAGAACGCACTAAAATGATTTCACAGAATTACCATTGCAAAAGCTGTTTGAGCTGCGGGCGAGCATCAATCATCGCGCGTGCCAACTGTGGGATACCCTGTGTTATCCGTCATTGTGACGGCCAGCCCATTGTGAGCTGGACATCGGGTATGGATTTGTTTTAGGTATCTACCATTTACGCGGAAATGCCGTTCTAAAATATTTTAATCAATGAATATTTTGAAATTGCATTAGTGTTAGAGCGATTGCGATTATGCTACAAGCTGAGGTTACCAATAACGATATAAATCGTGGAAAACAAAATCGCTCACGAGCAGGATTCGAACCTGCGACTCCTGGCTCAGTACGCCAGTGCTTTAGCCACTAAGCTACCGTGAACATTGCTCGTGGTATCGAAATTAACCTCCAGTTTTGTACGCCTTTAGGTGACGTCAGCGATATCTTATGATAATAAAATAAAAAAAGTAACAATACGTTTATTTCTCACCACAAACCAAAAAAAAAAAATACAAAGCAAAGATACACAATTAATATAGCTGAGATCAGTTTCTGGTTGTGGATCGCTGGTGCCTGTGGTAGGTAGTAACACCTGTAATACAAGTCACCAGGTCCCCACAGCTCTGAAGATACAAGTTTGATTAGCTAGTGCTACATTTTAAAATACTATGCAAAAACAGAGGTTCTAGAAAAATAGTGAGTTTAAGGAAACAAAAATTGCTCATGAAAGTCATGAGCGTAAAAAACAAAAACAATATCAAATAAAATTAACATAGTTGTATGTAATTTGTATAAAAGTGTGTTTGTATATGTGAGTGTATGTGTGGGTATGTATATGTGAGTAACTGTTTAGACTATAGGTATGAGTCGTTAGGGATTACACTGGAACAATCATTAGGGCTTCCATTTCAGTATATGATTGGTTTTGAAGCCAAGCTTGAAGTATTGTTTTATAATTATATCTATTTAATGAGTGCAGGGACAGAATTTGGTGTATTTTATTATAGAGATAGGGTCCGAGAAAGATAAAGAACCTATGACTGAAGGAAGTATTTAGTGAAGTAGATGTAGCAACGATATGGTTATGATGTTACCACTGTTAGTCAACATCATCATCCTCCTGCCCTTATCCGAATTTATTTGGGATCGGCGCGAGCATGTCTTTTTGTTCCATACCATACATCTCTATCAGCCATCATCTCCGTGTAAACTTTATTTTCGTTCATATCATCTTTCACACTGTCACTGTCAACATGGTATTCTAATAAAACAGCGTCCATCTTTGCATTAACAATGAATTCATTATTTGAAATTAGATTAGTGTTAGAGCGATTGACATATATTTTTCTAAAGATATAAATTGTGGAAAGAAAAAAAAAATCGCTCACGAGCAGGATTCGAACCTGCACTCCTGGCTCAGTACGCCAGTGCTTTAGCCACTAAGCTACCGTGAACACTGCTCGTGGTATCGAAATTATCCTCCACTATACGTCTTTGGGTGACGTCAGCGATATCTTATTAAGAAACATTGTTCCTTAACCGACTCGACTAACTTTACAGTTAAATCAAAGTCGTATAGATATGCCTACCCTTACTAATTATTTTATTATTTTAACGCATTTTACGCATGCGAAACGAATTCTAAAGATATAAATTGTGGAAAGAAAAAATCGCTCACGAGCAGGATTCGAACCTGCGACTCCTGGCTCAGTACGCCAGTGCTTATTTTTTCTTTCCACAATTTATATCTTTAGAATTCGTTTCGCATGCGTAAAATGCGTTAAAATAATAAAATATATTTTTCTCTTTATACCTCATCATGTAACAAGCTGATATTAACACTTTTATACTTCAACATTAGGTCTACTTGTAAAACAGCACCCGTCTTTGCATTAATCATGAATCCATATTAGGTTAATATTGATGGTAATATTTCTTCAAGACTTTTGTTACTGTAGTGTAATAAAACGTTTAGTTTCAGCAATAGGTTGATATTTACGGTTTCTTATTCACAATCTATAAATTGCTTTACCCAGTTCATCATCATCCTCCTGAACTGATCCCAGTTTAATTGGGTTCGGCTCAGTATTTATTTTACTTCCATACATCTCTTGTAGCCGTCATCTCAGTATTCACTTTCTTTATACTCATGTATCATGTTTCACACAATCCATCCAAGTTTTATTTGGTCTGCCTCTTTTCTTATAGCCATCCACATTGCTACTTAAAACTTTCCTGGAAATATGCTCTTAATTCCTTCTCATCACAATACATGGCCATACCATATTGCTACTACTCAACTTTTCTGTCACTTTCAGACTCCCTCATATACACTCATTCTTTATCCAATCCATTCTCGTTACACCACACATTCTAACATTCTCATCTCAGCTGCATGCAATTTCACACATTTTCTTTCATTCTTTTGTTTCAATTGGCTTTCATTCATTCCTTTCGTAGGCCGACATTCCAATCCATACAGGACTGCAGGTTTATGGCATGGTCTTACAAATTTTTCCCTTCAATTTAAGGGGAATTCGGTAGTCGCAAATTTTACCCAGTTAAATGACCAGCTTAATAAAATAAAGTTCTTAAGAAAAGTTATTACGTATATTACCTACACTACGAGTAAACTGTACCTAAAAGGATAAGTCTGAATTCCAAACAATAAAATAATATCGATAAGAGACGTTCAATCTTTCGGTTTTCTAGATCACGTTTCACACCAGCTGAGTTTCAATTCAACGCTATATTGTTTAGCCAAGGAGATTGAATGGAAGAAAATGTACGGTTTGGTCTAGAAAGATGAAGTGTGGTCCGAGTTATAACATAAAACGGGTCACTCGTTTGATAAATGGGTGTACCGAGCTTGCACAAAGAATACTTTATGTTACTACAGGGCGTAATTCAATTTAATCCTCCTTCCATCTAATTTAATAAATGTGAAATTATGAATGTTTGTTTGGCATTCAACCACGCTGTCATAATAAATTTAGATAGATGTTCAAACATGTACACACGGCTACACATCAAGCTGTACATTTCCAGTATAAGCTGACCTCGCATTGTATAGGTTTTCCTTACAACGCGAGGTCAGCCTTTATTGGTTTTGTACAGCTTGATGTGTAGCCGTGTGTACAGTCAACAAATCGGAATCATGACCCACTCAGCCGATAATTCGTATGAAATTGTCAAAACAGTAAAATTTTCTTCTTATTAGCATCGTGCTGCACTTAGGACATTTTGAATATTAAGGAAAATGCATCAATACGGGTCAGAGGTCTATGCAATTTTGAGCTTTGTTATTAAATGCAATAGATTAATAATTGGATAAAAAGTTACGTTTTTGATAAACATAGAATTATGTTTTGAATTTCGAATTAACCGTCGTTCCGCATAGTTTACCTATAAAAAAGAAGTAAACTTCTTTTTTTTTCTAAAACCTATACGCACTCTTTCAATTTCAGAAGAATATCAATCAAATTAACTGACTGAAACTAACTGTCACTGTACAATATAATTGATAACAAGTTTGTTGCCAAGGAAATATCTTTGAGTGAAACTCGACCTAATTGTATTGTATGTTTGTAGAAAATTAAGCTTATGGTGGGTCATGATTCCGTTTGGTTGAGTGTACATATATGTTCTGAGTTAACACAGGGTAGTTTTTATCAACATACCATAAATGTCACAAGCATTGTTGGAGCTAAACCGCGAATATTTGCTTATTTTCTATAAATCCAAGACGATTGTGTCAGGAGGAAAGACAACACTATTTTGCTGTGTATCATTTGACACATAACATAATCAGCACATTCCAGGGATTGAATAACCCAAAAAATTAAGGCACCTTTAAATTAAGGTATGACGTCATACTGAAAAGTTACGGTTACCAGAATATTTTAATATCTAAATTTACTTCGGTATTTAACTTTTCGCGCACAATTAAATCGAAACCAAATAAACATTTTGACTAACCTCGACGTTACTTCGGTAGCGGATTTTTGAATTTATAATAGCAAAACGTATATTTCTATAGCGGTACTAAACCTTTATAAATATGGGTTTTTTATTATGCGCCGCCGCGTGACCCTGTCTTCCACTGAGAGGCCCTCTTCTTGCGCCTTTGATTCTTTATTATGATGACTCAGTTTTACTTGTCACTCGATGTTTTTCGGTACCAAAATCGTGTAATGGATAAATAATGGTGTAGCCCAACCTTTATATTATAATAGTTTGAGCTAAACCGCGGATAGCAGATTTATTTAATACTTATGTTTTTGAGGTACCGCAACCTCATAACGTCCTCTTTCAGATCCTGCATTACTGTTCTACTGCTTGGCATGGACACAGAATATCTAATAGTACTACGTACAGAACGGCCACTCACCGCCCCCCGCCAATTTAAGTTCCTCACCCGCGCCCTGCACGTGCCCTCAGTTTAGCGGCAAGTTGGGCTGCAATATTCAATGGATATCAATCGCCAGTCGAGTGCGTTACGCAATATATTTTTTGGTGTTTGTAGTTATATTTTAATTGAAAATGGTAGTGCATTGTGCTTTATACGGATGTGTGTCTACATCTAGACAAGGAAACAGAAGATTTTATCGATTTCCGAAGGATGAAATAAGGTAAGCCACAATAAAACCTTTATAGGTAGAACTACAGAACAGCGAGCATTTAATTTTACAATTAAACGATTTTTTTGTACTTTGCCAGTAATGAAAAAAAGGAAAAAATAATTTGCTTGTAATAATAATAATATAAGTAATCTTTATTTTGGATCAAATTAGGTATCCATATTTTGTTAGTAACATAAAAGCTGCTTGAAAGCAGATTCCTTTGGGTACCTATTTATTGTATTTTATTAAAGGTAGGTATCTACTTACCGCGAGAGTTTAATTTTACAACTATAGTGAGAGATTGTTTACTGTAAAATTACGTACTTATGATAAGAGAAATATAAATTATTATAAATTGTAATGCTTGCAGATTTAATTTTATTACCAAGCTTCGTTAATATATCATATTCATCATACAATACATCGATAATTCGATAGGTATCATTACCAACCGCTCGTGCTATCAAGTGCCTCGGCTCGGGTCCGGGACGTAGGGCCCAAATGTCAACGCCATCTCTGAGAACTACTGAGAAGCGTTTGGAACGCAGTCGGCATTTCGAGCGGCAAGCAACCCTATTCATTCACGTGTGCGCGTGTTTGTATAAGACGTAGCTTGCGTATGTAGGCGGTGCTAGCATTCTTAATGTATTGAGTGGCCAGGGTGTGGCATGGACTACTTCTCAAAGTTAGAATAGTTTAGGCCATAGCCCCCGCTAGATTTTTGTGAGTTGGTGGACTACACATCAGTGGTGAAGTTTGAATATTTTCAGAAGGGAAGCCATAAGTACCTAAAAATCATAAAATAGCTAAGATCGCACTTTAATAAAATAAAATAACAATTTAACCACTTTTAATTTAATTTAACATTATTTTTTTGTACTTTAGAACAATAAATTAGCATAGAAATGTCGTTGATCTGTATTTAAGCAATTCCTAAAGGGAAGCCGGTGGGAATAGTGTTATATGGACCCTTCGCCACTGATACACAGCTGTCGAGGACGTTTGATTTATATGAAAACATTATAAATAAATATGGTAGATATAAATTGTGGAAAGAAAAAATCGCTCACGAGCAGGATTCGAACCTGCGACTCCTGGCTCAGTACGCCAGTGCTTTAGCCACTAAGCTACCGTGAACACTGCTCGTGGTATCGAAATTATCCTCCACTATACGTCTTTGGGTGACGTCAGCGATATCTTATTAAGAAACATTGTTCCTGAACCGACTTGACTAACTTTACAGTTAAATCAAAGTCGTATAGATATAGGCATACCCTTACTAATTATTTTTATTATTTTAACGCATTTTACGCATGCGAAACGAATTCTAAAGATATAAATTGTGGAAAAAAAAAAAAAAAAAAAAAGAAAAAAAAAAATTTTTTTTCTTTCCACAATTTATATCTTTAGAATTCGTTTCGCATGCGTAAAATGCGTTAAAATAATAAAAATAAATATGGTAGGTTATCATTTGGTTACTTAAGAATTATTTTTAGGACGAAATTTTTATTCAGCCAGATGTCCTGAAATCTCTAAAGTTATTTTATTTTAATCTCTTTTTCAGTTAAAAGGGTTTTTATTGAATAATATACCACTGAGCATTAAAATAAATATTTATTACGTGTGGTAATGGCTTACTTAGAGTTTATGGGCGTTATAGATATAATAAATGTGGCAGGTTTTAAGCCGCAATAACACCTTTATTTGACCGTAAAAGAAATAGCTGGCATATAAAAACACACACAAACACTTGGTTATTAAGACATCGTAATGATTATGACAGTTCTAACCAAAGCCATGGCATCCTTTGTGAAACAAAACAAACAATCTTGGTCCTCTCTGCATAAATAATCTGTTGACCAGTGGCAAAGTGATTGGCTTTCTGTTATACTGGGTAGCTTGATTTCCACAAGGCAGAAATATTTTTTTTCAGGGTGTGAGCGATTTTACAGTGTCTGCAAACGCACCCAAGAAATGGAACAATCATAGTGTGGGGTTTCTTTAAATTTCGCACACTACAATATTCAAAATTATGCAATTTGCATTGTTTTTAACCGACTTCAAAAAAAGGAGGAGGTTATGTATTCCGCTGGTTTTTTTTTTTTTTTTTTTTTTTTTTTTTTTTTTTTTTTTTTTCATGTATGTACACCGATTACTCCGAGATTTGTGGGCCGATTTACGTGGTTGTTTTTTTATTTGGTAGAGAAAGTCCGCGCGGTGGTCCCATATAAATTTTATTGACTTAGGTTAAGTAGTTTTTTAACCAGCTTCAATAAATCAGTTTATTTTAGCTTTACGTATCTAGATGATCTGCTCATTGGTTCCTCATTCTGAGAATTCTTGGCCGATATGCGTGTTTTTTTTTGCCACAATAGTGATTGGACGTTTGGAAGAACATGAGCGAGACCTTTGCCCAGCAGTGGGATTTTAAGGTTGCAGGTTAATAAAAATATATTCTCAAATTGGTTATATAAACATTTATGAATCAACCCTCAACTAAAAAGTATGAAATAAAAACTTTTTAACAAAAAATAAAACCGACTTCAAAAACCTAAACTAAAAAGTAAAAAATAATCATTGTATGTATTTTAAAATCTTAACTTAAACAAACTTTTGAAGGCGGCGCGTGATTTTCATGTACGTTCACATAAACTGTTTATACTATAGATATTGCGCTGGACTGTACATTACATGACGCAAAGGGTCAACCACGCGCCGCCTTAAAAATGTTGTTTAAGTTAAGATTTTAAAATACATACAATGATTATTTTTTACTTTTTAGTTTAGGTTTTTGAAGTCGGTTTTATTTTTTGTTATTAATTCTGCAATCTGCAATTTTTTTTAGTTACGCTCCTCATCATTTTAGCAAGATGGATAACCTTGCAAAAGCCTTTTTTATACTGGGTGACAGCAATGGCAAAGTGAAGATCATTTTTATATTTTTTATATCCATCTACGTAATACAATTACTAAAAAGATTTGGCATTAATTCGCTGAATCTATCAGTCTCAACTAGCAATCAATAACCTAAACATCAATAACCAACATAATTGCCAACCGAAGTTCATGAGCTGCACCATACATCAAGTTTAATCTAGATAGATTCACGCTCATGACCCTATAATTTGATCTGCGATACATTACGGTACATGCCTTTTCGCTTCTGTGAAGGAAGACCTCATATCTATCTGGATCGATCGGTCTACGTAGCTCAACATCGTTATTGTGGTCTTGTTTTAAAGTAATGATCACATTTTTGTGACGCTAAAAGCAGCCCCCGTATACTACAGACCACTATCTGCTGATAAATGGATGGATCGGGTCTGCTGGCACATGAATAAATATCCAAACAGAAGGGAAGCTGAGCCGGAACAAACCAGTTCTTACCACAGCGGAGCGTACGTGAACCTGTCTGTGAATACGCGCACACATCGCTGCGCTGTATGAGTGTACCACAGCGGCTAGCTTACGTTCTGTATGGATATTTATTCATGTGCTTCCGTTGTGCACTCTATCGTATATCAATGATTAAAAAAGCTAACTAAGCTATCGGCCAATTAAAAGTATGTAGTCTGTGGGGGCAGGGGATTCAGAATAAAGAAAATTCACTTCCCAACCACCCTTCACTCCCTTTTGAAGGAGGCCTATGTCCAGTAGTGGACGCCTTTTGGCTGAAATGATTATGATTTCCCAACATGTTAGTCATTCCCAAACTCTTAAATTTATTTTAAATATCAATGGGGAGATTTTCAAGTCGCAGCAGACTTGATTCACTACTAGCGTGGTAGCCAACCTCAGTGTTATCCTATCATCGAAACTAACACTGGAGAAGGGTCCATATAACACAATTCCCACTGGTTTCTCTTTAGGAATTGCTTAAATACAGATCAACGACATTTCTGACTTTTCAATGCTAATTTATTGTTCTAAAGTACAAAAAAGAATGTAAAATTAAATAAAAAGTTGTTACATAGTTTTATTTTATTTAATTAAAGTGCGATCTTCTATTTTAGGATTTGTAGGTACCTACGGCTTCCCTTCTGAAAATATTCACCCTTCGCCACTGGACACTAATCTCAACAACCGTTGCTTGCTTTTTATTTGAAATCATTACAATGTATCTCGTGTTAGGTGGCTGAACTTATCTCAAACAAGGGGTGAATGTTCATACATTTACGTAGTACCTATTTTCTAAAAGAGAATTAGCTTAGCACACCAACTTTACAGTGACCTTTGAATGTAACAACTCTATTTTAAAGCTAATGATTAATGCGCCTATTTTAACAGAATTGCACAGTTTAAACGAAAATGGTGTAATTTAGGTTTGTAAATTGGTTTTATGAAGTTTATTTTTTTGTTTTAAAATAACGCAGTGAAATGGAATTGTTAACAGCAACAGAAATCTTGCTATGTTACTAAGTAATTAAAAAAAGAAAATCTGGTTAAGGATTATGATGATAACGATATGATCTATGAAACTTTACTTTTCAATTAGTTAATTGTGTAGTTTACTATAGGATGGTTCGCAATTCAAATTAAATAATTTTTTGTGTAAAGTAATCAGAAATCAAAGAATATTAAAGAATACTAAACAAAACAATCTATATATAAATATAAATAATAAATATTTTTGGGATATTTTTTACACAGCACCATCTAGTCCCAAACTAAACATAGCTTGTAATATGGATACTAGACAATGGATATAATACTTATGTACTTTTTTTGTAAAAACATACTTATAATACATAAGGAACACCCAGACCAATACAAACACTTATGTTCATCACACAAATATTTGTGTCCTGTGGGAATCGAAACCACGACCTCGTGATCAGCAGTCCGATACTCGAACAACTAGTCCACAGACGTCGTCAATCTCTTATATTCTCTCTATCTCTAACATTTGAGTATTTGATGACCACAGAGTACGTTATTAATAATAACACTGTCCACCTGGCCGAATTTTGATCACGGCGGCCAATCTCAACGGAGACTAGCCATCTGCGCGGGACATATTATACTGCACAAGTGTGTGCGCAAATACAGGTGCATTCTGTTCCCTCACTCATTTAAGCCGATAAGATGGCAATCCGACATAATCAGAGAGAAATGAGGCGCAAGACTGACGGCTTTACGTGCTTTTCGAGTCACGGGGGTACAGTGCCACCAACTTCCTGACTTCAAGCTACTACTGAGAAACATATGTGTGTGTTTCTGTGTATTATTGTGATTTTTCTGTCTAGAAAAATTCCAAGTACGTTATTACCTACAAAGATGTCGTTTAAGCAAATAATTTACAATTAATTTGATGAAAAAGATTTTTCTTAATAGACCATATTTTTTAAACAAAAGTGAGTTTATTGTATTGTCATCCAGTTCTAAGCTATGTTTAAAGTTTCAATTCTCTAGCTCAACGGAAAGTTGGTTTAAAATCGATTGCAAAATTTGTACTAAGCAGACAGACAAGAATGAAAGCGAGTTAATAAAAACGTAAAAATCATAAAATAAGAAGAAAACAACAGCAACTAGTACCTCGCATAAAATTCAAATATTTCTCTCTACACACATTTCCTCTAGACAAACGAGCTGAAACGAGTAAAACAAAATACGACTGTTGCATGTAAAATTACACGAAACATCAAATAATAAAAGGAATTTCATTTCATGAAACAGAATTTACCATAAACTTGGTCTATTAAAAAACAACACGAGTAAAATAAAAATACAAAAGTAAAGTAAAGTAAAAGTTTGAAATATTGGCGTAACGGAGCGCCTCTTACATGAGTTTTCAGGCTTTACTTACAAAGTCTTTTCTCAGTCGGCACTTTCTTCAAAAGCAGTGTTACTCCCGGCCCAATAGCTGTGCCTTGACAAAAAGGTCAAAAGTTTTGGATAAGGCATTGTAAACCCTTAAAGTTTAGGTTACATGGCGTTGATGGATTAAGATCATGTTTCAATTGCAAAATCTGATACATGTTATGCCTGTGTCAAAATGTCTACTGTATAAAAACGTTAAATGTGTTTGGTTACAAAAATACCACTAAAGAATCCGATTTTTGACTTTACATTGCTGATTTTTTTTATATAAAATGCCGTCTGGTAGAATGTGTAAATATTTATTATCCTAAAGAAAGAAAGAAAGAAAAAATATTTACTTGCTTCAAAAGTGACGCACAAAATTACCAAAAAAATTCAAGAACACAGAACAAATACAGGTACAGAACCAAGAAGTGTGGTAAGATATGCGTCACATCTGCGCAAAACGGCCACCGCTCAGCATATTGCTGTGCCTCATGCACGGAGCAATGACACAGCGCTGGTTTTTAGCGACAGCCGAAACAGCCTACTACCAACCTATACAGCCTTTCAAATAGTACAAGTTGTTTCAAAATATCAACGTGTGTTTGCCTTAAAAAGTCTTTCTTTTCAATGACATTAATACCACACATTGCACATTCAAACTACCGCATCCGATTGTCTATCATCTATAAAAACACGACGTGTAGCCCTGGGCTGAACAGCGAGAGTCCTTTACAGGGGCTCTTTTAAACCATATGTACTGCAATCTCGGCTTTTTACATTTCTTTTTTATTTACAGTTGAATGAACCCCTGTTCTCATTGTTTGGATATGTGTACATTTTTTTGGGCAGACTTTATGTAATATTTTTTCATGGAAATCTTGGTGGAAAGTTTCACTGTTCTTGTTGGTTGAAAAATTTGACATGGGTTACACATAATATGTGTAACATGTATGAACTTACTGAATGGGTTTCGCTTTCGGGCATTTTCTGTTCTTCTTTGCTTATTCAGTCTTACCTGTAACAATGAACAACACAATTTCAATAAACATATATAAATATAAAATATTATTTACAATATTAAAATATTTTTGTATTAAAAGCTCACAATATTAAATGTAGCAAATCGGCCAAATATGTAAATTAACTTCACACTGAAAGTGTTCTAGATTCAGATCTAGGTTACCAACTAGCTTAAGAATAAGAATAATTTAATGTATTTTAATTTTAGCGGAGCGGTAATGTGTTTTGCGTTCAAAACTTTCACGAGAAAAGCAGACTAACAATCTAAGCTTTGTAACTAAACAAAAAAATTTCATACAGACTCTTGAAAGATCGTATTATATGTTATGTTATGTTATTCCAATTGCAAGAAACAGTATGAAATCATAAATAGCTTCTGCTGAAAATTAAAATTACTCAAAAATACGAAGTAACGGTTCCAATGTTGAACATATGGAATAATTTTCAAAAGTAACCTACAGTTAAAGATATAAATTGTGGAGAAAAACCTACCACACTACCACCTAAACAACTGTTCCTGTTATGAATGAAATAGAACAATACACTGACATAAATAACCTAGTAAGTGAAAAATGAATAGTAAATAACATTATATCCAATCCCAAAGCAAAAAATGCAAACGATAAAGGAAATACTTCAAAAAAACTCAATACTTTTAACTTCCCAAATAATTTCATTATTTATAATTTATGTACACAAAACAACACTTTAATGGAGTCAACATCAAAAGTATTTAGTGCAAAGGTACTACTTATTTCAATAGCAGACCTGCGAGAGATCAAAATCAAACAGTTATCGTCAATTTTCAATCTTAAATGCAATAAATACAAATACAAATGTTCATAAACGTAATTGCACAAAAAACTCACTCCAAAAACCTGGTAACCGTAAAACAAACAATAATCACGGTATATCAAAGCAAAAAATGCAAACGTTAAAGGAAATTCTCCAAGAAATCTCAGCATTAATACAGTTTCTTGGGTCACAACAATCTTGCACACCATCTGGATACGTGATGCCGCATATTGTTACGGCATGGCAGAATGCCAAGGCGATTCCAATGGTCCCGTTGTACAAGTGCAAGCTATAGCAAATGTCCTTTGGGAACCTCAAGATGTAATTTATATGGCTGTGTTATGTAAGAACGATTGGCTATATTGGAGAGGTTCAGAACAGTTTTTTTTTATTTTGCAAAAGTCAGTTGTTATTTCAAGAATTGATTAGAACAATGTCATGTAGTCAAACGACAAAGGAAATACTCCAAGAAAAATCAACACTCTTAGCTTCCCAAAAATTGCATTATTGATAATTTATGTATACACAACAACACATAAATGGAGAAAGCATTAGAAGCATTTAGTACAAAGCTACTGCTAATGTCAATACAATTTTCATAAGACCTGCGAGAAATCGTCAATAATAATTGTCAATTCAATTTTGAAACACTTATGTAGAATCATGCGGTACCTTTTAAATGGATTTCCAGATACTTTTTTTTACAAATATGCTAATTCTGCTTCTAAATTCTTAAAAACATGAGCTAACTCAAAAGCATACGCCATAGTCATAGCTAAAGTGTACTCTATCAATCTAACTTAAACAAAACCAAAAAAACATGCAAATGAAACTGGTTTGCACTTTATACACTCCTCGAGCAAGACCTGTGAAAAATAAGTAAGAACAATACATTTCGCAAATGGTAGACACAACTGTTACAGTACATCTGCTGGCTGTGAACAGACCTCCATAAAATTTAATGATGGTTTAATTTTACCACATTCATCATCTTTATTATAGAGGGAATTAGTTACGGACTCAGTGAAACTGCCTGTATTTTCCATCTCTTAGAACGAAGAACGCGTTACATTAACATAGGCCGGTTGAAACTAAAAATTGATGGCATGGAAAAGATTCGTACTTAAAATCAATACAATCTCCGAGAACAGATGTACAGAACTATCATTGTTTTTTTTTTTTTTTTAGAATGGTCTCTCGCAGAATTGGTACCCAAAATAGATAATCGGGCGGGTGGCGGAGAATCCAGTCAGGGACTCGATCCGCCGAAAAAATTCTCTAAACCTAACTTATAAACTAAAATAGCGGTTGCAAAACCGCATAAGGGCGTCCCCCAAGGCAGGGCTCGGACCTCGGTTCTCTGGGGCATTGCGGAGGGACCCCGCCGCTATGTCCCCCTGGCAGCCGTTGCTGCATCGGGAATAGTTTTCTCGAAAGTGGCGGACTTTCGGTATATCGGGGGAGTGGCGCGTTTCGCGAATCGCCGTTAAGCGGCAAACTTCGCCGGCGAGGGCGAAGACCTACCTAATCCTAACACAGTGGCGGTTAAGCTTACTCCTAGGAACTACTCTAGAGCATAGGGTCGGTCTCGCGTGACGAGATTATCTCCGGTTGCGACACCGTGAGGGCGTCCCCAGGGGGGAGCTCGGGCCTCGGCTCAGGGTGCAGCTGGGGGACCCCGCCACCTGTCCCCCCGGCAGCCGCTGCTGCATCGTGTTGGTTTTCTCGAGAGTCGGACTCTCGGCATCTGTGTGGACAGAACTATCATTTTCAGCAGCATTTTTTTATATTGGAAGCCAATTAATGTCAGTATATTTAATTAGGATCAGTTAAAGTTAAGTCTTATAAACTCACCTGAAGGTGGAATTTACCGAGTGTTTATTCACACTCCTTAAGCCAGGTTTAAACTGCATTCAAGATAAAATATATAATGCATTTTTCTGATCTAGCAGGTATAAAGTTGACACGTGCTGCGTAGAGATTGCTACATTTATTCGTTGCTAGGCTCTAGTGCCAACACGTGTAACGATTGGAGCTCTCGGTTCTATCCTTGACGCTTTTAAATGTGCAATTCTGTGAAATATGCGTACTTACTTGAAGTGTTGTGCTGGACTGTTTATGTTAGTAGAAGGTGCTACAAAACTGTGGCATAAATAAAAGTCTGTTAGTTTTATTATAATTAATGTAACTAGTATGGTTTAATTATCATTTGAAGCAAACATATACATTTTTGTATCATATGTAAGTAATTACAATGAATTAAGAAGATATAGATTAATTGACTCCTTTTAAGTCCGTTTTTAAGTACTTAGTTGAAACAGAAATATCTAAAAATAAATCTTTACAATAATTTTCTTTGAATTTTATTTTGTCAGTACCAAATTAACTAAAAATAATATAGAGAAATTTGACTCGAACGTAAACAAAAACTAGGTATCAATATTTCAACAAGGACCTCAAGATTCCGTAATGAAGGGACAAAACCTACGCTTAGAAAATTATAATCTCAAATGTTTTAACAAAAGAATGCCTTATTACGGTACAAAAATAAATGTTTAAAACGTAGGTAAAGAGCAGGGGTCAGAAATGTGAAATGTAAACAAGCAGACGCTAGCTACAACTTAATTTTGTCACAAAAGAATTTAAGACCGAAAAGACCTTTGCGATTTATAATTTCTGTTTACTTGTAAGAATGAGAACAATTATGTTCGTACAGTGAAAAAAAAACTGAAATGTTAACTAGATACTACATAATAACGTATCATCACCATCATCATCATCATTTCAGCCAAAAGACGCCACTGCTGAACATAACATAATAATGTATAATCAGAATAAAATAAAAGCGATCTAGAAATATCTTTTGTATATATTTGAGATACATACAAAATAAGATACATAGCTACATCTATTTATTTTTTATAACGCAGCTTTTATCAACAATAAGGAAAAACTCTTATTGAATACGTAAAATTGTGCCAAAGAACGTAGAATATGAAAAAACAAACAATGTTTTTAACACGTCATTTTGTCCTGTAATGGGATAAAAGCAAAACAAAAAAAAGTCCCTAGCGATTTGATTTTCCCTAATTTTTCCTGGAATTATGTCAGTAATTTTATATTGTTGGAATTAAATAATTAAAACTGAATATCTTGGATAGAGAATAAAAACATGTTATATCTTTAAAAACGATATATTCAGAAGCTTACAAATACTTAAACCATCTTAATAACAGTTGCATATCTTGGGTATAATAATGACTGTGATTTGAAGCTTTTAAAAAAAAATCTAGAGAATAAAAACTTTAAAAACAACATAGTGCTATTTATGCCAAAGATGAAATAGTAAATATCGTAAAAGTCTTAAACCATGTTAACAGTGTCCCTCAAATATTGGTAGACACAAATATAGACAGCAAACCCAATATTTTTAAAGCCATTTTTCTCATTTCTTTAAAAGTAAATTGGATTGGCTCCCAATCATCGTACCAGGCCATAACATTTCACACTGGCTGTAAAAATATAACGCCTAAATGTAATGAGGAAAAAATAAAGTTTTGTAATGCAGATGAATATCAAGCATCAAAGAATATTACGTTCTATATAAAAGGTACGATATAATGGGTAATGAGACGTTTTATATTGGGTTAACCCTGAATATGTAATGGAAGGAATGACGTAAATATATGGGTGAATAATATTTCGCTCAGTTACTCTCAAGATACAGATATAGGTACGTTTGAAGACATTTTACAGGAAGAATGAATGTCATGATTGAATACTACAAAATGAAAAAGATAAAAAGTTTTACTTTTTCAAATAAAATATTATCTAGTATGATTTTTAGATTTAATTAAAATCCATCCAATCAAAAGGGTACATTTTAAAGTCATATCTTACCACCACATGAATAAACATCCATCAGAAGCCAAGCTAAACCAGCGCAAGCCGGTTCTTACCACAGCGGAGCGTACGTGAACCCGTCGGTGAATGCGCGCACACATCACCGCGCTATGTATGAGTGTACCACAGCGGCTAGCTTGGCTTCTGTATGGATTTTTATTCATAATGTACTTCCTCAACTAACGATGTCCCAGAAAATTCTACAGAACTTTAATTTTCCTCAACCGTGTTATCTCCATATTTTTATATGATCATCATCTCTCAAGGAACATCAGCTGTACCGTAATTCAGTACGTAATATTACGAAATAGTGCCAACCCCCTTCACATGCAGTATAGTGGAAGAGATAAATAATATACGGTCACAATTTATGAGGGGATAAGACACAGAAAAATAGTCAATTCGAGTGATGAAGACGCATGAATCATGGGTAAAATATATGCGGTTGTCGATCCTCAATTTTTATGAAGAAAAATGCTCGTAATTTGATCTTGGGTGTTTATTATTGTTTTAGGATTTAGGGATATAAAAGGTTGAAACAATGGATTTGGTTTTTGTTGACGGTTTCAAGGAAGTAATGATATATACTGGATGAAATTTATTTTCATTCATATTTTCAATTTATATAAATATTCTAAAGTAGATTAAAATAATATATGTAAAACTTAATATATAACTATTTTATATATAACTATTAACCCCAATAGCTCTTTATTTTATAACGTGTTATTGAAATAACACAAAACCTGATGAAACTAGTTTGTTTAGAATCGAGAGTGGAATGGTTTACACTTTTTTTTAAATGTATGTTAATTCAAAAAAAAAACCGGCCAAATGTGAGTAGGACTCACGCGATCAGTAAGGGTTCCGTATCACCCATCGACCTGATACCCCCATAGAAACTGATTTAATTTACGAGAGTTTATCAAAGGACATCAACGACTATACGTGAAATGCGATTTTTTACATTTCTTTCTTACGCAGGTACCACCACATATGTCTAAGTTTGCCCTGTTTTTAGTATTTTTGCTAAACTATATAGTATGCACTATAATCAGACCAAGTTTGACGCAGGTATGTATTACCGTTTTGAAGATAAAGCAAAGCAAAAACGTTGAAAAAAATGCATGTTTTTCCTTTCCCTTTGGTTTTAGACTTTTTTTTATTTTTAGTTTTGTCGTGACTCGTGATAGACACTATAGTAACACATATTCCGTGAAAATTTCAACTGGTTATCTAATACCGTTACAAAGATACAGCCCTGTGACAGACAGACAGACGGACGGACGGACAGCGTAGCGAGAGTAATAGGGTCCTGTTAACACCCTTTGGGTATGAAACCCTAAAAAAGTGACATTCCGAGTCTAAAAATGTCAAATTACGCGACGTTGAGCGCGAGTTTCTTTGGACCGATGCCGACGTAGGTAAACAGAACACGTCATTTATTATTACACTTTAGGAATAACCGCAAAACTGTAGAGCTGAGCGAACGGGTGCGTCGATTAGAATAAGCATGACAACAAAAAATACTAATTTCTTATACAATAATTTGACAAAATAAATACTTGTCAAACACAGACATATCTGCGTTGCTAAATCAGTATATTACAATAAAAATTACATAGGGTGTCTGAGGTTTTGAGTTATTCAAACAAAACGTTGTTTACAACAAAATAATTTCCAAAGCCAAGAATAATGACGTTGACCTTTTTATTATAATTATAAAACAATTTGGGATCCGACGCTTCATCTGGTAAAGGATATTTAATTATACTGACCTATGTAATCATTTCCATTTAACCATTCATATATTTTACCCGAGAGGGTAGTAGATATTATTTTACAGTAAAATTAAATAACAACATACGTTTCTTTTATTGCGCCGCGGGGTATCATTAAAAATAACATTTTAATTATGAATTATGTTAACGTAAAAAAACCTACTTCTACTAAATCCAAATTAAAGAAATAATTTTAAACCTTAATGGAACAGAGTAAGGATGTTAATAATTTCTATATACAGTGGTGGAACTTACTTTACTTTCATTGTGGTCACAGACATAGTTAAAAATATAGACGGAGTGCTGCGAACAATCTTAGTGAAGCCAATAAAACCGTGCTCCTCCGTGTACAAACCAGCGCTCACGCACACACATGCACCTTAAACCGTGCTCACCTCTCTCAGTTCACATGTCGCGGCATCGTCCAGTAAGCATCGCGAAAACAAATATCCTTCGGGTGCATGGTGTGTACGTGAGCACTGGTTGTACATGAAGGAGCACGGTTTTTGTTGGCTTCACTATAGTTGTTCGCAGCACTTAGTGTATGTTTTTTACTATGTCTGTAATTGTGGTGTTACATTTTCTTGTTCATATGTGGAATGAAAACATGCGAAACGGACATTCAGGTGCCAGTGTGAAGGCACCAAGCAATGGATCTAAATCCATACATGAAACTACTACACAAAAAATAATAAATTCTAAAACAATTACATAACAGCATAATATCACGGCTGTATTTCCTCGAAGGGGTAGACAGAGATGTACAATACTTGCACCCACATTTCCCCAGACGGGGTGAGCCAAAGGCCATATTTAGTCTTATCTTATATTGAACTAAGTTTACGGGACTTGTCGCGCACAATTAAAGTCTAGTTAGTCTAGTTTTAGTCTTATCTTGAATGAAGGTCAGTACCTACTGAAGTCAGTCGTCCGTAGCTATCGCTATGAAAGCCGTGCTGCGTATGCGGACGCGGTCTAAACACGCACGGTGTCCATAGCGATAGCTACGGAGGCACCAACTTACGCAACGTCAGTACTGACCGTCAGGATCATGGTATAATAAGATGTTTCACAAGGTATCCTCTTCCCGCGATGACAGCACGATGCCTCCAAGCTACGTCATGGTCAGTGTTGCCATTGATTGATATCTTCAATATATTTAAGGAGATTTTTGTTCATAATGAATATAAAATAAATTCCTAACTAGCCTATTTGTTATCTCGTGTTATTCAACTAATTACTTATTAAAAGAAACTGTATAAAATTACTAGTTCGAAAGTGATTCTTTATTTATTTATTTTTATTTATTTATTTATTTATTTAACAGCTGCCTACTGTACTTACAGTTGCCCAACACGTACAGTAGGCTAAGTTATAATTTAGGTACATATATAATTCTTACAAGTCTATTTATAATCAGTCAAAAATTTATGACAAAAGCTGACAAACTGGTTCATCTTGGTATAAAAAATATCGACTTCTGGTTGTTCAGCAATCAGAGCGTTGAGCAATGAAACAGCATTATTACTTGGAGCATACTGGGAAGTGCATGTGCGTGACAATGGCGCCGCCAGAAGATGGCGCGCGCGCAGCCGTGTGTACTTGTCGGGCGCGGATAGGGAACAGCGAGCGAGGCTTGTTGGATTGTCGATCTTGCCGTTTATGGTTAAGTAATAATTTACCATTAACGCACATTTTCGCCTTAACTCTAACGTATTTAAGCCAACCATACCGGATACAAACAGAGATGGATATAAAAAAGGATAATAGCCAAATAGTTTCTTGTACAGATAACGTGCAAACTTGCGCTGCACACGTTCAATCATTATCCTGTACTTCACTTCATGTGGATCCCAGATAATGGAGTTGAACTCCAAGATACTGCGCACAAAAGCAAAGTACAGGACAATGACTGTACCCCTGTCCTGAAATCGAGCTGCTTGCCTCATGACGAATCCCAGAGACTTGAATGCTCTAGCACAGATTTTCAGTATGTGGGTATTCAGCGTCAATTTACTGTCGAGAAAGACGCCCAAGTCTCGAATTTCTGTGACACGCTCAAGCGGAACACCAGAAATATTGTATGTGTAAGCTCTGGGGGCACGAGATCGCGTAAACGTTATTGTTTTACACTTAAAAGTGTTAAACTCCAAACGGTTACGTGTACCCCACTCCACAACACTATCAATATCCCGCTGGAGCGCGTCACAGTCTTCAGTAGACCCGACACCCAAGAACAGCTTCAAATCGTCTGCAAACAAAAGACACTGAGCCGCCCTGACCACGTTCGGCAAGTCGTTGACCATTATGAGGAACTGTGTTGGTCCTAACGTGCTTCCTTGACTTACACCGGAGCAGGTTTTATACGGATCCGAGCGGTAATGGGACAGCTGGACATATTGTTCACGATTGGAAAAGTAATTAGCAAATAATTTTAAAAGGTTGGGCGTAAATCCTATGCTAGAAAACTTTTTTAAAAGCACATCGTTATGGACGCGGTCAAAAGATTTTTTAAAGTCAAAGTACGCCGCGTCCACTTGCTTCTTATTATCCATTTCAGCGACTGCATAATCGACGAAATTCATTAAATTTGTAGTGGTCGACTTGCCAGCCCTAAAACCGTGCTGACAATCAGTCAGCAGTAGTTTGACCTGTCTGGTAATATGCTGATTCAAAACAAATTCAAACAACTTGCCGAATGCCGACAGCACGGCTATAGGTCTATAATTTACAATTTGCGACTTAGAGCCATCCTTGGGTATAGGCGTGACGCGAGATATTTTCCATAAGGCTGGAAAAGTTGCGGTTTTCAAGCTTAAATTGAAGATATGTAAAAGTGGCTTTTTAAATACAGTCGCGCAGTCTTTTATTATAAAAGGCGGTATGCCATCAGGTCCGCAAGACGAGTTAGCCTTCAATCGCTTAACGGCCAGCCATAAATCAGCAGAACTTATGTGATCTACCGCAATCCTAGACGAGCAGAATGGACTAGACGCTTCTGCCTCAGCGACTTCAGTAGACAGGCTAGGTTGATCAGGTAAAAATACCGATTTGAAGTACTTCGCAAAAGAGTTTGCTGCATTCAACTCGGTCACAACTTCTCCTTCATACTCAAATTCAGTACGTGAGCATCTAGAGGAACGCTGATTTTTAATAAATGACCAAAACTTTTTTGGGTCCCTTTTTATATCCGCCTCTGCCTGCTTGATAAAGTTATTATAAGCTAGTTTAATAAGTTCTTTGGTGTGCTGCCTGTAATATTTAAACATTTGTTGGTCGAACTCTGTCTTAGACGACTTATATTTTTTTAAATGAAAATATTTGAGTTTAATGTTAAAAATTATTTCCGACGTATACCAAGAAGGGTATTCGTATTTACATTTTGTATAATTTTTTTTAAGAAAAACATTTGAATTTAAACAGCATTGTTGGATACTACTGTACAATTCTTCCAGCGCTTCATCAACATTATCGGAACTAAGTACATCGCTCCAAGATAAGGCAGCAAACGATGCGTAAAGCGAATGAAAATCGGCTTTTTTAAAATTCCATTGTGATGGCAAATTATTATAATCTTGCGGCTCGGTCAATTGTCGCGACGAATGCGCGCGCGCAGTCGGCCGCGGGACACTGAGCCGAACACCGAGCGGTGGGTGGGCCACGTCAGGTGGTACTAGCGGCTCCACGTCTTCCGCCATTTGTATGTACTTACAACAGAGATTGCTCAACACCAGATCCAGTACATTACCGTATGCATTTTGCGTGACATTATATTGTGTTAGTTTACAAAATGAAAGTAAGTAACCAAATTGCATATTTACATTTTGACTACCCGTATTTAAATTAAAGTCACCAAGAATTATTGTATCTAATTTTGAATATTTGGATATCAAGTTTTCTATCACTAAAAATGTTCTTAGATACGTATCATCACAAGAGTTAGATGGAATATATACCACACATACTAAAATTTTCTTATATTTTAAAGAAATAATAGCCGCAACCAATTCTATATCTCGCGAATATTCATCAATGTCAAAGATTTGTTGAACTTCATACTGAGCGCGGACTGCCAACAATACTCCACCCCAACCTGCATCATCAACACGATCACGACGTATTACGGTGTACCCGCCAGGGAAGAACTCCGAATCATGAACGCTACTTAAAGAAACGTTTCAGTAAGAGCAAAAATGTCAGCAGATTCATTTAAAACTGCTAACTTGCAAATATCCAATTTCGATCGGAGCCCTCTGACATTTTGATAAAAAAATTATAGAAGCAAGTAAATGAAAAAATGCATTTTGCTCGGATAATTTATTTACATAAAGTGGCAACACATCAAACTGACAAGTGTCACGCTAACAGCCCGCTATTGGCTCCACAGACGATGACGTAGTACGGAGGCAATCACGTGACCTAGCTGTAACGGGAAGAGAGTACCTGGTAAAACATCTTAATATACCATAGTCAGGATAAGACTAAATACAGCCTAAAACATCAGACATACACAATTTTTTTTTTTTTTTACTAAAATGTACAATTACTATATATTAAAGTTTTATAGTAATAGAGTGATAGTTTTATTCAAATTTCCGCTCAAAGTTGAAGCACGTAAAATGTTCGCCGACAACCGAATATTAGGAAGGCGTACATTTCTGGCTCTAATTTAGTTAGTTCAAATTGTGCGCGTGGACTTGTTTTGACGATATTAATATTTTACAATAATTAGAATAAGCAATTAGCTAGTAAATAATTAATTCAGACGTTGATTCAATTGATATAAACCTACCTAATGGGGTGCATTGAAAGAGCCTCCACGAGTGACGATATTTAATTGATCGTCCGGCGCTCTGGGCAGTCAGCCCCACTACCAACCTGCTGACTGGCAAATCTTTTCCCCACGGCATGAGCTATTATCATTATGTAGCTCATGTCGACACGATAGAAGAAGAAGAACATAACATCACGCCTGTATTTCCCCGACGGGGTAGGCAGAGGTGTAATAGTACACCCACATTTCGCCAGTTATGTTAGAAGAAGAGGAAGAATCTACCTAATCCATTATAGTAGTTTATGAAACTGTTGCATAACAGGGGTTATTAAAACACGAGTGTGAGTTTAAAAACCGAGCAGTGGGCGAGGTTTTTCATAGTATCACACGAGTGTTTTAATACCTAGTTATGTCAGTTTCATACACTATTTTATCTAAACTCATACAATTTTAAATAAAATACCAAAGTCAAAATCTTGGTAACATTGTCGTAGTTTTACTTGATTTTTCTGGTAAAAGATTGTTCGTCATTTACGTTGCTGCATCCAGAAATTCAGGCGGGGTCATATTCTCCTCAGTTCAGTATCACTGCTGTAGTCAGATATTTTTGCCCAGAATAAAACTTTAGACATACAAAACCATAATAATAACGTAAACAATTACAATAAATTTACAAGAAACGATGACCAAATCCAGTAGGTCATGGCGCGCGGCCGCGCACGCTCCCTGGCGCGCGCCTTCACAGATAATAAAATATAGTCTGGCGAAATCATTATAATCGGAACTAATTTTCTATCCTTAATAATAATAATAATAATCTGTGCCCGACTGTCAAAACATTGACAGTGAAAAAATTTTTCACTGAAAAAATATTTACAAATATTTAAAATTTAACGGAAATTTCCAACAGTTTTCAACCCACAACAACACAATAGACCAAAAAATAAAATGATATATAAGAAAAAACCACCCAGCGACAAAATCTACCGCAATATACACATGCAAATATAAGTGGAATAGCAATGTTGACGAGAAGTCGGGCGAGAGCTCGGAGCGCACGCCCACCACCTTCGGCTTCGTCGCTCAGCTCCGCCTCGCAGCCGCTGGAATCCGCCTCAACCGTGCGTGACGCCACACCGGCTGCTGCAGTTGCGTCGAGCTCGAGCGACGAATATTTTTCGCCGCCGACGTCACCACCACCTGCGCGTCGGCGAGGAAGAGGCCGACCACCGGCCAGCATAGGACCTCGAGGCCCACCGGCCTCTGATAGGGTCCCTGCTCCCGGTGGGAGTGTGCAGCGCATGCGATGGACGAATTCGATGAACGAAAATGTCATGCGCGCATACTTTGGGGCTACAGAGGGGGGAACTAACCGGACCGCGTACCGTGACCGGATGCTCTCTCTGTTTCAGGCTCTTGAACCAGCTGTCAACGTATCGGCGCAACGATTGTCGGATCAGGTGCGCGTCATTCAGCGTGATCATCGGCTGAGTGACGACGCACTTGATAGGCTACGCTCTGAAGTGCAGAGTAGCCGTGTCATTTCTCCCCGACCGCAGCCGGCGGTACAACCGCAAGCACAGCCTGTGATCCCGCTGCGGTCAAATCACGCTGAGGACGAGAATGATGACAGGGCTACAAACGTAAGTACCCAGTGCAATGAGCATTTGAGGAGCGCATTGGAGGATGCGATTCGGGAGTATCGGTCCACACCCCCAGAACTCAGACCACGGTTACCTCGTTTGCCCATGTGTAGAAGGAATAAGGCGCTGGTATGTGCTCTGGATTCGCTGCTGTCAACTTATTTTGATGACAGCGAAGACCTCGTCGATACTCACTCCATCCTGTACTGTGCGGCGGTTGCGGCATGTCGTCTAGCTCACGTCAAGTTTTATAATAATGACAGAGCTACACGACCTAAACCAGCCATACCGCCGTGGCAGTGCAGGATTGAGCGTCGTATTGGTGGGGCCAGAGTACTTATCGGTAAGCTTATTTGCTTCAGGGAGGGAAATACATGTCCAAGAGTGATGCGCTTTGTGAAGCGGGCGTTTGCGGGAACTAATATTAGTCCTCGTGATTATATGTCCCGCGCCACAGAGCGCATCGACTTCCTGAAGCAAAAGGTTCACGCGTGGGCAAACCATATCCGGAGATATAAGCGGCGAGTGGAGCGGTACACCCAGAATCGCATGTTTCAAAGCGATCAAAGGTGGGTGTATAGAGCTTGGGAGCGGCCAGACCAAGGTGTGGGTGACGTGCATCTGCCGGATGAAAGCGCCATGAGTTCATTTTGGCGCGGCATCTGGTCGGTGCCCGTCAGTCACACCGAGGGTGATTGGATGCGGGATATCGAGCGAGCATGTGAACTCATACCAGACATGGGCACTATTAACATCAGCCCCCAGGATGTGGCCAGTGCAGTCCGTCCGATGCCTAACTGGAAGTCTCCAGGGCCGGATGGGCTGCACAATTTTTGGTTAAAATGGCTGCATAGTTCGCATGCTCGCTTGGCGTCTCAGTTCCAGTCATCTTTGGAAACTGGTACGCTACCACAGTTCCTAACGACAGGAGTTACCCACCTGCTCCATAAATCAGGTAGTACCGTGGAACCAAAGAATTATAGGCCGATCACTTGCTTACCGACGGTCTATAAGGTTCTTACATCCATTCTGAGAGCAAAAATTAACTATCACATAGATAGTAATTCAATCATGTCTGCCTCTCAGAATGGATGTAGGAATGGGTCTCGGGGTACTAAGGAGCTGCTCCTCATAGACATGGCCATTAGCCAACAGGTTCGTCGCTCCAAAAAGGATCTGTCGACATGTTGGATAGACTACAAGAAGGCGTACGACTCTGTGCCACATACATGGCTTATGAGGGTGCTGGAATTGTATAAGGTTAATGCAACTCTGCGCACCTTCCTTGAGTCATGTATGGGGCAATGGAGGACGGTCCTTCACCATCCAGGATGTCAACAGACTCGGGGGAGTGGAGAACCAATCAGGATTGAGCGCGGTATATTCCAGGGCGATAGTCTGAGCCCACTGTGGTTTTGCTTAGCCTTGAACCCCTTGAGCACATTGTTAGAGGGCTCAGGGCGGGGCTATAGGTTGAGAAGAGGTGGTCAGGTGATATCCCACCTTCTTTATATGGATGATTTGAAACTGTTTGCCCCCAGTAATTCTCATCTGGTGGAGTTACTGAAAGTAACTGAAAATTTCAGTAATTCCATTAGGATGGAATTTGGTGTGGACAAATGTGCAGTCATGCATATAAAGCGGGGGGGGATTATGGAATCTATTGGAACCCAACTTTCAGATTCCATAAACCTCAGATCCCTCTCTTCAACCGAAACCTACAAATATTTGGGTATGGCGGAGGCGTTAGGCATCAATGAGACTGACATGAAGCAATCGCTGGGGGAGCGCTTCTATGGCCGCCTGAAAAAAGCACTGAAAAGTCTTTTGTCGGGCGGAAAAAAGGTGCGTGCCTTCAACGGTTGGGTCATGCCAGTCTTGATGTACTCTTTCGGCATACTCAAATGGACTCAGACCGAACTTGACGCCCTGGATAGGAGAGTTCGTACACTGCTGACTGCTTATCGAATGCATCACCCACGTTCATCGGTGATGAGGCTGTACATCCCGCGGAAGTGTGGGGGCCGAGGCTTTCTTAATGCCAAAACCCTTCACAACCGTGAGGTGTGCAATCTCAGGGAGTATTTCGCCCAAGCCGACGGGGGGATGCATCGAGATGTAGTTGCAGTGGACAAAGGACTGACCCCGCTCTCCTTGGCTAAAGAGAACTGGCGCAAACCGGTAGTACTTGATACTACTAACCGCAAGGAGGTATGGCAGAGCAAGGAGCTTCATGGACGCTTTTTCCGGGCCCTTCATGGGCCCGATGTAGATTTTTTAGCGTCCGTATCCTGGCTGCGCTTCGGCGATCTCTTCGGAGAGACCGAAGGTTTTGTCTGTGCAATTATGGACGAAGTTATCATGACGAACAACTACCGGAAATATATTGTAAAGGACGGCACAGTTGACATATGTCGGGCATGCCACTGTACCGGGGAATCCATCCGTCATATTATTTCTGGTTGTTCTCGTCTTGCTAACGGCGAGTATTTGCATAGGCACAACCTAGTAGCCAGGATTATTCACCAGCAACTTGCCCTGAGATACAGCCTTGTGGGCGCGGAAGTACCATACTACAAGTATGTGCCCGACCCAGTTCTTGAGAATGACCATGTCACGTTGTACTGGGACCGATCTATCATCACCGACAGGACTATCGCTCACAACAAGCCTGATATAGTGGTGATAGATCGTTCAGAGCGCCGCACAATGATTGTTGATGTTATTGTCCCGCATGACGAGAATCTCGTGAAGGCCGAGAAGGATAAAGAAATCAGATACCTTGACTTGGCACACGAGGTTGTCGACATGTGGGATGTTGACTCAGCAGTCATTGTGCCGATTGTTGTTACGGCCAATGGCTTAATAGCCAAGAGCCTCGATCTACATCTTAGGAGGCTCGCGTTGGGCAGCTGGGTCAAGGGCTTGATACAGAAAGCGGTACTCCTGGATACGGCGCGTATCGTCAGGAAGTTCCTCTCTCTGAGGCCCTGACCACCGGTAGTCTGGACCCTGTTCCCGATGCCGGCGGGCTACTATTTTTTATATTTTTAAATGTTTTTTTATATTTTTTTTATAGAAATATTTAAAAATGTAGATAATATGTATATAAATAAATAAAGGAATAATAATAATAAATATCTTCGGGACATTTTTACACAGCACCATCTAGTCCCAAACTAAGCAGAGCTTGTGGTATGGGTACTAGACAATGGATATAATACTTATATACTTTTTTTTTTGTAAATCCTTGTCAGAATTCCGTCAATCTCTGTTTTATCATACAAAAAATATGCCTGTAAACACTTAAATATAATTAAAAGCAATATGACAATCCAAAGTTCTGCCAAAAACGCGATTTTAAACAATACAATTTTTCAATGTATGACTAATGGCGCCACCCTGAATTTTGTGTACTCATTGGTGCCAACCTGTACGACTGCTAAAAAAAAGGTTTGAAAACTCCTTGGTTGGGTCGAAGTGGCATTAAAAACTCCTTAGTGGGGCTGAAGTGTGCGGTTATGGAAAAAAAAAAATTACCGCATTGTTTTGTTCAGCAAACTTTATCGTAATGAAACTTTTTAAATTCATTACAGGTGCATGTGCGTAAAGTATGTCATTATGACATTACTTTCGAGTTCATAATTCGAATTTTACGATACGAGTGTAGATAATAGTAGTTTATGAAACTGTTGCATAATAGGGGTTATTAAAACACGAGTGTGAGTTTAAAAACCGAGCCGTAGGCGAGGTTTTTAATAGTATCACACGAGTGTTTTAATACCTAATTATGTCAGTTTCATACACTATTTTATCTACACTCATACAATTTTAAATAAAATACCAAAGTCAAAATCTTAGTAACATTGTCGTTGTTTTTCTTGATTTCTCTGTTAAAACATTGTTCGTCATTTACGTTGCTGCATCCAGAAATTCAGGCGGGGTCATATTCACCTCAGTTCAGTATCACTGCAGTAGTCAGATATTTTTGCCCAGAATAAAACTTTTGACATACAAAACCATAATAATAACGTAAACAATAACAATAAATTTACAAGTAACGATGTCCAAATCCAGTAGGCCAGGCGCGCGGCCGCGCACGCGCGCTGGTGCGCGCCTACACAGATAATAAAATATAGTCTGGCGACAACATTATAATCGGAACTAATTTTCTATCTTTGTCAGGATTCCGTCAATCTCTGTTTTATCATACAAAAAATATGCCTGTAAACACTTAAATATAATTAAAAGCAATATGACAATAAAAATTTCTGCCAAAAACGCGATTTTAAACGATAAAAATTTTCAATGTATGACAAGCGCCACCCTGAATTTTGTGTACTCATTGGTGCCAAACTGTACGACTGCTAAAAAAAAGGTTTGAAAACTCCTTGGTTAGGTCGAAGTGGCATTAAAAACTCCTTAGTTAGGCTGAAGTGTGCGGTTATGGAAAAAAAATTAAATTACCGCATTGTTTTGTTCAGCAAACTGTATCGTAATGAAACTTTTTAAATTCATAACAGGTGCATGTGCGTAAAGTATGTCATTATGACATTACTTTCGAGTTCATAATTCGAATTTTACGATACGAGTGTAGATAAACAATTTAACCGTATTATTAAAATGATAAACCATCACGATTTCCGTCTGGCCATTCTTTTAACCTTCAACTTAAGTAAATAAGATAAACAGTTGTCAAATTAATGACTTAGTTCCTTCAGCTTCCCATTTCTAATTGTCCGTCAAAAGATTCCAACATTTTAGAAAAGTATCACAACGGAAAAGGTATACCTAACTAGGTATATTAAAATGAAAACATTAACGTTTTCTGTTTCTGGTTTGTCATGGTTTTTTATAAATAAATAATAAATAAATATTTTTGGGACATGATTACTCGGCACCGTCTAGTCCCAAACTAAGCAGAGCTTGTGCTATGGGTACTAGAAAATGGATATAATACAGATATATTGACAGACTTTGTAACTCCGATTTAATCAATTTTAAAGAGGGAAAGAAAAATTGTCTAATTAAGGCACTATTTCTAACGGCGACCATACACCCCATAGTACTTTATAGCTAGGTATTTATATATTTTAGTACAAAACATTTTCAAGCTTACAAATTAAATTTAAACGTCTTATGATTCCTGTGTCCACAAGGTGGACCGACGACCTGGTGAAGGTCGCGGGAATCCGCTGGATGCGGAAGGCACAGGACCGGCCGTTGTGGCGATGCTTGGGGGAGGCCTATGTCCAGCAGTGGACGTCTTTCGGCTGAAATGATGATGATGATTCCTGTAATTTGCATGGTACTAAACTGTTTTTTTTTTATTTTTTTTTAAATTCTTTACCTATAGTTACAATTTAATGCTTGCCAAATTTATATTCTGTTGTATTCCTTTTTGTTAACATTAAGCTTCAACCATCCTATTGTCAATGTAGCATATTTGCCATTCATGGAACGTCCGTGTTTACTGACGTTCGAGCGTTCGCCCCAATTGGGTCACAGCACACAGCTATAACAATGGCTTAAATGGACGGTGCACTGAACAACACAATCTGGCCTTGCAATTATATTTTGGATGACCAATAAATCTTTATCTTGAACAAATATATTTTATTTCATACCTTTTTTCGAAGTACAAATAGCATTCACACTGATCAGCATAACAAAATTGAATTTAATGGTATAACGGTTTCACTATGTTCAATTCAGCAGCCAGCCCCCTTAATTGAGACGCAAATCGTCATCCAAACTGGAAAGTACCTACCCATTTTCATACATATTTCAGTTTCCTACCCATTAATCATCCTAGACATCATTATCATATTCGTCACACTTGGCAAGTCGAGCGAATGAAGTAGGTCTTTAGAGTCTTCACTTATAGTTGGGTAAACGTTTCTTTCTACCTTCAAGACGCCATCATTTTTGTTAGTACGAGAAAATGTCTTAATATTATACATTTTTAAGTACTTACAACTTTTTGCTTGTTACATTTTTCTAGGATTTCGTATTTCTTCATATTTGTTGCTAATAAGTTATCACGGACCTCAAAAATAGTTACCTATCATCATCCTCAATATATCATGCATGCAATGAGTATTTAGTTTCTTTCTACCTTCAAGACGCCATCATTTTTGTTAGTACTAGAAAATGTACCATTTTTTATTTTATTATTGTTTCTAATGCAATCTGTCCTAGCCGGATACAATTTATTTAAAGGCGTTGTCGCAAGTCGAACGAACGATGTAGGTCTTTAGAGCCTTTGCTTATGAGTTAGGTAAACGTTTCTTTCTACCTTCAAGACGCCATCATTTTTAGTACGAGAGAATGTCTTAACATTATTCATTTTTAACTACTTACAACTTTTTTGTTTGTAACGTTTTTATAGGATTTCACATTTCTTGCTAATAAGTTATCTCTAGCCTGAAAAATAGTCGCCTATCGTCATCCTCTAGGCATCGTTAATAGCTACTACCTGTCTGGTGTAAAAATGCCGTTTTCCCTTCCCGCTCCCTCGTACCGCACCTCAAACCAGGCCCGGCTAGTATCAATACTGACCAATAGCAACGCTGTAAAACGCCTTATGAAGTAATTTTTTAACGGTCGACCGCGGCATTCTTAAAGCAGACTAGTAGTAGATACAATTTATATAAAAGCGTTTTCCGCCTGTTTGGATAAAATTTACTTTTAGCCTTGTTGCCTCTCACTCTATTGGCTTTCAAATTGATTGATTCGTTGACTTTAGCGTAATGTTCTGTAAACTTGTTATCTCCTTCATTAGTGTAATTAATCAAGTGGCTGACATAGTCATTATTATTATTACCCAAATAAAATGTAGATAGTCATAATTATTGTTTCAAATACTACTTTCGATGAGTCAGAATTTCAATCAGAATCAGATTTATTTATCGCAAGACTGTAGTACAGTCGACCGCACGTTAGTAGTAATGGTCTGACTTTCGTAACCAGTAGGGGTTGGTTTTTGTAATTCAAGTTTTACCACTTATGTGTGATCGACTGAAAAAAGTGAGAATATAATGATCCACTTTTGTTATTGGAATAACAAAAGTAGATCATACATTTATGCGTGCAATTATTAAAAAAAACAGATTTTTAACCATGGCAAGTTATTTAACTACAAGTGTATCCTTTAATTATATAAGGTTTTCAATCAGTGCGTCTTACTTATCATGACTTACGGTACCGAGACGTGGACACTGACAGTTGGGCTAGTCCATAAATTAAAAGTTACTCAGCGAGCTATGGAGTGAGCTAAGCTTGGAGTTTCTTTGAAGGATAAAATCCGTAACGAGATTATCCGGAGAAGAACCAGAGTGACCGACATAGCTTGTAGGATCAGTACGCTTAAGTGGCAGTGGGCTGGCCATGTCTGTCGAAGGACCAAATCGATGGCCGCTGGAGCAGACAAGTAAGTTCTTGAGTGAATGCCGCAAATCGGCAAATGCAGCGTAGGGCGCCCCTTATCAAGGTAGACCGACAACCTGGTTAAAGTAGCTTGTGGGGGCTGGTTGCGGAAGGCAGAGGATCAAGTGTTGTAGCGCAACTTGGGAAAGGCCTATGTCCAGAAGTGGACTGTGATAGGCTGAGTTGATTGAAGAATTATATTATAAGATATAGTAATAATTCAGAACAAACTACGCAAAAAAAGCATTACCTATGAAGGAGCACAGCTATGTAATAAATTGCCATCCAATATAAAAAATGTAAGCTCATTTAGTAGTTTTAAGTCTCAACTGTCTCAATATATAATAGAACATATTTCACCTTCCTATTGAGGCTATGAAACTATTGACTGAGTGTTCGGCGACCATTAGAATAAGTTTACTAAAATGTTATTACTGTTTTCATGTAAGTGGCATATTTTGTCTTTTTGAAAATAAATTTATTTAAAGTTATTAGTACTATTATTTGTTCTATGGTTATAGGCAATATTAATTTGAAGAATGGATTTTGGGAAAATATTTAACTTATTTTCTGCTATTCACTACTATAATCTCTAAATTCTCCCATATTACTAGGCTAGATCTTACCTAGAGTCAAGCCATGGCCAGAAGCTACCAAAAAACAGAAGGAAGACTGGTTGTAAAGGGCTTAGCAAGCTACTGATATAATTATTAGGTAGGTACTGAAAAGAGAAATGGGTTTATCGAGATTAAATAAATCATCATCATCATTACAGCCGAAAGACGTCCACTACTGGACATAGGCCTCCCCCAATTAAGGGGGGGATAAAATAAATATGCAATAGTAATTAACTGCCATCTGAGTATTGAGCTCAAAATAAAATTACTTCCTGAACTCAATAATAAAATTCAAATTGTTTGAATAAAAACTGCTTTTACAGATTTTCTTTGAGCAGCGGATCTCATTACGAACAACAATATTTTCCTTCTCAAATAATGTTCCATTTTATTCATCCGAGTTCAGACGGTTTTGCGGAACTTCCATATTTACGTTGTCCATCTTATATTAAAATGCTAATACCTAAAAGGTACCTACTTTGTTAGGGTTCCGTACTCAAAGGGTGCCAAACGGGACCCTATTACTCTCGCTACGCTGTCCGTCCGTCCATCCGTCCGTCTGTCTGTCACAGGGCTGTATCTTTTGAACGGTAATAGGTAGCTGGTTGAAATTTTCTGAGAATATGTGTTGCTATGACTACTACCACGATAAATACTAAAAATAAAATAAAGTCATATACAAGAAACCTCGAAAACTATGCATTTTTTTCAACGTTTTTGTTCCTGCTCTATCTTCAAAACGGTAGTACAGGCTCAAACTTAGTATGATTAATTATACTGAATACTGTGTAGTTTAGCAACAAATACTTAACCCTGCGTAAGAAAGAGTTGCATAAATTCATATTTCACGCACGGTGCTTTGATGTCTTTTGATGAACTCTCGTAAATTAAATCAGTTTCTATGGGGTATCAGGTCGATAGGTGGTACGGAACCCTTACTGCGTGAGTCCGACTTACACTTAGCCGGTTTTTTTTATTGCCGTCCTACAAAATCTCAGCTTGCAAAAACTTTTGCAAGCCGCCAACGTTTACTCGGCTGTTAACGACACTTGTGTTCCCAGTTATACCTTATCATTTTAACTTTGCTGTAGGACACTTTTTATTTGTCAGAAGTCTTAGACAAATTGAACATTGGTCAAGCTAAATTGAATTTTATGTTTCAACTCCAAGAGTTCATTTTAGATTTATTGTTTACAAGAGAATTGCCCGGCAGTAAATGGTAGCGGAAAGTAGGACAGTTTTGTTACTTGGTGGCTTGATGGTTTGTCTGAGAGTGTTTGTACTAGTCTTTGGTTGATTAGTTTGAGTCTCAGTTGATGTGTAATAATAAGATTGTTTACTGTAAGAAAACAAAAACTAAGATAGGAGTAGTTTAATAATAGTTTAAGTCCCGCTCGGAACGAGTTATCGTACGGACGCGTGAGGTCAATGACTTCAGAGAAAAAAAAAAATGACGTTGCTAAAGTGTAATTCGTGTAATATTGTGGTTAGCGAAGTACTCGCATTCATACAAAATAAAATTAATATTATGGATGAGGAAAGTCTACTCAAAGTTTGTAGCTCTGGCTTTTCTGGTGAAGATGTAGACAGTGCAAAAACGTTACTTTTCAAAT
This sequence comes from Asteroscopus sphinx, assembly GCA_949699075.1. Lineage (NCBI taxonomy): Eukaryota > Metazoa > Arthropoda > Insecta > Lepidoptera > Noctuidae > Asteroscopus > Asteroscopus sphinx. The sequence goes on along the minus strand of OX453018.1, from coordinate 9,831,934 downwards.
CGGTGAATACAACAATCAAGAAGATATCACGTAGAAAAGAAAACAAATTGTGTCGAGACCTGGAGGATATAATTTGTCTATTTAAGAACACAGACCCGGAAAGTATACCTATTTTTGTGGCAAAAGACTTGCAAAAGCTTCCCCCGTTGACGTTTGATCATGTCGACGTAACAAGGTTGTTAAAAGACATTATTATATTGCAATCTGAGATTAAAAATATTAAGGATGACTATGCAACAAAGGAACAACTTGAAGAAGTTAAAAAAGCCAGTAATAAGTCGTTAACATATGATTTTGAGCGCAATGTAAATAACAAAAGGCGCGGTGCATCTACCTTCAACTCTTTTAATAATTTAGTAGATAGCGGGCCGATGTGCATCTTGGGATCCTTGAATGAGGAAGAAAACAGCTGTGTGAATTCAGCAAGTAAACACAGTCCGTACCCAGTTGCACCCACGAGCAATAGTGTTAGTGCCGTCCCACTCACCAACAAACATAATACAACGCACATTGGAAGGCTCGAGGCGTCCTTGTCACTCGCGCATACAATGCCTGCGCCTGCGGAGGCGCAGAAACAGAAAGTCCCTATTTCACAAAATGCAGTGATTGCACCGTTAACTACGCAAACACACAATGAAGAGTGGCAGAAACCGAGCGATCATAATGAAGGTGGTTGGACGGTTGTACAATCACGCAAGAAACAGTCTCGTTTTGTGGGTAAAAAAGGAACTGCTAATGTTGATGTAACGACGAAATTTAAGGCCGCAGATATAAAAATCCCGTTTCTGTTGTACAATGTATCGAAAGATGTTAGTTCGGAGGATATAGCAAGTTATGTGAGGGAGAAAACACAGGTCGTCGTAGTTCCGGAGAGGATTGAAATGAAACACTCGAAAGAATACGATTCCTACAAGATTTCTATTCCAAAACATAAAATTGATTTATTTGACAATGATAACCTATGGCCGGAGGGCGTATTCTTTAGGCGATACTTTGTGTTTAAAACAAGAAGTACGCAAGGCAAGGAAAATAATAAGGCACAAAAATGATTCCTATCAATGAAAATCATTTAAAACGGGAGTGCAAGCTAATAAGCTTCAATTGTAAATCAATTAAAAGGTCGGCTGATTATGTAAGAGAGCTATGTCTAACTTCGGGTGTGATAGCACTGCAGGAGACCTGGCTACTCACGCATGATTTGGCGTACTTGAGCAGTATCTGTCCCGGTTTTGTTTCTACGGGCGTTTCGGCTATGGAGTCGTTAGAACCAGTATTACGTGGTCGACCTTATGGCGGAGTCGCATTGCTATGGAGGTCTAGCGCGTTTGATTTTGTTTCGGTGATAAAATGTAACAACCCAAGGTTAGCCGCAATTAAGGTGGTTATTGCGAACCGTGATATAATTATTTTTTCTGTGTATATGCCGGGTATGTAGTATTAATAATTTAAGTGAATATACGGAATGTTTGGCCGAAATTAATGCAATTGTGGAATGTAATAGTGTAGAAAATGTGTTTGTGTTGGGAGACTTCAACGCACACCCTGGTGAGTTATTCTGTAACGAATTATTAAAATTTTGTTCTGATTTTCAATTTACATGTGCAGATATTGATGTACTTGGTATAAACTCTGAAACTTATACGTACTTGAGTGACACCCATGGGTGCGTTAGATGGCTGGATCACTGCTTGGTCACTAGTGTTACCAAATGTTCAATTGTAAAAGTAAATGTTATAAATGATGTGTCATGGTCTGACCATTTTCCTTTAGAAATAACTTGTAACTTGAATGTATTAGTGCCTAAATATAACAGTAAAACAGTAGTGCCAAACAAAATTATTTGGGGGACTAGAAGTTCTGACCAAATACAACATTACTCTGAACTATGTCATAAAGCACTACGTGATATTGATTTTCCTAGTCAGTTTATGGAATGCGCTGATAAAATATGTACAAATAACAATCACAAATTACTGATTAATGTTATGTATAACCAGATTGTATCCGTTTTACAAGAGGCTGCTATTTCGAGTCATACCTTTATTAATAAAAAGCGATATGTAACTGGGTGGAACGAACATGTGAAAGAGGCCCATGCGATGGCACGCTCGGCTTTTCAGATATGGACTTTACATAGAAAACCTATGTCGGGACATGTTTATGATGACATGAAAATAACAAGGCGACAATTTAAAAATAAACTGAAATGGTGCCAGGACAATGAAAATCAGATTAAAATGGACAAGATTGCCAGTTTACATGATGAAAAAAAGTTTAGTTCTTTTTGGAAACACACCAACTCCTTAAATCCTAAGCCGAGCCTGCCAGCCAATGTGGATGGGTTATCACATAACAGTGATATAGCCAACATGTTTATGAACAACTTTAAGGTCGCTCCGCTTATTACAGACACATCTATGCGAGGCACTCGGACCCCGGGTGAAGGTGACTTGCACGTTAGGTTCTCGACCAAGGATATTCAAAGTGCGATAAAAAGTATGAAACGAGGTAGGTCTCCAGGGCACGATGGTCTGAGTGTTGAGCATTTGCGGTCTGCCGGTGTACATCTGCCCAGAGCACTGACCATGCTGTTTAATCTTTGCGTGGGTCACTCTTACTTGCCTGAAGACCTTGTAAAAACTGTCGTGGTTCCCATCATAAAAAACAAGACGGGAGACACCTCCGACAAAACTAATTATAGACCTATCTCGCTAGCTACGGTCATTGGCAAGGTGCTGGACAGCCTGCTTGAGAGGCAGCTAAAGATGCACATTAAACTGCACGACACGCAATTCGGTTTTAGAACTGGATTGTCTACTGAAAGTGCAATCCTGTGTCTCAAGCAGACTGTTCGATACTACACAGACAGGAAAACACCAGTATATGGCTGTTTTCTTGATCTGTCAAAAGCCTTTGACCTGGTATCTTATGATATTCTCTGGCAAAAATTGTCGGACGACACAGACCTGCCTGCTGAATTTATAGGAATTTTTAAACATTGGTACTTAAACCAAAAGAATTATGTCAGGTGCCGCCCACCTGCTGAATCTGTGTCGTTCGGGCTAGAATGTGGAGTGAGACAGGGTGGTTTAACCTCTCCCAGTCTGTTTAACTTATACGTGGATCGATTGATTGGTGAGCTGAGCAGCACCATGGTTGGTTGTTCTATTGACGGCAAAATGGTCAATAACATAAGTTACGCTGATGATATGGTGCTGCTCAGCCCATCAATTGGTGGTCTGAGGGAACTATTGGTCGTCTGTGAGAGATATGCGGAGGCTCATGGCTTGAGGTATAATGCCACCAAGAGTGAAATAATGCTTTTTAAAGTACGTAAAAACACACCACAAAATATTCCACCTATATTGTTACGCGGAACTCCGCTGAAGGTTGTCACTCAATTTAAATACCTCGGGCACGTGGTCACGGATTGTCTCACAGATGACCAAGATATTGATAGGGAGCGCAGGGCGTTGGCAGCCCGATGCAACATGCTTGCTCGCAGGTTTGCACGGTGCACTATGGAGGTAAAACTGACTCTTTTCAGAGCTTATTGTCAGTCGTTCTACTCCTGCAGCCTGTGGGTAAAGTACACGCAAAAGGCTTACAACGCTCTGCGCATTCAATATAATAATGCGCTGAGGATGTTGTTGGGGCTGCCTCGGTTTTGCAGTGCATCGGGCATGTTTGCTGAAGCGAGATTGGATGATTTCTACGCCATTATGCGCAAGCGATGTGCCTCGATGCTGAGGCGATTCCGGGGTAGTCCTAATAGTATTCTAGCCACACTGGCGGACAAAATTGATGGACCATTTATCAGGCACTGGGCAGGTATACATGTACGGAGAAACATGTATGTCCCTAATTAGGAAATTTTGTGTTTAATTATATTACTAACAATAGGTTAAGGTCATACTAACATTATATGGATCTGTGATCTGAAATAAAGATTTTATTATTATTATTATTATTAATCCAAAAAGCAGGGAGCATGTTTATTCAGGCCAATAAAAAAGGTAATAAAAATATACAAAAATGATGTTTGTATAATTTCAAAAATGACTAACTTCTCTGTACTAATGTTATTTTTTGTTACACATACAAATGCATGCTATGAAATACAAAAATCTGTAGAAGCCAAAACTTTTACATAAATAAAAGCTTTGCTTTGAAAGTGTAAAATAAATGCGGAGTCAAAAGGCAGAGAACGCCTATGGCGTTAAGACCGCCTTTGTACCTAGTTATGCATAAAATATTAAATAAATACAAGGGTACCTATGTATTAAGTATTTATAAAACCTTCATCCCCGAGATTCATAGGGTAATCATGACGTCTAAGTACTTCATCTACACAAAAAGGCAAGTACATAGCAGACACGTAAGCCATAAATAAGGAAACAAATCCATGACTTAAAATGATTCAAAAATCCGGAGATTCCAACCTCTCTATTTTTTCCAACAGTCATTTCCAGCCTTTCCAAGACTACGTCTTTTGAGCGTACGACTTGCAAATGAAATAAAAGACCGTGGATGTCGCTTCGCACGATGAATGGTTCCAGAATTAAGGATCTATAGATATGTAAATACTTCGAAACTTCGAAGGTGTCATTCCTTTCCAAACTTTAGCATTGAAATACGAAGAAACACTTTAAAAACTTTTTAAGTGCTTTACAGATTTCTTGTTTCGAGCCATGCGTTTTGTATTTTATAGTTATGTAGTTATTGAATGATTTAAAAGCATTATTTTATCTTAGAACTAAAAATTAAAATTTATAATAAATAATTGAAAAGTTTGCATGCCGTAAGATATAATTTATTAGGACTTATCGTTGTGTTTCCCTCCACTTTTAATTTCATGAACACAAAATAAATATGATTTGATTTGATAATTTGAAGTCCAGGATTATGTTTTTGAATTTCATGACATGACACAATATTGTTATGTCACAGATTGCTCTGTATAATTTAATTTAATTACCTGTTAAATGGGTGAAAGTTTGCATGCCGTAAGGTAGAATGTACTGGGACTTATTTATGTGTTTTCAACTTATGTATCTACCTACATTGTACGCAAATAAAGACGATTTGATTTGATTTTATTTTATTAATTATTATTTTTATTATTAATTTAGTTTTAATTTTATGGTGTGCAAACAATAAAGTATATGTACGGTGCACGTACATGAGTTTTAAATTACCTATAGATATCGCGTATCTGCACTTTGATCGCGACCTACATTTTAAAATTTCAATGACACATGGCGCAGCAAAGATATGCATTTAGATTAATTATTTAATTAGTGTTCAATTAGACGTGGTTTGGGTCGGACAACTTGCGTTTTTATTTAGACTCATACCCGTTGAGCATTGATTGACATTTCTGACAAATCTACATTGACAAACCCTTTAATAAATTGGTTGCACTCAACAGTATACTCTATTTCTATCTATCTATCTATCTGCTTTCTTCTCCTTGCCTTTTCCCAATTATATTGGGGTCGGCTTCTAGTCCAACCAAATACTGCTGAACATCAGTATTTTACACGGAGCGACTGCCATCAGACCCCCGCAACCCAGTTACTGGGTAATACGATTAATACCGACATCCTAAAGTTAGAACAGTTGTCATCATAGTTTAAGGATTCTCACTACCCGTAACGACTGCCATAGATATTCGTATGGCAACTGGGACCAGCTTAACGTGCTCTTAGAAGGACGTAATTGTCTCGATGTGGTCGAAACGGTCACCCATACCAGGACTGACCTCGCAGATCTTGCAATCCACACGAGAAAATAATAATAAATGTTTTGAGATTTTATGATTCTTAGTTTTACCATTTTGTGACAATACAAGTGTACGAGGCGAGAGTGGATGAGAGTTAGATGTGAAAGACCTCGACAAACTTACGGGAAACAAATCACGGGCATTCTTAAAAAAAAACAGGTTAAGAGTACTTTGAACCGATATGCATAGGAAGATTAATGAACGTAGATGAAGCAATTTTGAAATAGGTGTGTCATGATTGTAGCAAGAGGAAATAAAGTCCCTGCCTACCCCAATGAGAAGCACGTGATACTATATAGGTTTGATTATACGAATAAGGGATCAGGAACCACTGTTGGGTTATCTTACTTTCCCTTATCACTACCAGCCTATTACATAGACCAAAAATGCTCTATCAAAGGACAAAGAATCACTTGACTGCTTCCAATTATGAGGGCCAAAATTCCTCTGCTGAACCCGGAGTAAAAGCACCGTCACGCAAGATATTATCAATAAAGCCATCACACACGATGTCATCACAAAATTGAATAAATTTTCTCCAAAGGTTTAACACAAACTGAGCCATATTAAATTTTACGAAACAATGTAATATTAATGAATATGCAAACAAGTTTTCTAAGGGTTTTGTTTGATTAAAATTTTCTGTTCAGATATTAATAGCTTTAGGTCCTGCTCTTGTCGTTCCGGGGATTGTTATATTGTGGACGTATGTATGCATGTTTTTTTATCTATGGGATTCAAATTTGATGGCCATAATTAATCAACCAACTCTTCGAATTAACTTGATATATTATGCTATTGTTATTACTTTTCGTAGAACGGTTCGTTGATGGAAAAAAAATTATATAAGCAATCTTACCATGTCTTTTTGTGAAATACGAAATAAAAATACGAAATTAACTTTATCTAGGTGTTATAAGGATTTACTTATTTACTTTAAGTAGATTCCATTTTGTGTAAATTTTTATATAAGTATTTTTATTTGTCAGATTGTTATTTACATTTACTTTTTTCCTTCAACGAGCATCGCATAACTATAAAAACGGAAAATATATATAATATACGCCATATTGGTGATAATCGATACCGTTTAACCAAACAAAACCCAGTCCCGAGCTAGGAGTCAACACAGGTTGACTCCTAGTCAAAACAGGTTGACTCCTAGCTCGGGACTGGGTCTTGCTCTGTCTCCCACGTAAAATTCCAGATGTATTTGTCGCTCAATCTAGTACTTAAGTTGACCTGTACTCATACCTTTATAAATAAAATTTATGATTTATTTATGAAACTATCGTAAAGTTTATTATTATTTATCCAAGCTATCGCAAGTTTGTGGTAAAATAAAACTTTAATAGTTAACACGGTCTATAAAAGGCGTCAAATTCAGTGAACCGTTGGGTAAGCTTAGAAAATCTCTTTAAAAGAATTAGAAAATCTCAAGCTTGAACGCAAAGAGCACATTACATATATAAACACTTTGGAAAATAAAATAGAAAACCTTGAAAAGCAGTCTTGCTCGACTAAGGTGGAAATAAGAAACATTCCAAAACTACAAAATGAGTCGAAGGAAGATCTATGTAATGTTGTGAAAAAAATTGGCAACGCTCTCAGCCTACAATTACAAACCACTGATATTAAGGACATTTTCCGTCCATTCGCAAAACCTAACGTACTAAAGCCTATTGTTGTTGAATTCATATCCGTCCTTACAAAAGAAAGCGTCCTAAATTGTGTCAAAAAACTAACGCTGACGGAGAAGACTGAAAAATTAAACACTAGCCTAATCGGCCTAGATAGCCCCCAGAAGCCGATATTTGTCTCAGACTGCTTAACTCCAAAGGGCAGACGACTCTTTTTCCTTGCGCGCGACTTTGCCACCACCTATAAATACACCTACTGCTGGACTTCCTACGGCAAAATTTATCTACGTCAGAAAGAGGGAATGCCGCATATTCGGATTGATGAAGAACGTGATCTTAACAAACTTAAAGAGAAGTCCTTAGAGTGACTAAATTTCTATATGTATCTTCTGTTATCCTTGTATTCATAAGCTTAAGTTTTACCAAACAAAGCTTTTTATTATTATTGCATGTCAACTGTTTACAAAATATTTTATTAAATAAATCTATAGTCATCCATACAACTCTTAAATACTCCACACATATATACAGCTACTTAAACTGCTACTTAAATAATGACATAACACGACCTAAGGTGTTATGTCATTATTTTTTACGCTTAAAATATATACTAAAGCTCTATGATCAATATTTATAATTCACTTGATCCTCAGGGAAATAGCCCCATTCCTTTACATAAATCATCGCCTTAACTGTATAACTTATTTTGCTCAACCATCGTCTTTACATACCTTTGCCAATAAAAATATTAATCTGCTTATTTACATTATAATAACACTGTTATGTTCCCTTAAAATTGATCCTATGCTAAAATATACTAAGTTAAATGGATGACATAGCTACCGAAATAGATGAAATCTCGGTATCTGAATCTTATATCTGTGATGTCGAGGATTGCAGAGACCTGATTCCCAGCCCCAATGACTGTTTGACTGTTGTTACTCAAAATATATGTAGTATATCACGGAATTTCGATGGTTTTTCTGTGTTTCTCGCAAGATTGGGTCTTGAGTGTGATGTTATTGTACTGACGGAGTGCTGGTTATCATGTAACCCCATAATACCAAATCTAGATGGATACAATCAACATTCTTCAAAAAAATTTGTTAATCAAAACGAGGGAGTGACTGTTTTTCATAAAACAAGTCTTAATGTAGTCTGTGAAGAGCCGCCTTATCAAGACTGTAATTGCCTTATACTAAAAATTGGTCACGAAACTGCAATAGTAGCAATTTATAGATCACCGTCTTATAATAAAACTGATAATTTTATTTTAGCACTTAACAATACCTTAACTAAGCTCAGTGCCTTCAAAAATATCTGTATCATTGGAGATATTAATATCAATATTTGTCCTGAAAGTCAAGGCACTAAATCCTTGGAGTAATTGAATCTGTGCGCATATCACGGTATTCTACCTGCTCATGCCATACCTACGCGGAAAGGAAAAACATGTCTAGATCACGTGATGCTTAAAACTAAATTGCAAGCACGCACTTTTGTTCTACAATCTACAATAACTGATCATCAGGCTGTTTTGCTAAGTCTTCATCATAGGCAGGCAAGAACATATGCTCATGTTTCCTTCAATAAGTTAAACGTAGAAGGATTGAGATCTGACTTATTAAAAATAAATTGGCAACCAGTCTACTCTTCTACTAATGTGAATGTTGCGATGGAATATTTTATAAATTCTATTCAGCGTGAAATCTCAGCTAACTCCATAATTTTAAATTTATCGAAACGTAAGAAAATCCTCAAACTCTGGATAACTCCAGGTTTGGTGCGGTGCATTAGACACAGAGACAGATTACATAAAAAATCCCGAAAGACACCTGACAACCTTACACTTAAATTAATCTATAGTAGATACAGAAATTTCTGTAATAATTTATTGAAAAAAGTTAAAAGAAAATACGAAAAAAACTTATTGGATAAAGCAGGCAAGAATAATAAAAAAAATATGGGATGCTATAAAGGTAATCACAAACACGAAAAAACCTAAAAACTATGCCACAGAATTAATAGACACAGATTGCGAAAGGGAGTCCGTAGAGAACGTAAATGATTTCTTTGTCAGTATAGGAAAAAACCTTGCCAATAAATCAATAAACTGCACTAACTCAAATCACCTTGATCTCTCTGTGGTACATCAGAAATGTTTCCTAAATTCTTTTGGTCTATTAGACACATATGAGGCTGAAGTAGAGAGTATGATAATGGGTCTCAAAAATGTCTGCTCCATTGGATGGGACTCCATACCTAATAGCCTCCTTAAGGAAAATAAGCACATCCTTGTCCCCCCCTTAACACACATTTTCAAAGAATGTCTGGCGCAAGGAATATTCCCTATAGTTTTAAAGAAGTCAGTTGTGCACCCTATACATAAGTCCGTAGATAAAGACCGTGTCACCAACTATAGGCCTATCTCTATCCTGCCATCGATCTCCAAGCTCCTGGAACGTATTCTCAATAAAAGACTGACGAGCTACCTGGAAAAGAATAACCTTCTCTCAAACAACCAGTTTGGTTTCAGAGCTGGCAAATCTACTAACGATGCGGTCCATGAGCTTGTAGATTATGTGGTTAGGAATTTGGATGCGGGTCGAAAGACTATAGGTATATTTCTGGATCTGGCCAAAGCCTTCGACACGGTCTCCGTGCCACTGCTTTTACAAAAGCTTGATTGACTAGGCATTAGAGGAGATCAACACAAAATATTTAAAGACTATCTCTCTGACCGCACCCAATGTGTCAAAATAAACGAATTTATAAGTAGGGATTTACCGATCTCCTTTGGTGTACCACAGGGTAGTATTTTGGGGCCGAGTCTCTTCCTAGTTTATTTGAACGACTTATGCGAGGTAAAACTTACCGGTGGTAAAATTATATCCTACGCCGACGATACAGTACTATTGTTTTCTGCCGAGACATGGGAGGATGTTTATAAAAGTGCGCAATGTGGTTTTAATATTGTAACCCATTGGCTGCAGCAAAATATTCTGACTCTTAACTCAGCCAAAACTCAATACATCACCTTTTCCATGCGTAATTGTAACCCTTCTCCCCCACCTATTTCCATAATAGCACATAATTGTTGTAATAGTGACATCTGTTCTTGCCCTGCTTTAGTCAATACTATGAAAATAAAATACTTAGGAATATTAATAGACAATAACCTATCTTTCCGATTCCATGTAGAGTTGGTTACAACCAGGATAAAAAAACTCATATTCGTTTTCAAAAATTTAAGACATGTAGGTGATCCTAAACTAGTTAAGCAAGTCTACCTAGCACTTGGTCAATCGGTATTGGATTATTGTATTTCAGCATGGGGAGGTGCGGCAAAAACAATATTAAACCCCTTGGAAATTGCACAAAGAGCCGTACTGAAAGTCAGCACTTTTCGCCCGTATATGTTTCCAACATACTTGCTGTACCAATCTTGTGAAGTCCTCACAGTCCGCCAGCTGTTTGTATTGCACGTAGTCTTGAAGCAACATGTTAATATCAATTATGACATATGTTGCTATTTATCTAAGCGCAGACGTAATGCCATAACATGCAGTGATCTACCTACCTTTAAGCATACATATGTTAACAAATTTTACTGTTTTCTGGGCTCATTTTTGTATAATAAGGTCAATAAAACCATACCATAATTAACCATATATTCCTTAAATAGAAAGAAATGTAAATATAAGATCATTGAATATATCCAAAAGTTAAGCTACGATGAGACTGAAAACTTACTAGCCATAGTAAGGTAGCTTACCTCCTACTACACACCCTCCTACATACACTCACTCATTTTCCATTTTACACATAGGGAGGACAATGTTTGACTCGAACTTTTTATTTTATTCTTTTTATTGAATTCCAATTATTGCGTCGTTTATATTATAAATGCTTGTAAGGCTTGTATAGATAAACTAATTTATATTTAAGTGGCTTCAACATAGGGAAGAGCGCTGTTGTCTGAGAGACAGATATTTCTTATCTAGTTCAGACACAGATGTTTCTAATAAAATTATGGAATTAATGTAAATCGAATGTGTATGTATTTTTAAGTTGTATAATGTATATTTTTTGCACAATAAATTTATTTATTTATTAAAAAAAAAAAAAAAAAAAAAAAAAAAGATGCTAGTTATTTTAATTTTTATTCTGGGAATTAAAATGTCTTTCCTCTTAATTTCCGCCAGAGGAGCACCTGATTTATGAATGCAAGGCAGCGCAATCGATCGAGTATGCGTAAGTTTCAAACTTGCACTAAGCACCATTGGCAAAGGGTCCATATAAAACGATTCCCACCGGCTTCCCTTTAGGAATTGCTTAAATATAGATCAACGACATTTCAATACATTTTTTTTCTAAAGTATAAAAAAGAATGAAAAAAAAAAAAAAATAGTTTAATTGTTTTTTATTTTGTTAACTTGCGATTCGTCTTTTTTATTTTAGGATTCTTAGGTACCTACGGCTTCCCTTCTGAAAACATTCACCCTTCGCAACTTGTTTTATTATGAAACAAAACAATTTGAGAATTGAAGCGATTCGGAAACGCTATTCATCTTATCTTCTTAATATATATAAATCTCGTGTCACAATGTTTGTCCTCAATGGACTCCTAAACCACTTAACCGATTATAATAAAATTCGCACACCATGTGGAGTTCGATCCAACTTGAGAGATAGGATAGTTTAAATCTCAAATTATAGTCGCAATTTTAATTTATTGCTAATTATTTGTCTGTTATTATTTGACAGTCACAATTATCTGTTAACTCCAAATGATTCTAACAGATGTCGATACCTTTCGACTGGGTTGAGTAAGTAATGAATAGATGGCGCTGCTATGGTAAATCTACGAACGTGTCATATAAGCTACATTTTAACAGCATAATTACCACGTGTTGTTGACGCTATAAAGAGAGGTAAATTTGATCTCCAAAACTGATAGATGATAGATTTTAATTATATTTTTTGTGTAGGTACGTTCGAGTCCGGGTCCCTGCAGGGTTTGAATTAACAAATGGACCCGGTAAGTGGCGCTGCAGTCGTTGTGTCACCAAATTTGATTTGCTGAACAATTGATAACATGGGACGGGACATGGGACGGACGGGACAGGACATGTGACATGGGGGACGGGATATGGGACGGGACGGGACGGGACATGTGACATGGGGGACGGGACATGTGACATGGGGGACGGGATATGGGACGGGACGGGACGGGACATGTGACATGGGGGACGGGACATGTGACATGGGGGACGGGACATGTGACATGGGGGACGGGACATGGGACGGGACGGGACATGGGAAGGGACATGGGCCGGGACGGGACATGGGACATGAGACGGGACGGGACGGGACATGTGACATGGGGGACGGGACATGGGACGAGACGGGACTTGAGAAGGGACATGGGCCGGGACGGGACATGGTACATGAGACGGGACATTGGACATGGGACGGGATGGGACATTTAACATGGGACGGGACGGGACATGGGACGGGACTGGACATGGGGTGAGATAGTGGGATAGTGGGATAGTGACTGGACTGGACTGGACTGGACGGTCCGAATAAAAGGATGGATGGATGGATGGATGGAACTGGACTGGACTGGACTGAATTAACAGGATCCGTCACGTGGGTTAGCAGAATTTAACGCGAGTGAAGCCGCGAATATTTATTTCTTCTGTACATCTGATTGTCGCCTAACTCCTCCTAAACAGCTGAACCGATTTGGATGTATTTTTTTGTGAATATTTCAATGGTTTCCTGGATGGTGTGAAAACACAATTGGATCCGGTAGGTGGCCCTTCTGTCTGTATGTCACTGATCTTCTCCTAAATGGCAGGGACGATTTTAATTATATGTGGCGCTGCTTTTCCGGGCAGGACGACGCCTGCCGGGTCCGCTAGTAGTTCTTAAATTTTACATCGAGTGCTTTCCTACAACAAATGGCTCTCGGAAGATTTTTAATAAATTTCGCTTTGCGTTTCCGAATCCGTTCGGAAATGGTCGTTTTGTTTAATTTGCCGGTCAAAATTCATTTCGGAAATGGAAACTTTTTGATCGTTTGTTTGTTTGAATAATACCGCTGGTGACTAGTAAACGAAAGACTTTAAATCTGCCATCACTAGGCATTGTTCTAATAAACTTCTAACTTCAGCAAAGCAAAACTAAACACTAATTTAAGTTGAAACAGAATATTTCAATAGAATGGAGATGTTTATTAACTGCCAGATGCGACATCAAGTTCTAAACTAACTCGGTTATACTCGAGACTGGATTAGGAAAGTTGGCCATGTATTTGAGAAACTTTAGATAAACAGATTATATAAGCAGGTCCTAAAATATTCAAGAGAGTTCAGAGTTTTTTGCAAGGCTCGATACAATAATTCATTTGCCGATTATGACAGTGATCTAGGCCAGTATTATAAAATTAGTGGGAAATAATAGAAAAATATTATTTTTCTCAAGCATCCTTGGAAATTGGAACATATTTTTTTTTTTTTTTTTTTTTATGGTATAGGATGGCGAAACGAGCTAAAGGCCCACCTGATGTTAAGCGGTTACCTTTGCCCATGACAACTTCAATACCACCTAGGCTGTTGCCTAAATGGTACCGCAAGTCGGTTCGCCAAACTGAGACATGAAGATGGAAAGTCTCATGTGATTGTAATTACACCGGCACCCGTACCCTTCAGACCGAAACACAGCAATGCAAGCATCACTATTTGGCGGAGAAGTAGGCACGGTGGTAGTACTTCCCCGGACGAGCTCTTTCACAAAGGAGCTCTACTACTACTAAAACAACCAACAACAACCACAACAACATCTTTGACAACCATCATTGAGATAAATCGAAATTGCTGTGCTGGTCAAATACATGCGAGGAACGGCCAGCAATGCTAGTATGAAAATCCATATCTGTCCTGTTAGCGGCCAAATAAATTAATACGAAAACTCATATCTGTCGTGTAATTTAAAAATGGAACGAACTTTTTACTCCGAAAAATAGCAACCAAGGAGGTAAATTATAAAAGTTTTTATTTAAATTTCGAGCTGGCTTGCAAATAGAGCTGTTTAAAGTAAAAAAGAAACAAATTAACATATTGACGCGAAAAAAATTGGCTGGCCGCGGCAGTAATGTACTATATTTGACAACTCTTACCCTCAGTTTCTGGAAGGCTGATCAACGCAAAAATTTACTAATTGACTGTCAAATCTCAGGTCAAGCAATGTGATTGGTTGTTAACATTTTCGCCAGCCAATCACAGAAGCTGACATTAGATTTGACCATATATCAAATTGATCAGCCTTCCAGAAACTGGGGGTTAGACTGCCGAAACGTGGATTCAACCAAGGAATTTTAATCCTGTCTGGAACTGCGTCATTCAACAAGCTAAATACGATTCACACCACACCTATATAGCGGAGCGCATCGGTGCGGATGGTAGAAACGCACGCAGCCGGGCGCGACGGTGAGTATTCATAGATGTGTATACATATCGCATGCAAACATGAACTTTAATAGTTGAACAGACATTTAATATCCTTTACTGCCTAGGACCAAGCAGCATAGCATGAAAGCGGCAGCCTCTGCGACTGTAGGACCAAGTGGATCGTGTAGCTGCAGAGACTGCTGACATAGCATAAAAGCAAAATGTCACAAAACAAATTACTGCACTGTAAAGTGTCAATGGAGCGCGTCGGCGCGGACAGGCCATAGAGTTACCAAAGTTATACAAAGTCTTTGGGACAGGCAGGGATGACATTAGTCAGGTATAATAATTTTCCTATAATCATAGAAACCGTGGTAATAATCTGGGAATCTACATTGGTTCTAATCTGCATTATTCATGCTTAGAATCAGTTTTATGGAGTTTTCTCCATAGTACAGTTGATTCACTGTTACACACGTTGATCGCATATTTATGAAATTTTCTTTCCCAAAACTCAGATCAGATCGAAGTGATCACGTGATCACACCATCATTGTTAGTGAGTTTCATGTTCATTTTTTCATTCAAAATTTAACATACCTACATAAAAATTCAGACATACGGGACCCAAGTATGCAAATAGTAATTATCCAAAATAACCAGCATTTTTGCAAGGCCCACGTAACAATTAAATGTAGTAATTATTTACGAAAGAATTCAAAGTATCGCGGTACTGAAATAAACGGAAATAATTTTCTCTTCACTCAAAAATTTTACGAATGAAACCCCACTTTACGACTTCTGTTCCCTGTCTATAAAAAACGGAAACATTGCTTAAGATGTGAAAATCGCACCCGAAGCAAAGAAATTCACGGTTACTAAGGAATTTCGAAGATTAAGATGTGAACATAGCCGTCATTCGCTTAAAGAAAAAAGCTATCTATCAATCGGGATTTGAACGGCGACGGAAAGCGTTTTATTTCTCACGCGACGATAACGATGCGGTATTCCGAAAATGTAGGGACGTATCCGATTTGAGCTGACAAAGGAAAACTGGAAAAGTGTCTTCAGCAGTGTGGTTGTTACCGTAATTTGTCTTTTGTGTAGCAATAACGAGGTTCGTGTCTGTTGTGATCCGTTTGTATTTTGTTGGTGAGATACACATTGTTAGCAGTTGAAAGCTTGCCTGCTTGGTGAAGGAAAATTTTGATAGGAAACTAAACTCACCTGAAAGGACTCCCAACAGTTCTCGATAGTGTGTAGTTCTTGTAGAAATATACTGAAGGCTAATTCTCGTAATTAAAAATGTTTAAAATATAGTTCCAAACTAATCTCAACGCTTTAAATCTTAATATTCTCACAGGAGATGTTTCTGATTGCCGTTTATTGGTGACATAAGTGACCTAAGTGTCACAAGTAAATGGCAAACAGGAACATTTACTGTCAGTAGATTGAGATTTGCATTGAGATTGGTTTGGAACTACTTATACCTAGTTTGGCCATAAGTGGTCTGTTACAAATGAAAATGCATTTTTTAAATGAAGTAATGTAACGTTTATAAAACTTATATGTACATATTTATTGAGGTCTCAGCCATAAATAAAAAACAATTCTATTCGAAGTGGCACCCTTTGGCTTTGATACAGGCCTTTAATATTTCTGGCCACATCATCATCATCCTCCGAGCCTTTTCCCTATTATATTGAGGTCGGCTTCCAGTCTAGCCAAATACGGCTGAACATCAGTATTTTACGCGGAGCGACTGCCATCAGACCCCCGCAACCCAGTTACTAGGTAATACTGACATCCGGAGGTTAGACCAGTTGTCAGACTTTCAGGCTTCTGACTACCCGTAACGACTGCCATAGATATTCGTATGACAACCGGGACCGACAGCTTAACGTGCTCTCCGAGGCACGGAGGGGTCTCGATGTGTAACGAAACGGTCACCCATCCACAGACTGACCGTGGCAAGTGCAGCTTAACCTTGCAGATCGTACAATCCGCGCAGTCGTTGCTTCGCTACGAGCCCCTCTTTAATCTTTCTGGCCACGAATCTATGGATTTACGCACTGTTTTCATGGGAAATTTAGCCACTGTGCACTGCTTGCTCGAAAGATTTCTTAAGGTGTCGGAGTGGTGTCGTTTAGATCAGGCTATGTCCTCTAAGACTGACCATAATTTGTCCAAGAGGGATCTGGGCTGGACGAGGGCCAATCTTCAGTTCTTATAAAATCCGGAACAATTGCTTCGAGCCAGGTTTAGGTAGTTCGTGCCTTGTGACCAGGTGCAAAGTCTTACTGGAAAGTCCACGGTAAATTTTTTAAGTGTATCGCTGAGAGGTTTCACAACACAATACAAGACGGTCTTTTGATACACTTTGGCTGAAGTTTTCACTCCCTTTTCACAAAAATTAAGCTTTGTGACTCCTTGATAAGACACCTACCAGCCCACCACCATAACATGACTGATCCAGGTTGTTTTATTTTTTTGTGTTCGTAATTGTGAGGACAATGTAGAATTTTTTTTGAAAACAAAAACTGCACCCGTGTGAAACCGGGGCGGTTCGATAGTTTATAACAAAATTCAGTATCGAATAAGCAACAACTGATGGAAGTTGAAGAAACAGATAATGGAAAAGTACAGAAACTTATTCTCACTTAATAATTTTTAAATACCTACGTTCCAAAGAGTCCAGTGCTGTCGCAATTACTTTTAAAATGTAGATTTTCCATTTAGATACTGTAACTGAAAATTAATGGTTACTATATTTATTTCATGATAGTTCACACTATTAAGATTACGATAATGATTTCAGTGAATTCCCGTTTTAAGCGTAGAGCAGGAAAATACTTTTTAAAATATGTTTCTTGTATACATGTAGACTTTTTTATTTTTAGTATTTGCCGTGATAGAAGTCATAGCAATACATATTCGTTTAGTAAGGTCCCTGTGAAAGATAAATGGAAGGAAGGACGGACACAACAAGATGTAAGGCTACCTGTCCACTGGAGCGGAGAGAAGTGAAGCGGAGAAATATTAACTACGAGAATTGCACAAAAAAGCTTAGCGGAGCGGGGACATCAGTTTTGCGCAATTCTATTGGTTAAGGTTTCGCCGCTCGGCTTCACTCGGCTCCAGTGGATAAGAAGCCCAATAAGGTCCCGTTGGCACCCTTTAGCTACGGTACGGTAAAAACGTGCGACTTTATGCAGAGTACTTAATTTCATTTTAACAACTATTATTAAAAATACACCCATTCTCAGAAATGTAATTTAATTATAAATAATATTTGCAGACAGCAGTTCATTGACCATCTTAATATGCATCGCAAAAACTTCTAACAATGTTTTAAAATTAAACTTCATATAACTTGCTTAAAATTCTCCTTTGTCCTTACTTTGCTGGCTCAGCGCCCAAAAGAGGATCTTTGCCGCCAACGCCAAAAGCCACCTCTTGTCCCTATCTTACGCCACTTCTCATCAATTGGCTCTCTGGAGAGCCCTTATTTCCCTTCGCAATTTTAATAAATTAAATCGTTACGTTCCAGAGTCGTGTAAACACCATTTGACAGCTATACATAGTTGAATCCCTTCAACTGTCAACACTCAGGCTTCTTACATAAAGCCGATATTGTCATATTCAGAGTTTAACAAAGCTGTTTGGGAATGTTAAATAGCAAAATGTTTACAATCCTTTTGTGGAATACAAAGATTAAATCTGAGAGTGTTACCGTTTAAATACTTTTGATTTGTTGTGGGGACCACTTAAGTGATCTTATAAAATGGATAATTAGATTTTTATGAATTCTGAGTATGGTTTTTGAGTTAAGATAAGAGAGATAGTTAGATAATAGAGGTAAAAGGTCACAGACTCCGTTGGCTCGGTCACATGGAGAGAATGGGAGAAGATCGAGATGCAAAGAGAGCCTCCCAGTCAGTCGCTCCAGATATCGCTGGAGCGATTCAGTGGTAGACGATCTCCTGGAGATTTAAGCCAGTGATTGGCGAGATATTGTCAAGGAGTCGGCAAGTGGTGGTCTCTCTTTTCTTTTCCGGCGCTGAGCAAACGGAAGTATCTTTGAATCTCCTTTCCTTAAATAATATAGTTTTATTGTGTAAGATATCGTATTAAAGTAAGCTGAACCAGACAATTTTCAAGATATAAAAGTGACTTCCATCAAGAAAACAACTAGTCGGATGGTCAGATAACTTCTTTGAAATTCTAGCTAAGTAAATCTTAAGCTTAAACAAAACGAAACAAATGCAGTGTCACAGATTAGAACTTTGCCAAATGGGTATGCAAATTGAATCGTCAAGGTAAATAAGGACTGGACTGTGATAAGCTAAGCTAACACATGATATATGATCTGTTTTCCTTTAATAAGCCAAACTCGATTCAGCACGTAACACAATTGAATACTGTTCAATATTATGTACATATGAGTAGAATATAGTTACATATGAGCCCATGTATTGTTCAATCTGCAACGGACTGTCTCTCATAACCATCATGTCAGTCTTTAGACATCGAATCAATCAATCAATCAACTCAGCCTATCGCAGTCCACTGCTGGACATAGGCCTCTCCTAAGTTGCGCCACAACGCTCAGTCCTCTGCCTTCCGCATCCAGTCCCCCCCAGCCACGTTCTTTAGGTCGTCGGTCCACCTGGCAGGGGGGCGCCCTACGCTGCGTTTGCCGATATGCGGTCTCCACTCAAGGACTCGTCTGCTCCAACGGCCATCGGTCCTTCGACAGACATGGCCAGCCCACTGCCACTTCAGCTTACTGATCTTACAAGCTATGTCGGTCACTCCGGTTCTTCTCCGGATAATCTCGTTACGGATTTTATCCTTCAAAGAAACTCCAAGCATAGCTCGCTCCATAGCTCGCTGAGCGACTTTGAATTTGTGGACTAGCCCAACTGTCAGTGTCCAAATCTCGGCACCGTAAGTCATGACTGGCAGGACGCACTGGTTGAAGACCTTTGTCTTCAAACTTTGCGGTATAGGCGACGAGAAGACTCGGCGAAGTTTGCCAAATGCTGCCCAGCCCAGACGGATCCTTCTGTTGACTTCTTTCTCGAAGTTGTGTCTACCAAGCTGAATTGCCTGCCCTAGGTAGACGTATTCCGTTACAACTTCGAGTGCCGACCCTTCGACGAATATTGGCCTCGGCATGACATGCATATTGAACATGACTTTAGTCTTGTCCAGATTCATGCCGAGACCGACACGTCGAGAGGCTCCGTTTAAGCTGTGCAGCATTTCGCCCAGTTGTTCCAGCGACTCAGCCATTACAACGATGTCATCGGCAAAACGGAGATGTGAGATGTTCTCGCCGTTAACGTTGATACCCTGTCCAGTCCAGTCCAGCGTCTTGAAGACGTTCTCCAACGCTTTAGTGAACAATTTCGGGGATATTACATCCCCTTGCCTCACCCCTCTGCGCAGTTGGATTGGCTTCGTCTTTTGGTCCTGGAGCTAAACAGTCATGGTAGCAGCGTTGTATAGGCATCTTAGCATCTCTATATACCGCTCATCAAGGTGACATCGCTGAAGAGCATCCAGAACTGCCCAAGTTTCGATAGAGTCGAAGGCCTTCTCGTAGTCCACGAATGCCATACACAGCGGCTGATTGTACTCTTCAGTCTTCTGTATGATCTGCCGAACAGTATGGATGTGGTCTACGGTGCTGTAGCCTTTTCGAAACCCAGCTTGCTCTGGTGGCTGGAATTCGTCGAGTCTTCCGGCGAGACGATTCGTGATGACCCTCGAGAACAGCTTGTACACATGACTCAGGAGTGAGATGGGTCTGTAGTTCTTCAGAAGGGTTTATCCCCTTTTTTGAAGAACAGTACCACCGCACTCCCGCTCCATGCCTCCGGTGTAGAGCCTTGTTGAATGACGAACAAGACATCGAATGTGAACTGACAATCACAAGTCGGTTTCTGCGTATAGTAATGAATATTGCAAATGGATTCTTGTATGTCAGTTTGTTGTTCTTAAGGTGCATGCTACAGGGAAGCCCGCGAAATTCAACATTTCTTGCGTTTTTTGTTAATTGTAGCTGTATTTCGCGTTGTGTATAAATGGAAATATGATTCGCGGTAGTAATTTCAATATATCTACTGAATAATACTCATAAAAAATATTAACCTAGCTTTATAAGCCGTACGAGTTCGATTATATTAATTTACGATCAAATTATCGATTATCGAGTTTGTAGAGCTTATGAAGGAAGGTTTATATTTTTCATAAGAATTATTCAGTAGATATATTGTTATTACTATCGCAAATCGTATTTTATTGATATACAACTTAAAATAGAGCTACAATTAGCAAAAAACGCAAGAAATTTTGAATTTCGCGGGCTACCCTGTAGCATTCACCTTAACATATTATTAGATATGCAAAAGTCTCGTACTCTCGACATAATCCCTTAGTTTCATTTTCCAAAGCTCATGATTGCTCTACTATATGTAGCCTCTTTGTAGCCTAATGAATTAAAACACCCTGTCCTTAGATATAGTCAGTATGGTCATAGCAATTATTAAGTCCCTATTAATAACTAATTTTTTAACCGAGGGGCGCCCCCATCTGTTAAAAATTATTATTCGCTGAATACATAATTTATTGAAAATTGGGTTTTAAGAATTGAAGTAAGTACTGTAGTTTAATCAGAAACTAACCCTGTAAATTATGTTCGCTGTAGTTGTAGATAGAAAAAGTGCGAAAAACTGCCACTTTTGGCGCTTTTTTTTCTATCTATAACTACAGAGAACTATATTTCACAGACTTAATAGTTTCTGATTAAACTACAGTACCTTTATTTCAATTGGTGAAAATACATTTTCGATAAATCATGTACTCAGCTAGTAATAATTTTTTTACTGATGGGGGCGCCACTTAAATGTTAGTAGCGCCTCGCCTTAAGTACGTAGTACTATTATTTGTTCTGTGCCTTAAGCCAAAAAAACTCCGATGCTAATATATGCCGTAATAGATGGATACTTTTAAACTACAAACCGCGTGATGTATTCTATTTTAGTACTTAAACCTTAGAAAGGTAAAGCCCTCATTCCGTGAAGATTGAAACAGAACACAATATCTGCCAACGCAATCCCAGTAAAGAGATAAACTTTGAAAAGTAAGCAGTCACTTTGTTTGGCCCGCGTTCACCAAGTTTATGCGTTCAATATAGCGAAGGAGAATGTTTTACTAAAATATATCAGAAATAATATGCGAGAGGAGGATATTGCTGGATTTGTGGTCGTATTATTGTTTATTTAGGTGTTTATTTGCTCGTCATATTTTGTGGTCGTGATAAATTAAAAAGAAAAGTTGATCAACGCATAAATTTGCTTAATCAGCTGTCAAATGCAAGTGTTGTGATTGGTTGTTAGTATTTTTGCCAACCAGTCACAGCTGACATTATATTTGATAACAAATCAAACTGATCTGCCTTCCAAAAGCCGGGTGTCAGACTGTGATAGTTTTTTTAAATCTCGTATGATCTTGGGTTAGAAATGAAATAATAGGGTTCCTTTATGAAGATTTTGCAGCCAATACCTATTTTGTATTTTTTTTTTTTTTTCCCCGTGGGGAAATCCTCATGGACGCACTCCGCCCGGGGTAGGCGGAGCCAGTGTCGGACTCTTACCGACTAAAACCACCACGGTGTTCCTTCAACTACCTTAGCCGGGGGCGTGGGAACCCGTGAGTATTCACACAACCACCCCCGACAGGTCCCGGCCCGCCACAAGCAGGCGAGCCCCTTCTCCCCGTGCGGCCTAACGTTGGCCGCACCCTCCTAGGTGGCGCACACGGAACACTGCACGCCACCTCACCTCATGGGCCTTTACCAGCTGCGCCAACTACGCCGGCTGTGCCAGCTACGCCAGCTGCTGGTCGGGCAGCAGACTACTCCGAGTCTGCTGCTCGCAGGCCCTACCTCTGGTAATTTTTTATAGAGGTTTTCTTCCTCACGGTCCGGGCGGTGAAGCCAAGACCCTCGGTCCCAAGAGGCGCGAGAACACTACTCAGCGGGCACTCCTGGGGTTACGAGATCGACGGGGGCAGGGAAAGACAGTACCCCCGCTGCCTGCCCAGTGGCAGGGTGAGTGCACACCGGGCCCGCCCCTGCTCCTCCAATGTGCCCTCTGCTGATATCAGAGGGACACGTGGAGCAACTCCCTACTGGCCCAGAACGTGCCCCTCCCGCGCCAGAATATTCGCCACAGGCAATAAAATCCCCCGAAGGTTAATCCCTCGGCAGGATTTTATTGCCCGTGCCCAGGATGCACCGGCCAAACAACTGCCGATCCCTCCAGACGTCTCCAGAAGGACAAGCAGCCGTCAGGCACACGTGGAGGTTTTCTGGCCAGCACCCCTTGCAGCCAATACCTATGAGTCCTATAACTGTTATCGTGTTTCTCATAACTAATACTGCCTACAATAATGTTTGTATCGACAAATATTTAAATGTCCACTTACTTTGTAGGATTCCGTACATCAAAAGGAAAAAAAAGGGAATCCTTATAAGATCACTTTGTTGACCGTCTGTCTGTTTGTATGTCTGTCTGTTTGAATGCTAGAAACATGGTGGGCGTGATTGCGTATTTATGTGTTGGAGGCAGAAAACCGGCGACATGCGTTCCCATAGTAAAAGACAGTAGATAACATTTCTATTACCTTATCATTTAGATTTCTATGGTTGCCTCCTTAATTCCTTTTGTTCACACAACACCTTTTTGTCACAACAAAATAAATCTCCCATTATGCGGTGGACCCCATAAACATTACCGGGGCAATGAAAAACTAATTTAACGGCAACCCTAAACGCAAGGACGACAGTATAATTATTAATTAAATATGTTATATAAAGGCTGCTATATACATTTTTAATTAAGCTTACCCTCTTCCATAAAGGATTCCATAAAGGTTCTTTAGAGACATAATTACCGAATTATTTATTAAATGCCTTTACAAAAGACATTTTCTAGGTGCTTCCTCAACACAAGTGATAGGCATATTAAGCTTAAACATATTTGTATAGAAGCACATAATTTGAACTGGTTTAAGTAAATAATATATCCAGTAGTAGTTGAGCTCCTTGTGAAGGACGTCCGGGGCAGGACTACCACCGTACCTACTTCTGCCGCCAAACAGTGATGCTTGCATTGCTGTGTTCCGGTGTGAATGGTACGGGTGTAATTACAATCACATGAGACTTTCCATCTTCATTTCTCAGTTTGGCAAGCAGTTGGTTCCATTTAGCCAACAAGTAGTAGTAGAGCTCATTTGTGAAAGAGCTCGTCCGGGGAAGTACTACCACCATGCCTACTTCTCCGCCAAATAGTGGTGCTTGCATTGCTTTGTTTCGGTCTGAAGGGTACGGGTGCCGGTGAAATTACAATCACATGAGACTTTCCATCTTCATGTATCAGTTTGGCGAACCGACTTGCGGTACCATTTAGGTAACAGCCTAGGTGGTATTGAAGTTGTCATTGGCAAAGGTAACCGCTTAACATCAGGTGGGCCTTTAGCTCGTTTTGCCATCCTATACTATAAAAAAAAAAGTTAGGTTGTATAGCAGTTGTTAAATGCAAACATAGCCGCTTAGTATCAGGTAGGGCTTTAGCTCATTTCGCCATCCTATAATATAAAAAAACCAAGCAGACAAGAGTTAATGTGTAATTTAAATCAAGCGTAGTGAATACAATTTATATTGTTTGCGATTTTTTCTGCTTCTTACCGAGTTTGTGACTAGCCTTAGAATAATATTGTAGTTGATACTCTCTTACAGCCTAAAGAATTAAAACACCCTGCGCTTAGAAATTGCAAACATGGTATTTAATTAGTTGTATCAAACAAAAAATCTATTATCTGCTTAAAAGCAACGATACAAGAGTCCATTATACTCAAAACACATCTCGTTATTTTTCTTACGTTCTTGTTATCGATATTATTTTAGAATCAAAACAAATAACTACTAAACAATTTCTAATCAAAACTTAATCATCAGTTTCAAAAGCTTCCATTAATAAAAAATCACATTTTAATTCAATAGCCAACGCAACGCTCTGATAATCAAATTTAACCTTTTAAAGTAATTAACAACTTGAGTAAGACTATTTCAATTTAAAAGTTAATTACTCGCGACCAATAGCTCTGCTGCTCAAGTGTGAAAATTGCAATGAGTTTTATTACTTGTAGAAATAATTAATAATAAAAGGACACGCTGGCATTTGGACACTTTTGTCAGGAACTGGCGAGAAAATAAACTTGTAGGGAAGTATCAAATACCTTAGGAGACCTTACAAGCCTTAGGCGACCTTAGGGGACCTTTGCCCAGCAGTAGAACAGGACTTACAGGTTTTTTCCGGATAACATGCTGTTTTAACAAAGCTTGTTGTTTTACAATCATTGTACCATCGTTGACCGCACCATGACTTAACATAAGGAGAGGTGGTGGCCAAACGCAACGCCAATAAGAATTAAAACAAAACATTTTGTACTGTCAAATGGATGATTTCAAATAAAACATCTGTTATTTTGTTGCAGAACTTGGCCCTATTAATAATATTGATACTACTTGTGATAACATTTAACCACTAACATTTACATAACTTACTAGTTAACATTTTGTTAATGTGTTTGTGTACCCAGCTCACACAATTGAGTACTAGATTGTAATAACATTGAACAATTCAGTAATATTAGTGGTCGTAGTTGTAGTTGAAATCAAACATGCATTTAGCTAACAAATATCAGAATTGTTGGCATATGTAAATTAGTGGACGACATGTCTTTACGTAGGTCGTCGTTAGTGAATTCATGATCATTATTCGAGTATGTTGCTTTACCAAAAATAATAATTAATGCAATTATGTTCTAGCCAAATTGCTAAAGGAATGCATTAAGAGCCTCCATGAGTGACGATTTTAATTGCTCACAAAAACATTTTCGGGTGAACCTTTGAATTCTGCTGTACATTCAAGGGTAAATTTTTGATTAAATTGATAAGACTTGCCGCCAGGCGGCAGCTATCGCTTTCGCCCAAGGTATTCCTTTACCGTCCGCTGCCAGCAAACGCTATAGTGGTTAATATTTATGTTTTGAAAAGATACAACAACAATTTCTAAGTCTTTCAACAATATATTTTTATTGAGATGTGTCGATTTAGTTCGTCAAAACTTTTATCGCGAGTTCTCCGTTCAGGGCCTTAATTCTCGCGTTATAGAGATAAATGTCTAATTCGAGATAATCTCTAATTTTAAATCTCTACGAAAAATGTCGCCGGTAATATCAACCGCTACGTACCGCTCTTTGTATTTAGAGCACCAGGCGTAGACGTATCTCTAACGTGACATTCTGAGAATACGAAAATTTATCATCAATCGACATTGGCCATCTTGTTTCGACATTATGTCGAGTTCGAGATAATGTCTACGACGCGAGAATCACCACCCTGGGCGAACCACCTCTTTAGCTCATGTCGCCACTATAGAAAAAGAAGAAGCCAAATCTTTTTAGCTAGCGAAATTTAAAGCACAGTTTTGCCATGTGTTATCTCACAAATAATAAGATCCTGTCTGTCGTAAAACTATTCTATTAATTCCCGGGAAACCTCATGGAAGCATAAAAATAAATCTAATATCCCTTCGAAAACATCATCCATCATAATCTCGGTAAACAAAATCATCACTTATTCTTGGGACAGTTTGCTACCAGACTTCCTTCAACAAAGCTTGAATATACGAAAATGTACAGTCAACAAAACAAGTAGCTGCCTGTTTTGTAGATTCAAAATAAATTATCTCACGAGTTAATTGTATATCCAAACTAATCACATTACCTATTTATTTATATCGAAAAGTTTATCCACAGTAAATAAGTTTATAACAACACATGTTATTCCTGGCTAATTAAGTTTGTTTTTATGTTACATGATAAGGTTAAGTAAGTATATATAAGAGCGCTTCTCGCCGTTAAACCTAATAGTTTGGCGAGTGTATAATTCAACGAGTATACAGCCCAATAGACGTCTAATGTTGAATAAAATGCCACTAGCTATTGGCAGAATTTATTGCACGCATTTTTTTTTCTTTTTTTCAGCTGAGGCTTTTTACTGCAATCCGATTTACCCTACCAAGGCGGCTATTGGCTAATCACTAACGCGGCAGTTTTAACGGCTTATGTAAGTGGTCGAAAGTGATTTGAAGATTTCAAGTGACGAATAGTGGCGAACTAATTTAGTGAAATTTCATAGATGTGTTGCAGACATCGGTGACCTGTTATGAGGCGTCTATAGGCTGTATGGTCGTTGGTATAATTTAAAAAACACTAAATAAAATGTACCTATAAACTCAATTATAAACACTAAATTTTAATATCGTTTTGGTTATCAAAAATGTTTGGAAAATTATCGTTCATAAATCACTAGCAGCACGCGCGTTGCTTCGTTCGCGTAAAACACTGTTTAAGACGCTGACAACAGCGAAACACCCCAAATAGGCTTCTTTTAAAAAAATTTTTTGCTGTATCTATTCAGTTTGTGGCAGTGAAAAAAATATATGTTAATCTTAATCGTATTTTCTAAAACTTTATTGTGCCCAAAACACGTTTT
Source organism: Asteroscopus sphinx (assembly GCA_949699075.1). NCBI lineage: Eukaryota > Metazoa > Arthropoda > Insecta > Lepidoptera > Noctuidae > Asteroscopus > Asteroscopus sphinx. The sequence goes on along the minus strand of OX453018.1, from coordinate 9,804,422 downwards.
CTTGAAGTTTTCTCGATAGAAAAGAATTGTAAACTAACCTCTTAAAACATGCTTTAAAGCAAACAATCTCTATTATTTACCAAATATTATAAATAAAATTAAGAAAACATTTAAGAAAGACAATAATCTAAAACACTGTTGTTTCTGTTTTTCAAATAAGCTTTTAGTTTTTTATTTAAAAAATATATTGTTAATTTTCATTTAAGTTGGGCGACGCACCCGAGGTCCCTCCGCTCGTTGCCTCTCTTTCTTTTCTGTACAAAACGACAGTGACCGCAGAGGTCTGATTTTTTAGGTGTTGTCAGCGTCTTAATTAACACGCGTTAATTATTTTAACTCTTAGGGTAAGAATATATAAAATTCCTTTCTTATTACTTATTTACACCATAAAAGAAAGCTGCCCTCAAAATTTCATGTTTCTCTGTAGAATCAGCGGCTTAGGGTCTGCGTTGATCTCTCAGTCAGTCGGTCAAGACATTCCACTTTATATTTATAGAATTTTGAAACGACTGTTCGTACATCCAGCACATAATACATATCATACGAATGATGTTACCCCACTAAGATGTCACTCGTATGATATTTAAATTTCATGAGCATGTTTTGTTACTTGGACTCAGTTGTTACTGGTTATTTAATAAGGAGAGTCGCGGCTTTTGCATGAGATTCGGGCTATTCTGTGTGTTCGGAATTGTAAGCGTATTGTATTGTTTAATGCATCGGCACGTCGAAAATCTGCGGTCTGCTAAAAACGTTGGGCGTATAAATCACAATTGTATGAAAATAAAATAAAAACGAAACATTTTGACAACAGTGCGGTGTTCTTTTGCCTGGCCATTTCTCAGCTCTTTTAAGTCGCCTAGTCATCATCATCATTTCAGCCCAAAGATGTCCACTGCTGGACATAGGCCTCCCCGAGCATCGCCACAACGACCGGTCCTGCGCATTCCACATCAAAATTCCAGCGACCTTTACCAGGTCGTCGGTCCACCTTGTGAGGGGCCTACCCACGCTGCGCTTTCCAGTACGCGGTTGCAACTTCAGAACTTTACGGCCCCATCGGCTATCCGTTCTGCGAGCAATGTGCCCCACCTACTGGCACTTTAGTTTAGGGCCATGTCAGTTACTTTGTTCTTCTGCGAATCTTATAATCACCTAATACCTAGACAAGTCTTATTGATCAAGATTCAGGAGACTGAGAAAGAAACAAAAAATAAAGAAAAATGGTTTATTGTCCCAGTTAATGACGCGCAACATTAAAACAACAGTAATACAAAACACAAACAGGTAACAGGTGGGGTTACAAAGAAAGTCAAACAAAAAAACACATAGGTAAAATATAAAGAAAGACAAGATTATCAAAAAAATTATGGGAATGACATTAGTCATTCCCATATTTTTTTTCCTTTCCGCAGACATGAACTCTTACGTACAGTCCCACAAACTTATCTGACCAAGTGGCATTATTATTGACGACTGCACGATGCATTTTCATCACCAGGAGAGAAAAAAGAACGGGAAAGAATAACAGTTTGACAGATGTTTCAATATGGCGTCGTTAGTACCATTTTTTCTCACCGAGACAATTAAGTTGGCGGAATTATGAAATGGATCTTGTCACCAGCCCCATGAGTCTGAATAAAATTAATTTTAATAGGTTTTCTTCGAAATCCGGATTTGTACTAAACGGAAAGTAACTGCACTTACTTGTGTGGTGTGTTGTGTGTTCCAATATTTAACTATAATTTACTAATAACAAAAACATAACGACATTGGCTTCCAATTACACGAAAACACATCCCAACTGAAAAACACAATCGCGAGTACAGAAATAATTAACGCACATACATTTGTATGAGTAATCTAATGACAGGGAAAAACTATCATAACAGAAAATAAACGAAAAAGATTTGTACAAAGGACGTGATACGAAATAACAACAGCTAATTACTGTAAGAACTGATTCGGGCGATGATCGCGCGAGAATTGTGTACGTCAGCATGAGTTTCTTGACTGGATTACGGGAAATGTAACAGATATAGTTCATTACAAACTTAGTGTTTTAAAGTTTTAACCTATCAAAAAGAAAAATGTTAAAAAGAAGCCAAGTTCGGTAAATTCAAATTCAAATCACAATGTCAAAAATAAAATAAAAAATAAAACACAAATGTCAAAAAACTAAAAAAATAACGGTAAATATATCGATACAAGTCCATAAAACATTGCTTGTGATCAATAATGTAAATGTAGTGGTACAAAGGAAGTGCAAGATTATTGGTTTCGCCAATAAAAGAATTAAAACCTAAATGGGTGCCAAGTTCACCAGTACCGATTAGCTGGATACCCCCGGTCACCACGCATATATAGCACTGCATATCATACGCACAGCCGGCAATCGGAACGTCACTCCGTCAACGAGCGGCACCAATCATGCCACCGAACTTTTGAGCCGACCAATCATAACGCGCCGTGCGTCCCTCGGCCCCCACCATCATTTTACGACTATGTGTTCATGCAAAACTTTGTTCGGCGTCTCGAGACTTATTTGTCAGTGGCACTTCACCAATTTATTTTTCTGTTTGACAGTGAACTGAAACCAGTTACGCTTAAAACATAGGCACACAAGAAAACAAATATTTTTGTTGTAGCTACTTTGTTTTATTAAAAGCAACGTAAAAAAAAATACAAGATGATACTCTGATTGATTGAAAGATGCCAACCGTAAACCTGCTTATGTTACTCGGTATGAAAGCGAGCGTAAAAACAAGATAAACTTCAAACATGTTTAACTTCAAGACGTGTCGACATTTATGGTATGTTTTCCCCTTTTCCCCTAAAAAAGGTTATATTTATTATACATTTATGAAACGTCACTCTTCTTCCCTTGTGAACGTGAGGGGAAGTTTAAGTGATATGGAAGTATTCGTTTCAGTCACGTAAGGCATACGCTTGCTTTAAATAAGTTTGATACTGTAGACGTGATTTTGGTTATGAATTGAAAAGAATTTGGCAATAAAAAATCCTCTGCCTCCTGCATTATGTGAGTAAGGATAATACTAGGTAGTCAGTACTGTAGTGTGTGTCATACTTTCTCCCAATTCAACGAGTAATCCAAATAGTATATCTATCTGAAAGGGGTGAAGAGTAGATCTGGTATAGAATCTCTATACAAAATTTCTGCCCAAAATAAATTACTTGAAAAAAATATCCCTAATTTTTGATTTCATAAGTTTATTGAATTCAAAAAATAATAAAAAGTTAATTAATATTAACATTTAATTTCTCCTATGGTCCTTATATTTATGTAGATAAAGGATTTAAAACCTTTGCCGTATAATTTGTTATCATCCAAAGAAGCCGTGCACTTCATATGTATAACCCTTGCCATTACTTGTTATATAAGTAGGCGATAGCATGTAAGATGGCTTAATTAATATTACATAATATACAAAGGAGAAACACGTCTTTAATTGGTCATAGTACATCCTAAATTCCAGTAGTATTAATATTATAATAAGACAAAGTTGTACTAATTGTGAACACACATTTCGCTGACAGTAAAGTCTCATGTTCAGTGCTATATGTATGTAATCAATTGTAACACTTTTCTTAAAATTAAATAAATTATTATTATGTAACATAGAGTAGAAAAGAGTATAAATCATCAGGGCACGTCACAAAATAGCGACGGTAAGGCCCGTATTGGAGGAGTGGCTGGAGAGGTTCCATGGCGCCCTCACACCCCGGCTGATGCAGATACTCTCAGGACATGGATGCTTCAGGAAGTATCTGTATCGCATGGGCAGGGAGCCGACGCCCATATTTCATAACTTTGGGAGCTGCTTTGAGGACACGGCGCAGCACACACTGGCGGAGTGCCCAGCTTGGGTCACGCAGCGCCGTGACTTCATCGATGCAGTAGGCGGTAGTAATCTCTCTCTTCCAGCCATGGCTCTGTCTATAGTTGGAAGCGAGAGCGCTTGGGAAGTCATCGTCTTCTTCTGTAGGGAGGTGATGCTCACAAAGGAACCGGTGGAGAGGAAGCGAGAGATGACCACCTCCAGCCATCCTATGAGGGGGCCTGCGTGTGATGGACTTGGGGTAGCCCACCGCCTGAACAGTCAAGGCCTGTGACGGTAGCGCGTCGTATTCTGCGCGCGCCAGTAGGAAAAAGGGTGCCGTCGACGCTAGGCCGTACGGGGAGAAGGAGCTTGCCAACTAGTGGCAAGCCGGGACCTATCAGGGGTGAGTGGAGACTGCAGATCGTATCCCACGCCCCCGCGGTCCCGGCCAAAGGTTAGCAGAGGAGCACCGTGCCGTGGTGGTTTTAGTCCGTAAGAGTCCGACACTGGCTCTGTTACCCAAGTGGAATGCGTCCATAAGATTTCCTAACGTATAAAAGTAGTAAAAAACTCCGGTGCATTTCCTAATGTCGGGCACTATTGAAAGTTTTCTAACGGGAAAATCAATATAAAAGAATAAAAGCGAAGAAGTGGCGAGCGGAGTAAAAGAGTAGTTTCTAATGACGGTCTACAAAGTATGGTCTTGCTCGGCGGACGGGTTTGCAAAAAACATTACAACAGCTGATAGATAGCTGTTGTAGTGTTGACTCATCATTCTCTAGTAAAATGCGAACTAAAAACCATTTCAACTAGGTCATTTCCAACCTAATTTCTGGGCATAAAAAAGAAAAGAAAGAAACAGCACTATTACTCCATACTAACAGGGTTGGCAGAGAATACGTCATTTTGACGGAAAAATAGCTCAATTGAACCCGTCGACGAGATTCCAGACTGGATAAATAGCAATTCCAGAGACAATTTATCTTTGAAACGATCTCGGATGCGTATTGCTAAACGTCGTAATTTAATTGCTCTGTCTTTTAAAGTGAATTTGTTTATTGATTTGTATTCGGAATGGGGGGATTGTTGTTTTTGTTAGTTGGAAAGTTGAGGATGGAACAATGAGAAGTTAAATGGTTGTCGCGCTGTTTTATTCTTTTGGTTTACTGCGAGTTCAAATTTTTTGATTCTTGTAAAGAACAATTAATGAACGTAGATTGCTAGTTTTTAATTTTTTTAATTCTTCTTCTTCTTCTTGCGTGTTCACACTTTTTTAATAATATAATATTTGGCCACTTCTATGACGGTGATCGTAGCTTCATTTAGGTCGGCTCTTGTACAGTTGACAGGGCACAAGGGACAAGTAAGCAAATGGGCCATGGACTGAATGAGGGCCCCACAATCGCATTCAGTTTTTGAGGAGTCTCGAATTCCCCATTTGCACATTTTTTTTAAATAATACGCAGTTGCATTTTTAGATCTATGAATATTCCCCCCCCCCCCCCCCAATATGTTTTAACGACCAATAGTTCGGAAAAGATTAGAAAATTGATGATCTAATGAGTTCGAGAAATTGTTACACCTGTATTTGTCAAACAAAACAAATTTTGTTTGTTTATTTTTATTTTTATATATTAATGTAAAAATTCGTGCAACGAGTAGGCACAAGACAGAATTTATATTTATTAAAAATACAGAACTGATGTTAAATAATAAATGTTAGCTACACAGAAAACAATATTTAACCAAACTGGGGTGACAAAAATTTGGTAAGACGTTACTAAAGTTAACTTAATGTGACAACACTGTTTATATTTGAAGAAAAAAAATATTGTTTTGTATTCTCTCAGTTATGTAAACGAAAGTTCGGCTACATTTTTTTTTTTACGTTGTATCTAAATAATTTTAATTAAAAAAAACTTCTTGTAACAGAATAAGAATAAACACAAATTAAAGAAACCTTTTAACCACTAAATCAAGCTTAAAGTCCATCAGAGTAAATTCCAAAATAAAATAAACTCAGTCTTCGCTCTTTTATAAACAGTAGACAAATATTCTGTTCTCACCTTCAATAAATAATTATTCTTAACAAAAATATCTACTTAACGTTTCTTGTAGAGCGCTCCACAAAAGTTATTCCATTCCGAAATTCCTCTGCCGATCAAAAATGATAAAACTTTTGTTGAGTAATTAAAAGACAAACAACAGAATTCAGGAACTTTGTTAATTTATTAAAGACGGACCCTTAGTGAGACGGAGATTTTGTTAAAGACACCTTTTTGTTTGTAAAGCCAGTGGCGGTGTAGTAAAAGTTTGTCAGTAACCGGAAACCGGCTAAGTCAGTACCACCGCACACAACTGTGAAATAACAGACTTGTCAGCAGTTACAAAAAACTTTGCAAAATGCATTTTTTCGAATGCGATGTTCGGCCCTCGCCCTTTGGATCTATATAGACTTTTTATTATTTTTAGTATTTGCCATGGTAAAGTAATGCATATTCTGAGAAACAACCGGCTTTTATTACGGTTTATATTATAAATAAGGTAAGTGTACCAGTGATGGACGGTTTAAGGTCGATGGAGTAAGTTTAAAATTTCCAAAAAAAAAAGTTTCAATAAGATTCTTGCAACAGCTGCAGATAAAGTTGGTTATGGATGTTTAGCATCTAATAAGAATATACTGTTTTTATTTTAGTTACTTTTATGAACATAAAATTACGAAATAAAATTGGCTTTAAATGATCTAGTAATGGACAAGTCATATACCAATGATTGACGCCTAGTTATGGACAGTGGTCCGGTATTGGACACCTAGTAATGGACCCTTGATATACACAAATAAATAAAAATACTGTTATAAGTAGTTAGAAACAAATTTTATTTGTTGTTACGTCTTCTAAAAGCGTTTTTTACTGAACATAAAATAAAGTATATCTATAATAGGTAAATCACCATAAATCTTTGTTATAAATAAGTGTATTTCCTTGAAATGAGGTTAAAGTAACCAAACCACCGACATAGCGAATAACCATTTTACCAAAATGTTTTCTTCTTCTTTCGTCAATATTGACGATGGGCCCATAGAACATACTGCCAGACTCTTACCAGTGCACTTATTATGTATGGTTATTCGTGGTATGCCATAGTTTTTTGCTGCGGAACTCACGCTCTCTTCTTTTTTCACTGCTTCTAAAGCATTTTGCATTTGAAATGGTGTGTATTTTGTCACGAGCGCTATGACTGTAAGCAAAACTTGTTTGTAGTACCTATAGTAATGGAATGAACCAGTGATGGACACACCATTAATGAACACGTCTGTCCATTACTGGTAAACAACATTATAAAGTCATCGAAAAAGATATTTCATAGAACTCACGTTAAATCATAGAATCGACTAAAATCTTTAAAAAAATACACTGCCCTAGTAATCGACAATATGTCCACAACTGCGACATGTCATAAATTACACGTACCAGTTATGGACATAGCAAAAAAAGGCAAACCACGTTATTGTTTACAATATTTTCACATTATTTTGATTAGAAAAGAGTTTAATTGTGCCACAAACTTATTATTTATTCATTATCACTTTAATACATTCGACAAAAACACTCATCAGCTACTTACCTCGCTATCAAATTCACTAAGAAAACAATCACTGGAGAACACGCACTGTTTAAGTTTCCACCATCTTGAAACTATACAATTGACATACATCGACTGTCAATATTTTTACACTTAAATCCCTTTTGTCCGTGATAAAGGATTGCCAGGGAACAAAAGAGTTGTAAAATCCTTATTTTTTAAGAAGCAACAAAAAATGTTCATCACTGGTACGCCGTCCATTACCGGTGCACTTACCTTACGGTTTTTAATATTTCTCTCTTCACAAAGGTTGGCTTAATATAAATAAATACCTTACATATACGTGAAAAATTGGCGCGTATAAGCTCCTATAAGAGAGACTGGAGTCCGTACTAGGGAAACCTTGTGTTACGGATCACCAGGCCCTCACCCTGGTTTTAAATATGCTGTACATTATGCTGTCACATTATTGATAATAAGAAATAAAGTACTTAAGCAGAAAGAAGACTCTTGTTTTTTGGTTTTGCCGCAGTCGGGTAAGAAGATACAGCCCTAAATAGATGGGCTCCTGGTTAGTGGCGAGCCGGGACCTGCCGGGGATGGTTGGGCGAATACGGAAGTTTTCCGCAAGCCCCCGGCCAAGTTACGGGAACACCATGGTGGTTTTTAGTTCGTAAGAGTCCGACACTGACTCCGCCTTCCCCGGGCCCGGGCGAAGTGCGTCCATGAGGATTTTCCTCGCGAAAAACAGGCTTAGTAATAGGGTCACGTTGGCACCCTTTTAGTACAAATCCCTAAAAATTAAACGAGGCTTATACACCCACATTCTAAGTTGTTTTCTCAAACGTTTCTAAGCTCCACTCAACCTCACTCAATACAGTTCTCTCCGTGGTATTCAGTTGCAAAAAATCTCCGTCACTTGATAGTTTTCCTTACTCAAGGTGAGAAAGAACTCAAGGTATATTGCGTTATATATAACTTTTTTATTTTTTATTTTTTTTTCCGTGGGAAAAATCCTCATGGACGCACTCCGCCTGGGGTAGGCGGAGCCAGTGTCGGACTCTTACCGACTAAAAACCACCACGGTGTTCCTCTAACGACCCTTGGCGGGGGCGTGGGAAACTTTTACTCTCCCAACCATCCCCGGTAGGTCCCGGCTCGCCATTAGAAGGCGAACCCCTTCTCCCCGTGCGGTAGCCACATCGGCCACACCCTCCTCTTGACTGGCGCGCGCGGAACACTACGCGCCACCGTCACGGGCCTTGACTGGTCGGGCGGTGGGCCACCCCGAGTCTGCCACCCGCAGGCCCACATCTAGGGTGGCTGGAGGTCGGCATACGCCCTCCTGCGACGCCCAGGTCGTCTCCTGCGGATGTGGAGAGAGGTCAACGCCTCTCGAACCCTCTCCGCCGCCTCCTTAGCGAGCATTACATCCTCGCAGAAGGAGACGACGCCTTCCCAAGCGCTCTCGCTCCCGGCCATAGACAGAACCACGGCCGGAAGCGAGAGATCGCTGCGCCTACTGCAGTGATGAGGTCACGGCGCTGCGCGGCCCAAGCTGGGCACTCCGCCAGTGTGTGCTGCGCCGTGTCCTCTGGGCAGCTCCCGCAGTGATGACACTCGGGCGTCGGCTCCCGGCCTATGCGACACAGATACTTCCCGAAGCATCCGTGCCCCGAGAGTATATGGGTCAGCCGGTAGGTGTGGGCACCATGGCCCCTCTCCAGCCACTCCTCCATGACGGGCCTTACCGCCGCTATTGCGGTGTGCCCTGCGCTGGGTTGCGCAAGTCGCTCCTCCCATTCAGCCACTAGGATCTGGTGGACCTCGGTCCGATCAGGCGGGTCCTCACGCTGGTGGTACCTCAGCGCAAGGTCTCTCGCCTCCAGATCCCAGGGCATTGATCCGGCTAGAAGGCTCGCCGCCTCAAAGGAGATCGTACGATATCCCCGTATCACCCTGATAGCCATCGCACGCTGCGGCCTACGCAGCAGTGCAACGTTGCAAGGCGTCAGGGTGTCCGCCCACACTGGGGCCCCATAAAGGGCCATGGACCGTACGATCCCCACGTAGAGCCTCCGGCAGGAGGCATTGGGCCCTCCCAGGTTTGGCAGCAGCCGCGATAACGCGGCCGCGGCCTCTAAAGGCTCATATTGAACTATGCAGACTCAACTCGAGTGGTGGCGTGTGCTCGTGACCACGGCCAATGCAACTTGACCGAAACGTCGAGGTTAGTCAAAATGTTTGTTATATTTTGATTTAATTGTGCGCGACAAGTCCCGTAAACATAGTTCAATGTGAGTGAAATTCGCGAAAGTTTAAAAACTTCAACCTTAAGGCTTGCTAAAGACTGGAAAAGTGTCATTTGCGACGTGATTATTGTTGTTCCTATTCTGAAAAAAACCGACTTCAAAAGGAATGAAATATTTTTTGTGAAACCGTTTATGAAGTAGGTGCCTTTAATTTGGTTTTATCTAAGAAAAAATTGGCACCGACTTCCAAAATTGTTTCACAAAAACTATTTTATTCTTTTTGAAGTAGTTTTTTACTTTTGTTTAAGTTTATTTTATTTTTAGTGGCACTAATAATAGAAAGACAAGCGATTACTGCAATCTCCGATGATTTTCTGTCATCCATTGAAGAGTTCCCTCCTTTATCTCCGAAGATCTTCATCAGATTTTCACCAAATGATACTTTCTGAATGCAAATGTTTGATTTATTGATGAAAATACCAAAAGCGCCATATGTCGGTATGCCTATAATATTTGAGGAGTTCCCTCAATTCCACATGGATCCCATTATTTATTACAACTAGATTTTGATAAGAATGGCAACAATCAGGAAGTATGTAAATAAGAAAATTATTTTCCAAATCAGTTGAAAAATAACGGAGTCCTGAGGTAAAAAATATTTAAAAAAAAACGAATTGAGACCCTCCTCCTTTTTTTGAAGTCGGTTATAAATGAATGGTTTCTGCAACCATTTGCCAGGCGTGGAGTTTTAAGTCAATATTATCTTAAATCATTGTCGAAAATTTTTTTGATCGTTCGAATCGATCAAATTTTTGTGTAGCGGTAGATGCTTACAGTGTAATAAAAGATGAAAAATTATGATACCGAAACATAATGATACCTAGAATTTTATGAAAACCAACCGTATCGAGTCTAGGCGTCTAGCGAACGTTATCATCTAATCCATCAACAAAAAAAAGACTCGCCTCTATTCCGACAACAATAATTTATCAAGACAACAACAGTGTCAACAATAGTGTCTTAACAACACAGTATCTCTAATATGATATCGTGGATCAAAAAATTCAATTATTGTGGCCGTCAGTGTTGTTAACCCTACTAGAATGAAAAACACACAGTGGCGACATTTTGAAAAATCATAAGAAAGTCTTAAACAGACATACGTACATACGTAGGCAGACGTACGGACGGACATGCCAAAACTATAAGGAGATTTTTTTTTACTACGGATCACTTAAAAACAGGAGAATGCTGTTAAATACAAGATGTTATTGAAATAACTGAAGGACTCTTAAAGGGTCATTGTTTCATCAGTATCAACAACTTTTAGTATAGGACCAACCCTGAAACCGTGATAAAAAAATCTGCTGTTTCCTACATTTTTGTTCTAATAAATCGGCAAAATGTAGAGAACGGGTGTTTCTTTCGTAATTTCAGGTTTGGTCTCATAGTAAAAGTTGTTCATACTGATGAGTACAATGACCCCTTAAGAGATATTCAGTTATTTCAATAACACGTTGTATATTTTTTTAACTGTTTTATAACTTTAGTTTTTTTGTCCCCCTAAGTTCTTAGACTGCCTCGTTAGTCTAGTGGTTGCAAGCGCGACTGGTGAGCGTGGGGTCCTGGGTTCGATTCCCGGGTCGAGCAAAGTGTCATTGGGTTTTTTAATTAGGAAATTCTCAGTAGCAGCCCGGAGTCTGGATTTGTGCCCGGTCAATGGCAATAGGCTCGCCCTCTATTACATGGGTCTATAACATAACTGGCGAAACGTGGGTGTGCTATTACACCTCTGCCTACCCCTTCGGGGAAATACAGGCGTGATGATGTTATGTTAAGTTCTTCTTTCTGTATCATTTTGTCCAGGTTCTCTTGAAAAGTTAAGTAAAATAACCTAAAGCAAACTCATAACTAATTATTCTAAGAAATTAATTCAAAGTCGGTTATAATACAAAAATAGTAACAAAACAAGGATGACATTAAAGAACAGCAAATCTACTGATAATATAGTAGAGTTGGCAGCACTAGTGGCCGTCGCCTTAGAGCTTTGTTATCATTCATTTTGTTCAGGTGACATTTTGACAATTTTGCAGGATGATAAACAGCTCATACAATCTAGGTTTTTTTTTATGAATAACTTTAAGATGTTCCTACCCAATATTGGACTTTTCATGGCAAATAAATTATAAAATATGTCCATGTATTGTAGTAATAAAAAACTTTAAGGGTCGTAAATACAATAAATTTTATCGGTAAAACATCCCACTTGTGCGGTACAATCCCAACACCTCCAAAGATAGAGCAATTCTAGTATTTCACTTAGCTACTATTTCACTTAGCTTTTTCGTTAACTTCTTTGGCCATTTTATAACACGAAAATAATAAATCTTCATAAAACAAACAATTAGTTATATAAATCTCTAAAACCTTCGTTGTGGTGTGCACTTAAAGAAAACATTTAAATGAAGTAAGAGTAGGAATTTCAATTTATTTCTACCGTGAAGAAATACCTGCTTAATTAAGGACCGGCTTGAATTCCCTTACGTAAAATTTTACATTTTCTTCATAAGTACTTCAGTTCTAAGTATTTAGAATTAATTAAAAACAACATTCCCGTAAGTACCTACCCAAAATTTGTCGGAAGCATTGGTTTTAGAGAAAATAATAACAAATAAAAACTTTTTGTCTTTTTTGTCTTTCTGAAAAACGGTTTCACGTTAAAATATGTTATTTTATTATTTTATTAAGAGCCTGTACAGTCCCATTGCAGGGCAAAGGCCTCCCCACCCTCCCTTCACCTCTCCCTGTCTGTGGCTAATAAGGACCAGTCTTTTTAAAATATATTACCTAAGGATAATTTCAGTTATATCCTGGACTTAAACAACAAGTACCAAAACTTATAATTTTTAGTAATTAAGAAAAACATTTTCTCTCTAACACTTTCTGGTCAGTCCTTGAACTCTGCTGTACATTCAAGGGTCAATATTTAACAAAAAATAAGATTTATGTTTGGAAAAGATACGCATAATACCAATTTCGCAGTCTACCTTTTTTTTATTTGAGAAAAATGTATCGATTTAGTTCGTCAAAACGTTTATCGTGAGGTCTCCGTTTGGGGCGAACTACCAGTATATATACAAAAGAATATCTTTTTTGCAAAACTCATGTGGAAAAACTTAATTGATTCGGGGTTCTGAAAGCCAAGATAGGTTCAACCGTTTTCTGTCCCATAAAATAAATCTCTGTCTATTCGACAGTTTTTTGGGCTTACAATGACATGTCGTTTGTGTCGACCATGCTGACCTATTTAAAATTATATGACTTTGAACAGAAGGTCCAAATTGAAATATTCGTCTGTCTTTGTATCAATTCACTAATGTATTTTTCTCCCACTTGCTCGGAAATTGGTTCATTATTCAAAAAAAGAATACATTAATCGGCTGTTTTCCGTACGCAACGAAATAACAGGCCAGTAATATCCAACACGACAATAACAGAAATTGCTGGACAGTTTTTATTTTTTAAATTATGCTAGCGAGGTTTTTGAGTACACTTACATAAATTGGGTGGTTTTAGGTACAAAATACGTATCATTATAAAGGCTGAATGCCTTTTTTTTTTCGTAACTTTGAAAATAGAACAAGAACCATGCGCGAAAAAATGGGCGTGAATGAGAATTAGATACTGTTGAATTAATTTTTGTATTGATTCCTCGCAAATGAGAGTAAAGTACTATACAAGTCTCTGCTGAAATAGCAATTAACGACCTCGTTTAGTACTCAGTTTCACCTCGTACTTCCAATATTACTCGGCCATCAATTGCTTCAGTTCAAGCCTCGACAGTAATGTACTATTATTCGTACATTTACAGACGTAGAAAAATAATTGTAAGCAGCTATATCGAAAAAAAAAAATGTAAGACATGCTTAGATAAAGACATGTTTAGATACTTCATGAACTGTCTTCATCGAGAAATATTTGATTGAACTATGGATAAAAAGCAGTGATAGTGAAAAGCTTTTAACAAATAAATTAGTGTCGTCATTATCTTTTACTTACTAGGTACATAAAAATCTAAAAGATAACCTTAAAATAATTTAGAGAGCGAGCCTAAAAGCCATTAGAACAAGGTGGTGCCATATCTCTCTAACAACGATAATAAAGTGCCATCGTTTTAATTCTCGTTTTAAGGCCTAAGATTTATGTTTAATTATAATTAGAAAGTGGAGCTTTCATCTATCTTCACGCTTTTATTCCTTAATGGAGAGGGGGGAAGTCCAGGTACACTATATTTTCAGACCGTTTATGACTCTCTGTTGAAATAGGTAAAAGCTAAAAGACTAATATTCACTGTCGACATGGCATAAACAATTAACGTCAATGTCATCATTTAAATATCTGTCACTCTCTCTCAATGCTGTTTTATGTAATGGCGTGTGATTTTTTGTTTTTCGTATAAATATATGTTAATATCAATTACCATCGTTTAATTTATTACTTTAATCTAACACTCTCAATGGCTCAAAATATAGAACTTGCGCTAAAAAAATTAACCGAGCGACTTAAATAAATCAGTGCTTTCATAACTCGCTGTCGCAGCTGCAGTGCTGAATCACTGACGACTAGCTATTTATTCATCAGACGAGAATACAAAATCAATTCCACAATTTAAATCTCTCTTGAATTTATTATTTGCATATACAATAACTTTCCGCGATCCGCAATAACATCTACCACTCCCGCAAAATAAAATACAGATAATTAATATTCATGAATCACAAACCGCAGACAATACAATATAATATCCCGCTATGAACCTGAATAAACATACAACGATATCAAAAACCTACTTAATTAGCCGAAATAATCCAATAATATTAGCTTTGAGTTCACTGAAACAAAAATTAATTAATAAAATTCAGGAACGGAAAATCGCATTGGAAAATCCGCGTGTAATTTTGGAGGCAACTCGTCTACATCGCCAGGGGAACCCTATATAAAATTACGCAAAAAATGGTCCATATCAGCGTGGGAGATAAAGTGGTGTGTCTATACGGGTAATGGAAAAATGCCGATTCAGTTTTATGAAACGTCAGCGGCAAAAGATGGCGGAATTATAATGTCGATTCTAGATTGTTATCTGCGAAATGATTGGACGTTTTTGACGGATAATTTCGATTTTACTGTGGTTTATGCCAATGTCAATAGATGCATGCTATCATTGTTTAAAAACTAATTAATTAATTTATGGCACTGATTTATCCCTCTAATTGGAGAGTGGAAGTCAATGGAAATCATTCTGTGTGAAGATCTATTTAGCTGCATCTAGCAACACTCATGGAACAATTTCCAGCATACTATTATTTTAACAAAAGATTTTGTCACCCTGTGGTAACGAAAATTCACGACTGTGAGGGAAAAGCTATTAGCATAAAGACCATTCTCTCTAACTGCTAGAAAACGGCATCGATCTTCGACAGTAGATAGGTACCTACAGATTCATCTATAAACTTACTCGCCTGCCTGCCCTAGGTAGACGTATTCCGTTACAACTTCGAGTGCCGACCCTTCGACGAATATTGGCCTCGGCATGACATGCATGTTGAACATGACATCTATAATCATTATATCTCCCATAGAACCACGCTATCACCACATACTGTTCTCCCCAGGGTGACTTAATAGTAGCCTTGAAATCCTCCACTCTTAGCTTCCACGATCCCGAAATATGGTGACAGGAGATACGGTGTTTCGCCCTATCTGGGATTGGCGCCAGTGCCTCCGTCTCCGAGCGCAATCGCCTTCCTCTGGAGTATGACAGTCTCGCAGAAGGAATTCACGGCCCTCCAAGCCGTTGAATCTGCCCGCATAGCTGACAATTTCAATTTTTTTTATTTATTTATTTGTTATTGGTAACTTCACAGCTTACAATATTTTATTCAATAAATTAGTCTAGACATTACGCCAATTACGAAGCACACAACTAATTAAATTCACAAACCTATGCAGAGAGCCTCTTGGGCATTTATACAATATCTAGTTAATATTGGTAGTGTGAGTGTGTGTGTACTGGAAGAGTGTGAAAAATGTGTGTGGTGAGGTGATGGGTAGTGAGGTATACGTGAGAGTCGTGTAATTTCGGGCACTAAGCGGAGTTGACCTGTGATAACGTTTGAAGGATTTGTTTTTTCCACGTTATTTTTGAGGCGTTAAAGGGGTCTAGCGATGAAAATTTGTTATTATACAATGCTGGAATACGAATGAATGGTGACATCTTTAGGTAATTAGAAGAGGCCGAAGGGACTGCTAATAATGGGGTGTGTCTGGTGCGTGTACGCGGTACATTAAAATTTATTCTACTGAGTAGATGAGGGCAGTCAAACTTGTTACTAAGAATGTCATGTAGTAACATCAAATCGTTAATATTACCTACCTTTCTTTAATTAACAAAACTAACTCTCCAAGTTATGATTATCATTTAACAAATAACCAACAACAATAACCTTAATAAAATTCTAGTCTCAAAACTTGACTAGTTGATTCTACAGAGTTCAAGTCAAACACATGTTCTGAAACTCTTGATCTCATTGTATCAGTACAATAGCATTACTGGCGTTAACTTCTGTTAAAACAACTGTAACTTTTGCTAACAGACTTAACTTCATGCACCTGGTCTGTTATTGGTTCCCAAATGACTAGTTTGTTTTGCAGTTAGTATGCGAAATAAAAGGCTATATTGTTTTTTTAAATTATATGATGGAAAAAAGAGCTAAAGGCCCACCTGATGTAAATAAGCTGTTCCAAAAAAATCAGCCGTTCCTTTTTGTTTATTAATGTGTTTTTTTTTAATAAATATTTTTGGGACATTTTACACAGCATCATCTAGTCCGAAACTAAGCAAAGCTTGTACTATGGGTACTAGACAATGGATAAAATACTTGTATATTTTTTTGTTGTAAATACCCTACTTATAATACATAAGAAACACCCAGACTAACACAAACACTTCTGTCATCACATAAAAATGTAAAAAAAATGTTTCGAACATTATAAATATTAAAATATCTAAATAAAATGTGTTGTGTGTACATAAATAAATAAATAAATAAATAAAATATCTAAATAATAAGCAACAACATTTGTAATTATCTGTAATAATTGAGAAAGTGAATTTAAAATCACATTTATTGGCACAGTTCTTTGACCTAACGATCTATGCCACAAAAAACATTCAAAATGAATAAAATTAAAATAATTTCCTGTGGCTACACTATTAACTGGATTTGATTGATTTTTTATAGTGTACAGTTAGAGAACGTGATACATTGGTTTTATTTAATGTCGTACTGTCGTCTCCACTTCGTATATATAATAAAAAAGTTAATTTAAAAATCTAAAAAACCCGACTGCGTATAAAAATAACTGAAAATGGCCAATGGAAGGTGCAATTATGTTGTGTATAAATTTTAAATAATAAAAAATACCTCTCATTCAAATATCAAAAGAGGGAGGACTGTAAGATGAAATCCTGTACTATGTAATTTAAATAAACAGCATTTTAATAATTATGTTAGTAACTTATCCTGTTTGCTATAACTTTATCAGCATTTATTGCGTATTTGTACCTATTCGTGTAGCTCATCGACCATACAGCCCAATAGACGCCTAATGTTGAATATAAAGCGTACAATAAATTCTGCTACTAGTTGAGGCGGGGTACTGCAATCTGATTGGGCTTAACAAGGCGGCTATTGGCTAATAACTAACGTGATAGTTTTGACGGCTCATGTAAGTGGTCGAAACTGATTTGAAGATTTCAAGTGGCTAATGTTAGTGAAATTTCATAGATGTGTGACAGACATCGGTCACCTATTATGAGGCGTCTATGGGGTGGTATAATCGATGGCACAGAAATAGATAGAATGGCCAAGTGGGCAGGGCGCGCGTGCCAACACTCTGCACCATAGTGCAGCGCATTTCAAAGCCTTTCTCAGTGCGCCTAATGACTTGTTTCTATAAATACTGTAACAAAAACCCGCAAAAATGCCTTATTGTGCTGTTTCTAACTGCAGAAATAAAAGCTGTACAGTACTCTTGATTAAAATATTTTTTTTTAAATTAATGACGTCAATATGGGAGGCGTAGTTTTTCGAAAGTTGCCACGCATGAATCGCAAGTAAAATTGTGATTACAACCATTCTATCTATTTCTGTGGTTGATGGTGTGGCTTGACGATTCGTTAGGCAAAGTGACTCAGAGTTTGACTTCCTGAGCTAGCTAGCTTGTAGGTTTGAATCCCGTACGAAACTAATATTGCTCAACATAGTCATCAACTCATCACACACTTGTTCCGAGTATCATCAGTTGTTAGGTATTTGTACAGTCAAGCGCATAAGAAGTTAATAAAACCAGTTTAACTTTAAATAAAGTTTGTCTTGTATGAAACTTACATACTAAGCTAGGTCCGCTAATACTGTACATGTGGGATTAGTGTCTGTTAACGCAGCAACAGTACAAAATCTTAGTATGGGCATAGAACAAATAATAGTATAGTAAAAGCCCCAGTTACCGACAGTGCCCCATTGTTTGACAAAAAAACTACCAACTTCAGAAAATAAGAGCAAAATTATATTTTTTTATACGGTTGAATATTATTTAATAAACATTGAACTGTTACGTAGTGCATCACAAGTACATAAAAATCATCACGTACCAATGTACCTATTTAAAGAAATACTTGTGATCTTCCCTTAATGTGTTGATGATTGGGGATAGATAGATAGATAGAATATATTTTATTGTACACCATGAAAATAGTAGTAAACAGGAACAATGTATAAATTATGGGTACATGGGCGGTCTTATCGGTAAAAGCGATATCTTCCAGACAACCTTTGGATGGACAAAGAAGACGTAAGATCTAGATAATGGGGGCAGTCCGTGGCGTACTACTATATAAAAGATGTTACGTTAGTAGGTATGGGACAAGTCTTGGACACCACAATGGCAAGAAAACAGCAGTTTAAGGATTACACCGTCATTTATACCCATTATCAGAGTAAACACTTAAAACATAACTTATATTTCTCTACGTCACAAATATTGCAACACTCACCCGATGGGTAACGCCTCTGTGATAAGCCTGGTTCAAACTACATCAGAGTACATGTTATTGGTTTTTAATCGATTTGCAAAATAATATCGCCATAATTCGCGATTACATTTAACTAAAGGAAGAAATAAGTCGATTGCTATCGTTTGTAAGTTCGTTAAAACGGTTTGAATTTCAATTTTCAGAGCCGTAAGCGTGCTCCATATCAAAGTGGATAGCATTATGACGTCACTCAAAACAAACAACAACGTTGCTATGTAGAAGCGACGCCATTTGTTGTTAGCTGTACTGCTCACGTTATTGTTAGAACAACAGAATAAAGAACTTACAAGTATTACATAGATAACCAAGTTTATAGACAAAGGTATTAAAATTACTGCAATTTGTCCAATTAAAAAACGCTCCATTTTAATTTTGAATAAATAAATACCATCTGAATATTTAAATAAACTTTCAATAATTAGAAAACGCCAATACCCCAATACGGTGGTTGTTATTGCAGGTACACCCCAAGCAAAGATACTACTCTTTAAAAATCTCCTTTGAATATTTACATGGAAAACTTTTACAAAATCAACGTAAAATATATAACATATCACCAACAACCAATAATTCTGCACTGTTAAAAAATATAAACTAAGTGTAGGCCATAAAGTCCACCACAACCTCAAATCTATTTTCACTATTTTTTCGATACAAATGGGAATGTAAAAGCTTGTTAAACGTAACAAACTTGCTAGATTTGTGTTGAGATACACATAATTCTTGAAATTTCGAAACTTCTTCATGAGGAACCATGACGTCACTCCGTATATGAACGCAGCCAGGGTCAGCGCAAGCAAAACAGAGTCAAAGACTATGGAGGACTCAGTCCATTGCCTTGTTATGTTAACTGTGACAAAAGGCATGGCGACTATCACGAGCAGTGTTCAGGACGCGCGCTGGATATTCACTGTGCAGTGTCGACTATCATTCACAAAGTAAAATAAATACCAGGAAAAACAACACCCAAAAGATATTTTGCGCCGTCCATGTAATCATGGATAATTAATTCTAATAATAATATAAATATTCAGATCGATAGTATGAAGTTGTTGGAATGAAGGTCAAGTTACGATAAATACTTTACTTCTGGTACCAGATACATGAAACTATATAATATACTACTACATACTATTGACCTTACTAATTGGCTGCGGGGAGACGACTACTGCGCTGCGCTAATACAATTGAGCGCCTTGTACGGTCGACCGCACCTCGGTGGAAACACTTTGACATTAGCAGCATCTTTATTTCGTAGCAGTAATCGTGGTGGTTTTCGAATTGAAGTGTTACCACTGTCATGCAGTCGACTGTACTAGGCATAGATAACTCCGGACACATCTATATATTCGGATATATGTCCAAAAGCGGATATGTATCACACCATTTATTTAAAAAAAAAACATATCCTATATCCAAGTGACTCCGGCATTTGACACTGACGACAACGATATAGAACGAAAAACTAATTTTAGGTAATCATTGTACACGATACTTAATTTTTGTATTTGTTGAAGTATGAAAGGAAATCAATTATTATGTTACTGTATCACTTAATCCTTCCGCGGATCTATTAAATCGTCTACAATACATCCAGCCTCACTCCGGTGGATTTATTTAGAAGTCGGAGTTATCAATCTCGGACGTAGTATGCAACGTAAAGTTACTTCAGTCCCGGATATATTAAGGATATGGATATGCTAATCGGACACATGTCTTTACTTGGAATGATGTATTACATATCCAATATTTTACCGAAGCTAGATAGTCCATGTCTACTTTGTACTGAACTCATGCGTCAGTCAGAAGTGTCCCTACAAGTTGAACAATAGAAATGTATCTACGCGACAAGGCCCTATTCTCAACTGCACGAGTCTTTCCCGAAACCCAATAATATTAGTCCAAGAGCCTTAGTAACTGAACATGTGAGAGAATACAACTGCCAATCTCTCTGAAATAATCCCTTAGTATCCTCTAACATACGTGGAGATGAGGCATCCTATTGTTAGTCAGGGATCTGTTACCTACGTAACACACTATGTTAGTATTAAACAATAGGTCCCTACTATTACTACAAACAATAGAGTGTACGTATCTACAGTATTACTTATATAGTTCTACTTATTAATAATGATATTGAATTTATGGATGACGCTCGCGGCTTGGCCCCGGTGTCTTATATCGATAAAAAGTATTCCTACTAATTCATTTACACGATTAATTGTGAAAGTTTGTGAAGAGTTTTGAATGTTTGTTACCCAATGATATTTAAGAGGCTGACAAAACCTAAAAAATCAGACCTCTGCGGTCACTGTCGTTTTGTACAGAACTGAAAGAGAGGCAACGAGAGGAGGGACGTCGGATGCGCCGCTCAACTTGAATGAAAATTATCAATATACTAAGCTTATTTGAAAAACAGAAACAACTATGTTTTAGCTTATTGTCTTTCTTAAATTTATCATACATATAATAAAGTGAAACTGAGTACTTCCGAAGTGATTTTAAAACTTTTTGACTAAACGAGGCCGTTAATTGCTATTTCGGCAGAGACTTGTATAGTAATAACTTCTTAGGTTTTCGCGATCACTACACATTATAATAAAAAAAGTTTAACCGGATTAAATCGCGTATATTATTTAAATTGGTTTCCCTGACGTTTCGAAAGCTTTGCAGCATTTCGTGGTCGCAGGTAGACTAAGATGACAAGCGTCTTTACAAATATTTCAAAAAAAATATTTTAATCTTTTTGTTTTTCTTATACATATGTTTTTTTTTATTATTTATTTTTTCATTTATAATATTTGGTAAATAATAGAAATTGTTTGCTTTAAAGCATGTTTTAAGAGGTTATTTTACAATTCTTTTCTATCGAGAAAACTTCAAGAAAACGTGTTTTCGGCATAAGAAATAGAGTTTTGGATAATACGATCAAGATTAACATTTTTTTTTTCACTGCCACAAACTGAATAGATATAGCTAAAAAAATATTTAAAGAAGCCTATTTGGGGTATTTGACTGTTGTCAGCGTCTTAAAAGCGTAGATATGTTATATATATATATGTTTACAAAATCAACGAAAAAAATGTTCCGTACGCAACGGCAGCATAATACAATTAACTAGTACAAAGTAAGTAAGTAAGTAAGTTAGTTACTTTTGCGTCTTAATTGGTACACTTTCTGGTTTGCTTTTTTTTGTCACACGTCACGCTCGGCGCCTTGCTTGACACAAACTAGTAGCAAAACGTCACAGTTAGGACGTTTTCAAGTCTTCAGATTGCGCGCGCAACAACATATCTGTACTTTTTAAAATATAATTGTTGTTACCCAATCACGCGTTAACCGTTGAACGGATTTGGATGAAATTTGCCATACAGATAGAAAATAACCGGGATTAACACATAGGATTTTTATCCCGGAAAAAAAAACAGTTCCAGAGAGATGAGATTACAACTTCGAGTGCCGACACTTCGATGAATATATGGTCTCGGCATGACATTCATATTGAACATGACTTTAGTCTTGTCCAGATTCATGCCGAGACCGACAAGCCGAGAGGCTCCGTAGCATTTTGTTTAGTTGTTCCAGCGAGTCAGCCATTACAACGATTTCATCGGCAATAGTGCATGACATAAGTACTATGTTGTTATTAGGAAATTAATTTGGTTAAAAAGGCCGAAACTGCTGATCGTATTGACAAAATAATATAAAGGCCTAATTTTAAATCAAAATATTTTGATTAACAATAAAAGTTAATCGTCTTTTAATGAGACTTCAGACAAAAAAAGGCCAAAGACAATAAAACGACAAATTAAAAGCACATTGGAATTCCAATGGTTCCATTTCAATAAATAACGTTGTCGGCGAGACATCCCCATCTTTCGCTCTGAAACACTCAAACCGCGTTAAATTCTCATTAGATTGATCAATTCACTTAAATTGTTCAATGCCTTGTAAGTGAAATCCCAACATTTTAATCAAACGGGGTCACAGGTCTCGATTTAATTACATTCTCGATTTTCTCTTCGAGTTTCCCGTAAACGGTTCGCGGTTTCAAGGGACCTTCTGAGCTATTTTTGGATTAATTAGTCGAAATATCAATCAAATATGTTTATTTCGATAGTTGATCTAAACACGCAAAATATATTTGAGGTTGTATCGAGTTTTGAACGCAGAAGCAATTATGTGTTACTCAAGCAAATAGAATACGTCACGCTCGGAAATTGTCGATTCCACGTGCGCAAGTGATTCCGTAAATCAAATTCAAATGTACCAGTTTTGAATTTTGATTCGTTTATAGTGGATGAAATGGAAATGTTATCAAACGTAATATAATTTCGTAAGGTTTCGCAAAACATAACATCACGCCTGTAATTTATTATTTTACTACGAAAATGGAATAAACGCGCACATAACATTTTAAGCCCAACGGTTCGACCAGGTTGCACTGATCGTGGTTACGAGCAGACCTATAATTATTACTCTTGCTACGCTATCCGTCCATCCGTCTGTCTGTCACAGGGTTGTATCTTTTGATCGAAAAACATACATTTTTAAGCTATTGCATAGCTTCTATCGCGGGCCCTGAGCGTGGAGACCGAATCCAGAAATTCCGTAACGAAAATAACCTAACACCCCCCACTCCGACCGGCACAGCGGTGATACTTTTTAGTTTTGCCATCTTTCGATGAATAGCAGAACTTTTAATGACTTTTTGAAATATCACGCTTGTCTCTTTAGTTCTGCAAATCGCCTGTAGGTGGCATTGGTTGTATCGGCGTTACTGCGCATGCGTAATCCCCCTCTTCGCCCCGCAATCTGGTGACTCATGCCTGCTTAGAATTTCGGCGTTAGGGCACCTCCTCTTTGTATTTACATAAAAAATATTATGCAATAGCTTTACCGCGGCAGTCTCCGAGTGCCACACGTCATTTTTTTTTTCTACGTTTTTGTTCCAGCTCTATCTTCGAAACGGTAATACATACCACCGTCAAACTTGGTCTGATTATAGTGCATACTATGTAGTTTAACAAAAAATAATAAAAATACAGTAAACATAGACATATGTGGTGGTACCTGGGTAAGAAAGAGATGCAAAAATTCTTAATTCGCGTTGAGGTCTTTTGATGAACTCTCGTAAATTAAATCAGTTTTTATGGGGTATCAGGTCGATAGGTGATAAGTAACCCTCACTGCGTGAGTCCAACTTGCACTTGGCCAGTTTTTATTATTTGCTTTAAGGCCGGTTAACACTACACTCGCTGTGTTCTTATATTTTAATTATTGCAAAGAGCGAAGTTTTGATATTTTAATCACTAGATTCCACGTCGCAGCTAATTTTTAACCGTCTTCCCGATTAAAATTATTTTGTTTTCTTATTTATTTGTTTTATTATTTTTATCGCTTCACGCACAATTCGTGAATAGAAATGGCGATATATTAGGCGGAGTGGACTGGCGGATAAAATAGGTATGTGCGCGTTAATTCCCTTTTCATATTGTAGTTTGAACGCGAAATTTTAAAAGCAAATATTACACCTGAATTCCCCGAAGGGTGTATACAACACCCATATTTCGCCAGTTATATTATTAATCCCACGTAATATGGGGCGAGCCTGGTGCCATTATCCGGGCACAAATCCAGACTCAGGGCTGCTACTGAGAATTTCCTAATGAAAATACCCAATAAAACCTTATAACACAACGAAAAACACGAGATCTCGAAATATAGGTAAATATTATTAAACAGCGTTAAAAGACATTTAACAAATTACCTTTTACAAATCTTATAAAGTAAACTTAACAAACATAACTGCTTTCCCATCCAGAAACTAGTTTGAAGAGGAGATTAAATTGTACTTAACTTTGAAAATCGAGTAGCCATTTTCGACGTGAAATCAGTTTACCCAAACGCGACCATTTTGATCTCTTACTGCGATTGGTTTTAATTGAAAAACTTCGTCAAGGGTCGTCCACATTGCAAAGGCAAAGTTTACAAACGCAACTAATGGGTGTGCCTAGGAAAAGACGAGTTCTGGATAAACCTTAAATTGTAAGATTATTTATATATATTTAGGATACCTATATATGTAATATATTTTGTGCTATTTATTTATTTTAATTTATTAACATACGCCACGGACTGCCCCCATTATCTAGATCTTACGTCTTCTTTGTCCATCCAAAGGTTGTCTGGAAGATATCGCTTTTAGCGATAAGATCGCCCATGTACCCATAATTTATACGTTGTTCCTGTTTACTACTATTTTCATGGTGTACAATAACAGTACATTACTGTCGAGGCCTGAAATGAAACAATTTAAGGCCGAGTAATATTGGAAGATTACTTCCCAAGTGTTTTTGAAAGGACGAGGCGCAAGCCGAGTCCTTTTTAACTAAACGAGGCCGTTAATTGCTATTTCGGCCGAGACTTGTATAGTACTTTTCTCTCATTTGCGAGGAAACACAACACATATTAATTCAACAGTATCTCATTTTCATTCACGCCAATTCGCCCGCGCGCGTTCCTTGTTCTATTTTCAAAGTTATAAAAAAAAAATGCGCATTCAGCCTGTATAATGATAAATATTTTGTATCTAAAAATACCTAATTTATGTAAGTGTGTACTTAAAAACCTCGGTAACATAATTTAAAAAATAAAAAGTGTCCAGCAATTTCTATTATTGTCCTGTTGGATATTACCGGCCTGTTATTTCGTTGCGTACGGAAAAGAGCCAATTGTTGTAGTCTTTTTAGGGTTCCGTACCCGAAGGGTAACAAACGGGACCCTATTACTCTCACTACGCTGTCCGTCCGTCCGTCCGTCCGTCCGTCCGTCCGTCCGTCCGTCCGTCCGTCTGTCTGTCTGTCACAGGGCTGTATCTTTTGAACGGTAATAGGTAACCGGTTGAAATTTTGTCAAAAAATGTGTTGCTATGAGGTGTATCACGACAAATACTAAAAATAAAAAAAAGTTTAAAACCAAAGGGGGTCCCCATATAAGAAACCTCGAAAAACATGATTTGTTTTCCACGTTTTTGTTCCTACTCTATCTTCAAAACGGTAATACAAACCAGCGTCAAATTTGGTCTGATTATAGTGTATACTATGAAGTTTAGCAACAAATACTAAAAACAGGGCAAACATAGACATATGTGGTGGTACCTACGTAAGAAAGAGATGCAAAAATTCACATTTTGCGTACGTCGTTGATGTCTTTTGATGAGCTCTCGTAAATTAAATCAGTTTCTATGGGGTATCAGGTCGATGGGTGGTACGGAACCCTTACTGCGTGAGTCCGACTCACACTTGGCCGGTTTTTTTTTAATAATGAACCAATTTCCGAGCAAGTGGGAGAAAAGTATATTCTATCTATCGATCTATCTAACCTTGGGCTTTCTACCGTCTAAAATATGAGTAAAAGAGCAACAACGCTGAACCATTTTTGATTGATAGTTGTAAAAGTTGACCATCCGTTGAGTAATAAAACAAGTTTAACCGGATTACATCGCATATATTATTTAAATTACTTCTCGTGACATTTCGAAAGCTTTGCAGCGTTCGTGGTCGCAGGCAGCATCTTACTTCCTGCGACCAAAACGTCAACAAACGTAAACGTCATGAGAACCAATTTTAATAATACACGCGATGTAACTGTACTTGTTTTAATATAACGTGTAAGTAATCGCGAAAACCTAAGAAATTTGATATTCGTTGAGTGTTATCGAATTGTTGCTTTTATTAGGTAACCGTTATAATACATAATCAGCCCATTACTGTCCCACTTCTGGGCACAGCCCTCTTCCCAAGTGAAGAAAGATTCAGACTTAGTCTGCCACGCTGGCCTATTGCTAATTGGTAGACTAAACACACCATACACACCCCCACAATCTACACACACATTCTAATATATTATTTATTTATTGTGTATACCTATAGAACACTCTCTGGTGTGCAGATTTCTTTACGATGTTATACGCTACGTTTTCCGATTTGCGGTCTCTCACCGCAAGTCACTCGGTGACTGGTGGTTCGGTGTGTTTTAAACATTACAACTGAATTAAGTCCCTTATGCTACACAAGATTTTGTATATTACACGTAACTTCAACCCAAATTCACCGTACTAGAACTATTGCTTATCCTCTAAAGTAGAGAGAACTCGATACTACAAAGACCTGTAACAAGATTTAACAGCGCGCCATTCAAACTAAATAAACTTTAAATTGGGAATTTGTGGTCTGTTTAGGTAATTCTAGAAGTTAATAACATGTTGCTAAGACTTAGTAACTTAGTGACTAAGTTCATATTACTAAAGTAAGGACGTAAACGTTATATGATACTTAGTTAATTTACTTTAGATTGGATAAGTTGGGACATTAAGTGGTTTGGTTGAAATATGGGATTGAAATATTTCAAAAGGTTAGGTTATGTTTAATCGCTTTTACTACCGTAAACTGCCCTAACTTAGCCCACAAGCCCTACTTTGCCTAGTTATTTTTTGAGTAAACTATAATAGCTATGATTTCTGTACTTGGGAAGCTTTGAAAACTATGACAACGCTAACATTTGGTTCAGTTATAAAGTGTCAGTGCGTGTAAAAATTAAGTTTATGCCTTAGGCAAAGTAGAGCTTGTTGGCAAAGTTAGGGCATTTTACGGTAATGTTACATTACACAAACAATGGTCCACATTTGTCTACGCGCCTGTTGAATTTACGTTAGCAATGATTACTGCACCGTTAGGCGTTGACTTTTTTTGCTAAGGCGTTCTCATTTTTATTATTGTTTCACTGCCACCTTCATGTTTTGTAATATTTTTTTCATTATTCAACACTTTCTGTTTGTACGCTGTTTCGATAGCATCTAAATTGATAAAATTAATTGAAAATCATCAAGGATTAAAGATTTATAGAAGAAAACGAGGTTTTGTTATTTCCAAAACTTCCATTTGTCCACTACGAGACAAAATTGGTGACCGTGTCAGGACAACTTGCAAGAATTGGATCGAATATAAAGACAAAGAATTAACGTGCCCCACTGCTCGGTAGGTTGACCTAAGCTAGATAAAGCTCGCAAGTTTTTTGTGACGTGGTCAACTAGAAACCTCAGCGATTTGTCAGATTCGCGTGTAAATGTTCTAATATTTAACAATGAATTGAGGTGATGATTAACGAGTTGACGCTTGTTATCGTAACGATCGCAAAGGAGTTGCCAAGCAGTGTTGTAGTTACTTTCAGAAATTTCTAGGTTAGAGATTATTCGCGCTGCTTCACCTTTACGATACGATACCAAGTAATTAAATTTATGAATAGACTTGATACGTTCATTGTTATGAATAAGTGATAAACAGGTAGGTATCTCGGAATTCAAGCCAGCGGAAATAAGCACCATCGAATTTTGGAACTTGTATTTGTGGTAACTTGAACTCAACATGATGGCAATGAGATGATCGGTCGTGATGACATTTTGAAGTGTTTAAGCTCATCAGAATCGTTAGAGGTATTAGGAACTATATTTATCTAAAAGTTTGTAATAAAACTCACTAGGTACTTACAAGAGTAATTATATTTTCTTTCAATCTCAATACACTTCTCAAACACGTCCGGATTCGATGCTGGCCTAGAGCGAAGAGAGGGCGCGTCTCCCGCGCACCATAGAGAATCATAAATTATTATCAGTGTTGCCATTACCAAAGAGAATAATATCAATATTATAATCGACTAAAACAGTTGGATTTGCTACGATTATTACAAAACCTAACACTCGACCATCCTGACGTTGTGCATGTCCTCATGCACGCAGACAGAATGTACCTAACACTTGGCCAATGAATTTACACTCATCAACATCGAATCCGTACTTACAATCATATTTAACTAACGATTAATATATGCCATTTATGAACCCTCCTTCTCACGAATAGCATACATTAAAAAAAAGTTTTTAGCCTTAATGGCTGTGAACCCTCCTTCTCACAGACCACCACGACTAAACTTGTGAACCCTCCTTCTCACAAGCAATGTAAATTGTAGTTCCTCAAATCATGATGGCAGTGAACCCTCCTTCTCACAAACCATGATGATAATACTTGTGAACCCTCCTTCTCACAAGCAATGTAAATTGTAGTTCCTCAAATCATGATGGCAGTGAACCCTCCTTCTCACAAACCATGATGATAATACTTGTGAACCCTCCTTCTCACAAGCAATGTAAATTGTAGTTGCTCAAATCATGATGGTAGTGAACCCTCCTTCTCACATACCATGATGGTAGTACTTGTGAACCCTCCTTCTCACAAGTACCTACTATAAATAAATTAAATATAAAAATTCTATTTAAACTAGTCATAAACATAATGGCGGTGAACCATCCTTCTCACCAGAAATATAATTGGAAATACTTGAACTATTTTTATTCATACATTTTTTTTCATATACATATATTTTTCATCTAATCCTTTTATCAATCACATTTTTAAATCAAATAAAGTAGCTTTACTAGCATCATATAGTTATTCACTGATTACCTACACCTCTAAAATGATTCATAGGCATTATCTCTATCTATCAGTCATACCTACTTATTTACATATTTTTCTTTTTATCATAGTTCATAAGTATACATTATCACATAGTATTCCTCAATCCACAATTTCTTATTATTCATAATTCATAAACGTTACATTATATAAACCTATCAAATAGGTATATTTATTTAATATTTACTATTCGTCCTAGCTTGTAGACATAATTATCTATAAGTATCTATTTATTTATATATTTCAAGGTTATTCCACAATCCTTTATTAATAATGCCTTTTTATAACAATTAAACTGTATGATTGAGTATATTTTTATGTACATAAAATGTACAACAATAATATAACAGTAACTTTGTATATCACTCAAAATTTATTATCGAAACTAATCAAATGCTTCAAGACATTGATACTTAATAACGTTTAGATAACATTAAAGATTTATCACATAAACATGATGATGGTACCAAAATGCGGTAAAATACCGAATAATTAAGCAAGTCAGTATAACCTACTAACAATCACATTGAAGCGTCATCACCTCCAATACTCATATTCTCCTCATCACTACAGTTATCGGTTTCATCATTATCATCACTACTTTCATTTACATTTAGAGCAGCCACGTGAACCCAAGGTAACATACGATCGGCAGCAACAGTGGTTTTGCGTTTGTTTTTAGTACTACACAATCCAGGTATGGCGGCTACCCTATAACGGTCGTTGCCCAACACAGTGACTACACGGTAAGGACCTATGTACGATGAAACTAATTTCTTACTCTTTCCGTCATTTTTATATGAGGTTCTAGTGACTTTAACAAGTTCGCCTTCAGTATATATACGCGCAGGACGCCGGTTTTTATCATGAACTTTTTTTTGTTTTTCCTGCTCCTCATCTATTTTATCTTTAACAGATTCCCGTAACAGTACAGTGTCTATGTTTTCTCTAGTCTCACGAACTATCCCATTTAGTCTGGGATCAATCTCCGCATTCATATTTAGTCCGAACATGACTTCAGCCGGCGTCCTACCGGTGGCTTTTTGACGAGTATTATTCATACCCCATTGGATTTTTCCTACTTTATCATCCCAATCTCTTTCATCGCAATTAAGATTCTGTGCCGTCAACGAACTAAGAATGGTGCGGTTATACCGCTCGACTTGACCATTCGACCTCGGACTGGCGACCGCATTCAAAATATGTTTAATGCCCTTATCCAAACAGAACCGCTTAAACGCATGAGATGTGAAGCATGTGCCTCGGTCACTGATGATACGGTCGGGGTTCCTAAAGATAGAGAATATATCTTCAAAGACTCTTATTGCTGTTTGCGTCTTAGTGTTGCGAACCGGATTAATGAAAACAAACTTTGTAAAAGCATCTACTGTCACTAAGAGGTAGGAATTTCCACGTTTGGAACGGATAAAGGGCCCAAGGTGGTCGATATGTATGGTGTGGAAAGGAATCTCTATTTTAGCAATCGGATGTAAATGCCCCTCGTTAGTGGCAACCTTTTTAGAATATGCGCACTCAAGGCATGCCTCAACGTATTTCTTAACAAATCTAGTCATTTTAGGGAACCAATATGTTTTTTTTATGCGTTCTAAGGTCTTTTCCACACCAAAATGACCAATATCGTCATGATTCATGCGGCAAAGTTGCCACCTTGCGCCCTTTGGTACTACCCAACGTAAATTAGTTTTTTCACCGTTTATACATTTATAAAGTTTATTTTCCTTGATTA
Source organism: Asteroscopus sphinx (assembly GCA_949699075.1). Taxonomy (NCBI): domain Eukaryota; kingdom Metazoa; phylum Arthropoda; class Insecta; order Lepidoptera; family Noctuidae; genus Asteroscopus; species Asteroscopus sphinx. The sequence goes on along the minus strand of OX453018.1, from coordinate 9,773,310 downwards.
AATAGTTATCTTTGATATGTTTTAATTTATCAGCGTCAATATCGGTAGTAATAATATCACGTATTCGACAAAGTTCCGAATCTCCTATCTGCAACGTGTGTAACCAGTCATCACCACTTATCATCATAACACTAGGGTACTGACTTGAGTCGATTAAATCATCTGATGACTCGACTGGGTTACGCGATAGAGCATCCACGTGTGCCATTTTAGTACCAGCACGATACTCCACAGTACATTGAAACTCCTGTAGAAGAAGCCACCATCGAGCTATGCGCGGGATCATGTCACGTTTTAAAAATGTTGAACGCAGAGCGCTACAGTCCGTGACAATTTTAAAGTTTTGGCCTAACAAATAAACTCGGAATTTCTTGAGTGAACATACTACAGCTAGAGTCTCGAGCTCAAACGCGTGAAAGTTTTTCTCTTCCGGAGAAGTCTGTCGGCTGTAGTATGCTACCGGCTGGAAAGGTACGCTAACGTGTGAACGCTGCAATAATATGCCTCCGATGCCAATTTTACTCGCATCAGTGTGCAGTTCTGTTTCGGCGGTCGGATCGTATATGGCTAATATAGGCCTATCAACCAATCGCTCCTTAAGCGCTCTAAAAGCCGTGTCTTGATCTTCTGCCCAAACCCAATTCACATTTTTCCTAAGTAATTTATTTAGCGGATGTGCTATAGATGCAAAATTCCTAATAAATTTTCTAAAATACCCGACCAAACCTAAAAATTGTCGTACTGAATGAACATTGTTAGGGCATGGAAAATCTAAGACTGACTGAACCTTTTTGTTACCAGGGCGCACACCAGCAGCACTTATTTCATATCCCAAATAAATAATCTCATTTTGAAGAAAGTCACATTTCGATAGATTAAGGGTTAAATTTGCCTTCTCTAGCAACTGCATAACTCTTTCAAGCCTCTCCAAGCATTCTATTACGCTCTTTCCATAAATAAGGACATCATCAATGTAAACCATTGCTTCTGTAAACCTAGCAGATCCAAGAACTCTATTCATCATCCGCTGAAAAACAGCGGGTGCATTCGCAAGCCCGAACGGCATACGATTAAACTCGTACTGGCCGTCGGGGGTTACGAATGATGTTAGTGGTTTTGACTCCTCAGATATGGGCACTTGGTAATAACCAGAGGACATATCCAGGGTTATGAAATATGCTTGCCCTGAAAGTCGAGCAATTTCATCTTCAATGACCGGCATTGGGTATCGCTCCTTCACCGTGACAGAGTTCAGAAGCCTGTAGTCAACACACAATCTTTGCTTGCCATCTTTCTTTCGGACTAGAATGATAGGACTTGCGTATTCTGACACAGACTCCCTAACTATGCCGGCGTCTAACATTTCCCCAATCATCTCCCTAACATGTTCTCGTTCCTTGTGCGCTAACCTGTACGGTCGATACACAACGGGACGTTTACTATTTAATTCTATGTTCATTTCAGCTACACTTGTGCACCCTAATTCTTTTAAAGTCGTTCCGAAACAATGTTTATAGCGCTTTAACAGATTTATTAGTTGTTGTCGCTCAAACTCATCTATTGTATCACCTACGTGTACCTGACTAACATCAAAGCTTTCCTGTCCTACCAAAGAAGAATCCGTAGTTGTGTATAAACGCCTAACTAACTGCACTTTTGAACCTCTACCTATGACGCTCCCCATTCTTAGCTGACACGATTTTGACAATGGAGTAATGTAAATGAACATTTGCACAGTTCACAAACGTTCGCATAATACACTCCTCCATTAACAATAAACTGTTGATTCGGCTTTCCTACTACTTTGCCACTTAACAAAATATTGCCGTCTATAACTTCGTTACAACGAGCCTTAACTACAGCTGGACCATGTATCAGAACATCTGCTACGACTAATACGGTGACAGACATGTCTTCACTTTCGTTTAATTGTGGAAACGTAAACTCTTGTGCTACATCAAAGAATTTAAGTTCCTCAGCATTTTTGTAAACTATAATATGAGACTGTTCAGTAAAGGACTGACCTACTAACAGTGGCAAATCGAGAAATCTATCCTCTACCACATGGCATGAAACACGGGCTCTAACACTGTCTATTATTAAATCCACCGTTACTCCACCTTCAGATTGCATAACGTAATTACCGAAACCCTTCAGGGGAACAGGAGGGGAGCCGCATGATAGGCCTAACGATGTAGCCACAGACTGCGTCATTAGTGTAGCCTCACTACCAAAATCTACAAAACATTTAACTAACGCGCCGTTTATCCTAGCCTCTTTAACAAACTTTGAATTTGACCCTGACGTTACGATACACATAGTTTTCTGAGTTTCATCGGCCTTTTTGAAGTTTTCTATCCTAAACGTGCAATTTTCAATTTTGTGGCCAAACTTACGACATTTTTGACACTGAATCAGAGGCTTAGGGCATTTAAGATAAGGATGTCCCTTTTCTTTGCAATTAAAACAAAATAGTTCATTAGAATGATAATAATTATTGGTAGACTTGGAAGATCGATTTGTCGAGCTACTATTGCTTGTAGAATTAAGTACTGATGATGTTTTCCCTTTAAAGTTAGAACGGTCAATTGATTGTGAAGTTTCCTTATTACTCATAAGAAATTGTAACAGTTGATCAGGATGTGTACAACGTAATGCGTTAGCGCTTGACCTCATAGTCCTGTCGCCCAAACCATGGATAATGCACTCCACTGCACGCTTGCCTTCGATGTCACATCGGTTCAAAAGAGCTAGTTTTTCATAAAAATATACCTCAAGAGGTTCATTAAATCTACTCCTCCTTCTAAGCATGTCCTCCAAGGATTGACCATAATTTTCTTCGAATGGGAAAGCACTCAAAAGTTTTTGCTGCCACTCACTCCAACTAAAAAGTATGGAATTCAGACTCTCATACCATGTTTTGGCCAATCCTTGGAGTTTCTGCATAGCGAAATGGATAATAGTTTTTTCATCCCAGCCATAGACAGTGGCACATTCATTTACCTTCTTAAGCCAAATGTCAATTCTTTGACTCTTGGATGAAGGGTCAAAGCTCGGTAAAATATTTTTGTGATTTATATTATTATGACTACTTTGTACTAAAGGTGCCACTGTTGATGGCTCGCCCTGGGACTTCAAACGACATAAAGAATGTATAAAGTTCATCATTTCTTTAGAGGTAAAAAGTGGACTTTCTGACCGTTTCATTCGCTGCGGAGACGAAGTGTTACCGCTGCCATCGCACGCTCCACGTGATCGCCGCTCCTCAGGGCTGCGAGTTAGACGCGACCTTCGACGCGGAGGCGATGTGTTGCCGTCGTCATCGCGTACTCCTTGTGATCGCCGCATCCTGGGGCTGCGCGTTGAAAGTGGTCCTCGATCACGAGGCCGCGGCCGTTCCTCTTCGTTGTCCTCATGGTGGATGTGGTTTCTTGCCGTCGACACACCCCGTCTTGTACGGCTACGAACGTGACTGCGACTACGACTACGATAGTCGCAACTTCCTCGGCGCGTTCGACTGCGACTAGTCCTATCTATTTCTGGATTCGGGCCCGGGTCTCGACGGGTAGGCGTTCTCAACCGCCTCCGAAGAGAAGACTCATCCTCACGTGGCATCGCTTTTTCTGAAACTTGTAGACACAAGCTATGCAACTATTCGATTATCTGACTAAAATACAAAAATGTGATTATCTCGGAAACGGTGCGTCGTAGCTCAAAAATAAATAAATTTTGTTCCCCCGTAGATCCCCATGCACGTACTGCTCACCACATATACACATTGTACTATTCAATAAAACCCAAACTTCGATTATTTTGACATGTGGGTAGTTGTGGAACTTGTGGATAAAATTTCAATTCTCTTGAAAAATTTGCATCAAAATTAAAAATAACGGAGGATTGAACCCCTCAGGCACTTATTCTATGCACGACACACACGTTTGATAGTTTTTTTTTTGATATTGCTAATAATATTCACATGACACAAATTGACAGCTTCTACTACCATAATTATGAGGCGTAGATATCGTTAATATTTAAATAGTAAGCAGGATAATCCCACTTCTGAGATGTAATAAAACTCACTAGGTACTTACAAGAGTAATTATATTTTCTTTCAATCTCAATACACTTCTCAAACACGTCCGGATTCGATGCTGGCCTAGAGCGAAGAGAGGGCGCGTCTCCCGCGCACCATAGAGAATCATAAATTATTATCAGTGTTGCCATTACCAAAGAGAATAATATCAATATTATAATCGACTAAAACAGTTGGATTTGCTACGATTATTACAAAACCTAACAAGTTCTTGAGCAACAGCAAGATCTGAAGTAAAGATCTGCTCAATTTCATCTCGTTCGTCGATCTCACTGTCCATGTTTTCACAATTTGCAACCTCAATTTGAACTTGTAATTCATCGAATTTGCTTGACATAGCTCGAATTTTTTCAATATTAATTTCTAATTACTTAACTTGATCTTTGATAGTTTTGATGAACAGACGATGTCTAAATATTTTTTGAATTTCGTTAAACGAGCCTTGATCGAGCTACGTTTAGCAAATAGTTCCTTTAATTGTTTTGCATTAATGTCGTCACTTGTAGTCATTTATTTTATTTATTTAAGAAAGTTGTACCTACAAACAAATAGTAAATGAATACCAGAAACTAGTATCTTTAAGAAGAATGAATATGGAAAATTATTTTGTAATCCGAACATTAACATATTAATGAAGAATGAGGGAATAAAGCTAATACATTGTAAATCTTATCTGATTCGCCTGTTTCGGCGGCACCTGGGGCTCGAACACAAGCACGAGCGCAGTGGCGGCTCACGAAGACAGTCAGCAGGAACTATCTGCGACGTCCAGGCCTGGAATATTAGGCCAAAATATTTTAAATATATGTTGGCAATACAATTGGAAAAAATGGGTGCAACAACCGAGTTTAAGAGCTTCTGCTTACCTAATGGGATGATTATAGCGTGATATTACTACTAAATTATGTTCTAACAGTATAATAATATGTATTTACTAGCTTATTTTAACTAATAACTGAAATGAAATGAAGCAATTTTTATAATTAACTTGAGGAGGTAGACAACAATAATTTAAATTAGGTATATTTAACAATTTTAGCTTTAATTGGTGTAATTGGTTGTTGACTATAGTTGATTCAGATAAATATGCTCGATATTTTATGATTTTGATGAATAACACAAGCAAAGTATACTAAACAATGACCTTCTTTATGAGAAATTAGGTTTAAGTAAGAGTGTAGGTCATAGGAAGGGCACTTAACTGACGGGCGTGGCGAACGCTTTCAGATGATTATGGTCCTCGTTGTTGACTTCTGCACAAGTGGGTGCACAAACTGCTTGCAGTTGGATGTGGTCGGAATTCCCAATATTCTATGGACAGGTTGACGGTGAATGTTGACGTAGGTGCTAAGGCTGGGCGCGGCGCCTTATCCGCGAGCTGACCGACCTGGCTGGCTTAGTTGTCGTTTATAATTCATGCGTCTCTTGACCTGGTCGCCTGGTGGCCTGGTGTGGAAGGCAGAGGACCGAGTATTGTGGCGCAACTTGGGAGAGGTCTATGTCCAGCAGTGGACTGCGATAGGCTGGGTTGATTGACCTGGTCGAGGAAATATTGGTAGTATGCCTTTTGATAGAAATTATTCATATGCTTTTATCAAAACTAGATAGTCGTACCGTCATGAAGTGGGAGGAATATCGTAATAGTTTACCCGATGTCCCCACTTTGAAGGAATTTTATACATTTTTAACGGATACCTAGATATGCTTGTCTATAGTACAGAATAGAAAGGGCAGTATAGCTAGGTACGTAGCCAATCTACTATATAGTCAAGCCTTCAAACAAATGGAGTAAGCAGAGGCCTCAAGCTCTTCATGAACAGTCAAGTCGGTGTTTTCATTCCCTGAAAATTCTCCCGGTGTTCCCGTATCAAGAAATAATCCTTCAGTTCGGCATATGAAGTCAACCTATAGGTACAGGGCATCAGCGGCTCATACACGCGGTATCGAGTTTCCGCCCGTCCGGCACATCTGCTGGTGGCGCTATCGTAACAAATTTGACAAACCCAAACACACACAATCACGCTATCCCGATAAAACTTCACATGCCACGAAATCTTTTGCATCCTCAGCTCAGAACACAGGTACTGACACCATTCGCTGCATCATCTGTAAAGGCGATCACTGAATCTATAATTGTCCAATATTTAAGGCGAAGAGTATTCGGGATCGAAAGGCTGATGTATTTAAACTGCACTTATGGTCTAATTGTCTAAGACCGGGACATAGGGTACGTGATTGCCGATTGTTGTTCTCTCTTGGGTTAGTGGTTCTGGAAATTGAGCTTGCTTGAGGTATCTTTCTATGTTTGACCACCAGGTATTTGAGGGTGGCCTCTACCTCTCTTCATCATCAACTCAGCCTATCGCAATCCACTGCTGGACATTAGGCCTCTCCCAAATTGCGCCAGAACACTCTGTCCTCTGCCATCCGCAACCAGTCCCCCCCAGCCACCTTCTTCAGGTCGTCGGTCCACCTGGCGGGGTGTGCCCTACGCTACGTTTGCCGATTCGCGGTCTCCACTCAAGGAATTGTCTGCTCCAGCGTCCGTCGGGCCAGCCCACTGTCACTTCAGCTTATTGATCCTACAAGCTCCTACCTCTCTTCATGCGTCATGCATTTAGCTAAATAATACAAAAAAACTCCCAGTCTTAACTCATTTCTTTTTTGAATTCGTGAAACAGAATTGTAGTGAAAATATTATAAAAACAAACAGAAAAACTTTCAGGTATTTTAATTTCAACATGTTTCTCTTAGAATCTGTCTCTGAGTCTCTTTTAAACGGCATACTTAATTAGTTTCGACACTCTCAAGCCTGGTGCGTTAGTGTATTCCCTTTGGTCATCGGTAAAATGACATTTTCATTTGAAACTTACAGAAAATGTATAAGGTAATTAAGGAAGGTAAAAGATTTTAATTTAATGGTGTTGGTACCACCATTTACAACATTAATTTCGTTGTTGATGGTGTCAAGTAAATTTTATTAAAATGTTCTTATACAAATGTGGCTGTCACAGGTCAGGACGCCCATCAACATCGGCGGAGAGGGGACATGACAGCACAAGAGAGCGTCATTCCGTTTGCCGTCACGGCATACGAGTCGGTTGTATCCCCAAGACGCACCAATAGAGGTTTTACATCAAAAATAAATTGGAAAATATTCCCAACTACGCATTTTATACCTATTAACATAACATAACATCACGCCTGTATTTCCCCGAAGGGGTAGGCAGAGGTTTAATAGTACACCCACATTTCGCCAGTTCTGTTATAGTCTCATGTAATAGGGGGCGAGCCTATTGCCATTAACCGGACACAAATCCAGACTCCGGGCTGCTACTGAGAATATCCTAATGAAAAAACCCAATATCACTTTGCCCGACCCGGGAATCGAACGCGCTTGCAACCACTAGACCAACTAGGCAGTTTTATACCTATTATTCTCTGTATTACTTATCTACTACTATTATAAAATACTCAATAAAAATATAGCAATTATAAAAATATAAAAAATTTGCTACCCAGATCAATTTCATATGCTTGAAATTATGTTTCACCATATAACTTAGTAACAAAATAATAAGATCAAAATGTGTTTAGTCGCTGGGTCAATAAAATGGAAAATGTATTTTATGATCCGCAGAAATAGTTTCGTTCTTGATATCCAATTTGTAGCAGGATTAAAAGAGCCTCCATGAGTGACGATATTTAATTGATCGTCCGGCGCACCCAGGGCAGTCAGCCCTGCTACCAACCTGCTGACTGGCTAATCTTTTCCCCACGACATGAGCTATTATCATTATGTAGCTCATGTCGACACGATAGAAGAAGAAGCAGGATAAGTTTTTATTTGGGTCTGCGTATCTGCGTGTGTTTTTATTCTATTTTAAAACATGGCTACATAATCTGTAGAATTAAAAAAAAAAAAAAGAAAGAACGACAATATAAAGAAAACTATATAGGCTATAAACACGATGAAACATTTTGTCACAATTTTTTTGGAAAATAGTATTTTTTTTTCGTAATTAGAAACTACTGTATTTTTTCCGCAGGTGATTCTACAAGTGATTACTCCTTCAATAGCCATAAGAAAAAGCGAGTACTTAACTAAATTCTGATAAAAACATTACTTATTTTGGAAATAACAAAATAACTTACCATATATTTTTCGTAATTTCCCTTTCTTAAAGACCGCCCAAAACAATCTAACACAATGAAGGAATAATAGAACCCCCACAATCAGCCCACAAAAAATATTCAAAAACGAAAATAATTGTACGAAATCCGACCTAAACATTCTACCCTAAAATTATGAATGGCTTAGTATTGAGCGCTAATGGTCCATGAGAGGAAATAGGACCATTTTCATGTAACACAATAAAGGTATACCATATCATAAACGTTAATTACAAAGAATTTGGTTTCACGTTTTTCAGCTTTTATAATGGCCGGATTTCTATTATTGTCCGAATTTTAACAATGGCAGAATTTAAGTGAATTTTTGCAGAGTCGATTTTGAAAAATAATTTGTTGAGTAAATTAAATACATTGAATCTATTTTTAGGGACTAGCTATAACACAGAAATTGATAGAGTAGAATGGTTGTAATCACAACTACGCCTTACATATTGACGTCATTAATTAAAAAAAAATTACTTTAATCAAATGTACTTTACAGCTTTTGTTACTGCAGTTAGAAAATGCACAATAAGGCATTTTTGCGGGTTTTTGTTACAGTATTTACAGAGACAAGTCATATGGCGTACTGAGAAAGGCTTTGAAATGCCCTGCACTATGGTGCAGAGTGTGTGTGTGAGTTATAACAAGTACAAGCGGCGCGCGCCCGATACGCTGCGTTTGGACACTATGGAATTGTATGCAACGAATTATACCAAGCGCTGTCGTTCGTCGGACAACTTGCAAAACATCAAACACGCGTGTCGGGCGCGTCCCGTAGACTTTTTAAACTAAGTTTGTGGTCCCTTAGAGCATAAGTGAAAAAGGTGGTTATTTTTATAATATGCTAGACGTAATAAATCTCATAAACGATTGAGATTTATTACGTGTTGTTCATAATTCTATCGTCCATCGAAAAACTTGCATAGCGTCCATAAACGCTTGTTATAATTAGTCCCTTAGGCTGAGGCTATAACAAGCGCCCGGTGCGGCGCCTCATACGCCGCGTTTCGAACGCTCTATGATATTGTATGCTACAGATTATATCAAGCGCTGTCGTCTGTCAAACAAAGTCTGCGCCCGGCGAGCATGCGCTGGGTGCTTGTTATAACTTCAGCCTTAGAGAATAAGTAAACTAGGTGGTTATTTTTATGATATGCTACGAAACATAATAAATCTAATAATTTCTTAGGTTTTCGCGATCACTACACATTATAATAAAACAAGTTTAACCGGATTATATCGCGTTTATAATAAATCTAGATAGTATAATCTTGCTACAGAATTCATTCATGTCTTTCGTAATAAAAAAGGTTTTAAACACATCTGATTCTGTCTCTGCGCCCTAAAAACCTGCAAAGCCACTGATATAAATACCGGGACAAAAAAGAATAGGTACCTACTATGAGAAATGCAAAATAAGATTTATTGAGTTCATTAAACGTCCACATACGATCACCTCCAAACACAGACTTCTCTTCAAAAGGTACGTAATGGCAAAAACCATAGTAGAATATAGTCTATAGTCAAAATATACAAGGTCCTACATTATTAATCAGAAATATTTGAAGTGGTGAATCTACTCATCATAACAAACAACAACTTTTACTATGGGACCAACCCTGCAATCGCGAAAAAAATATCAGTTGGTCCCTACATTTGTGTTCACTTAAATCGATAAAATGTAGGGACCACCTGATTTTTTTTTCGCGATTTCAGAGTTGGTGTTCATAATGATGAGTAGATACACTTCAAATATTTCGGATTAATAATATAGGACCTTATACATAAAATATGTATCAATAGTCAAGGAATTCACTTATTCGTATACTGATTTAATATTTCTTACATAAGAAACGGAATTATGTAAGACTGACGCAGTAATATACAGAAGAGAAATGTATTACAATAAATCGAGTTAAACTCGCACGCAAAAGGTTTCGTACGTCAATCAATTATGACATAAGGTCGTGTACTTGTAATTAGGTACACATCAGTGGTAGCACTTGAATTAGAAAACCACCCTTACTGCTTACGAAATAAAGACGCTGTCAATGTCAAACTGTTACCACGGACGTGCGGTTGACCGTATTTAATTTAGTTGTAGTCTAATATTTATTTGGGGAATTTTCTAAGATTTTTTCTCTTCAAGTCTTCATTTATAAGAAAGCTCACAAATCTTTGGTAGACCAAGGAAGCCATCCTAAATAGCTGTTTCTGCAAGCAGGGGCTTAGGCTCTGCGTTGATCTTTCTGCCGGTCAGTCTGTCGTTCAGGCCTCATTCTTTTATATTTAACTTGTTTAGATGATAAAATAGCATACCTATATATAGAACGTGGATATGACAATACGACATTAAATAAAACCACGTACAGCGTATCAAGCCCTCTGACCGTATACAAAAAAAAAAAAAAAACCAGTTAATAGCTTAATTACAGGAAATTATTTCAATTTCATCAACTTTGAATGTAGGACCATTTTTCTAGGCAAAGATTGTTAAGTCAAAGACCTGTGCGAGAGCATATAATTATTGTAAACACTCTTTCTCAATGATTACAGATGATTACAAATGCTATTACTTATTATTTCGATGTTTTAATATTTATTTTGTTGAAAAATTTCGTTTTCTAATTTTCTATAAACAACTTATTTATGTGTTGAAATTGCTTCTATAGACTAGTAATAACCGTGTTTTCATTTATTGGCGTATTGTCATATCCACTCTGTATACTATAGCACTCGACCCCGACTTAGTTGGGAAAAGCTGATGAAACTTTATTGTATAAACACCCACACAAACAACACACACAACACCCCCCACACAATAAATACACACAACAACCCCCCACATACACACCCACACACATACACAAGATACCAATATTTTTAGCTGATTTTTAGCTGTTTTTTTTGTTTTTGTTATTTATAACACATTGACCATTAAATTCATTCTGAACCGTGTCAACTATGTCTTCTGGATTGAAAGAGACTAGACCCCACGACACAGGGAATCCTAGTGTGAGGTCTAGGGCTTCAACCAATGTTATGTATATTTTTTGGCACAATAAAGATTTTTTTTTTTTTTTTTTTATTCCAGGAAAGAACGTCGAAAAATACAATATCATGACATTAGCTAATGATGGTAAGTACACACGGTCTTATCGCCTTCAGCAATCTTTGTCTGACAATGTTTGGGTAGACATGTAAGAGTGAAACAAAACAACGTCGCCATCATTTCAGCCAAAAGACATTGTAGTTCCTAGGAGTATAGTAGGCTTAACCACCACTGTGTTAGGATTAGGTAGGTCTTCGCCCTCGCCGGCGAGGCTCGGCGATTCGCTAAACGCGCCACCCCCCCGATATACCGGAAGTCCGCTCTATTCCCGATGCAGCAACGGCTGCCAGGGGGACATAGCGACGGGGTCCCCCCGCAATGCCCAGTAAGCCGAGGTCCGAGCCCTCCCTTGGGGGACGCACTTATGCGGTTTTGCAACCGCGATTTTAGTTTATAAGTTAGGTTTAGGGAATTTTTTCAGCGGATGGAGTCACTAACGGGATTCTCCGCCACCCGCCCGGTTAAGCAGTTAGGGTATCCATTTTGGGTACCAATTCTGCGAGAGTGAATTGGAAAAAAAAAGCCGAAAGACATCCACTGCTGGACATAGGCCTCCCCACAGAAAAAGATAGAATGGTTGTAATCACAATTTTACTTGCGATTCATGCGTGGCAACTTTCGGAACAAACTACGCCATACATATTGACGTAATTAATTTAAAAAAAAAAACAATCATATGTACTTCACAGCTTTTGTTTCTGCAATTAGACACAGCACAATAAGGCATTTTTGCGGGTTTTTGTTACAGTATTTACAGAAACAAGTCATAAGGCGTACTGAGAAAGGCTTTGAAATGCCCTGCACTATGATGCAGAGTGATGGCACACGCGCCCTGCCCACTTTTCCATTCTATCTATTTATGTGGGCCTCCCCTAAAGGTGCGGTTATAATCCATATATCATCGTGGGGCCATAATCGCCACGCTTGGCAGGCGGGTTGGCGATCGCAGTTGGTTGAAAAATATTCAGAGAACGCTGCTGCCCATCCTCTGGTGAATCCATTAGTCGACTTTTGCGACACACATGAGAAGAGATAGGATGCAAACAACGTCCTACTGTCTTGTAAAAAAACTAAAACACCAAACCAAAAGCTTTCGACCTTTCCGAAATATTTTAACAAATTTTAGGAATAAGTATAGTTTCACGTAACAATGAATCTAGAATAAGTATTAATATAAATGAGGTCGATTTGTTTTAATTTTCAACTTAACGTCTCCCAAAACAACTAGCTACAAAATGAAAACTAATGAAGGTCACTAAAGAGATAACTAGGCTCATTATTTAGCGTAAAAAGCTTCGCAGCCTAGAAAAGAAGATTAATAATACGAAACAGAGAATGAAATAAATTATTCAAAAGGAACCAACATCAAATACGTATATAGCAACTCTTTAATGATCATCGTAAAAACTAAAGATTATTCAGAAACAGCCTCCTATAAGTACTTACTTACTTATTTATTCAAATTATGGCACAGACATAAATTTTCTTATTTTCTTGTCGTTATTACAATACACTAAGTCTCTATTTACATTTTAAGAGCAGTAATAAATATTTATTGGTATACGAAAATATTGTTTTGTTTGACATTTTCCCAGTAAGTAAATGAAGAGTAAAATAACGACAATTTATATAGGTATTGAGCAGTCTCAGCAGCCTCCACCCAGCAGCGTGGTAACTGCGAACTCTTATTAGGAACGGCCTATACAGCGTGGCGCTGTAATGGCGACATTAAGTTAACAAATGTATGTTTCCAGTTTAGCTGTTTCCTGTTTCGCGTTTATAGATTTTACTAATACACACGAGAGCAATGAATCCGGGTCACCAACATAAACATTAATATCCGAGAAACTATACAGGGTTATTTGTAAAACACCGTTAACCTCTCAGGACTATGTTACTTTAACATCATAATCAACAACTTTTGTTCTATGACTTTTAAAAATTCATCATATTTTAGTTCATCAGATTTTCATACAAAAATAAAAATATTTAAATTGAACGCTCTAAATTTTATGAAGTCCATGCGAAGCAAAAGAAAGCGCGATAGTTAAATAGCGAGGGGAGCGGGGTTAGCGCGGTGGGGGCGCTTGAACTTGACCTATTTACGGGCGGCCCTCAGTCGGTCGGTCGCTTTGATGCGCTTGCGTCGCGGCAGACGTAGGTAGGTACAGCAAATACAGAGTTGAAATGTGTTAGATAGGACAAAAAAATCTTAAAGGTTTGTTTTTGGTAAATGTATTATGTTTTGTAAAAAGTCATAGAACAAGTTGTTGTTTATGATGTTAGTAACATAGTCCTGAGAGGTTAACGGTGTTTTACAAATAACCCGATATAAGAATGACAGCGAATTCAATAAAAAATTGTTAATAATTAGGTCTTTAAAGTAATAAATAGTCTATTGTTGATAACAAATAATCTATAAAATACTTTTTATTTGAATAAACTATCATTCCTAGTTTCCGAGATATTAATATTATTAAGGTTTGTGTCGGTCACCCGGATTTTTGCTCCCGAGTGAATTTTTATTTAATTTAATATCATCATCATCATCATTTCAGCCAAAATACGTCCACTGCTGGACATAGACCTCCCCCAAGCATCGCCACAACGACCGGTACCGCGCCTTCCGCATCCAGCGGATTCCCGCGACCTTCACCTACCCACGCTGCGCCTTCCAGTACGCGTTCGCCACTCCAGAACTTTACTGCTCCATCGGCCATTCGTTCTGCGAGCAATGTGCCCCACCCACTGCCACTTAAGTTTGGCAATTCTTCGGGCTATGTCAGTTACTTTCGTTGTCCTGCGAATGTCCTCATTTCTGATTCGATCACGCTATTTAATGGATTGTGAAGCGGCTGGCTCAGATGCGAGGGACCTGAACCAGGAAGCGTTACTGGCTCGCGGGGCCAGTAATTACAATGGGGGGGGAGAGAATTAGTGGACTGTATAGATTGTGCTGGCTATAGGTTTAGAGTATAGGTGGGGCTGGGGTATGGGAACACTTACTTGGTCTCTGGTGGTCTGGCTCCCAAACACCACAGCGCGAAGACACAACACACACAAATATAAAGCCTTCGGGCTAAATCAGCGATATTGTTAATAAGCGGGTTAGTCGATCATGTCCTTTGGCGGAGCGAGGAGCGGCGGCGGAGCGCGACTTCACTTTATGGTGGTTGAGCGAGCACTGCGCGAGCGGCGCGGTGTGTCCAAATATGGCGGCGGACGCGACAAGGCGGCGGCGTTGGGTTTTCGCGGGAAACCACACTGCTCGATAGCGTCTTCTTGTTCTTTGTGTTGGCAGCCATGTCGTGTAAGACCATTCAGCGTGGAGCGGGAAAGGGCAAGGAGAAGTAAAAGGGCTGTGATTGGATGGGTAGGGTATAGAAAGTAGGGAGGGAAGAAGCCAGCAAATCTACCTAGCTTGTTACTAACGATGCGGATTGCCAACCAACTAAATCGAATTTAAGGCCTAACCATGCCCCCCGCCTGGAAGGGGATGAAATAACCCTTCCAAAGATAATGCGAAAAGTGAGAAAGAATAGAGCGGTGAAAGTGATCCAACGTATGAGACGCTGAGAATCCTAAACTTAAAGCGAAAGAGTTAAACTATACTTGAATGTAAATTAGAACTAAGAGCGACTATGATGCAATACCTACTGAGTCGGGAGAGGACAGAGCCTCACCACAGGTCTACGATATGTACCGGTTTTAGTTCTGACGTCAACAACGCGGGTCGTGCCGTCAGATCCGGGATAGAGCGCGGTTACTATGCCTAAGGGCCACTGAAGCGGTGGAATGTTATCCGTTTTAATAACTACTACGGTTCCAAGTGTGATGGGACTAGCGGGCGTATTCCACTTCTGTCTAGACTGGAGAGTATTCAGATATTCAATACGCCAGCGTTTCCAGAACGATTGGACCAACTCATCAACGAGTTGCTTGCGTTGAACTAGTTTTTCGCGGGTAACGTCAGAAGCGGGTAAAGACTTGAGAGGGCTCAAAGTCAAAAAATGCGCGGGTGTAAGCGGGAGAGGATCAGAAGGATCCGAACTAAGAACAGAAAGCGGGCGAGAATTGAGCAGCGCTTCTATCTGAGCAAGCACTGTCAGCATTTCTTCAAAGGTAAGAAATTGGTTTCCTACAATTTTGTTTAGGTGAGTTTTGACGCATTTGATGTTACTCTCCCAAATTCCCCCAAAGTGGGGTGACAGTGGAGGATTTAACTTCCACTGAATGCGGTCATGCGAAAGAAAATTAGTTATTGAATCATTATAAGCGGTGGAATCAACGAGGCTGTACAAAGACTTCAAGTAAGACTTTGCACCAATAAAATTAGTGCCACAGTCAGAATACATAATACTGACAGGGCCGCGGCGAGAAAGAAAGCGTTTGAAAGCATTTAAGAATACTTCAGTGGACAGATCAGAGGCTAACTCAACGTGAATTGCATGAGTGACAAGACAAACAAACAAAACAATGTATGCCTTCTGACTGCGTACGCCTCGGCGTCTATGCGGAATGATCGGAATAGGTCCTGCGTAATCGACACCAGTGTGCAAGAAAGGCTTGGCCTCACGTACACGGCATGCTGGCAAGTCAGCCATCATGGGAAATTGCGATTTCGGATTCGTTTTGAAGCAGATGTTACATTTGTGTACACGCTGCCTTATTAAACTACGAGCTGAAAGAATCCAGTATTTTTGCCTTAAAATTGACTGAAGTAAGGACGGACCCGTATGTAGATTGCGATTATGATAGTGATCGATAATAAGGTTCACTACAGGATCACGAGTTGGAAGTAAAATCGGATGTTGACTATCAAATTCAAGATCGGCATTTGAAAGTCGACCACCGACGCGAAGGATTCCAGAGTCAATAAAAGGTTTTAATTTTGCAAACGAACGAGGCAGCGGTGTGGCCTCGTCTTTATGAAGCGATTTAAAAATAAAAGCGAAATGAACTTGTTGAAGAGCCTTTATAATCCAAGTCTCGGCAATCTCTAAGTGCGATATTTCAAATTTACGCGGCAATTTACGAATGAAGCGAAGAAAATAAACTACTGATCTCAATAAGCGAGTCCAATTTGAAGCGCGGATAGATAATTGATAAATTAATGGAAGCGCCAATGTGTCATCACCCTTAGAAGTGGTGACAAAAACATTAGTTTTGATTTCCGGCGGGTTAGCGACCGATTTAGGGTCAAACTCTACAATAGGCCAATCTTCCTTAGGTAGCAATGCGAATGTAGGCCCAGGGAACCACAGCGGGTGATCCACCAGTTTGGATGGCGTAAGGCCACGTGAAAGGCAATCAGCGGGATTGTCGATTCCTTTAATATGATAAAAATGTTTGCGGTCGAGATTCGAGTGTATCTTCGAAACTCGATTGGCAACAAAGGTTTGCCATCTAGCGGGAGTAGAATGTATCCACGTTAGAGCTACGGTGCTATCACAAAATGCGAAAATGTTACAAATTTTACAACGCGATGAATAGGTATCCAAAACGGTTCGTAACAGCTGAGCGAGTATGACGGCGCCACAGAGTTCTAAACGAGCGAGCGATACTATTTTAGCGGGAGCGACTTTCGATTTAGCGCACAATAAACTAACGATACTTTTGTTTGTATCGGGGAAATGAACGTGTAGGTATACAACACCACCGTACGCACGTTCACTAGCGTCACAAAAACCTAAAAGCGAAAGTAGGCATCGTTGTTCGAATCCTACAAATCTGGGGATTTTAATATTTTCTAATAGTGGCAATTCTTTGGCAAATTGTTGCCACAAAACAACAATATTTTGCGGCGGTGTGTCGTCCCAGTCGACATTATGTTCCCATAAGGATTTAATAATTAATTTAGCGAGCAAAATAACGGGTGCGACATAGCCCATTAAATCCCAAAGGCGGGCGATATTAGATAAAATATTACGTTTTGTACAACTGCGATTTTCAACATTTACCGAAAACAAGAAATTATCACTAGCGGGCATCCAACGCATACCTAGTATTTTTAAGTTATCGTCAGAATTAAATTCGATGAGTTCAGTGACTCGACTCTCACAAGGAATAGTTGACATAAACGCGGGCGAGTTACTCGAAAACTTTACTAAATCAAAACCTCCAGCGGCGAATAAATCGATCAGCTGTTTTGATAATATAACAGCTTCGTCAACAGATAAACAACTCAATGCTAAATCATCCATATAAAGCGAGTCCTTCTCTATAACCTCTGCGGCAAGCGGAAAGCGTTGTCTCTCGTCTATGGCAAGTTGACGTACGGTGCGCATCGCGAGAAACGGACTGCAAGTCATACCAAAAGTTACACGGTTGAATTCGTACAATAAGAATAAGAATAAGAATGTTTATTTGCTAGAAATGAGTTACATATAGTTGTTATCATAAAATAAAAATCCGTCATTTCGCCTAGTTGGCATGCAACATTATAAGTAAGCTATCAGTAGTGTCTAACATATTTTAATAAATTATACAATAATTAAATAGTAATTCTAATAGTATTATCAAATAAATAATAATGTAATTATATTAATTATGAAAAGAAAATTTAAATATTATTCAAATTTTTTACTCGATATTTGAGCTGCAGATTAAATAATTATATTACAATTACAATTGTAGTGGATCTTGAGTATTAAACCTATAAAGAATGCGTTGATACCGACGAAATGACTCCTGCACTACAATCTGGAGATACATTTGCCTAATATCAGCGCTAATGGCGACGGCATAAAGTCGAAAATTAAGAATAATGCGGAATAAATCGGTTTGTAAATTCTTACCGCTGTGCAAAATATCGTTAAGCGAGTAACCTGAATCAGTTTTCATACTAGCGTCGAGTACCATTCGTATTTTGGTAGTAATTTTATCATCACGGACAATAATATGGTGCGGTATAATATAATGCGGAGTGTCAATATTAGAAGAATTAACCGGTGTAATATAACCTTTATCTAAATAATCGATTAAAATCTTATCGTATTCTAACTTAATTGCGGGATTTGAAAGTAAGCGGCGTTCTAATGCTAAATACCTACGCTCGGCAGTAGCGCGCGAGTTACCGAGAACAGCGGTATCTTTACACAATGGTAGCGCAACACTATAGCGGCCAGTGACGTCACGCGTAGTCGTCTTTTCAAAAATATCTTCGCATTCTTGTTCGTCAGGAGTGAGAAACGTTTTACTGGGCAGTTCTTCTAATTCAAAAAAGCGTGACAAGCATGTGTCTTCGTTCGAAGAAAAAACACAATGAGAACTGTAGTACGAATGCGTAGAGGAACTATTATTACTAAGTACAGGAGCGTTACCTAAAATTAAATAACCGAAGCTAGTTTGAATAGCGACGGGTAGCGATTGCGAGCGGAAAACTTTATGCGGTAATAATATGCGAGCAAAAACGTCACTACCTAATATCATATCGACTTCTGCGGGATACGAATAATTTTCGTCAGCGAGTTGCAAGTGAGATAGATACGATAGTGCGGCTGTATCTACTCGGATGTTAGGTAAATTAGAAGCGATGCGGTCGACAACATAAGGTTGCAAGGCAAAAGAAACACTATTATTAAAGCGGGACAAGACATTTAACTGCGTAATTCCTTGAACTTCATTTAAAACATTACCTATTCCCGAAACGTGAGTATTTTTGGCATTATGAATAGGTAAGTTTAAACGTAAACAACAGTTGCGGGTTATAATATCCTTTTGAGAACCACTATCTATGAGAACACGGATAGCTTGCATGTTACCACTTGCGTCTTGCGCAAGGCATATAGCGGTACCTAAAAGCACCGTGGTACATTGCGGAGCGATGCGAGAAGCGTCTATCGGTGTATTTTTTACGCATACACCTATAAGCGAAGGCGGCAAGGAATTGTTACTATTTTGTGTATTATTTGCGGATAACACATTTTCGGGTGGAACCACGAAACCATGAGCGTTAGCGGATGCGGAAGCGGGATTATTACACAACGTCACCACAGGGTGGCTGGAGTTGTCACTAGATGAATTTAACGAAAGCGTAGTTTTAGCCGTCTGCGCGGGCGTCGGCTGAGATTGCGGCGAACTTTGTTGAAAGTGGAGTAATGAGTGATGAGATTTTGAACAGAACCTACATGTACTCTGCGAATTACAATTGCGAATAGTATGTTGAGAACTCAAACAATTAAAACAAATATTAGGTTTAGAATTTTTAACAAAGTTATAACGTTCCGGCGGCGAAAGGTTATTGAACTTGTCGCAACGGAATAAATGATGCGAGCCCACTGTGCAACAAGTACATGTTTTTTGTGACGAAGTTTGTGGTTGTACATTTAGGTAGGTTTTAAACGAATGCGCGGGAGATTTATCTTTGTGTGCGTTTTGCGTCGTGCGGGATTTATTGTCTGTATGACTGTGGGTAAGCGTGTTATCTGCCCGACTCAGAACTCTATACTGTTCGCGTACAAACTCGATCAGCTGTTTGCTTGTTGGTAAGCCTTTGGAGTCCCGAATGGATAGTTCGAAATGACGCACTGTCTCTATGTCTAAACATTTTAAACCTAAATGTACGAAGATAAAATCGCCTAAGTTATCACTATTAATAGTATTTAAAGCGTATATAGTTGTAGAAAAGAGATCAACAAAGTGTTCAAGTGACTTTGGTGTCGCTTGTGTAATGGGTTTAAGACCCAACAACTTATTTATGTATGAAGTTGCGAGCGAGCGTTCGTCGTTGTATTTTTTACACAACGCGTTCCAAACTACGTGATAATTGTCCCCGGACGGAATTATGCCTTTGCAAACTGATAAGGCTCTGCCCTGCAGTCTTCCCACCAGGTATTGCATTCGTTCGCTGTCACTAAGGGACGTGTTATTATGAATAACAGATCTAAACGTCTCATAGAACGTAGGCCACATTTCAGCGTCTCCGTTAAATACGGGAAGTTCTAGTCGCGGTAATTTTATATGTGACGCTACTTTAGAGCTACTAGCGGTGGCGGGTTCCTGCTTTAAAACGGGAGAATTATTGCGGGATAAAATACATGCCTCAGTATGTTTAATTGTGGAGAACATGTTATCGAATTCTGTTAATATAGAATAATTAGGTTCGAAATCTTGATTGATTGATAATTCTAAATCGATCTTTTGATCTAAAGCGGTTACAAATTCTGAGCGAGTAGTGTCTATTATTTTAGACTTACAAAGAAATAAATTAGCGTATTCAGCACTAATCGCGGTGTCAGCAATACTTTCAAAGAGTGATTTTACGTTTGAAAAGTACGACGCCATTTTAGCGTCGAGCTTACGGATCTCTAATATGGCGGTGCCCGAAGGCGCGACGCTAGCTCGAGTTGGCGGCATGATCGAAACCTAACTAAAACCTATATACCTACCTACTACTAAGGTAGGCGTCCGGTGAGATGGACCAAAATGAAGCGGCTGGCTCAGATGCGAGGGACCTGAACCAGGAAGCGTTACTGGCTCGCGGGGCCAGTAATTACAATGGGGGGGGAGAGAATTAGTGGACTGTATAGATTGTGCTGGCTATAGGTTTAGAGTATAGGTGGGGCTGGGGTATGGGAACACTTACTTGGTCTCTGGTGGTCTGGCTCCCAAACACCACAGCGCGAAGACACAACACACACAAATATAAAGCCTTCGGGCTAAATCAGCGATATTGTTAATAAGCGGGTTAGTCGATCATGTCCTTTGGCGGAGCGAGGAGCGGCGGCGGAGCGCGACTTCACTTTATGGTGGTTGAGCGAGCACTGCGCGAGCGGCGCGGTGTGTCCAAATATGGCGGCGGACGCGACAAGGCGGCGGCGTTGGGTTTTCGCGGGAAACC
This sequence comes from Asteroscopus sphinx, assembly GCA_949699075.1. Taxonomy (NCBI): domain Eukaryota; kingdom Metazoa; phylum Arthropoda; class Insecta; order Lepidoptera; family Noctuidae; genus Asteroscopus; species Asteroscopus sphinx. The sequence goes on along the minus strand of OX453018.1, from coordinate 9,752,085 downwards.
ACACTGCTCGATAGCGTCTTCTTGTTCTTTGTGTTGGCAGCCATGTCGTGTAAGACCATTCAGCGTGGAGCGGGAAAGGGCAAGGAGAAGTAAAAGGGCTGTGATTGGATGGGTAGGGTATAGAAAGTAGGGAGGGAAGAAGCCAGCAAATCTACCTAGCTTGTTACTAACGATGCGGATTGCCAACCAACTAAATCGAATTTAAGGCCTAACCAGATTGTAAACTTCTATAATTGCAGTAGACAAAAGTACATGATCAATCTTTTGTTGTGAGAAAGCTGCTACGGTCTCATTTTTATCGTAATTTTTGTGGCTATTATTACTGTTACTAGAATCGTGAAGAAGAGTGTTATGTCTTTGGTTACAATTCCGGCAAGGGCCCCTGCTACATTCAAAAACAGGATGACCTTGACAGACAATTTTTACATAATTTATATTGATTGAGATATACATGCCATCTTCTCTTGTATTGATTTTGATTTAAAAGTTGGACAATCATAAAATTTACGATTTCCATTGCCATACTACACAAAGATAAACATGTGATGGATTATTACGAGCTTGTGACGTAAACGCAAAAGAATTAGTATTTTGAAAACTATTTGATTTATTATTAGGCTTATTATAATTTGATTCAGGTTGGGTAGTTGATTGCGAAGGGCGTATGTTAGATTGTGGCTTAGAATTATTGCTATTGTTGTTTACAAATTTATTACGGTTTAGTGAGTCTGACATCTGCGCGGTCAATCAAGAATTTGTTAATTTTTTCTAAATTTGGGACGTCCTCTGACGCATTACGGTATTCTTCCCATTTGTATAATAATAATTTCAAGGAATTAGCCCTAAACTCCCTCATTCTGAGAAGACGCTCGTGCCTAGCAGTGGGAAGTAATTGGGCTGATTATGTTATTCTATAACACTAACCAAATCCCTTCTTATGCTGAGAAGAGGCCCGTGTCCAGCAGTGGGACTGTAATGGGCTGGTAATGTTATGTTATTCTAGAATACTAATAATATCCAGTTCATTAACTCTTCTCATTTTGAGAAGAGGGCCATACCCAGTAGTGGGACAGTAATGGGTTGACTACGTTATGTTATTCTATATTTTCTAGTTTCTTAACTCTTCTCGTTCCGAGAAGAGGTCCGTGCCCAGCAGTGGGGCAGTAGGTAATGAGCTGATTATGTTATGATGATCTATTACACTAACAATATCCAGTTCCTTAACTCTTCTCATTCCAAGAAGAGGGCCATGCCCAGCATCGGGACAGTGATGGGCTATGTTATGTTATTCTATATTTTCTATAATACTAATAGAATCCAGTTGTATTTTTAGGAACCTGCAACCTGCATCCAACCAACAATCATGACCTCTACTTTGTATGCAACTTAATACAATAGAGGGGTCAAGCTGTATCGCTGGATCTACTCAACCGATTCAGATAAAACATACCCTATATTTTAATTTAGACTAATACCAATACAAATGCTAAGTTTCATTACGATCCGTTCAGCCGTTTTCACGTGATGAGGTAACAAACAGACAGACAGACAGACATAATTTTTTTAAACGATTGATTCGTGTTCTATAGCTTATTTCTAGCCCCCCTAGCTGGTTTTCGCGAAAAAAAACTCAATGTACAGACTTTTCGACCTTTACAGTTTTATTATAGTATAGATATAGATGATCGACCAAGTAACGAAGAGACTTATCCGATTCACGAGATAGCGGTTGTATATTAAATAAGGAATCTAGATGATAACTGATAAGAATTCTTTAAAATAAAATTGAATGCTTTAAAAAAAACTCCAATTAATACCTTGGCACTTGGATATTAGATTTTTTTGCGAAACAGGAAACCATTTCAGAAATATACAACAAAAATACGGGAATAGGTGCTAAAACCCCAATTATTACTCTACGGGTATCCGCAATTTGTGGAAAAGGAAACATTATCACAGAATACACTTTTAAAACCCAAAACTCATAAATTGTACAAGAATAGCAATTACTTCCTCTCATAAAAATGAATAAAGAATTAATTTCAATACAGAATTCTATTTTTTGGTGGTTAACCGTATTCAAATTAATTAAAAAGGGAAGAATTTCTCGCTTGCTTTTTGCAAAAATTCATTGCATAAAAACCGTTTACAAGAATGCAACATCGACATCGTAAATTAAATTTATACGTATGTGTAGCAGTGATAGCCTAGCGTTTGAACGCTTGCCTTCCATGCAGGAGGGTGTGAGTTCGATCGCGGCTCACACCTCTGACTTTTCGAATTCATGTGCGGATTTATATTCGATTATCACTTGCTTCAACGGTGAAGGAAAACGTCGTGAGGAAACCTGTACACCTGAGAGTGCTCCATACAGTTCTTAATGGTGTGTGTAGTCCGCCAACCCGCACTAGGCTAGCGTGGTGGACTAAGGCCTTAGCCTTCTCATACTGAAAAGAGGCCCGTGCCCAGTAGTGGGACAGTAATGGGCTGGTTATGTTATGTTAAGTATGTGTACAGAGGACTTGAATGGGGCCTTGTTGGCCTCATAAAGGCCATGTGGACTAGTGTCAGTCCAGATATTGTGCTTGTAGTCTATTCCATTCATTCGCTTTCTTTCGTATTTCTAGACGGAAGTTTATGAGCATACTAAATGTTAGATGAAATTCCTGAACGCAATTCGTTTGAAGATAAAGGTGTAAGTATGTGAAGTCGAAGTGTGAGGTCAAGATCTTACGGAAGGCTGAGCATGGAAATATTTCAAGTTTTCTAAGAATGTGTGTATTATTAAATGCGTCGTATTCATTTGTTTTATATAAATGCTTAAGTGTTAAAGTGTGTGTGTTTAGTGTGTGTGTGTGTTGTGGTTAAATTCAGTAGATAGTCTTACATGCCCAAATGGATAAAAAGGAAATTGTCGAATTCTTAGAATGGAGATGTTTGAAAATAAATTACGCGCCAAAAATTCACGCTTGTTAATATTTAATAAATAAACTACATAAAAACTAAAATATGAAGTATTACTTTTTATTGCTTACCTTGTTATTAATCCCTGGATAATTTATATACACAATAGCAGTTTATTTAAATATTTCAAAGTTTGTTAATAGCACTAAAAATATTCTACTGAAAACACGTTTAGTTTACTTAGAATTAAGTTTTGATTATTCAACACTAGAAAACTACACGAAACACGAACTATATTTACATTGTTCAATACCTTTAAAAAGTAGCATAAATCATTTTAATAAAATTCATAATCAACAAATAACTTTTCTCTCAAATCACTGCTCCAAATTTCAAAATATGAAATTCGTTGAACTTTGTTCTGGCTTGTAATCACCCCGGGACGACAGGTTGGCGCCGCGATCGCCGAGCAACTAACGTTGTCATCCCACAATGGACGAGAAAATGCCTACTGTTGCACTATAGATACACACATTGCAACTTGAAACGGGAAACTGGGTTGCTTCAAATTAGTGAGAATTGTGAAAGAAAAAACGGTTTCCCTCGGAAAGAAAATTGTGATTCATAAACTCAGTTTTATCTACCTGAAATCAGGTTAGAGCGCTTATTTTTTATGAGCCCGCGTGCTTTCACACAACGTTTTCGAAATGAAAGTTTAGTAGGTATTAAGGGTAGGTTAGGTATGTATGCTACATTATTTTTGTGATATAATTTTTTTATTATATCTGAATAGGCTTGCGTTTGACCGCCACCTCACCTGGTGTTTAGCGATGGTGCGGTAGACGATGCATACACGCTTGCCCAGCAAATATAATTTATTTTGAAAACGTTGTGTGAAATTACGCGTGCTCATAAAAAATGCCAACTGCAAAAATGTAGTAGTCTAATAATTTCTTAGGTTTTCGCGATCACTACACATTATAATAAAACAAGTTTAACCGGATTATATCGCGTATATTATTTAAATTGGTTTTCCTGAAGTTTCAAAAGCTTTGCAGCGTTCGTGGTCGCAGGAAGACTAAGATAACAAGCGTCTTAACAGACATTAAAAAAAAAAAAAATATCCACCGTACAATTTGTATTAATTAAAATCGATGCACGCAGTAATCACTCACAAAGTCATTGTCTTTTACAGTGTTGCGTGCTGTTTGGGACTTGATTATTTTTAGAACTAAAATTAACATTAATAACTTTCGAAACGTCAGGAAAACCAATTTAAATAATATACGCGATGTAATCCGGTTAATCTTGTTTTATTAGTAGTAGTAGTCTAATTTAAAATTGCACACCCCTTCATCCAATTTGTCATACGATAATGTCACTTTTCTATGACACATTTTGTAGACAAGTGCATTTTTATATTATACTAGCGGTGCTCTTGCGGCTTTGCCCGCGTAAAAAGTTTTAACTTGCCCCGTTTAATGTTCCCCGTAGTGGTTTTAGGAAACGAAAAATACTTATTTCTGTATTATTATTTAATTTGAAGAGTATTTGTGTCAAACGTGACCCCAGAAAGATTTTTCATTAAAAAAATTAACACCCCTCTTACACCGTTGAGTTAATAACTTAAAAATTCAAAGACACGTAATTCAAGTATATATTTTTATCATGGAGACATGCACGTTTCCTCCGGGATAAAAAACTAAGGCAGTGAAGCCGCGGGTAAAAGCTAGTTTTCAATATATCAAACTCATGTTTAAAAAAAGCGAAATCAAAATCATTATGAAATATAATAGCTCAAATAATTTCAAACTTCACAAACAAATAAAATTACGTCGACCAAAACCTGATCAATAAATCATACAAAATCACTTATTACAATAATGATTTGATAAAATGAAGTGTTGTTCTTACGGGATTTATGGACATCTTCGAAGATAATGGACAGATCGTCAGAACAAAATGTTCGACGATATTTTGAGACAAAGGACTGCAATTTTAAAATAGCCCCCTTTTCATTCCGCGTTGCGACGTAGAGTAATTCCGCTGGAGACTCTAATGACTTAAATGGGCATTGTTTTTGAGCAGTTCATCGGGATGACGCCATTAGTTACTTAAGTGATTAATCACCTTACATAAATCTTTAAAGGATCTTGGGGGGTTTGGATCTGAATCTAGAGATTAGATAATGTTTTCTTTATACTTGAGAAACTAATTTTAGACGCGGCATTATACCTTTTTGTAACGAGTTTCAATAATGGGTACCTAACTACCCATCTTTCAGAGTGAGGGCTGTGTGTCCACTAAGTGACCTACGCGATGGCGGCAGTACGCAAAGGTTACGTGCCGCCATGTGCAGTCACTGGGAATGGTGTGTAAGGAAAAAAAAATTAGGCTAAAGCCAATTCACGCTATTTCAACGTCGAGAAAAAAAAAACAGCCCCAAAAACGTCCGCCCTTCACCGCTTCCTAGTATTTCAAAGTCAAAGTCAAAAGTTTTTTTTTCGAAAAAGCATTTACACGCACTTTCAAAACGTTAATTATGAATCTAGTTGCACGGTTCCAAAAAGTTTGCCCTATGGAGAAGAGCCGGCAAGAAACTCCATAGTCCTCCAGCTTAAGCTGGGTAAAAGAAACGGCGCAACAAACTCCCAAGCAACACATTTTTCTGTCTGTAATATTAAAAACGATTCTATACAAATAAAATTCTCATTCCTTACAAAAAACCGGCCAAGAGCATGTCGGGCCATGCTCAGTATTATAGGGTTCCTTAAGTAGGTGTTACAAACAAATCAAATCGAATATTAATCACGGCTATTTTAGTTTTTGCAATAGACGGCAGCATTGGCGACTCAGATATTGATGTCAGTAGCCGCTAGATGGCGCTATACAGTGCCAAATGTAATACACGGCACTTGACGCCAGCATTGGCGACCCAGAGAGTGTTGTACGACGCCGCTAGATGGCGCCAAATTTAAGAAGTGTGTCGTCAACATAACACAAAGTTACTTTTTGTGATTTTTTCAAATAGAAAGTAGCTAAAGGAGCATTATTTGCTATGATCATTTTTCTCTAAGGTCAATGACCTTTGAACTAGGACGTTTTAAGTATTTTTCAGTTTTCTGTCTATAACTCAAAAAATTATAATCACATTATACTCGAAATAATTTTTAAAGAGAGTTTTCACAAAGGTCTATCAATGTGGAAGATTATAAGTTTCTACGTTGCATAGTTTAGAAATGGCAGGGGGGGGGACACATTGCAAGCCACTTTGGCGGGCTATATTTCGCAGTTGGTACACCTGATAAAAAAGTGGTGTATAAAACATTACCTTCATTTTAGTAGACCTATGCCATATGCTATGCCTATACCCCACACGAGGGGGTGCAGCGAAAAAAATTTTTTTTTCCCCATTTCACATGTATGGGTGCCACCCCTAAAGAACGTAAAAACTATTTTTTTATTCTTTTAAAATTGAGATCTATATGCAGACTATTTTTTAACAAAATTTCATTTACTTATGTTTATAACTGTAGAAGTTATTAAGCTGTAAAGGATTAGGACAGACGGACAGACGGACAGACGGACAGACGGACGGACATGACGAAACTATAAGGGTTCCTTGTAGCACTTCGGAACCCTAAAAAGGGATTAAATATAAAAGGTCCTATCTTTTACGAAAAACAAATATTTCGTGAAATTGTATTTCATAGTGAAAATTGTCTAAAAAGTCTTCTAGTTTGAAAAGTAAGCCAGACCTATTGAAACATTTTATTAAAAGAAACATTGATTGGAAACTTTTGTATATTTTAGTTTATTCGCCCCAATTTTTTCGTTGGTTCTCATGAATAGACTTCAATTAGGGTATAGACTGAAAATTGGTATTTTATAAAAATATAGAGTAGGTTCAGCAAACCAGTATTAGGTAAATAATAAACACCTACGTACTCACAGTTAACTAATGGTGATGCCTCAGACCAAAACAATAAGATAGACGGAGCGTGTAGAACTAGTAACTTCTTCTATCGTGTCGACATGAGCTACATAATGATAACAGCTCAACTCAACTAAACTAACTAAACTTAACTAGCTTAACTTAACTAGTAACTGAAGTCACAAAAAGGAATATCTACCAAATGGCAAAGGAGTACCTAGTATTCCGCCCACAGTGTAGGAGAACCGCGCGCGCGCATCTCATCCTCAAAATAATAAGATTGACGCTACGAAACGCGGCTCGCGAACACTGTGGGCGGAATAAATTGGTATTCATTTTTCTGGCTTCAGTTACTAGTTCTACGTGCTCCGACTATCTTATTCTTTTGGACTGAAGTTGATGCGTATTACCCGCGCAGATTAAGATTGAAAATGGTGGCACTTCTACTTTTCTATGTGCCTCTTACTGTAGATGTAAGCGAGAGGCAAATATAACTGCCACCACCAATGATATTTAAAAGTATAGATATGTTATACCCTAACAAAACCAACGAAAAACATGTTCCGTATGCAGCGGTAGCAGGTTACTGCAAGTTACTTACGCGTCATAATTGGAACACTTTCTTCTTCTTCTTCGTGTCGATGGTACAATATTCATATCCTGCTGGCCCAGAAATTGGCCAACTTAATTGCATTGTCTGTAGCATTATTCAGATCGCTCAATGTGCAGGTGTAAGGGCAAAGAGAGCAAGATAACAGATGTGGCATTGATTGAGGATCAACGCCACAGCTACAACCTGTGTCCGTTTTGTCTACGTAGCCCCATTTGCTCATGTACAGCTTACATCTGCCTACCTGGGTCCGCAGACGGTTTAGGGACTTCCATGTACGCCAGGGGAGATTATGACCTGCAGGGAGCTTCTCACTGGGTTGGATATAATTTACGAGTGCAGGTAATTTTTCCAACCACAGTTTTCAACGGGCCTCAATTTGACAACCTTGTAGGGTCTCTGTCGATTTAAAGAAACTGTGGTGGCTCTTTAGGTGTTGGGTCTGTAGCTTAGCGCCAAATAGTGAGTGTCTAGGGTAAACACACGACGGCAAATTAGTTTTTTTTCGTCACCGGTCACGCTCGGCGTCTTACTTGACGCGGATTCATAGAAAAACGTCATAATTAAGACGTTTTCGAGTTTTCAAATTGTGAGCGCAGTAACATCTGTACTTTTAAATATCATTGGCCACCACTTTCAATCTTTATCTGCACGAGTAGTACTAATTTTGTCCCTTGTGTCTTTAAAAAACACAATTTTGTGAATTTTGTGTCTTTTTTAACCGACGAAAAAAAGGAGGAGGTTCTCAATTCGACGCGTATATATATATATATATATTTTTTTTTTTTTTTTTTTTATGTATGACCACGCATAACTTTTTACAGAGTGGTTCGATTTTGATGATTCTTTTTTTATTGGATAGGGTATATCTCGAAGTTGGTCCCATTTAAATTTCAAAATCAAAATCCACCCCTAAGGGTAGTAAAACAGGGGATGAGTGTTTGTTCACCCACTGAATTCTTACCTGTTAACCGATTCTGTTGAACCTTGACACACATAAATATAGTTCTAGACACTACGACATAATGGAGACCTGGAGTTAGATTTTAACCACAAAAAAATGAAAAATAAAACTTTTTAACAAAAAATTGAACCGACGAAAACAGAAACTGAAAAGCGAAAAATAACTAATTATGAGTCGGCGCCAAACAACCAATCAACGAAGATCATTAAATTACTTTAAATAAATAATAAAAACAACGTCACATCAAATACAACGTGAAATTTTCAACGATAAACAATAACTTTCCAAAAATGCGTTCTCCGCTCGGCCACTTGCAACTTACACGCACTTTGCTTGTTAAAAGTTCGTTTGGCGCCGACTCATAATTAGTTATTTTTCGCTTTTCAGTTTCTGTTTTCGTCGGTTCAATTTTTTGTTAAAAAGTTTTATTTTGTAACGGGATAAAATAACTGTAATTTAACATTATACTTACATGAGAAATTTGTAAGTGGCGAGACTTACAGACATTTCCAATGCTTCAAACAACTTCAACAAACGTGAGGGTTTTCTCACAGTAATATATTTTTCTTACAGTTTGAAGTTTAAGATGAATTGAGTACATATGTTTGAAAACGACGTCGAAGCACGATCGAATTTAACTCAATATAACAACAAAATATACACTGAAGTCACGACTGTATTTCCCTAAGGGTTGAAAGCACAGTTTGTTGAGATTTTTTAAACCATTTTGTTTTACCCAGCTTTTTCCTAAATACGTGGGCGTCTAACCAGTTGTTGACCGATGTGTTATCACTTCTTCTCACGTTGCGTGAATCATCAGACGAAACGAGATAAATAACCGAATCGGTAGACAAGTGGTTATCGTGTAGTTCTGAATTGGGGAGTGGGTGCAATGGCACTACACACTGACTAAAGTGATAATAATAGTACATTACAGCCGAGTAATATTGGAAGTACGAGCCGAAGCCGAGTACTTCCGAAGTTGTTTATTTTTTATTTTTTTTAACTAAACGAGGCCGTTAGTAAATTGCTATTTCGGCCGAGACTTGTAGGTATAGTAGTTTTTTCTCATTTGCGAAGAAACAATAAACGAATTAATTCAACAGATCTAATTTTCATTCGCGCCAATTCGTAGGTACCTACTACCTACTCACGCGGTTGTTCTTGTTTTATTTTCAAAGTTTTGAAAATAATTGCGCATTCAGCCTTTATAATGATACATAGTTGCGAAAGGCGCAGGACCGGTCGTGGCGATGCTTGGGGGAGGCCTATGTCCAGCAGTGGATGTCTTTCGGTTGAATTGATGATGATGATGATGATGATGATGAATGGTTATTATTTTATGTACCTAAAACACCAAATTTATGTAAGTTTGTACTTAAATACCTCGGTAGCATAATCTTAAAAAAATAAAATCAGTCCAGCAATTTATATTATTGTCGTGCTGGATGTTACTGGCCTGTTATTTCGTTGCGTACGGAATAGGGCCGATTGATGTTTTTTTTTTTTAATAAAGAGCCAATTTCCGAGCAAGTGGGAGAAAAATGCATTCATATGTGGTCTAGTGGTTCGAGGGTCGGACTACTGATCACGAGGTCGTGGTTCCATTCCCACAGGACACAAATATTTGTGTGATGAACATAAGTGTTTTTGTTGGTCTGGGTGTTTCTTATGTATTATAAGTAAGTATTTAAAAAAAAAGTATATAAGTATTATATCCATTGTCTAGTACCCATATCATAAGCTCTGCTTAGTTTGGGACTAGTTGGTGCTGTGTAAAATTGTCCCGAAGATATTTATTTTATATAATTCATATTTAATAACAGTAAATACAATAACTTCTTAGGTTTTCGCGATTGTCATCTTATAGTCTACCTGCGACCACGAAATGCTGCAAAGCTTTCGAAACGTCAGGGAAACCAATTTAAATAATATACGCGATTTAATCCGGTTAAACTTTGTTTTATTATGTTTATAATCATTTATTTTGTAATATAATTTTTAATGTATCATACACATAACGCTTTCAGAATAAAATCTCTAAGTGATGGTAAAAACCACAATGATACTGCGTAGTTTAAAAAGAACTAAGCGCACAAAAAGACAAACAGAAATAGCTACTTCGTTTTTTTACGATTTAGAGATATTTAGATTTCTGCATTTCTCTACAAACAATATTAAGCCACCACGAGACAACTTTCACGAGAATTCCCCGAAGCTTTCACCCAAACTGAATACTCTTTCCTTCATTAAAAGCATATTTCAAGTAGATAACCCTGCATTCACTCAAACATTTCAAAAGATTCATCTCGGGTTACTCGTATGCAAAAATATATCATAATTTTCGCAAAATCCAAGACTGTAAGTAAGGGTTAGCGCAAACCGACGGAGTGGCGGCGAAGGGCAGTTCACTGATCGCAAGGTACATCAAGCGGCGCGCGACACTGCAGCACCGCGACTAGCCTCATACAAACTCTTTAGGACGCTTGTAGCCGCTCGACCGCTCTTCGCAGCGCTTTGAGCCTCCCAGTGTAATTTTACTTTGCTATTCAAATATCAGCCATATGTAGAAGCAAATTAAGTTAAATTTCAATTAACAATTTCTTAGGAATACAGATTATAATAAAACACGTTTAGCGACAGCTGAGCGTGGGGTCCTGGGTTCGATTCCTGGGTCGGGCAAAGTGTTATTGGGTTTTTTCATTAGGAAATTCTCAGTAGCAGACCGGAGTCTGGATTTGGCAATAGGCTCGACCCCTATTACATGGGACTAATAACATAACTGGCGAAATGTGGGTGTACTATACATTTTTTTTTCCGTGGTGTAATCCTCATGGACGCACTCCGCCCGGGGTAGGCGGAGCCAGTGCCACCACGGTGTTCCTTCAACTACCTTAGCCGGGGGCGTGGGAACCCGTGAGTATTCATACATCCACCCCCGACAGGTCCCGGCCCGCCACAAGCAGGCGAGCCCCTTCCGACGGCCGCACCCTCCTCTGTGGCGCACATAGAACACTGCACGCCACCTAACCTCACGGGCCTTTACCAGCTAAGCCAGCTGCGCCAACTTCGCCGCCTACGCCAGCTGCTGGTCGGGCAGCAGACTACCCCGAGTCTGCTGCTCGCAGGCCCATCCTAAGGTAATTTTTTATAGAGTTGTTCTTCCTCGCGGTACGGGCGGTAAAGCCAAGACCCTCGGTCCCAAGAGGCGCGAGAACACTACTCAGCAGGCACTCCTGGGATTAAGAGACCGACGGGGACAGGGAAGGACAGTCCCCCCGCTGCCTGCCCAGTGGCAGGGTGAGTACACACCGGACCCGCCTCTGCTCCTCCACAGTGCCCTCTGCTTTCTCAGAGGGACACGCGGAGCAACTTCCCATTGGCCCACATTGGGCCCCTCCTGTGCCAGAATATTCGCCACAGGCAATAAGGTCCACCGGTCCAAAGGAGACTTATTGCCCGTGCCCAGGGTGCACTGGCCCAATAACTGACGTTCCCTCTAGACGTGTCCAGAAGGACAAGCAGCCGTCAGACACACGTGGAGGTTTTCTGGCCAGCACCCCAAAGTGTACCACTATACACCTCTGCCTACCCCTTCGGGGAAATACAGGCGTGATGTTATGTTATGTAATGTTAAGTTTAACCGGATTGTATCGCGTGTATCGTTAAAATTAGTTTTCCTGACGTTTCGAATGCTTTGTAGCGTTGTGTTTGTGGTCGCAAGAAGCTGAGATGACAAGCGTCTTTACAGACGTTTAAAAAAAAACTACCATACAATTTTTATTAACATCAACATTTTTATTTTTATTATTAGTCTTCCTGTGACCACGAAGACTGCAAAGCATTCGAAACGTCAATAAAACCAATTTTAACAATATACACGACGTAATTGGGTAAACTTGTTTTATTATTAAGAATTTCAATTATTGTTACTAAATTAGTCGCTTTGCTGCCACTCCGTCGTGTGCGGTAACCCTAAGCCTTACTGTAGGATTAATTCCACATATTTTCAGTTCACCATTGTTACAACATGAATAAGGGTTACCTAAGGAATACATGAATATGTAATTAGTTAAAAACCGCACATGTTTTGGGGAATATTAAAGTTTCGGCTATTTTATGTGCTCGTGTAGTAGATGGAGGTTTTAGGGGTCTGTTTTAAGGGGTGGGGTGTTTTGGGAACTGGCTTGATAGAATATAACCAACTTGTGAATGGTTAGAAGTTTTTAAAATTTCGCGAATTTCACTAATATGAGACTTTACTTTTATATTTTGTTACGGACAGCGACGTTACGAAAAACCAACCGCGGGTAGTTCGAGAAAACACCCGCCGCTCAAGACGATGACACCCACATACTTCAGTCTGCTCGTGACCACGGCCAATGCAACTTGACCGAAACGTCGAGGTTAGTCGAAATGTTTGTTATACGGCACAATTAGCGGAACACAAAAAAAGCAGGATTTTAAAATCTTTTACTTGAGGAACTGGCCAGTTATGATATTTTTTTAATTTATTGTCATATTTGAAAATAGAAAATTAGATGACATACACTTTTTTCATTCATTTGTTTTATTTTCCCGAACAATACGTTTTGTCAACTTGTTCGAGTAATAACTACGTAATTGTAATTTTTTTGAAAAATGGTTTTTTATAAATTTGTTATTCTATAGGCAATTTTGTTTATTAAAAGCTCTTTATTATGCCTGACTTAACATCACTGGAAATCATTAGGGCTGATGAAATGAGAAGAAATGGCCATACCTACAGATCGATTGCCTCAAAGCTTCGTCGACCAGTATCAACGATTCATCGCAGCATCCAGCGGTACAGATCGTCTAATTCTCTTGTGAGGAGGAGGGGTCAAGGTAGAAAAAGTTGTATATCGAGGCGAGATGACAGTTTTTTACAACTTGGAGTTCGTAGGAATACGTGATTAACGGCTGTACAAGCTCGAAATGAACTGGAAGACGTTCGAGGAGTACGAGTAAGTGAGCGTACAGTTCGCAGGAGATTTGAAGAAGTTGGTTTAGGGTCGTATATACCTGCCAAAGGCCCAAAACTTGAGAGACGTCACCGCGTAAACCGATTAAGCTATGCGCGAGAACATCGTCATTGGGATTTGAACGAATGGCAGCAGGTTCTCTTTACTGATGAGTGCAGAGTTCTTTTAAAACAGATCGATGGGAGACAGCGAATATGGAGACGCAAAGGAGAACGCCACATACAGTCTAATTTTGAACACACAGTGGCTTATGGTGGCGGCTCGATTATGGTTTGGGGAGGGATATGTTTGGAAGCTCGTACGGAGTTAGTGATAGTCACAGGAGGGACCATGACAGCAGATCGATACATCAGAGACATTTTAGAAGAACATGTTGTACCATTTGCCCCATTTATTGGTGACGACTTTATTCTAATGCAAGATAATGCTCGTGCTCATAGTGCACAATCGGTACAGGCATATCTGAGCCACGTAGGTATACCGGTGATGCAGTGGCCAGCAAATCCCCCCGATATGAATCCGATAGAGCATGTCTGGGACTTGCTAAAAAGAAGGGTTAAATCCAGAATGCCACCCCCCAACAATCTGAATGAACTTGGAAACGCATTACTTGAGGAGTGGGAGCGGTTGCCTCAAGAAATCATCGATAACATAATCTGTAGCATGCCCAGACGAATGGAAACCGTAATCAGAGCAAGAGGGGGAAACACTCGTTATTAATTTTGCTTTAATTTTATTGTTAAATCATTTAATGCTTACTTTTTTTTATTTTTGTGATGGTTCATAATCATCTAAAAATTTCACTTATTTCAAATTTCTTTATTTTTCAATAAAAAATAACGAAGACTTTTCAAAGTCGTTGTTAAAAGATGTTAATCAATTTGTTATTTTGTGTCTAATTACATTTTCGTAAAATATATGGGTTATTATCTCATAGTCTCACTTTTTTTTCTGTTCCGCTAATTGTGCCGGTGTGTATATTTTGATTTAATTGTGCGCGACAAGTCCCGTAAACTTAGTTCAATATTTGTGAATGGTTGTTAGTAGGCTTTCATCGACAACCGACATATCTTGAAGAATTGCCAAACTTAAGTGTCAGTGAGCAGGGCACATTGCTCGCAGAACGAATTGCCAATGGGGCAGTAAAGTTCTGGAATGGCGACCCCGTACTGGAAGGCGCAGCGTGGGTAAGCACCTCACAATGCGGACCGAAAACCTGGTGAAAGTCACGGGAATCCGCTGGATGCGGAAAGCGCAGGACCGGTCGATGTGGCGATGCTTGGGGGAGGCCTATGTCCAGTCTGTTTCAACACTTGACCACGATAAATGATGATCAACTAAGGGCCAAAAAATATTGGTAGAAATGGACACGAATAGAATTATAATAAAAAACCAGCCAAGTGCGTGTTTGTACACGAACGTTATTTGATTTCCACGGCAGATCTGTTTTTCGAGTTTTTCATTATCTTTGTGCCTTTAATAAAACAAAACCGGGAATCTATATTGTATTCAAACACAAATGAAATATCAAATAGAAGCAAAAATTCTACGGAAACATGTTGCATTGGATAAAATGAATGAAACGTGCATAAATCACATTCAATTCAATTTATATTCATCTAGATTTTTTCACGTTCATTGTTAGGTATGTTACAGTATACAGCATGACTGGGAGAACAAGGGATATATTCAAGAATATGGTAGAATGTGCGTACATATAATAAAAAACCGGCCAAGAGCATGTCAGGCCATGCTCAGTATTATAGGGTTCCTTAAGTAGGTGTACAAACGAATCAAATCGAATATTAATCATGGCTATTTTAGTTTTTGCAATAATCGGCAGCATTCGCGACTCAGAGCGTATTGTTAGTAGCGCCATCTAGCGATAAATTCAAGAAGTCAAATTTAAGAAGTCTCTCATGTCAAAGTTTCTTTTTGTGATTTTTTCAAATAGAAAGTAGCTAAAGGAGCATTATTTGCCATGATAATTTTTGTCTAAGGTCAATGACCTTTGAACTAGGACGTTTTAAGTATTTTTCAGTTTTCTGTCTAAAACTCAAAAAATTATAATCACATTATACTCGAAATAATTTTAAAAGAGAGTTTTCACAAAGGTCTATCAATGTGGAAGATTATATGTTTCTACGTTGCATAGTTTAGAAATGGCAGGGGGGGGGACACATTGCAAGCCACTTTGGCGGGCTATATTTCGCAGATAGTACACCTGATAAAAAAGTGATGTATGAAACATTACCTTCATTTTAGTAGACCTATTCAATGATACCCCACACGAGGGGTGCAGCGAAAAAACTTTTTTTTCCCCATTTCACATGTATGGGCACCACCCCTAAAGAACGTAAAAACTATACCAGGCCCCTCAGAAAGTATTGCGAAAAAAAGTTTTTATATATGGAAGACTGGCCAGTTATAATGTTTTTCGAAAATATGATTATTTATAAGTAAAAATAAGTAAGTTCCAATTTCAAAATTTCCCTCCACATTTTTTGCGAGTTAATTCAAAGTATTGTGTCTCACTGAAATATGGATCTGCGCCGGGAACATTTTAGAGCTATGATTTTATACGATTTCAAGTGTCGCCTGAAACCGGATGAATCGTACGATAGACTTCAAATGGCATTCATGGATGAAGGCCCTTCCAAGGCAACCGTGTATCGTTGGTATAACGAATTCAAGCGCGGTCGACCAACTTTGGGGGATGACGAAAGAAGCGGTCGCCCTTTGACGGCTGTTACCGAAGAAAACGTGCTAGCAGTGAAAAATTTAATCCAAGACAATAGGCGAATTACATATCAGGAGATTCAACACATATTGAAGATTGGATCGAGAAGCGTTCACGAGATTCTACACAGCCATCTTCGCGTGAGGAGGATAGTATCACGCTGGGTGCCGCACAACCTCACCGATGCTCAGAAGCAGGCCCGGGTGGAATGGTGCCGTGATATGCTTAACAAATTTGAAGCAGGCTCGTCTCGGCGTGTTTACGACATCGTTACAGGTGATGAGTCCTGGATTTATCAATACGACCCAGAAACCAAGCGCCAGTCGACTGTTTGGGTGTTTCAAAATGAGCCAACGCCTACCAAAGTGAAGCGATCTAGAAGCGGGGGTAAGATTTTGATCGCTAGCTTTTTTAATTTGACTGGCCACTTGGTATCAATTCCCTTACGGGATCAAAGAAGCATTAATGCCGAATGGTATACTACCAAATGTTTGCCAGAAGTTTTCTCTGTTATAAGCAACAAGCGACCAAACACAGGGCTCCGCGGGCTACTGCTCCACCACGACAATGCACCTGCGCACACCGCACTCAAAACGAGGGACTTCCTGGACAGCACGCCAGTCAAACTCCTGGGTCACCCTCCTTACAGCCCTGATCTAGCACCGTGTGACTTCTTTTTATTCCCAAAAATAAAAAATCAGCTCAAAGGGATACAATTTTCGTCGCCGGAAGATGCGCTGGCTGCGTTCGAGCAGGCTGTAAACGAGGTGTCTGCGGCGGACTGGAAAAAGTGTTTTGAAAACTGGTTTAGGCGCATGAATCTTTGTATAGAGGCTGGTGGAAAGTACTTTGAAAAGATTTGATAAAAATATATGTACGTATAGAACATTTTTTTTTAGTTTCGCAAAACTTTCTGAGTGTCCCACGTATTTTTATTCTTTTATAATTGAGATCTATATCTATACTATTTTTTAACAAAATTTCATTTACTTATGTTTATAACTGTAGAAGTTATTAAGCTGTAAAGGATTAGGACAGACGGACAGACGGACAGACGGACGGACATGACGAAACTATAAGGGTTCCTTGTAGGACTACGGAACCCTAAAAAGACGTGTGGCACTCGGCACGGAGACTGCCGCGGTAAAGCTATTTAAATACAAAGAATAGGTGCCCTAACGCCGAAACTCTAAGCAGGCATGAGTCACCAGATTGCGGGGCGAAGAGGGGGATTACGCATGCGCAGTAACGCCGATACAACCAATGCCACCTAGAGGCGATTTGCAGAACTAAAGAGACAAGCGTGATATTTCAAAAAGTCATTAAAAGTTCTGCTATTCATCGATAGATGGCAAAACTAAAAAGTATCACCGCTGTGCCGATCGAAGTGGGGGGTGTTAGGTTATTTTCGTTACGGAATTTCTGGATTCGGTCTCCACGCTCAAGGCCCGCGATAGAAGCTATGCAATAGCTTTAAAAAAAATTAAAATAATATTCCACGATAAATCACGCGTACAGAAGAAAGAATGCTCGTGCAGGCTCTATCTAGGGGTCAGCTGGCTATTAAAGCCGGAGAGGTTATAAATAGCGACTGATGGACATTGCCATGTTAGGTGCATCGGCGTGCAGGGTTCCGTGTGCGCCGCCTAGGAAGGTGCGGCCGACGTCAGGCTGCAAGGGGAGAAGGGGCTCGCCTGCTTGTGGTGGGCTAGGACCTATCGGAGGTGGTTGTGTGAATACTGACGGGTTCATTGGTTCACGGCATCACCTCACTGCATGAAATTTTTATTTGTAAGTGCGGAATACTGTCCACAGTTATTGATGAAATCGATTGGAAAATATTCCAAAAATTAAGGTGCCATTTTTATATATATTTTAAACGAGAATCAAGTACTGAACACCCTCCTTCAATAAGTTCGTCTTTCAACCAGCCATCATAATCCTCCTCGCCTTTTCCCAATCATGTTGGGGTCGGCTTCCAGTCTAACCAGATGCGACTGACATCAGACCCCCGCAGCTCAGTAACTGAGTAATACCGACATTCCGAGATTAGACCAGTTGTCAGACTTTCAGGTTTCGGACTACCCGTAACGACTGCCACAGATAAACAAACGGTATGACAACTGGGTGGTCATCCATCCACGGACTGATCGCGGCAAGCACAGCTTAAGCTCGCAGATACCACAATCCGCGCAGTTGCTACTTCGCCACGAACCCTTCCCTCGTTCAACCAGTCAACCCGTATAACATACATCAAAAGTGTCTAGGGATCAAGTACATTTTTAACTAATCCATTTAATATTTATCAAATCTGTTCTGCCAGACAGACTTCTTACTTTAATTTTCTATGTTTAAGTTAAACACGGTATCTTGCTTTAAGTCGGGGAAGATATTGTGGGATCATACACAATGAAGGCTTATTTATTATTGTGTTTTTATATCCCGTACAAGGGAAACCTTCATAATCTCCTTACAATAATGAGGTGTACAAAATTAATTTGACCGTCGCGCTCATTCATGATACTTTTTATTCATGTCACAGAAATAGATAGAATGGAAAAGTGGGCAGGGCGCGCGTGCCAACACTGCACCATAGTGTAGGGCATTTCAAAGTCTTTCTCAGTACGCCTTATGAATTTTTCTGTAAATACTGTAACGATAACCCGCAACAATGCCATAATGTACTTTACAGCTTTTTTTTCTGTAGTTAGAAAACTACAGAAACAAAAGGTGTAAAGTAAATATGATTAAAGTTAATTTTTAAAATTAATGACGTCACTATGTAAGGGGTAGTTTGTTCGAAAGTTGCGACGCATGAATCAAAAAATCAGTAAAATTGTGATTACAACCATTCTACTCTATCAATTTCTGTGGCTATTGTCATAGATCCACTATTCGTGCAGTGCAAAGCAAAGTTTTAAGGTGCTGCATTGAATTTGCAACCATCCCTTTCTAACATTCGGCAAATTGCGCGTGTGAGAACAGAGCGGAATCACGCTTTTTTGATGTTTTTTTACATTTTTGCAAATATCTCAGCGAATAAACTTTTAAATAAAAATTTGTTATACCAGAATTTAGATATGTACAAGATATATCTTATCCACAGCAAACAGTAGTAAAAACTATTGGAATTTCTAGATGCAATGTGAAATAGTGCAAAAACAGACCTTACTTTGGAAAATAAACCTATCCAGCTAATTTCATTAAATCGTGTTTTCCCTACACCAAAATCTAGTAAATATAATGAAAAATCTTAAATATGAAAATTAGATCAACGTCGTATCCACAAATGAAAATATGTTTACTCTATTTTTCCCAATGCCGCCCCTTAATTATTAAAATATATCCCCCCCCTTCTGCCCCTTATTCTGAGTATTAGAATTAGTACAATAACCTACTGTAACAATATTAGCTGAGGTACTTATAGAATCTTATTTACCTACTTCATTCTCTGTATGTGTACTGTAGCTGCTGTAAACTTATTTGTCTCCCACATGCTCGAAAATTCTTTTTTTTTTAAGAATACGTCAATCTGCTCTTTTCCGTACGCAACGAAATAACACGCCAGCAATTTTCTATAAAGTAATTGCTACAAAGTTTTTTTAAATTGTGCCAGCGAGGTTTTACTCACATACTTACATAAATTAGGTGATTTTAGGTACCTACATGATATCTATTATTTTGAAGGTTACGCATATTTTTTTCAAAAGTTTGAAAATAGAATAAGCTCAACGCGCGGGCGAATTGGCGTGAATAAAAATTAGATACTGTTATATTAATTTGTGTATTATTTCCTTGCAAATGAGAGAAAAGTACTATACAAGTCTCGATCAAAATAGCAATTAAAAAAAAAAAAAACAATACAAAACATCCTTTAGAGCAAACATTTTATATTATTTACAAAATATTGTAAAGGAAATTAAGAAGACATTTAAGAAAGACAATAATCTAAAACACAGTTGTATCTGTTTTTCAAATAAGCTTTTAGTTTTTTATTAAAAATAAAAATATTTTTTTTGTTAATTTTCATTCATGTTGAGCGGCGTACCCGACGTCCCGCCCCTCGTAGCCTCTCTTTCAGTTCTGTACAAAACGACAGTGACCGCAGAGGTCTGATTTTTTAGCTGTTGTCAGCCTCTTACGGCCTCGTTTAGTTAAATTAAATTAAATTAAAATCATCTTTATTCAGGCAAATTACACCCATATACAACAAAACAAACAAGGTAAATAAATGTCACATTCAAAAGCAATAATAATCAATTTACAAATTAATAATTAACAATGTCAACTTATTCAAAAATAAAATGGATTCAATGTCGGGGATTCAATGGCAATAAAATTAAAATAATAAAATAAAATCAGAGAAATAAAATTAAATATAAATATATCACAATTGTTAGAGCTTTCTCTGCGGCAGTTGTACTGCGATATGCCTGTCGCAACAATGCCTGATTATGTGGTAGTCGAGTTTATCCGCGATCATCGCCAGGACGGTGTTGGAGCTGGCCCGCACTCTGCGCACCAGAGCCGCGGCGCGCTTCCGCATGGTCGCGTGGAAACAATCAATGCGCGCCTCCGCGAACATGCCTGAGGCGCTACAAAATCGGGGCAGCCCCATCACCGCTCTAAACGCATTATTGTATTGGACGCGGAGGACGCTGTAACTTTTTTTACTGTAATCAGCCCATAGGCCACACGCGTAGAGCGATGTGCAGTACGCTCTAAATAGCGTAACTTTTACCTCCTTTGAGCACTGATTGAACCTACGAGCGATCATATTCACTCTGACAGACAGCGCCCTCCGCTCCCGTTCCATATCTGCATGATCCTTGAGGTCAACAGTAAGTAAATGTCCCAGGTGCTTGAATTGTTCAACCCTTACCAGAGGAACACCGTTTAACTTAACCTGAGGTATGTTAGCAGGAAATTTCGCACCAGCGGCCTCAAAGACCATATATTGGCTCTTCTTAACATTATATAATAATCCGTGGCCACATGTATATTCCTCGCATGTCCGTATCAACTTCCTCAGGCCGCAGACTGACGCACTCAGTAGCACCATGTCGTCAGCATAACTCAAATTATTGAATTAGACTCGGCTAGCGTCTCGTCCTTTTAACTTAACTTCGGAAGCACTCGGCTTCCCCTCATCCTTCCAATATTACTCGGCCGTCCATTGATTTATTTCAGGCATCGACAGTAATGTACTATTAATTAAAATCAAAGGTTTTTTTTGTTATAATTAAAAAAACAATCAAGCAGATGAAAACGGATCGGCCTTTATGTAAATTTCAAAAGTTATAAGACTGTTATCCTTATTTTTTTGTTCTATCTAAATCTGATTTACCTTTTGAGAAAAATTAAGATCGATCATCGAAGCATCTTTTACAAGCTTTTGATGAAAAGTAGATTGCGGAATTAAGGTCCCTTTTATATGAATAAAAGTTAAAGAAAAAACATTTTTCGTGTACGTAGTTTATTTAGTGGGAGAAATATTTTTTCTATACCTCGTGTTCATATACGAACGAGACCGTTAAACTAATACAATATAATATGATTCTTGGGATAGAAAAAACAGAATAGGAGTATAATTTAATTTCTGTAGTTGGTTAAACCGTGAGCGACCTTTAATATTGGTATAAATGATTCCAATATACCAATATTAAGGATTCATAATATACACTATATTGTACTAATTGATGGAGTAGATTTTTTTTAAGAAAAACATTAGTCATTATAAGGTAATATTTGTTGTGTGTGCCATACACACCGTAGGCTATCATGTCCAATTGTTCATACATACATATTATCATCGCAAACCCGCCTGCCAAGCGTGGCGATTATGGCATATTTGCGGGAGGCCTTTGTCCAGCAGTGGACGTTTTTTTCGGCTGATATGATGAATGATGATGATGATGACATATAATCATGCCTGTTTCGAGAGGTGACGACCTCTCTTCCATCCGCAGGAGACAACCTGGGCGTTGTAGGAGGGCGCTACCCTAGGTGTGGGCCTGCGGGCGGCAGACTCGGAGTGGCCCGCCGCCCGACCAGTCAAGGCCCGTGACGGTGGCGCGTAGTGATCTGCGCGCGCCAGTCAAGATGAGGGTGCGGGCAATGTTGATCCCGCACGGGGAAAAGGGGCTCGCCTACTAGTGGTGGGCCGGGACCTGCCGGGGATGGTTGGGCGAATACGGGAGATTTTCCCACGCCCCCGGCCAAGGGTCGGTAGAGGAACACCGTGGTGGTTTTTTAGTCGGTAAGAGTCCGACACTGGCTCCGCCTTTCCCGGGCGGAGTGCGACCATGAGGATTTTCCCCAAGAAAAAAAGGGCCTGAGTAATACATGTATTTTTGTATGTTTTATTCAATAGTAAAAATCTGACGTGACGTTACATTTTCTCCCGAGTCACACTTACTGCAAGCCGCGATAAGGAACTTTGTTCCAAAAAAGTCTTTCAGTGTCCAGCAGGCTGAATTCCGATAATAGACTCTTGGCGGACTTATAACATATAAATCATAATTCGTATTTTTTTTATCTAAATAATGCATAATTTGTAATCGTTTATTTGTGGTGTCCACAAGGTCTGGGCCTGGTCAGGTGGCCTCCTTTTAGAGCTGAAATTCACCCCAATACTTAAAGTTCTTAAATTCAACTAGGTACCCAAAAGAGAAAATTCTATACCTTCCTAAAATCCTAACTACGCTGTTTTTGTATATTTGACGTAGACACAAAGCCGCTTTTGTGTACTTAATGGTTTTCTGACAGTATGGCTTTTCAGTTGTGGCTCTTTAGTAAATATTTTAAAAGGGATTCAAGCTAAAAATAAAACATTAGAATGGACATCATTTTGGATTTATGAGTTACAGTCAACAGTATGACTCTTTTTCTTTCTTTTCTTTCATTATGATTATTATAATAATATGTATTTTTTTTATAGTATAGGATGGCGAGCTAAACATCTACTGTCAGGAGATTGATTGAGATTTAAGGCATTGAGATCAGATCATTTATACGTTGTTCCTGTTTACTACTATTTTCATGGTGTACAATAAAGTATATTCTATCTATCTATCTATCTATCTATCAGTTTGGAACTATGTTTTGAACGTTTTTAATTACGAGAATTGGCCTTCTGAGCTCGACTGTATTATAAAAATACAAAATTAGTTCAGTTCATTTAAATCATGGTGTACGGAATTTCTTTGTAGGATTTCTATGTATTTTTTAACCTTTATACAGACCTCTACATCAACTTGTTCGATTGTTACTCGCCTTCAGATGTCTTGTAAGAATTCTATATAGTCTGTACCAGTGACATACACACCATAGACGCCGCATAGCAGGCGTCCGATGTCTGCAACACATCTATGAAATTTCATTAATGTAGGTCGCCACTATTCGCTACTTGAAATCTTCAAATATGTTTCGACCACTCAAATGAGCCGTCAAAACTGCCGCGTTAGTGATAAGCCAATAACCGCCTTGATAGGGCCAATCGGATTGCACAGTGTACCTACTCCGCCTCAGCTAGTGGCAGAATTTATTGTACGCATTATATTACATTAGTTGTCTATTGGGCTGTATGGTCGTTGGTCTGTACTGACTACGGAACCCTACTCTCTCGGCTAATTTTTGGTAGGTATTATTAAACACGTTATCTTACCGCTAGTTGGAGAAGATATTATGGGATCATACACAATGAAGACTTATTTATGTATTGTGTTTCTGTATCCCGTATAAGGAAAACCTTCATAATCTCCTTACAATAATGAGCTTTACAAAATTAATTAGACCGTCGTGCCATGGAAGAATAAAAAAGGCAGACGGAATCTCGCTAAACAATAAGTGAAGCATCCATAGTAAGACGGCTAGCTTAAAAGTACGGGCTGGCACGCACACATTCAAACCCATAGTAAGACAAAAAGCCACGATTACGTAACAAATCTCGTGTGACGGTAGTCGTTGTCGTAGTATCACAATTAAAACAAATAAAATAACAATATATATCGGTGTGTTAAGATGCTGTCGAAATTATAGTGGGCTTAGGAAAAAATTAAGTGCAATCTTTTCTTAGCGAGATTCCGTCCGCCTTTTTAATTCGTCCGAGCGTCGCGCTTATTCATGATACTTTTAAATATTAAACAGAGGGTTATTTTCATAGATTCACTAATTGTGCAAGATTTTTTTTTCGTAATTCTCCGTAGATCACCGGTGAGTTACCGGGGATCGCCCAATCACCGGTGATTATCACCGCATGAGCGCATTGTTTTTTTTTAGTTTAAAAACTCCTACTGTTTTTTAGGTTAGGTATTAGTAAGTCACGTGATGTAAGTCATCAATACATCAATATTCAATGTTATATATTATTATATTAATAGTCCGTGTGGTGCCGGACTTAAAGAATTGCACCACCCTTATCTCTTCTCATGGGTGTCGTAAAAGTCGACAAAGGGATTCACCAGAGGATGGGCAGCAGCGTTCTCTGAGTATTTAACCAACCAACTGCGATCGCCAACCCGCCTGCCATGCGTGGCGATTATGGCATATCCCCCCCTTATTTGGGGGAGGCCTATGTCCAGTAGTGGACGTCTTTCGGCTGAAATGATGATGATTATGATGATTCAATATTATAAAATAAAAGGACAAGTCATGTCGGGTTATAGGACGTGCGTCTTGTTCAACGACTCGAAGCAAAGTGCAAAGTCATATATATAAAAGTACTCTGTGGTGCAAATATAATATAATCACTCACTACGTTCTAGCGAAGTGCGCTCTCCCCGCTCCAATCGCCGACCATCAATATGGCCGACTTTGGAGGGTTACATAGTTCAGTGCTGCCATTTTATTCCGCCGATTCCTAACAATATAATATATCTACGTGACAGAACTGATTATAATGATGATAGATTATCACCAAAACTGGCCAAAACTATACCTTAGCTCACATGAGTCTCTCAACATAATTGCGTTATCCTTGCTTATAATACTGGAGTAAAACATTAACTCAATACAGGGAGCTGACGTGGCCGTCCCAACTTTTAATGATGAGGGTCGAACTGAGAATAATTTTGAGACATACTTCGTTGGTTGTTGATTTGGAGTATGGTGTAAGGTAAGAGATTATAGCGATTTGTAAATTACTGTAGATGCTTTTAAGATTTAAAGTTAGGTAATTATGTTTTTGACAAATACCTACTTAATGAAAAAATAATACATACATTATAGCGGCAATTCAGGTAAGACGAAGTATTAAAATCATAATTTTCTATTATCTAATCAAAACATACTGAACGTTTATTGGTTTATTTTGTTTCTTTAAAAACAAAGCCTCTATTGAAATTTTCAACATATAGTGTTTAAAATAGAAATTCTGTGTATACTAGTCTTCTTCTATTGTGTCGACATGAGCTACATAATGATAACAGCTCATGCCGTAGGAAAAATATTAGCCAGTCAGCAGGCTGGTAGCGGGGCTGGCTGCCCAGGTTGCGCCGAACGGTCAATTAAATATCGTCACTTGTGGAGGCGAATTGTAAACCTCTCTTCTGATCTTAGTATAGTATAACGGGCTGGTTTCCGCAACTACACGTCCAAGCGTGTATTTTGCATAAGGTCTCTCTTCTGATCTTATTTATACCTGTAATTGGCATACATTAGATCATGTACTTTTAAAATGTTCATTTATTTATTGTATTCTTTATTGTACATACACCAAACGAAAACAAAGACAGTTGTTTACAGATGTAATGTTATTATTCTTTAAATATGTGATGTGTTTGCTGTTGGTGTACCTACCTATTTTGACTCGTATCTAGATGTGAAAAAAAAACGTTATAATAGCACTTATATTAAATTACCGAAAATGTCATTGCGTTGTTTCAATCAGTCACAGTTACAATAGGACCAAAAGAAACCGATATCGATTGCAAGCATAAAACGTTATTAAATTCATGTTTTTCGAGGCCTATTGTGTTCCATCGCCATTGCCTATCGCCACATGAAAGGCTTTTTAACACATTTTCTTGTAAAGTGGCTCTTATCGCATCTTCCTATCGCATATCTTTATAATGCAGCTTATAAAACACGCGTGCTTTTTACTTTACATTACCGCACTAGAGCTTTTTACTTTACAGTTTATTTTTAAAACTCAGAAAAGAGTTTTAATGTCTTAAAAATAATATTCATTTTCGTAAATAAGTAAACTGAGTAATTTATTAATTTAAGCTTGTGTCTTATCACATGGAGACCAATGAACGATAAACAGTGGGTGTATCTATTATAATTTACACATACGCTTATGAGCATGAGCTTGGGTGTGTCCAATCCTTTGGGGATCGTCAATGTTCATAAGTACCTGTATCAATACAGAATAATCAGGAACTATTTATATCACGTTTAAGTCGAGAAGAGTCCGACACTGGCTCCACCGTCCCCGGGCGGAGTGCGTCCATGAGCATTTCTCCACGGCAAAAAAACAAGTGACGATCTATGCAAGTTGGCTGGTAGAACCTGGATGAGAGTGGCTGAGAGTCGAGGTCTGTGGCGTGCTATCGAAGAGTCCTCTGTCCAGCAGTGGACTGCGATTGGCTGTTAATAATGATGTGGTATTCCACCTAGTTCCTAACGAAATCTATGGATTTATCGGTTACACAGTACGACTGGGCGAACGAGGGACATATTGAAGAATATGGTAGAATGTGCTGTATCATCATCATCATTTCAGCTGAAAGACGTCCACTGCTGGACTGTCTAGGGGTCTAATGGCTGGTTCAAAAGGAGGCAGAGGCGGTAATAGTGACTGATTCATACTGTCATGCTACATGCATCACCTCACTGCATGAATCTTTGATTTGTAAGTGCGGAATAGTGTCCACAGTTATAGATGTAATCGACTGGACAAATCTTTTAAAAAAAGTTCCACTTTTTATAAATATTTGGAACGAGAATCAAGTACTGAAAATTCTCCTTCAATAAGTCCCTTGGTCAACCAGTCAACCTGTACATCATCATCATCCTCCGAGCCTTTTCCCAATTATATTGGGGTCGGCTTCCAGTCTAGCCAGATGCGGCTGAACATCAGTATTTTACACGGAGCGACTGCCATCAGACCCCCACAACCCAGTTACTGGGCAATACCGACATTCGGAGGTTAGACCAGTTGTCAGACTTTCAGGCTTCTGACTACCCGTAACGACTGCCATAGATATTCGTATGACAACCGGGACCGACAGCTTAACGTGCTCTCCGAGGCACGGAGGGGTCTCGATGTGTAACGAAACGGTCACCCATCCACAGACTGACCGCGGCAAGTGCAGCTTAACCTTGCAGATCGTACAATCCGCGCAGTCGTTGCATCGCTACGAGAACCAGTCAACCTGTACATTGAAGTGAAAAAAAAACATACAAACATACAACGGCAGAGTCGTAGCGGTAAAAACGCTACGTCTCTGCCGTTGTACCAAACGTATTATTAACAAAATTATGATGAATATCTGAAACAATTTGTTCAGTCACGAATTTGTTCGAAACTTTTGCATACATATTTTATGTAGCTACATATTATCATGTTATTGAAATTATATGACTAAAAGTGTTATTAAGGTGTTTATCTCTAAGGTATTAAGGGAATCTGGCAGTATAATTTATTTATTATATTTGATATATACTTTACTATGTTTTGTGTTTTTATGTTGAATATGATTCGTGCTCAATATAAATATGTCATTTCTTTATTTTATAAGATTTACAAGCCTAAGCCCGCGGCTTCACCCGTGTGGATGTCGTTTATCGCGCATTCCTCAGGAACTGTTCATCTTCCTGAGATAAAAAGTAGCCTATATGTTAATGCCGGTTATGTTCTATCTGTTAGCCGGGATATGTAAATTTCATTAAAATCCATATAGTAGTTTTGGCGTGAAAGAGTAACAAACATACATCCTCACAAACTTTCACGATTATTATTAATGAGATAGTTTTTTTTTTAATATAGTATGGCGAAACGAGCTAAAGGCCCACCTGATGTTAAGTGGTTACCTTTGCCCATAAACAACTTCAATACCACCTAGGCTGTTGCCTAAAATAAATAGTACCTACCTACCGAAAATAAAGCATTTATATCGAAGGTTAGATGTATTTTTTTTTTATCCTAGAGTATTCCTCACCTCGTAGAAAAAATCTTTTTGTTCAAAGTAACAAGTGATCGGTCGTGTCAAGTTAATGAGCTCGTTAGTGCGACATGGCCTCATATGTCTCTTCATCCTTGAAATGGTCAGTTTTTATCTACAGTAGTTTTTCCAAGTAGAGATGTACTGAAATTTGATCTCTATGACCCTTAAAGTAACTTAGTTAACAAGGCATGTCATCATCACTGAGTCGATGTTTCTAATCAATTATTTTTAATGATTAATGTACAAGAAAAAGTTAGCTTTTTAACAAAGTTTCAAACTTGAGAAGAAAGGAAACTATGGTAGACATTTTGTGTCTAAGGCACGGTTACAGAACGAAATTCAAGCTTTGATTACAGTTAGGAACAGCCAAATACCCCAAATTGGCTTCTTTTAAAAACATTTTTAGCGGTATCTATTCATTATAATAAAACAAAGTTTAACCGGATTAAATCGCGTATATTATTTAAATTGGTTTCCCTGACGTTTCGAAAGCTTTGCAGCATTTCGTGGTCGCAGGTAGACTAAGATGACAAGCGTCTTTACAAATATTTCTAAAACAATATTTTTATCTACCGTACAATATTATTAATTAAAATCGTTTCGATGCACGCAGTAATCACTCACAATATCATTATCTTTTACAGTGTTGCATGCTGTTTGGGACTTGATTATTTTTAGGACTGGGTTCCAAACTGGTGGTAGCTGCCAACCATCTTCTCTATTAAAATTAGGATGTTTTTTAATTTCAATAGCCTCACGGAGCATTCTAGGTACATATCGGTTTTCCTTCGCCAGAACTTGTGGTTTATCAAATCGAAGAAAATGGTTGGGTTTGTCTAGGGCATGTTCACACACTGCAGACTTTGTGGAGCGTCTGTTCTTGACGTCAGCTATATGTTCTTTAATTCTAGTGGCTATACTACGCTTTGTTTGCCCTATGTATGATAACCCACAATCACAATCAATCTTGTAGACCCCTGCATCTTGTAAGGGAATGTGACAATTCACCGGTCTGAGGAGTTGGCTGATCTTTCTTTGGGGCTTGAAATAGGTTTTGATAGAAGCACGCTTCAAGATATGACCAATTCTGTCGGTGACCCCTTTGATGAATGGTAGAACAGCAGGTCGACGATCAACTGTGCTGGGTTTCAGGCGGTGTTTGCGATGGGGATGTGGAGCTTGCAAGTTATTATGCTTGAGAACATGCTTCACATGGTAAAGTTCCCCTGCCAGGTGGTCGGCATCGCAGATGCGGTGTGCTCTCTGTAACAAAGATTTGGCCACGGTAGCTAACTGACAAGGATGGTGGTGAGATTCACCGTTCAAGTACCTGTCTGTATGGGTAGGCTTTCTATACACTGTATGACTAACAGAATGATCAGGATTATGGATAAGTTGTATATCAAGAAAAGCTAAGGATTTGTTTGTCTCCAATTCCATAGTAAATTGAATTTTACTGTGTATAGAATTTAGATGTTCTAAGAAAGCAGAGACACTACTGTGAGGCAAGATGAAGATGGTATCTATTCAGTTTGTGGGAGTGAAAAAAATGCATGTTAAACTTGATCGTATTTTCTAAAACACTATTGTGCCCAAAACACGTTTTCTTGAAACGTTTCACTTTTTTTTTTCGTTTTCTTTTAAGTTTTCTCGATGGTATTTTTAAACTAACCTCTTGAAACAACAAATCTATTTTTCAACTATCAAACAATCTCTATTATTTACAAAATATTATAAATTAAATTAAGAAAACATGTAAGAAATACAATAGTCTAAAACATAGCTTTTTCTATTTTTCAAATAAGATTTTAGTTTTTTATTTAAAAAATATATTGTTCTTATTCTTATTCTTTATTGTACACACAAATATACATTTAGATTACAGTAGGAAAGTTTATGTACATCGCCGGAGCTTAACTCGGAACTGAGTTGAGAATTGTTAATTTTCATTCAAGTTGAGCGACGCACCCGAAGTCCCTCCTCTCGTTGCCTTTCTTTCAGTTCTGTGCAAAACGATAGTGACCGCAGAGGTCTGATTTTTTAGATGTTGTTAGCCTCTTGAGCTTTAATTTTAAAATATTTCTCAATAATAGATTCATTGATTCATTCATTTGTTCGGCTGAGTTCAACTTTATTCTCAAAATGTTAGCTACTCAGTTGTAGATTCGTATTTGAGCAGATATTTGGTATAGAACACTCGAACCAACGCACCATTTGTTTTATTCATTTATAGTTGTGACCATATTTTTTTTTTTTAAATAGGAGCCTCCTACTGTCGACATTAAGTGGTAGGCCGTATCGACCTTTCGAAGGGAAGGGTTGTCGCTGATTAGTCTTTCGATATAGTGTCTGTTGAACTTCAGTCGTACACTCAATATTGTACTTTCTAAGTAGTTAACTAAATACATTATTATCTATCAAAGATGGCAACCATTTCCTCTCACATTTCATACATACAGTATACAATTTATTAGTTGTCAATTTTTGTTTGTGTCTTTGGGATACTTAAAACTACTATTTTTAACCGACGAAAAAAAGGAGGAGGTTCTCAATTCGACGCGTATATATTTTTTTTTTTTTTTTTTTTTTTTTTTTTTTTATGTATGACCACGCATAACTTTTTACAGAGTGGCCCGATTTTGATGATTCTTTTTTTAATGGATAGGGTATATCTCGAAGTTGGTCCCATTTAAATTTCAAAATCAAAATCTACCCCTAAGGGTGGGAAAACAGGGGATGAGTGCTTGTTCACCCACTGAATTCTTACCTGTTAACCGATTCTGTTGAAACTTGGCACACATAAATATAGTTCTAGACACTACGACATAGTGGAGACCTGGAGTTAGATTTTACCCACAAAAAAAGATAAAATAAAACTTTTTAACAAAAAATTGAACCGACGAAAACAGAAACTCAAAAGCGAAAAATAACAAATTATGAGTCGGCGCCAAACAAACAATCAACGAAGATCATTAAATTACTTTAAATAAATAATAAAAACAACGTAACATCAAATACAACGTGAAATTTTCAACGATAAACAATAACTTTCCAAAAATTCGTTCGTCGCTCGGCCACTTGCAACTTGCACGCACTTTGCTTGTTAAAAGTTTGTTTGGCGCCGACTCATAATTTGTTATTTTTCGCTTTTGAGTTTCTGTTTTCGTCGGTTCAATTTTTTGTTAAAAAGTTTTATATTTAAGTGGATTACTGCCTTGGTTAGTATATTATACTGATAGGTACTGTCGAAGTGAAGGCTAGTCCCAGATCAGTCTTCCGACGAAGTGTCTGTTGAACTTCAGTCCTACACTTAATATTGTACTTTCAAAGTAGTTAACTAAATATTTCATTCAACTGTCTGTATTAACGACCGATACATCTAAACGATCTGCGATAAATTACAAGCGCACTGTTACGCCTATAATTTACGTCCCGCTTGATAGATGGCACCCATTTCCTTTACTAACGATATATACTCTATACAATTCATTAGTTGTAAATTTTTGTTTGTATCTTTAGGATAATAATAACTTCTTAGGTTTTCGCGATCACTACACATTATAATAAAACAAAGTTTAACCGGATTAAATCGCGTATATTATTTAAATTGGTTTCCCTGACGTTTCGAAAGCTTTGCAGCATTTCGTGGTCGCAGGTAGACTAAGATGACAAGCGTCTTTACAAATATTTCTAAAAATTTATTTTAATCTACCGTACAATAATCTATCTATACTATAATAAAACTGTAAAGGTCGAAAAGTCTGTACATTGAGTTTTTTTTCGCGAAAACCGGCTAGAAATAAGCTATAGAACACGAATCAATCGTTTAAAAAATTTATGTCTGTCTGTCTGTCTGTCTGTCTGTCTGTCTGTCTGTCTGTCTGTCTGTTTGTTACCTCATCACGTGAAAACGGCTGAACGGATCGTAATGAAACTTAGCATTTGTATTGGTATTAGTCTAACTTAAAATATAGGGTATGTTTTATCTGAATCGGTTGAGTAGATCCAGCGATACAGCTTGACCCCTCTGTTGTATTAAGTTGCATACAAAGTAGAGGTCATGATTGTTGGTTGGATGCAGGTTGCAGGTTCCTAAAAATACAACTGGATTCTATTAGTATTATAGAAAATATAGAATAACATAACATAGCCCATCACTGTCCCGATGCTGGGCATGGCCCTCTTCTTGGAATGAGAAGAGTTAAGGAACTGGATATTGTTAGTGTAATAGATCATCATAACATAATCAGCTCATTACCTACTGCCCCACTGCTGGGCACGGACCTCTTCTCGGAACGAGAAGAGTTAAGAAACTAGAAAATATAGAATAACATAACGTAGTCAACCCATTACTGTCCCACTACTGGGTATGGCCCTATTCTCAAAATGAGAAGAGTTAATGAACTGGATATTATTAGTATTCTAGAATAACATAACATTACCAGCCCATTACAGTCCCACTGCTGGACACGGGCCTCTTCTCAGCATAAGAAGGGATGTGGTTAGTGTTATAGAATAACATAATCAGCCCAATTACTTCCCACTGCTAGGCACGAGCGTCTTCTCAGAATGAGGGAGTTTAGGGCTAATTCCATGAAATTCCATCACCTTAGCCGGTTGGTTGTAAAAACAAAATATAGTATGGTCGGTAAATTGTGTAATCGTCTGTGTAGGCGCTTATATATGTATATATTTGAAGATATTGTGTTCATAATTATGACACGATGTTATTTTCCGACATCCACGCGGACGGAGTCGCGGGCACAGCTAGTATTCATTAAAATCGTTTCGATGCACGCAGTAATCACTCACAATATCATTATCTTTTCCAGTGTTGCGTGCTGTTTGGGACTTTATTATTTTTAGGACTGGGTTCCAAACAGGTGGTAGCTGCCAACTATCTTCTCTATTAAAATTAGGATGTTTTAGGATAAAATTTAAAACTACTATTTTATTTTAGAGTACAGTCTAACAAAGCAATTGGTTTACAGGGTAGAGAGATAAGAACCGGCCAAGAGTATGTCGGGCCATGCTCAGTATTATAGGGTTCTAATTACATATTACAAACGAATCAAATCGAATATTAATCATTGCTATTTTAGTTTTTGCAAAAAGCGCCACCTATCGCTAAATTTAAGAAGTGTGTCATATATCAATATGACACGCTTCTTAAATTTAGCGCTAGGTGGCGCTGTTACTTTGTGTTTTCAATATAACACAATGTTTCTTTTTGTGATTTTTTTAAATAGAAA
Organism: Asteroscopus sphinx; assembly: GCA_949699075.1. Taxonomy (NCBI): domain Eukaryota; kingdom Metazoa; phylum Arthropoda; class Insecta; order Lepidoptera; family Noctuidae; genus Asteroscopus; species Asteroscopus sphinx. The sequence continues at coordinate 9,718,508 of OX453018.1, read as the reverse complement.
ATAACTAAAGAAGCATTATTTGCTAGAATCATTTTTATCTAAGGTCAATGACCTATGAACTAGGACGTCTTAAGTATTTTTCAGTTTTCTCACTATAACTCAAAAATTTATAATCACATTATACTCGAAATAATTTTAAAAGAGAATTTTTATAAAAGTCTATCAACGTGGAAGATTACAAGTTTCTACGTTGCATAGTTTGGAAATGGCAGGTGGGGGGATACATTGTAAGCCACTTTGGTGGGCTATATTTTGCAGATGGTAATATCATTTTGTTAAACTGTATTTATACAAAACCCTAATCAAACCATCAATAGATAAATATAAAAATGAGATTTCATTATTTTTACTGAATTTTTAATTTTATATTATAATATTATAATCACACAACCTCAAAACTTTGACAGAGATCTCGCTAGAAAATCCACTCAAACATTTTTTTTATCAGATTAGCGTCCAAACTTAAACATTGTTTTCATTCTCTAAACAAAGTTACTTTGAAACTTTTCAATGTTCATCATGATAATACAGTATTATAATCAGATAATTTTTTGAGTTTCGATGGAAAATTAAAGTTTTCGAAAGTAATTCGTCTAGAATATCGCCTATTGAGATTAGCCAAACTAAAACATCTGTTATAAATATGATATTAATTTCACTGGCACCCGTACCGTACTTTCTTTCTTTCTTTCTTTCTTTTACCCTTTGTATCACAACAGAGCAATGCAAGCATCACTGTTTGGCAGAAATAGGTACAGTAGTAGTACTTCCCCGGACAAGCTACTAAATAATAAAGGTGGTTTCACAGCGGCGAGGCGTAGCGTGGATGGGCCCGAGCGAGAATTGAAAATTGGAAGTATTCCCATTTGAGCACCTATTTTTAGGGCACCAATGCTTAGAGCACCGATGCTATTCCCTTTTCAGCACCAATCTGTATTTTTGCTTGGTGCTCTATTGGGAACAAAATAAATAATTCGACTTTATTCCCCTTTGAGCACCTACGGTACGGTAGCTTCTAGTGATGTGGTGTATTGTAAAAATTATCGAAAAAAATCACAATATTATTATTTTTAGTTAATCATGTATTGTTATTATCACAAGTTTCCTCTAATAAAATTTTGTATACACAAACCAATTTTAGGCAAAACTAACAAAGTAAATTACCTATTTTAGTATTAATAGGAAGAGCCTAGATAGATAGGTAGAATATTCTTTATTGTACACCATTAACATGATTAAACTTAGGACTAACATGTAAAAAATAGATGGGCTGCCCCCATCTAATTTTCACGTCTTCCTTGTCCATCCAAAGGTTGTCTGGAAGATATCGCTATTAGCGATAAGACCGCCAATGTACCCTTATTTTACATGTTAGTCCTAAGTTTAATCATGTTAATGGTGTACAATAATATGTGGTGCACTTTTATTGCTTCTTTTTTTCCTAGTTGTACAACGTGTATCAGAAATGCGTGGTCATATTTAAAGAGCTTATTCAGGGGATGCTATCGAACAACTTTTACTATGGGAAAAACCCTGAAATCGCGAAAAAAAATCAGCTGATCCTAACATTTTGTCGAGAGACATCGGTGATTTAGTAGGGAACAGCTGATATTTTTTTCGCGATTTCAGGGTTGGTCCTATAGTAAGAATGAGCTCTTAAAATATGACCACGCATTTCCGATACACTTTGTATAGTTTAAATGTAACCCCAATGATATACACTTACCCCTTTACTAATAAACGTTGTATAGCGGTTGTATAGTTACACAATGCTTTGTCTTCTTCTTTCAAATGTCAAATTACTGATGACAGAAAGTGAGAAATCGTTGTGTAACTATTCAACCCTATACAACGTTTATTAGTAAGGCCGTTAGTTAGTATGCAATAAATCTTTGCATTTTGAATCTACAGCATCAGCTTGGGTGTCAACGATTTTAATTAATAACCGCTGAAAGTGCGACATTTGTCATACTTCATGTTACTCGGGCGGGATATCCCTGAGACCGGTACACTCGGCGCAGGTTGCGGCCCTTTCAACTTACGAAAAAAATGAAGGAAAAAAAGTGCACCACATACTCCCCCCTATATATTTTTCACGTCTTCCTTGTCCATCCAAAGGTTGTCTGGAAGATATCGCTATTAGCGTTAAGACCGCCAATGTACCCTTATTTTACATGTTAGTCCTAAGTTTAATTATGTTAATGGTGTACAATAAAGAATATTCTATCTATCTATCTACGCTCTTCCTATTAATATGAAAATAGGTAATTTATTTTGTTAGTTTTGCCTAAAATAGGTTTGTGTACACAACATTTTATTAGAGGAAACTTGTGATAATAACAATACATGATTTACTAAAAATAATAATATTGTGATTTTTTTCGATAATTTTTACAATACACTACATCACTAGAAGCTACCGTACCGTAGGTGCTCAAAGGGGAATAAAGTCGAATTATTTATTTTGTTCCCAATAGAGCACCAAGCAAAAATACAGATTGGTGCTGAAAAGGGAATAGCATCGGTGCTCTAAGCATTGGTGCCCTAAAAATAGGTGCTCAAATGGGAATACTTCGAAAATTGTATAGCAAAATTTAAATTCACGTCATGCCCATCTTTGGTGTGAATGGTCTGGATAGGCGAGGATGTGCGAGGCAAGAATTGAAATATTTGTTGGTACAACATTAAACTTTATTGCTGCATGAATAGAGTATTTATTACATTGCAAAACGGTACATAGTGAGCAGGCACGTGCCGGCGCGTGCTCGCGATGTACATCTTTCGGTTTGAAAGCGTCATCAACTCATCAACTCAGCCTATCGCTGTACACTGCTGGACATAGGCCTCTCCCAAGTTGCGCCACAACACTCGGTCCTCTGCCTTCCGTATCCAAAAAGCGTCCAGAAAGCGTCAGCGAGATTTCAATTCACGCCCATCCCATCCAATCCTTGCCTAGCCGATTTGAAACCACCTTAACACGCTTACATATTTAAATATCTTATCGTATCATTAATGCCAAATGAATAATATAATATTTAGATACTTATAAGAGGCTTATTAACGGCCAAAATTAATATCCCATCTATCCACGATTTACCCTACCAGAGATAGGAATTTGACATAAGCTCCATACAAAATATGTCAAATTTCTATCTCCAGTAGGGTAAATCGTAGATAGATTGGATATTAATTTTGGCCGTTAGTCATGAAAGCTTTGCAAATCCAGCGTTTTATAAAATTTAATTTAAACCTACTTTAATTAAAACTGTAGCGAAACAAACCCGATGGAAGGTAGCTCGCCGTTAATTTATACTGTTTTAATCTAATAGTTACTTACTCCTTCGTAATCGGCTTTGAGAACTCAAGTAAGTTGGATTTCATTCATTTCTCATTCTACGTTTTCGTTTCAAAACGCCTTGTTTAACTTTTTATTTTAAAGCAAAATCTCTTGGGCATTCACTTTTCTATCATCTTTACGGGTTTTATTGAAAAAGAGATAAGTTGAATTTTTAAGTAATGGATAATATTTTTGTTTTATTGTGAACTAGCTTCCGTGTGGTGCCGGACGTAAAGAATTGCACCACCCTCTCTTTTCTCATGGGTGTCGTAAAAGGCGACTAAGGGATTCACGAGAGGATGGGCAGCAGCGTTCTCAGAGTATTTAAACAGCCAACTGCGATCGCCAACCCGCCTGCCAAGCGTGGTGATTATGGCGTATGCCCCCCCTTTGGGAGGTCTTTGTCCAGCAGTGGACGTTTTTCGGCTGAAATGATGATGATGATGAGGAACTAGCTTATGCCCGCGGCTTTGCCCGCGTGAATATCGTTTACAGCGTGCACATCCTTTCAGAACTGTTCATCTTCCCGGGATAAAAAGTAGCCCATATATATAATACGTGTAAAATTACATTTTCTTGAGGAACAAAAACAAAATAAACAAACTTGTAGCCATATTTTATTATTATTTTAATTCATTAACGTATCATCATCATCACCATCATTCTAACCACTGCTGGGTCTAGGCCTCCTTTCGTTTCTGCCAGACTCTTCGATCTTGTGCGTACCTCATCCAGGTGTTTCCTGCAGCTTTGGCGATATCATCAACCTAGCGCGCTTTCGGACGGCCCGGACTTTCATTAACGTATGCGGAGCGAAATCTAAAGATATAAATTATGGATATAAAAACTTGCGCACGAGCAGGATTCGAACCTGCGACTCCTGATTCGGTATACCGGTGCTTTATCCATGAACTCTGCTCGTGGTATCGAATTTGACTTCCAATTTGTATCCCTCTTTGGATGACGTCATTTACATGTTATTAAGCAATTAGTTATAACATAGCTTGTTATTATTAATAGCTTATTATTTTAGTAGTAGTAGAGCTCCTTTGTGAAAGAGCTCGTCCGGGGAAGTACTACCACCGTACCCACTTCTGCCGCAAAACAGTAATGCTTGCATTGCTGTGTTTCGATGTGAAGGGTACGGGTGCCGGTGAAATTACAATCACATGAGACTTTTAATCTTCATGTCTCAGTATGGCGACCGACTTGTGGTAACATTTAGGCAACAGCCTAGGTGGTATTGCAGTTGTTATGGGCTAAGGTAACTGCTTAACACCAGGTGGACCTGTAGCTCGTTTCGTCATCCTATACTATAAAAATATAAATAAACATACCGTGTTCCTTAACTGACTCGATTATCTTTGCAGTTTATTCAAAGTCATATAAGAAAGAAAGAAAAATATTTATTTGACACAACTGAGACACATACAAAAGAAAGGATAGGTATACATGAACAAGAAATAGATATAGTGAAGAAGTAACAAAGCGAGGAAAAAGTCATATGGATAGTAGGTACATCTTTTCCCCCTTTTCTTTTCACAATTTATGTCTTAAGACATCGCTCCGCATGCGTTAATGTGTTAAAGTAATTAGTAAAAGTAGGTACATCTGTACGACTTTGAATTAACTGCAAAAATAGTCGAGTCAGTTAAGAAACACATTCTGTTTCTTAATAAATGTAGCTGACGTCACCAAAGACGGATACAAGTTAAATTCGATACCACGAGCAGAGTTTACGGTAGCTTAGCGGATAAAGATAGATAGATAGAGTATACTTTATTGTTTGCACACCATAAAAATAAAAATAAAGTTATAACAAACATGAGCACAGTACTAACAATTGGCGGTCTTATCGCTTAAAGCAATTTCTTCCAGGCAACCATTGGATGGACTTGAAATGTACAAGAAAATATAACAGGTAGTTGGCGGTGTAATATAGACAAAACATGTTTTGTATATTCTTAAATAAATAACTAAAATAAAAACAAAAGTTTATTAATATATATATCAAAATTATAAGTATATCTAAAGATAATACATGCTTACAGAAATATAACATAACTAGATATATATTAAGATACATAACTCTATTATACGACTATATACAACGAGTATCAGAAATGCGTGGTCATATTTTAAGAGCTCATTTAGGGCATAGCATAGAACAACTTTTACTATGGGACCAACCCTGAAATCGCGAAATAAATATCAGCTGTTCCCTATTAAATCATCGATGTCGCTCGACAAAATGTAAGGATCAGCTGTTCTTTTTTTCGCGATTTCAGGGTTGGTCCCATAGTAAAAGTTGTTCGATAGCATCCCCTGAATAAGCTCTTCAAATATGACCACGCATTTCTGATACACGTTGTATAATATAAATAAATAAAGAACTAGTGTACCCAACCATGAGCAAATTTTGCATTCCACAATTTATACCATTAAATGTGTATCTGTTTAATATGTATTTAGTTCTTACACTTTTACAAAAATCTTCATTTAATCACCAATCTCAAAGTTTTAAGCGTTCTTGTGGACTATTCTAAGAATAATTTTAGTCATAACCATTACGAGAGTCTATAAAACTACTTTATTATTAAGTTTTATTACTTTTTGGACGGAAAGTAAACTAAAAGAGGAATAAATTAAGAATATTTTAGCGTAACCAAATATATTGTTGGAATTAACTTAAAAACTTATGTATGAAAAAAAAATCTCAATATAAATCTAAGTATTGAAAAAAAATCGGTTCAAGTTAGCGTTGATGATTCGACTACGAAGTAAATTAAAGTATGCAGTTGCTAGGCCGTCAATGAGTAGTTTGGCCAATATTGGCGTTATTTTACAGAAACGTAAATAATGACAATATTGTGCGAGTGTGTCACTAAACAAGTGCTAGTCCAACTCGCATTAAAGGGTTCCGCCCTTCGGAGTCCGACTCGCACAATTTTTTTTTCTCTTCATGTTAGGTATATTATTTAGATTGGTTTCCTGACGTTTCGAAAGCTTTGCAGCGTTCGTGGTCACAGGAAGACTAAGATGACAAGCGTCTTTACAGATATTTCTTTAAAAAAATATTTAATCTACCGTACGATTTTTATTAATTAAAATCGTTTCGATGCACGCAGTAATTACTCACAATATCATTGTCTTTTACAGTGTTGCGTGCTGTTTGGGACTTGATTATTTATAGAACGGGTTCCAAACAGGTGGTAGCTGCCAACCATCTTCTCTATTAAAATTAGGATGTTTTTTAATTTTAATAGCCTAACGGAGCATTCTAGGTACATATCGGTTTTCCTTCGCCAGGACTTGTGGTTTATCAAATCAAAGAAAATGGTTGGGTTTGTCTCTAGGGCATGTTCACATACTGCAGACTTAATCCGGTTAAACTTGTTTTATTAAAATGTGTAGTGATCGCGAAAACCTAAGAAATTATTACAAGTAAGGTGTTCAACAACTAAACCAAACTATGTAATACTCCATGCTCAAGCATATCCCATAAGCAAATATTAACTGAGTAAATTGGGTAAATAATATTCATATGAAATCATCTCAAGGGCCTGAACGTTTACACGCCTCGGGCGAGTTCTCAAGTTAACACCATATAAGGGTTTATCAGGTAACTTTAGTAACATAAGTAAAGAAGTTAACCAAGTATAAGAACGATCAATATAGTAACAGATTTTTTATGTTTTTATAATTGTACTCGAGAGCGCCCGCGGCTTCGCACGCATGGTCCTTTATCGCGCCGCGCATCCCTGTTTATCTTCCCACATTTGTTCGATGTTTATGACACCCTGGTACATATTATGCTGAGTGATTGTCATCAAATAAGTTCTTTGTCGTTTATCGCAAAACTAAAAACGTAAAACAAGTAGTTTTCTGTTGAGAGGTAATGGTTACTGCATTGTGAAATGTATCATCATCATCATCATTATTTCAGCCGAAAGACGTCCACTACTGGACATAGGCCTCCCCCAACTATCGCCACAACGACCGGTCCTGCACCTTCTGCATCCAGCTGATTCCCACGACCTTCACCAGGTCGTCGGTCCACCTTGTGGGGGGCTTAACCACGCTGTGCCTTCCAGTACGAGTAGTGTAATGTATAGGCGGTATTTTTTTGTAGCACTTTATTTCCGAAATGAGCTACCGTGTTAGATTTTATGTGACGTCAGATATACTATAACCTGCGGTAGAGCACGACGCTTCCAACAATACCTCATTTGTCCAAATCAGATTAATAGTTTTTGAGCTACAATCAAACATACATATAGATAGATACCTACATTCATAGACACATGGTATAATAAGATGTTTCACCAGGTACTTTCTTCAGTCTCTTCCCATGACAGCTAGGTCACGTGATTGCCTCCGTACTACGTCATCGGCTGTGGAGCCAATAGCGAGCTGTTAGCGTGACACTTGTCAGTTTGATGTGCTGCCACTTTGTGTAAATAAATTACCCGAGCAAAATGCATTATTTTATTTAGTTGCTTCTATAAGAAGCACTTTTGAATTAGTAATTTTATACAGTTTCCTTTAATAACTAATTAGATGAATAACACGAGATAACAAACAGGCTAGTTAGGAGTTTATTTTATATTCATTATTAACAAAAATCTCCTTAAATATATTGAAGATCAATGATCAATGGCAACACTGATCGTGACGTAGCTTGGAGGCATCACGGGAAGAGTATACCTGGTGAAACATCTTATTATACTATGCATAGACTGTTAAATTTATTACCCTTCCTTTGCTGCGCCGTGGTCGGGTAAAAATATTCTCCATTATAAATATCGCTCCAACCAAGCTTACTATGTAAAGAATACAACTAAAAGAACAATATCAGAACCCATACTGTACGGTATCGAATTATGGATACGTAATCGCTTCAGTCCTATCCGTTAGACACCCGCGATATAAGAAAAATCGTGGCTATGTAGGTCAACCACCGTATGAGGAACTAACCCAAGATAAACCCTTGTTAGTATGAATACCAGGTATTGAGGAAAAGTTGGGATTTTAAGAATATGTATTCGTTATTTTGAACCAAATCTTAATACTAATATTATAAACATGAAAGTTTGTAAAGTTGTTTGGATGTTTGTTGTTCAATCACCCTGAAACGGCTGAAAGTATGTGGAAGATGTTTGGCACAAAGATAGTCCATAACCTGGATTAACATCACTTTCCAAGGGATGTGCGATAAGTCTTTCTGAATTATACACGGGCAAAGCCACGCACAAAGTCTATACTTAATATTTTTGTTGTATATTTTTTCATTCCGTTTGATGCTCAAATATTTCCATGATTTTAGTGGCTATGTATTTTATGAGGTAGAAGCCATACTTACTTTGCCATCTTGAGATGGTGTGACGAAAATGTTTTATGTTTTATCGCATTGTATTGCGATGCAACCATCGAATCCGACTCGGTTGGGCAGCGTTCGGGAAGCTACGCAATATCTTCTCGTCCAAAATACCGCAGTGTCTCAAGATGAAAGTTTTTGTGTGTTGCCAGTAATTACTTACGGCACTGAAACGTAGTCGCTCACAATTGGCCTGATAAGAAGGCTCAAAGTCACTCGAAAAGTCAATGGAGATGGCTATGCTCGGAGTGTCCCTGCGTGATCAAATCAAAAATGAGGAGATTGGCAGGAGAACGAAAGTAACTAACATAGCCTGAAGAATTGCCAAACTTATGTGGCAGTGAGCGGGGCACAATGCTCGCAGAACGGATGGCCGATGGGGCAGTAAAGTTCTGGAGTGGAGACCGCGTACTGGAAGGCGCAGCGTGGATAGGCCCCCCACAAGGTGGACCGAAGACCTGGTGAAGGTCGTGGGAATCCGCTGGATGCGAAAAGCGCAGGACCGGTCGTTGTGGCAATGCTTGGGGGAAGCCTATGTCCAGCAGTCGACGTCTTTCGGCTGAAATGATTATGATGATGATGATACCACCAGTTTCCCACTACTTTCTTAATTCACAACCTATGGATGCAACCAATAAAACTGTTCAGACTACAGTAATCAACCACTACCTGGACACAGCAAAAACATCCTGATGTCCAATATGGCTACCCTACCCTTACATACAGCAAGGGTACACGAGTACAATATCGTATGACGATTCACATCACGTTTCTCCCGTAGAATATAAATTGTTTTGCTTCGTAACAATATCTGTGTTAAATCGACAGAATTTTTAGTTTTGGTGCAGTGTAATTATAGCACAATTGGTTGGGTTTCAGCTATGTTGAGCTCATCGAGAATTAAGCCCTATAGGGTTCTATGGGGTCCTATAGAGACGTGATCACATCTGATTTGTTTAAAATAAATTCCGCCATTTTTATACTAGAAATAACGTGCTTCTATTAGCTCGCGCAATGCAACGCGCGGGCGTGGCATTGCGCAAGTCAATATTTGTAATATATATTGGCCTATTTCCTAATCATGATCATCATTTACCAGGTCACGACCTTTACCAGGTCGTTGGTCCACCTTTTGGGGGGTCTACCTACGTATTTCCATATTTATCTTTGTAAATCAATAGAATAGTTTCGTAATTCGACAGCTCGTAAATGCTTCATTTCAGTGTGACTTCAAAAAAGAATTATAGTAACTGTGTAAATATCAAACAACTCAGCCTGTATGGAGGATCTTTCCTTTCTGTTAGAGGAATATAATGCCTCATGCCGCCATTACGTAAGAAAATTTAAATATTTACGAGTAGTTAAAGGACGTTGCTAAGAATAGCCTGAGTCTGTACAATGATAAAAAATATACGACGGTTACATACGTATTTTTTTATTACTTTTTATTCATCGTATTTAATGCGGACAGTACAGTAAACATTTTATATTTTAAAGAGATAATCAACACAATAATAACGTCAGTGGCTATGATACTTAATTTTACTTCATGTTTTTGACCAATCCCTTGTAAGTGCTCTATGGTTTTTACGTTGGCACCACTGTTAAAGATAGCCACTGATAGCCAACCTCTTGTTAGCACCTTCACATAAATAGGAATAGAAGAGTGATGCCCGATTTCACCGACATCCCTTAAACTGCCACCTAACTATGTGATCCTTAGCTTAAAAGCTCCTCTAAACTAGCCCCTAAATTAAATTTCGTTTCACCATCATTTTGTCACCTTACTAGGGGACACTTAGCTATGTGACGATTTGTTTTTGGATAATAGTGACTGATTCGTCTTTGAACTTATCGATACTTTTAAATATGATTGTTTTTCATCAAATTCTCTGAAGTATACACTTATATGGATATAATTATTTTTTAAATAGTGTTTGATAGCATTAAAATACAGTATTTCATTAATATTTTTATTATTTTTCATATTTCTTTCATATTTACTCTATATTATTATTAACTCTATTTATTCTAAATTTTTTTTTTATATTTACTCTGTGTATACATTACGAAACCTCGCGTATCATCTGTGGTCATATTTTTATTTTTGAAACTTCCTTCGTGCGTGCGTGAGATAAAGTGAGATTTTCTGTGTTGCTATTTTAATAAAGTAATGTATAAAATCAAGTGAAATCAAAATGTTTATTTGTGTACACAGCTATTTTGGTATTATATTATAGGTATTATAGTCTCTCTGTGTGCTGCCACAGGTGCAATACAAATATTAGTTATGAATTATACATATTTACATATTATTATTAGAATTATAATTGATGACATTTTATGCCTTTTATTGTGTAGTCAACACATGATATTATTAATTATATTTTAAATTTAATTAAACTAAGTCGGTTTCATCAAAACTTTCAATGTAATTTGGTTGTTTCCGATATATTTTTGGTCTACAGATGTTAATTACTGCGAATATACTAGAAATAGTTTCTAAATTTTCAAAAAGTTCATCTAAATCACAATACATCTTCGTTGCTTGAGAGATCACTTACGTATGTACCGGTTTAAGGGCCCGTATTTCGACTACCTAAATTTAGGGGAGCTTTTAACGTTTAGGTGACCCCTAACTGTTGGTGAAACAGAAACCATCTCCTAACCGCCCTCTAACCATGCTTAAAGGATCCTTTAAAGTTAGGAGATGTCGGTGAAATCGGGCATAAGACTTTTAAGATGCTAGGCAACCACTTGTTTGAGATTAAATTTTGTAAGCAAAAAAATTATTCTCAAAATAGTTAATGTTTTAATTAATTAAACATCTGTGAGTACTGTCCATTTATTAAAACAGTAAATAAATGTATTGCAATACATTGCCCTCATCAAATTGTTTATGGTGATTATCATCTTTTATTCGTAACTTCCATAGGCTGGGCTTTAATGAAACTTCAGAAATGTCCTTTTTTTACGTTGTGATGTTTGTATTTAAAACACCATAAGTTAATAAAAGAACTAAACCTAGGGCACTCAGGAAGAAGAAGTTTTTAGGAAAAATCTTTAGCAAATGAAGAAAGATATGATATGATTGATATTTAATTATGCATCCCTGATTTGCCCGATTTAATTTTCCTTGAAGTGTTTCTTAACGTAAAGCTTTAAGGGGAATGTAGCAGCCAAGTGGCGCCCCCATCAGTAAAAAATTAATACTCGCTGAATACATCATTTATCGAAAATTCGTTTTTAATAATTGAAGTACAGGTACTGTAGTTTAACCAGAAACTATTAATTCTGTAAATTATACCGGTGGGGGTGCCACTTAGCTCTTCGTAGCGCCTTAATGGTGAAGTATTAATTGCAATATTATTTTGGTTTTGAAGATCCTTCATACAGCAACATTTGCATTTAAAAGTACGAGTTAAAGATTACTTTTACTTCATTTATGTATAGCATTAAACAAATATGACTGACAATACCTTTTAAGCTCCATACAGAGTTTTAGCTTATTAAAATTGACTTACCAGTTTCATAGACTCATTAAATTGTTTTCATCCACAGACTGACAGCCGTCGGTCCTGCGCCTGATCTCTCTCCGGTCGTTTCGAATTGCCGTCCCATCGGATTATGAGAGTGAGGGAATAGAGAGTGCACCTGTGTTTGCGCACACACTTGTGCACTATAATATGTCCCGCGCAGATGGCTAGTCTCCATTGAGATTGGCCGCCGTGACTGAAATTCGGCCGGGAGGACATTATTAAATTGTTTTCAACCTCGGCTAGAAGCAGTTATGTATTTTATTTTTAAACTTTTCCTTTCAGTATAGGTATGTTTGGTTTCACCTACAGGTCCTTACTTGTAGAAAAAATGCTTCAATCATTTGCTTGTTATACGGGAGATTCATGATAATATTTCAACTTGTTCAACCGAAAGCACTATCTTTTGATTGTCATTCTTTAAATCAGTACAATAAAAAAATCAAGTACCTAATACAAATGAAACAAAGCTTACCCAATTACCAATTACAAAAACATAAACCCGAAGTGGTTTAGTCGGACAAAACGATTGATGTTCTAAATAAAGTTCACTGTTCCTAAACATTAAATCGTTCCACTAATCTTTAGGTTCAGTAACTCCACCAATAGGGATTAAGGTCGTGATTATAAGTGGTCCATATCAAAACTTCGACCATTTACTGGCTTTACGGCCTAAACTAACAATAATGTCATTCAAGTCGGCTTAGATGGTTATAAATCTGTAGTGATCTATATTTAGTACGATAGTTGTTCTTGTTTGCTTATATTACAACTTTATTTGTATTTTTCAGCAAAAGAGTGACAAGTACAGTCAGAAGCAATAATATCTTCCTATCAACGCGACGTGACTTTTTTAAAATCGCAAACAATAGCTATCTGACTATGGATAGAGTAGATTAATATGTATATATGTACCGAAGAGTTAGCCCTACTAGGCTACTACCCATACTCATATATTCATTGGCGTGACTTGGATCAGACAGATAATGTGGGTAATTTTAAATCCATCCATATACAGATATTATAGTCCAGTAAAAATAAGTTTTGAGATTGCAATAAAGATATATGAATAAATTGCTTTCGAAATAATAGTATTGTCATTTTCATAGACATTCGTCGTGAATTCATGGTTATATAGGCCTTATACCATAAGAAATACCTAAAGTTGTGTTTTTACTGTTTTACGCTGAACCAAAAATATATTTTTGGTGAAAAGTTAGATTTGTATCCATGGACACCTTATAATTATGGTACATAAGTTATCCCTTGCTTTAGGTTTAAAATTCTTATCATTACGTTGATTTTTCTTTGACAGTGTAAAACTAAGACTTACAAAATCTTACTTTTGGGGATTTTTCTGTTTTTACTCTCCAAATGTAAGCCTTCAACTTGTGTTAATTTGTCACCTAGGTGACTGTTTAAGAAAATAGTTAAAACATGTTTTTTAGAGATTTCCGTATTATACATAAAAGATATGTGGTATTTTTTCTTGGCCATGCAAAAACATTTATATTTTCTATTATAAATGATAATTATCCCTCGTTTTGCCATAATAAGTAACACTATAGCTGCAGTTAATCTTTATCGGACATAGTAAAAGTGACCAAGCGCGTGACGCATACAGCGCAGGGTTCCGTAGTTAATAATTTATTTATTTCAGTTTCTGTTAAACAAGAATAATTTTTAATCACCATCCAAATTTTAATATTATGATCTCGAATGAATGATTTATTATGAATTATTATGTTATCGAGTTATATTGTTGATTTACAATATTTTATTCGAGTTCCATGGAAAAATTTGCAAAACAAGACACTTAGACCTATTAGTACAACATTGTTTCTTGAAGCACTCTTATTATTTTACACCAAACCAATAGGCATACCTTGTGTTATTAATCATTATTATTATTACATACTTAACTGATTATAATATACACTGTTTCTGAAATAAAACTGAAAGCATAATACTAAGAAGTTTTATTTATTATTTAGAATTGTTTCTTACACACACACACACTTATACATAACAAATTCGATAAAATCGTATACAGTTACGATCGAAGATTTCCTCATTATTTTCATATCCAGATGTTATTGATAATGGGTACTTAGGTGGGTATCGGTTTTTATATGAAAAACTGCTGTGAAAGACGAACATACAGACGGACGCAGAAATAACCTTATAAGAGTTTCAGTTATCACTTTCAAGGTACCGAACCCTAATAATGAAAAATAACAAAAATGAAAATTGACAATAATGACAAATGTCAATGGAAGACAAATAACTCTTTTGTCGCAACCATGGAGATGTACCTATGGAGGCGCCCTATTCTTCTATATCTACCTCGTTTATACAAGTATCTATTAAATAGTTATAGGAATATGAATCTATGCTTTGTCTCTTGTTAACCAACGTATAATGTCGTCTGGTGAAAGAGATGGCATGCTATCTATATGTTCTCTGGCAACATTTTTACGTGACGTCAGAATATCTACTTGACGTGGCGAAAATCCGCCATTTTAGGGGCAATGGTTTTGTATTTTGTACGTGTGCTGTAAAGTAAATAAATATTTAAGATATGGATTGCGATTTTTGGCTTTAAAAACGGTCCCAAAATTATTTTTTGTGCCGTGGACACGTAATACGAAATACGGTAATATGGAATATAATAAGTTTCCGTTACTTACATCCCTTGCAATGGCCACCATTTTACGGGCCCGTTTATTGTAAGTATAGCACACAGACGTCTGTTATATATGCTGAGCTGGACACCCTGTAACGAGGCTAAACTCGTTACGCTGCTCACCACCTTATTTCGACTTCCTGGCCACTTTATAAAACTTTACCTATCCAAATTCAAAATTTTAAAATCTTCCATAATTTTCTATTTTTAACTTAAAACAACAGACTTATATCGCAGCCTTGGCCGGGCATGGACGTGTCCGACCATTACAGTTTAAGGCGCTAGGATTGCGCCCGAACTGCTTGAGAATAATTGAAACGCAGGTCACAGTTAAAATGTTTGGTTTTAATCATGGAGAAAAGAAGGGAGCGGAGGTGCTGCAAGGCAATTTGGTCATGCGCCTTCAATTTGGTCATGACGTCACAGTGGGCGGAGCCGCAAAGCTTAATTTCAAGTGAATCATCACTGCGTTCGGTTCTCTTCGATTTAAATAGATTTTGAGAGGATTTTGAATATTTTTCTTGTTTTAACAATGAAGTGCGCTGTTGTTGGATGTAAAAATTGTTCAGGATCAAAACTAAAACATATTGATGGTATAACATTTTATGTGTAAGTCACATATATTTATATTTTCAATTTTAAAACATGCATTTTCTCGTTTCTTCGCCAAATTGTTGCTCGGGACATCTGTCGTCGAAAAGATGCATACTAATCACTTCTCACCGATAACATGTTTTTACATTATCAATGCATATTATGACGAAAATAATAAACACATTGTTTTAATTCATTTTAAATTCTAAAATGTTAGTTATTTCATAGATAAATTACATAATTACATGAAATAAGAGCAATTTAAAATAAGAAAAATAGGCCATCAGGCCATCTATCGGTGAGTAGTCAGTAATAGGGTCGATTTCATGTTTCGAATTAAAATGACACATTTTTGACGATTTTTGTAAACCCCCGTTTTATTGTTATCTGATGGTATTTAACGTTTGCTATAATGAAGTTATACACATACTATGTAAAAATACAGGGCGCATCTTGTTAAAAATAGAAGAAAACCAAAAAAATAGAAACACGAATGAATAAGTTTTTACACAAATGAAATTCTTTAATCGCGAATGAAATGTGTAGGACACTAATGATTTGCTAGCTGGACAACATTCATAACCATGATTTTATAAAACAAAAATACATAACAAGGTCTTGAATGAAGCGGGCGATGGTGATTCTAAGGTATCTAAGTGAGAAATAAAAACAAGGAACCTTGGATACGTTTTTTGAAGTGAAACTTCTGTATAGACGGGGGGTATTAGGAATTTTTAGTCACGAAAAAACGTTACGGCCGCATGGAGGGGGTAGACAATATATCGCTTGGCGAGAGACGGCAGCGGCGGAGGGATTGAAAGGCTGATGATGATGATGATGATGATGATGATGATGGTGAAAATTCTATATATAGAAGATAGATATATATATATCTTCTTCTATATATTAGGATTTTTCTCTCACGAAAAAGCGTTACGGCCGCGTGGAGGGGGTAGACGATATATAGCGGCGGAGGGAGAGAAAGAAAAATGGATGTTTTTTTTGGTTCCGGATTTAATTCAGTTTTTTTGTTTGATAAAATAAAATATGTTTAAATAAAAAATGCATTCATTAAAATCACTTAAAATGTACCTAACCTAACCAAAACATAATTTGCAGTAAAACTGCGAAAAAAAAACGAAATGTGTGCTGGGACACATAGTAGAAGTGAAACTTCAACGGACAAGTGGAAAAACGAATCGCAACGGACAAGTGGAAAAACGAATGGCAACTGACAAATGGAAAAACGAATCACAACAAAATTTTAACTTGAAGTTTTACGGGCTGATTGTTAATGTACTTATTCAATTTGAAAACCTGCCCGTAAAACTTCAACTTAAAATTTTGTTGCGATTCGTTTTTCCACTTGTCAGTTGCCATTCGTTTTTCCACTTGTCCGTTGCGATTCGTTTTTCCACTTGTCCGTTGAAGTTTCACTTGTACTATGTGTCCCAGCACACATTTAGTTTTTTTTTATTCAATTTGTATCCAATAAGTTTTTATGACAATAGTTAACTGCAATCTTGATATATCATAATCCAAAAATTCCAAATATTACGTAGCATTATTTCAGCAAAAATGTATTGAATACTTTAATTATTAAAAAAAAAATAACATTAGGTAAAAATTTTTTATGAACAGAATGTAACATACTTTTTATTATATATCTATATACAACCTACAACCTAATTCTTAGCTTATACTAAACCTCTTAAGGGGTCATTGTACTCATCATAATGAACAACTTTTACTATGGGAACAACCCTGAAACCGAAAAAAATATCAGCGGTTCCCTACATTTGTGTTCACATAAATCGACATAATTATAGGGAACAGCAGATTTTTTCGAGATTTCAGGGTTGATTCCACTGTAAAATGTGTTCATAATGATGAGTACAATGATCCCAGAGATTTAGTATAAACTAAGAATAAGATTGGATATTTGTATAAGTAGGTATTTCTACTAATTTCTTATAATATATATTTTTAATGATTTAAATAGTGGAAAGAAAAAACCGCTCACGAGCAGGATTCGAACCTGAGACTCCTGGCTCAGTACGCCAGTCTTTGGGTGACGTCAGCGATATCTTATTAAGAAACAGTGATTCTTCTTTTTTTTTCCACTATTTAAATACCGATAACACGGTTTTGTGGGGCACAGTGATATTGCAA
Source organism: Asteroscopus sphinx (assembly GCA_949699075.1). Taxonomy (NCBI): domain Eukaryota; kingdom Metazoa; phylum Arthropoda; class Insecta; order Lepidoptera; family Noctuidae; genus Asteroscopus; species Asteroscopus sphinx. Next base: position 9,700,806 of record OX453018.1, on the reverse strand, counting down.
AATTTATACATGTATGAATAAATAAATAAATACTAAATAAATCGTTAGATTTCGCTTCGCATGCATAAATGCGTTAAAAATAATAAAATATATAATTTTGTCAATCAATTTTTTTTTTGTTGTTTTTGCAATCAGTTTATACAATTAAAAAGATGGTTTGAGTGATTTTCAAGGTGATCTACATGAGGATACTTTATTGCGCTAGGCGCTATGTATGGCACGTTTTTAACGTACTTTTGTGTAAAGTTGTAAAACAAAAGTTGTGTAGTTAGACGTTATTTAATACTCATACTGGACTGGTAATCTGAAGGTCAAGCCGCAAGTGCCATATGGTACCCTTACATTATACCCTTTTAACCTTTTTCAACTTCGTTACTTTTTTTCAAATTCTAATCAGTCATTTTAAAGACCACGTCATTTGTGTAAAATTCAATTTCATTAGTGTTATGTTCTCACCACAAAAACGCACATAGAATGTTCTGGAATAAAATAATGTGCTTTGTACGCCACAGTGGTGAGTAGACAAACTAAAATGAAAAATTGTTAGTGCTGTTACGCTGTAATAATTCATTTCACCGCTAGATGGATTTACAAAAAATGGGCGGATTTTCCATAGTGAGGTGGAGCCATTGCTGTACCTCGTCCCCCTGTCACCCGCATTCAGGCGACGCTTCTTTCTAAAGAGATTTTGCCTTGCAACACCTCCGCTCCCTTCTTTTCTCCATGGTTTTAATCCTCTGGTAATAGTTTACATAAAACATAAAAGTAGAATAAGAATTACAACAACTTGGAAACTTAGATAATTGACATCCACCAGAACCAAAGATAATATATTGTCTTAAGGCAGTGTTACCATCCCCTAAAAACGTCGGCGACTACAGATAATATATAGTCGTGGGATCGCCACACCACCCCCCCACGGAGAAAGAAAAGGCATACAAAAAAAAAAACAACATAAAGAAAACATACAAAATAAGACTATAAATCTAGAACATCCCGAAACTTAACCCGTCTACCAGCTCTGGTGATAACAGTGGGTGGAAGTGGAGGTGGTGTAGTAGTTACAGTAGGGAAAGTTGGTTTTGCTGGTAAAGGTGGATGTGGAGGTACAGGAGCTTGTTCGGAGGGAGGAGTAGATGCCACAGGAGGAGTGAATGACGTGTCAAAATCCAAGTGTGCTGGTTTAACACGGTCTATGCTGACTGTACTCTCCCTTCCATTCACATCCAAGGTAAGTGTTTTGTCCCTTCTCCTTAGAATGCGATGTGGTCCAGTGTAGGGAGGCTGCAGAGGGCGACGGACAGTGTCGTCGCGAAGCAGGACGTGAGTCGCTGTCGCTAGATCTCTAAAAATAAAGGTCGATGGTCGAGCATGTCGTGAAGCAGGTATTGGACGTAAAGCTTCCATTCGCCTCCTCAACTCTGTGACAAAATCTGAGGCATCATTTGGGCTCCTAGGTTCGTCAGCTGGCACAATTAGTTCTCCAGGTAGTCGGAGCGGCTCCCCATAAACGAGCTCAGCAGACGAGGTGTTCAAGTCCTCCTTGAGCGTTGTCCTCATGCCAAGGAGCACTAGTGGGAGTGCCTTTGTCCATGTTTGACGATGGCACGTTAAAGAAGCTTTGAGTTGGCGATGCATGCGCTCTACCATGCCATTAGCACACGGGTGGTAGCTGGTTGTGCGAATCCGTTTTGTTGCGCACACGTTCATGAGGCGCCGAAACAAAACAGACTCGAACTGGCGTCCTTGATCGGTTGTTATTGTGCTTGGAACTCCAAAACGGGATACCCAACCAGTTACCAGCGTATCTGCCACTTCTTCCGCCGTTATAGATGTCATGGGCCACGCCTCAGGCCAGCGCGAGTACCTGTCGACCGCTGTCAAACAATATGAAAAGTTGTTAGAAGAAGGAAGTGGACCAATAATGTCGATATGAATATGGCGGAACCTACCAGATGGGTTGGAGAAAGATATTAGGGGTGAGGAAATATGTCTGGAAACTTTACTGCGCTGGCACTGGAGGCATGACTGTGCCCATTTTCTGCAGTCATTATTAACTTGTGGCCATACGTAACGCTCAGTCACCAATCGAACGGATCCCCGCACGCCTGGGTGACTGAGACCATGCAGTCGATCGAAAGCTGCTCGACCGAAGGGTAAGGTAAGGTATGGACGAGCTCGACCTGTCAAAGTGTCGCAGAGTATGTATGTGTTGGTCCCGGGAATGAGGATTTTTGCTAACTTTAAGGAAGAAGATGCAGCCACTTCTCTAAGTTCTTGGTCTTCTTCCTGCGATGCTGCGAGGGACTCGTAGTCTTCTTCCAAAGAAATGGATTCAACCCGGGACATAGCATCTGCGACAACGTTGTCAGCGCCCTTTACATATTTAATGTCAGTAGTGAATTGGCTTATAAAGGTTAGCTGATTTAGTTGGATTGGTGGCAGCTTCTCGCGGCGTTGTACGAAAGCGTATACGAGCGGCTTGTGGTCAGTAAAAATTGTTGCGTGTTGCGCTTCCAGTATGTGCCGAAAATGTTGAACACTCTCGTACACTGCCAGGAGTTCTCTATAATAAGCGGGCCACTCTACCTGTTTTGCTGTGAGCTTTTTACTAAAGTACGCGAGAGGTTGCCAATCATTACCGTCTTTTTGTTGTAAACATGCGCCTATATGGGTGCTAGACGCATCAGTGAACAGGCCCAATGGGGACTCACAATTTGGGTGCGATAGTGTTGTTACGTTAGACAGGCTCTTTTTGCAGTCATTAAAACATTGCTCGAGCTCGGGCGTCCATGGAAATGGCTTTGCACCCTTGCTGTTAGTTGCAGCAACTGCGTCGATTAAAGGAGCCTGGTATTTTGCGGCATCAGGCAAGAACCTGCGGTAATAGTTTACCATGCCCAGAAATCTGCGTACGCCTTGCACTGTCTTCGGAAGGGGAAAATCTATCAGTGCACGTATACGATCTTCAGGAGGGTACGTGCCTGCAGCGTTGATGCGGTAGCCCAAAAAGCTTACCTCAGATGCACCGATAACACACTTCGCTGGGTTGATGACTACTCCGTACTCGTCCAATCGACGAAACAGAAGCTTGAAATGTTCAGCATGTTGCTGAGGATCTGTAGAATATACGAGGATGTCATCAACGTAGGCGAAGCAGAAGTCAAAGCCACGCACCACTTCGTCAATGAACCTCTGAAACGTCTGTCCAGCGTTTCGAAGACCGAAAGTCATATAGGGGAATTCAAAAAGTCCAAAAGGCGTAATAATAGCAGTTTTGCAAATGTCGTCAGAGGTAACAGGAATCTGTTGATATGCTTTAACAAGGACTCGCTTTTTTATATTATTTTACTTATCCAGTTCTATATTGTACGCTGAAAGACACTCATGTGTCTGTGACTCTGTCTTATAATCATTATATTATTTTATTAACAAATAGTCAATGTATCAAGTTACCAGTTAGTGAGATACAGTATACCCAAAACGTTCCTGTTGTGTTTTTATTGTTTGTGCCGACCTACCAACCTACCTACCTACCTGAATCCAGCCCGAGCTCGCTGCATGGACATAGCAGCAGCTCAATTGTTTTATAGTCGGAGTTGATTTACCACTCCTCCGGCCCTCCGTACTACTGGCCCTCTGTGCCCTCATACCTCAGAGGAGTTCCATACCTCCATACCACTAGTTCCTGCAGTTCCTGTACCACTAGTTCCTGTTGTTCCTGAGTTCTGTTCCTGTACTTCCTGTTATCCTCCTACTTCCGTGTGTCACCGTGTGCCAAGCCACCGAACCCTCGACCCTGCGAGTCTCCTGCCCGAGCCACCCACACCGGCCACGACGCGACACTGGCGCCCAACTGTATTTTGATTATTTTATTGTGATATATTTATTTTCTTTTTTTTTTATAATCACCCACCATTTATTTATTTTTTCAAAATTCTAAAAGTCACCGGGCGACAACATAATCGTTTGTATTATTCTTATTTGGCCATCATTTAACTTATCATTTTCACCTGTTTTATAACCCATAAATTTCTTGATTTCTTTTTTATACCAGTTTGTTATAAAATCATCATTACAAAAAAATTACACACATTTTAATCAGACATTTAATACAAATATACAAACATAACTCCATACAAAACTATACAGTATACAAAGCAATAAACATACTGCATTTACATACAAAAATACCGCACCGGTTGCTCTACAGCAGCTACACCCACTGAAGGCACTTGAAGTTTAAATCCAACTTGAGAAAACTTGGGTTGGATTACCAAAAGTCGCTGGAAGATAACACATCCTCGTCGAAGGAGAATATCCTTCCACTTGGTACTGCCACATACTCCCAACGGTATATCCATAGGTCTTCGAGACCGACTCTGGTGTACTGTTGCGGAGCACACATTACAATCACTATTCACACCATATTATTCAATTCTTCAACCATACTAGTAAATATATCATTAATCTGTGACATTTATTTTGAAAAATTTATTGACACATTTAACTAGTGTCAATAAAATTTTCATATTCCGATAATTACATTTTTTATTCTTCTTTAACCAAAAAGGTTCCAATACTTCAAATGCGATATAAGTCAATTTATTTTTAAATTCAAACTAAATACTCTTTTTATAAATATATATTTATTATCACTCATCACATTAAAACAACAGACTTATATCGCAGCCTTGGCCGGGCATGGACGTGTCCGACCATTACAGTTTTTTTTATATTATTTTACTTATCCAGTTCTATATTGTACGCTGAAAGACACTCATGTGTCTGTGACTCTGTCTTATAATCATTATATTATTTTATTAACAAATAGTCAATGTATCAAGTTACCAGTTAGTGAGATACAGTATACCCAAAACGTTCCTGTTGTGTTTTTATGTTTGTGCCGACCTACCAACCTACCTACCTACCTGAATCCAGCCCGAGCTCGCTGCATGGACATAGCAGCAGCTCAATTGTTTTATAGTCGGAGTTGATTTACCACTCCTCCGGCCATCCGTACTACTGGCCCTCTGTGCCCTCATACCTCAGAGGAGTTCCATACCTCCATACCACTAGTTCCTGCAGTTCCTGTACCACTAGTTCCTGTTGTTCCTGAGTTCTGTTCCTGTACTTCCTGTTATCCTCCTACTTCCGTGTGTCACCGTGTGCCAAGCCACCGAACCCTCGACCCTGCGAGTCTCCTGCCCGAGCCACCCACACCGGCCACGACGCGACAACCCTTTTGTCACAATTTTGAGACACACATGGCGCATGACTGTCAATGACTCTTTTCCTCGCTTTGTTACTTCTTCTTGTTCTTCTTCTGCCTCGTTGGTCTAGTGGTTGCAAGCGCGACTGCTGAGCGTGGGGTCCTGGGTTCGATTCCCGGGTCGGGCAAAGTGTTATTGGGTTTTTTCATTAGGAAATTCTCAGTAGCAGCCTGGAGTCTGGATTTGTGCCCGGTCAATGGCAATAGGCTCGCCCCCTATTACATGGGACTATAACATAACTGGCGAAATGTGGGTGTACTATACACCTCTGCCTACCCCTTCGGGGAAATACAGGCGTGATGTTATGTTATGTTATGTTACTTCTTCACTATATCTATTTTTTGTTCATGTATATTTGTTGTATGGCAACATTAAATTAATCATAATTATTGGTAGTGTAATACTTATTCAGCCAAGTGGCAACACTAATGTAATTACTACTTCCGCAATTTCCTACCTATGAAAAATAGAAGTATTCCCATTTGAGCACCAATTTTTAGGGCACCAATGCTTAGAGCACCAATGCTATTCCCTTTTCAGCACCAATCTGTATTTTAGCTTGGTGCTCTATTGGGAACAAAATAAATAATTCGACTTTATTCCCCTTTGAGCACCTACGGTACGGTAGCTTCTAGTGATGGGGTGTATAGTAAAAACATATCGATAAAACACAGATGTTTTATATTATATTAGTACTATTGTCAGCAATTATGTGAAAATTTCTTAGGTTTGGTGGCTAGTGATGGGGTGTATAGTAAAACATAGAAAAAAAAAACCTTTTTTTTTTGTTAGTCATGTATTGTTAATATCACAAGTTTCCTGAAATTTAATTTTGTGTACAAAAACCAATTTTAGACAAAACTAATAAAAGAAATTATGCAACTATTTTCATATTATTAGGAAGAGCGTAGGTAAGTTGAGAGGGCCGCAACCTGCGCCGACTGTACCGGTCCCAGGGATATCCCGAGTAACACGAAATATGACGAATGTAACCGAACTGTTCCGGAACTTGTTTACGTCGTGTTGCAAATATTTTCTATTATTATCTAACTGCGGTGCATTTCGAAGTGACGTAATAAGTTCTATTTTTTGGTGTTTAAAATAAAACTGTGTTAATAATAACACGTGAGTGACGATTAAATGAACCATGGAGCCCAAACCAGGTCCAAGCAATAAAAATACAATCATTAGCTACACTACCAGCAAAAGAGGCGGCAAAATTTTAATGTATGAAAATAGACAGTTTAGAAAGTTCAAAAATTATAAAGGGGGTAGTGTATTATGGCGGTGCTTGGATAAATCGTGTCACGGGTTCTTGACTATCGATGGAAATGAAGATATAATAAAAATTACGGAACACAGCTGTCAACCCCGAAACAGCGCCAATATAGAAATAAAGGAAGCCATAAAGGACATTTACAAGGAAGCTACATCTACTGATGAGCCTATTCCAACAATTTATAAAAACAAGGTCAATAACTTGAAAGATCGAGGACTAGATTTAGCCGCTGATTTGCCAAATTTTCAAAATATAAAATCAAGTCTCTACAGAAAAAGAAACAAGGCACATGGATTTGACCGGCTATTTGCAAGATCTGCTGGAAATGTCCAAGTGAGTAACTGGTTTTACTACTACTTTTACAATATTTTTAGTCTAGTCAAAATCTCAGTTTTAAATATTTATCATGTGTTTTACGTTGTGCAATAAAGAGGATTTGTATTTGTATTGTATTGTCACAACAAAAAAAAGGAAAAACCGAGTTCAAAAAGAATGAAATTATAAAATTTGTGTGAAACAGTTTAGGAAGTAGGTGCCTTTGATTCCTAAACTGTGAGGCAATTGTGTAATGCATTGACTTTGACATTAGCTTTCATTTTGAAATTAAAGCAATATTCATTGCGTGGTACGAAGTTGCCGATAACACGGATTGTCAAAAGACACGGAGCAACGAACATTGAAATCCAGATGATTGCGATCGCGAGTGAGTTACGCAATTCGGCAGCTATTTTACACTGAAATAATTACGGTGAAATTCGAAAAAAAATGGGAAAATCAAAATGCCAAAAGTATGCTAAAATAAGAAACCATTTAATTGACTCAATAATTGAAGAGTACGAAAGTGGACACATTACAATTGGCCACTGCTTAGAAAAGTTGCGTTTTTAAAAGCATAAAGTGATTAATGGGCATTTTTTTTTGTAATAACTTTAATTAGAACTGATGTGATAGTAAGAAAGACTGATTCTTGACTGATTGTGATACTAAGAATTTGTAAAAGAAACTATATGGTTAAATTAAATTAGCTGTCGAAGTTTTGCAATCTTATTTGATATCTGTAACTAAATACGTCTAATAGTACGAGATTATATTTTAGTATTTGTTAATTTATTATTTTAATAACCATAGAACAGTGTGCCTACAGCGCCCTGCCGCGTCTCCGCCGCCGCCGCTGTGAGTTGTATTTTTTTATTTCTGATACCAATTATTATTATAAACATTCCTTATGCATTTTATTTTCACTTACGTCTTAGCAAAGTTGCTCCAGCTATTTTAACTTAACCTTATACTATTACATAAAATATATACAAAGTATAAGAAATATTATTAAACTCAGATATAATTGCGTAAAGACTTTATATTATTACGATGAATGTGATTTCTTTTTATGTTTTATAAGAAGGTTATGTACCAAAAATAACAAAAAGCTAATTGTGATATTAATTATAATTAAACCTAGTACTTAGTTCCCTAAAAATAATATTATTAATAAAAGTACTGTGATTTTTTTATCTAAATTTTATATAATTTTACACTATAACAAAACAAGTTTAACTATGCGTTGTAATCCACATCGCGTATATTTATGATATCGTAATTTTTTTCATCATAATTTTATAATGTATAGTGATCGCGGAAACCTAAGAAATTTTCACATAATTGTTGACATAGTACTAATATAATATAAAACTTCTGTGTTTTATCGATATGTTTTACTAAACACCCCATCACTAGAAGCTACCGCACCGTAGGTGCTCAAAGGGGAATAAAGTCGAATTATTTATTTTGTTCCCAATAGAGCACCAAGCTAAAATACAGATTGGTGCTGAAAAGGGAATAGCATTGGTGCTCTAAGCATTGGTGCCCTAAAAATTGGTGCTCAAATGGGAATACTTCGAAAAATACACGGCTACATCGACTCCTGAGTTTTTATTTATCACCAGCGCAATCAAACTCCGCTGCAACGCCCGACATTGGTCCTTCGAGCCGGATTCTCTTTTGTATGTGTCTCAGTTGTGTCAAATAAATATTTTTCTTTCTTTCTTTTTCTTTCTTTATATGCCAAGCGTATTTTCTAGGTATTTCTAGTCCATAGGTTAACTGGTTAATAAGAAAGACAACTGTAACTGGATATGAAAATCGTTACTCGTTACGATGGCGGGCGGTCGAATTTTTTAACCGACGAAAAAAAGGAGGAGGTTCTCAATTCGACGCGTATATTTTATGACCACGCATAACTTTTTACAGAGTGGTCCGATTTTGATGATTCTTTTTTTAATGGATAGGGTATATCTCGACGTTGGTCCCATTTCAAAATCAAAATATACCCCTAGGGGTAGTAAAACAGGGGATGAGTTTTTGTTCACCCAGTAAATTCTTAGCTGTTAACCGATTCTGTTGAAACTTGACACACATAAATATAGTTCTAGACACTACGATATAATGGAGACCTGGAGTTAGATTTTAACCACAAAAAAATGAAAAATAAAACTTTTTAACAAAAAATTGAACCGACGAAAAGTGAAACTGAAAAGCGAAAAATAACTAATTATGAGTCGGCGCCAAACTACCAATCAACGAAGATCATTAAATTACTTTAAATAAATAGTAAAAACAACGTCACATCAAATACAACGTGAAATTTTCAACGATAAACAATAACTTTCCAAAAATGCGTTCTCCGCTCGGCCACTTGCAACTTACACGCACTTTGCTTGTTAAAAGTTCGTTTGGCGCCGACTCATAATTAGTTATTTTTCGCTTTTCAGTTTCACTTTTCGTCGGTTCAATTTTTTGTTAAAAAGTTTTATTTTTCATTTTTCATTTATTTATTTATATTATTAGAAATTATTATTTTAGGGTAAGGGATTCCTTTTAATTCATGTGAAAAAAAATTATCGCTACTTATATTTATGAAAATATCCTAGAAAAATTTCATGTACGAGGGTTAAAATTAAATAAATCTTTACAAAAAAAAAGAGTATCAAAGTTTCAATCAATCAACTCAGCCTATCGCAGTCCACTGCTGGACATAGGCCTCTCCCAAGTTGCGCCACAACGCTCGGTCCTCTGCCTTCCGCATCCAGTCCCCCCCAGCCACGTTCTTCAGGTCGTCGGTCCACCTGGCAGGGGGGCGCCCTACGCTGCGTTTGCCGATTCGCGGTCTCCACTCAAGGACTCGTCTGCTCCAACGGCCATCAGTCCTTCGACAGACATGGCCAGCCCACTGCCACTTCAGCTTACTGATCCTACAAGCTATGTCAGTCACTCCGGTTCTTCTCCGGATAATCTCGTTACGGATTTTATCCTTCAAAGAAACTCCAAGCATAGCTCGCTCCATAGCTCGCTGAGCGACTTTGAATTTGTGGACTAGCCCAACTGTCAGTGTCCACGTCTCGGCACCGTAAGTCATGACTGGCAGGACGCACTGGTTGAAGACCTTTGTCTTCAAACTTTGCGGTATAGGCGACGAGAAGACTCGGCGAAGTTTGTCAAAGTTTACTTGGGGTCTATGTATGTAGTGATTTAGTAGTAACAATGTAAATATTGTGGTAAAATATCATTCTATGTCAGTATAATTTTGAAGTTATCATGCATTTTGAACTCAGTATTTGATACCTACTCAATTTAATTATCTTGACTGGGGATTATTGGTACTAAGATTAAAAAGCATTAAAAGAAGACAATATGTACAAAATCTCCAGTTTTCAATTTATTGTTCACACTTAAATTTAAGTTTATTGCTTTATTGGCCAATTACTCAATTATAATTAACTATAAATTGAGGATTACTGTGAATTTATGTTTTTCAAACGTGTCTCCATATTTATCTAAAATATCACCCAATTTACATTTAATGCAATCTACTCCATAGAAACGGATTTATTTTGACTAGACTATTATTGCTACTGGCTGTACGTCACGCCTGTAAACCTTGTAGAAAAATGTTATGCAGAAATGTAGAGCCACTCAAATAAAATATGGTCGACCAATTTTGACAAAGCTTTCTAGGAACAGAAAATATCGCTAAGGATGATGTCATTATTTTCGCTAATGAAAATAGACCTCATTGTTTATGATATACAAAATAATTTGATCTTAGGGTAGTAATAGAAAATTTGTATATGGCTTTTTGGTTGAAAATAAAGAAATAAATTTCAGTGTATTTTGTAAAATCAACCCTCAAGGCGGTAAAACAGGGGCATATTTTTTATAGTATACGCTTGACACAGGACCAACTTATGTTAACCGGTTACCTTTGCCCATAACAACTTCAATACCACCTAGTCTGTTGCCTTAATCGAACCGCAAGTCGTTTCGCCAAACTGTGAGATGAAGATGGAAAGTCTCATGTTATTGTAATTTCACCGGCACTCGTACCCTTCAGACCGAAACACAGCAATGCAAGTATCACTGTTTGGCGGAGAAGTAGGTACCTACTGGTGGTAGTAAATCTGTTAATCCACTTAATAAAATTAATGACTAATAACAGACAACGAACAACATAAACCGGTGGGTCTAGAAGTGTATAGAAGCATGAAATTTTGCATAGGAATTTATAGAACTCCTTATCTTAACGTACGGAGCACTAAGAAATGATTTTTGAAAATTCATCGCCTAATAGATAAATAGGCGGAGTAAAGTCAGATAGTTCCTGAAATGTTACCGATTAGAAATCCCATCGGGCATAGAGCTACTTCAAAAATAAAATACACTTATGCCGAATTAAAATAAAATAAACCTTGGTAGGTATGTCCGTATTACCCAGTAACTGGGTTGCGGGAGTCTGATGGCAGTCATTTCATGTAAAATACTGATGTTCAGCCGCATCTGGTTAGACTGGAAGCTGACCCTAACATATTTAGGAAAAGACTCGGAGAAAGAATAAATAATTATTTATATAATACTTTTGTTATTGGTTATTATTAGAAATCTCGAAACGTTTTCAAGACAAATAAGCAACAGTGAAAAAAAAACAATAAAATATTAAATAAAATATCCAAGTTATAAGCGATTTAAATTTGTTCGCTAGACAGAGACAGCACTATCAAAGTATGACGTCATTGTTCAAAACCTTCATGGAAACTTGACATATCTCTGTACAGTGTCCGTTTCGCACGACAAGTACAAAAAATGCCACCTCAAAAAACTAAAAAAGCGTGTATCATTTCCATTTTTTCATGGATTTTATTATGTTTTTCAATTTTTTCTGTATCTTCTTTTAAACAATATAAGGTTTTTTGTATTTTTTAACAGCAGTCAACTACCGGATTTGTCAATTTTGATAATAATATTGTATTCATTTTCCTATTCCATGAAAATAACTACATTTACAGACACCGTCTGTACCAGGTATTTTCAGAGGTATATTAATTTAGTTTTAGCCTTCACATTGGACCAAATTACACTGTAAACCGCTTAGGAAACTAGTGCCGAAACGCTAACCAAACACTCAAGTTTCTAAATACATACTGCGCTACGTTGAAGCTGCATCCAATTTAGTTTCCAGCTACGGTAAAGTAATTGACAGCGGAACCACAGAATATTTAATAGTACTAACGTACAGAACGGCCACTCACCGCCCCCCGCCAATTCAAGATTACGCACCCGCAGTTTGACGGCACTTAGACATAATCGTGCAATGGATGTCAATCACCAGTCGTAATACAAGCACGCCATCTCTGAAAACTACTAAGAAGTGCTTAGAACCTAGTCGGCATTACGAGCGGCGAGCATCCCTAACCTATACGTGTGTGTGCGTTCGTATGCAGACGTAATTTGTATATGTAGGTGGCGCTAGCATTCATATTGTATTAAGTGTCCGAGGTGTGGCGGAACCTAGCAAACCGAAATTTTTGATCCTTGTAAAATAATTCACCCGAGGAGGTACTACCACCGGATGAAGCCAGTGGTAGTACTTCCGCTACTTCTACATGGTTTTTTGGTGTTAATAAGGTGTAACCAAAACTACAAGGTTTTAGTACGTACCTAAGTCGTACGTTTGTAAGAACCATTGCAATGCATTTTCAAACAGACCGACGCGACGATGCTCAACAAATGTAAGTATAATTTTGGCCATTGATGTTTGTACAGTAATTCTACATATACCTACCTGCTTATTTACTGTCTTTCTGTATGAGTCTGTCATGCTTACTGAAATGTGATACTGATGGTAGCGTTAGTATCGGGTCGTCAATTTCCCTTCAATATGGTTGAGTTAAGCGATGGCTGATGCTCGCGTCATGCTCGTGAACGGGTGCCGTCTGTCGGGACAGGTCATCTCCTATATACTATGGCAACTCTTTTTAGGTTTATTTCTAAAGGCAATATTCTCACTTTAAATCTTTTTGTTTATTTTTGACATTAACCTACATTATACTCACATTCAAATAGAATGAATTTGATATAAATCCAATGGAGTTTCTTGTCAGACCTTCTCCATAGGACCTACAATTTGGATCCGTGCAACTTTTTTTTTTTTTTTTTTTTTTTTTTTTTTTTTTTTTTTATTCTTAACGGGCTTGCGTTTGACCGCCACCTCACCTGATGTTAAGCGATGGTGCGGTCGACGATGGTACACGCTTGCCCACTAGACTAGAGTCCGACGTTTTAAAAGTTCCTGTAATTAGGTTTATTTGGAATTAAAAACATTAAAATTTGAATATGAATCATACGTAATTAAGACTGTTAATTTGTTGCTGTGATTTGGTTTTGTTTTGGCCTGTCTGATGGCCAAAATTAATATCCAATCTATCCACGATTTGCCTTACTAGAGATAGGAATTTGACATAAGCTCCATACAAAATATGTCAAACTTGTATCTCTAGTAGGGTAAACCGTGGATAGATTGGATATTAATTTTGGCCGTGAGTAGACACTAAGAAAAAAAAAACCAAACCTCTCAAATTTCTTTTCCCTTCCTATTTGCTAAACGATTCCCTTATTACTAAACACACGTGCTTTTCGGGCCCGTTCGTAAGCGTGACCTTTCGGGTCAGGGAATAAATTACGAAGTCCCTTTTCTTCGTTATGTTTTCTTCCGACGAGGGAACAAAATAAATGATCGAGAAGTTTCCCTGCTTATCTCATTAAATGTAAACAGGGAAGTGAACTTGGAACAATGTTAATGAGTCGATGATGTTTTGAATTTTGTGTTATGGTTCGGGATTTTTTTTTTAATGGAAGGCTCTTAACGTTCCTCGCAAGATTAATTGATAGACTTTGTTTCTTACATAAGATTTTGGTGATGTTAATGTATTGTTTTCTTATGGTTATGGAGTCAGAGTCAGAGGTTTTCCAAACTTCGAGATTATCGGATTAGCTGGTACTTATAGAGGATGGAATTAAAAGTCGGTCTTTGAAGGGAAAATACCGTAAATATTGGTGATAGCGAACTTTACTCAAAAGAAACATTCTTTTATATTAACAAATAAGCATAACAGTATTCAAAGTTGTTGATGTAGTAGATGGCTTGCCTCTGCCAGGAATCGAACATTCAAAAGTACAAAAAAATATCAGCCTGTATTTTTAATTTATGCCACCAACTGATACAATTATAGGAGTATAATATACATTGATGTTATATCGGTTATAGCATAATATCAACGTATTATTTAGTTAATGCTACTTTCAACCACATTAGATAAAATCCGTACAGAAGCCAAGCTGAACCGGCGCGAGCCGGTTCTTACCACAGCGGAGCATATGTAAACCCGTAGGAGAGTGCGCGCACACATCGCCGCGCTATATGTGAGTGTATCACAGCGGCTAGCTTGGCTTCTATATGGATTTTTATTTATGTGGTTCAACCTTTGGGCGGACCTAAAAATAATTTACATTGTAGACGAAAATCTTACAGTGCGCTTTAAAAACCAATATTTACCTGCTTCATGATACTTACAAAGAAAAGCGTCTTACTCTTAACAATCAGACCTCTTGCAATGTAGAACTACTTTAAATAAGAATAGATAATGAACTTTTATTGTGGCTATGCAATCGGTTACGAAACGAAGCGGTTTTAATAGATGTCTTTTGTTGACACCAAAGACTTTGTATATACTGACGCAGTATAATAACTTTATGGTTGACACTCAAAGAACTGTCTTTTTGAAGCGTTTTCAGTAGCTAGAAGAATTATAATGAATCTAGTTTTTGTAGAGTTGGAGGACCACCACAGTAATAGATAAAGGGGACGACCTTGGCAAATTGGTTTGACCTTGGCAAATTGGCGACGATTTGGTTTCGATACGTCCGCCATCGCAACCAAATCACGGACGCTCTCAAAAAAGGCTAGGTTAGGAGTACTCTAACAATAATGAATGAATGATGTTTGGAGTGGTCAGTGGCAATAGGCTCGCCCCCTATTACATGGGACTATAACATAACTGGCGAAATGTGGGTGTACTATCACACCTCTGCCTACCCCTCAGGGAAATACAGACGTGATCTTATGTTATGTGTGTTATGTGTTAGGAGTACTCTAAGCCAACGACCATGCATGACGAGGTTACTAAATATAGATGAAGCGAAAAAAGAAATCCATAGTCTCTGCCTACCCCAAAGGGAAACAGGCATGATAATATGCATGTTGTTTTTGTATGGCTTTGATATAAGTAATCTCCTTATAGTTTATGAAAGATACTTAATCCTAATTTGTGTGTGACTTTTTGGTGCTTTTTCTTTTTCAAAAATGTTTTTAGTGCTTTTTAGGGTTCCGTACCCAAAGGGTGCTAACGGGACCCTATTACTATCGCTACGCTGTACGTCCATCCGTCTGTCTGTCACAGGGCTGTATCTTTGTAACGGTAATAGATAACCAGTTGAAATTTTCACAGAATATGTGTTACTATGGTGCCTATCACGACAAATACTAAAAATAAAAAAAGTCTAAAACAAAAGGGAGTCCCTATATAAGAAACCTTAAAAACATGCATTTTGTTCCTACTCTTTCTTCAAAACGGTAATACATACAACTTGGTCTGATTATAGTGCATAAATACTATGTAGTTTAGCAAAAAATACTAAAAACACGGCAAACATATAAATATCTGGTGGTACCTACGTAAGAAAGAGATGTAAAAAGTCACATTTACCGTACGTTCATTGATGTCTTTTAATAAACTCTCGTTAATAATCAGTTTCTATGGTGTATCAGGTCGATGGGTGGTACGGAACCCTTACTGCGTGAGTCCGACTCACACTTGGCCGGTTTTTTTATAATAACACTACGCAACTTGTGCTAATTATTAAGGTTAGTTACAATATTTTAAATCTTCAATCTTTAGATGTAACTTAACTTCTTTAAGTTTTAACTTATCTTTTGTTTTCTAAAATCTTTTGATGTTGGTTACTTAATGCAGGTAGCATTATGATGATTACTTTATTTCTAAATTCAATAACAACAATCAGAATCAGATTAGTCAATAAGTCTAGGTTATAGAGTACAAATAAGCTTACATTTAAGAGTTTAAACGAACATACATGCATTGCTGTGTTTCGGTCTGAAGGGTGCGGGTGCCGGTGAAATTACAATCACATGAGACTTTCCATCTTCATGTCTCAGTTTGGCGAACCGACTTGTGGTACCATTTAGGCAACAGCCTAGGTGGTATTGAAGTTGTCATGGGCAAAGGTAATCGCTTAACATCAGGTGGGCCTTTAGCTCGTTTCGCCATCATATACTATAAAAAAAAATAAAAAAAACACAGAAATCTTACCCACGTTATTTGCAAATGCTAGATTTCGTCATATTACTAAACTTGGACGAGCAAACTGGCTGAGAAGTTGTAAGTTTTCTTGTATTGTTTTGCGTGATCGATATTGCTTCCACAACTTGTGTTTTTACCTGAAACAAAATAAAACAACGTTAAAAGTCTGCTGTTATTGCTTCATAAATAACTCTTGCCTATTAGAGCTTCATGTATTTGCTCGAAACTGCCCTAGGCCTCACTAATGATACCTATCCGAAAAATAACGCTGCAGCACTTCGGTGTTACATACATACATAAGCAGCTCATATTGTCACACTGCTGAGGATGGGCTTCTTCCTGGATTGAGAAGGTTAAGGCCTTAGACCATCACGCTGGCCTGATGCGGGTTGACAGACTTTTTATTTACATAGTATAACATAGGAGGGCAAACGAGCAAGCGGTTCACCTGGTGGTAAGCAATCACCGCTGTATAGACATCCGAATACCAGGGAAGTCGCCGATGCGTTGTTGACCTTTTAAAAGATATATGCTGTGTATTGTATATATTCTTGAAGGCTCCCTTGTCGAATTCGTTCAGGAAAACCGCTGACGGATGTTGGTTCCACAGTTTTACTGAACGAGGTAAAAAATGGCGTGTGAAACGTACAACAGTTAACCGCCAACTGTCAAGTTGTTGAGGATGGAATTTAGATTTATGGCGGGTGGTACGATGGTGAAAGTCAGCAGCTAGTTTAAGTTCAAACAATTCCTTAGAGCTCACCATCGAGAAATGCACTGTGTGGAGCACTCTCAGGTGTGCAATTAATATAATTAATCAAATTATGATCTTCACATTATCTGATCAGTTTCTAAGAAGTTTTTGTAGAATTTTATTTCTGCACCCAAAAGGAAATCTTACCAGATCCAAATAGTACAAAATCACTCAAGACGACACGATCGACGCTATCAAACGAAAACTTCAACCTTTTCTTAACAAAAGCGAAGTCCATTGTCAAGAATAGAATCTTCAATATCATAACTGAAGCTCACAATGTCACAAAGTGCAGAATTTCCAAGCTTCACGGGTTCACAGGTGACCCAGTAAGCGTGTGAAATCGTTAAACTGCCCTGGATATCGCAGAAGGCACTCAAAACGGCCAATTCTGGGACTCAAGCGAATGGTCCTTAAATCCTGTAGATGTACAATTTTGTATTCACTTTATTGTAATAACTTTGTGAGTTTTTTTTCTTATAGGTTATTTCTCGTGAATTGAATATTCAAATACATGTATATATATATTGAATATGCAGGAGAACGAAAGTAACCGACATAGCCCGAAGAATTGCCAAACTTAATTGGCAGTGAGCGGGGCACATTGCTCGCAGAATAGATGGCCGATGGGGCAGTAAAATTCTGGAGTGGCGACCGCGTACTGGAAGGCGCAGCGTGGGTAGGCCCCCCACAAGGTGGACCGACGACCTGGTGAAGGTCGCGGGAATCCGCTGGATGCGGAAGGCACAGGACCGGTCGTTGTGGCGATACTTGGGGGAGGCCTATGTCCAGCAGTGGACGTCTTTCGGCTGAAATGATGATGATGATGAATATGCAAATTAAAAAGACATAAGTAAGATTTTTGCAATGTAATAATAATAATAATAAATTTAACGGAAATTTCCAACAGTTTTCAACCCACAACAACACAATAGACCAAAAAATAAAATGATATATAAGAAAAAACCACCCAGCGACAAAATCTACCGCAATATACACATGCAAATATAAGTGGAATAGCAATGTTGACGAGAAGTCGGGCGAGAGCTCGGAGCGCATGCCCACCACCTTCGGCTTCGTCGCTCAGCTCCGCCTCGCAGCCGCTGGAATCCGCCTCAACCGTGCGTGACGCCACACCGGCTGCTGCAGTTGCGTCGAGCTCGAGCGACGAATATTTTTCGCCGCCGACGTCACCACCACCTGCACGTCGGCGAGGAAGAGGCCGACCACCGGCCAGCATAAGACCTCGAGGCCCACCGGCCTCTAATAGGGTCCCTGCTCCCGGTGGGAGTGTGCAGCGCATGCGATGGACGAATTCGATGAACGAAAATGTCATGCGCGCATACTTTGGGGCTACAGAGGGGGGAACTAACCGGACCGCGTACCGTGACCGGATGCTCTCTCTGTTTCAGGCTCTTGAACCAGCTGTCAACGTATCGGCGCAACGATTGTCGGATCAGGTGCGCGTCATTCAGCGTGATCATCGGCTGAGTGACGACGCACTTGATAGGCTACGCTCTGAAGTGCAGAGTAGCCGTGTCATTTCTCCCCGACCGCAGCCGGCGGTACAACCGCAAGCACAGCCTGTGATCCCGCTGCGGTCAAATCACGCTGAGGACGAGAATGATGACAGGGCTACAAACTTAAGTACCCAGTGCAATGAGCATTTGAGGAGCGCATTGGAGGATGCGATTCGGGAGTATCGGTCCACACCCCCAGAACTCGGACCACGGTTACCTCGTTTGCCCATGTGTAGAAGGAATAAGGCGCTGGTATGTGCTCTGGATTCGCTGCTGTCAACTTATTTTGATGACAGCGAAGACCTCGTCGATACTCACTCCATCCTGTACTGTGCGGCGGTTGCGGCATGTCGTCTAGCTCACGTCAAGTTTTATAATAATGACAGAGCTACACGACCTAAACCAGCCATACCGCCGTGGCAGTGCAGGATTGAGCGTCGTATTGGTGGGGCCAGAGTACTTATCGGTAAGCTTATTTGCTTCAGGGAGGGAAATACTCGTCCAAGAGTGATGCGCTTTGTGAAGCGGGCGTTTGCGGGAACTAATATTAGTCCTCGTGATTATATGTCCCGCGCCACAGAGCGCATCGACTTCCTGAAGCAAAAGGTTCACGCGTGGGCAAACCGTATCCGGAGATATAAGCGGCGAGTGGAGCGGTACACCCAGAATCGCATGTTTCAAAGCGATCAAAGGTGGGTGTATAGGGCTTGGGAGCGGCCAGACCAAGGTGTGGGTGACGTGCATCTGCCGGATGAAAGCGCCATGAGTTCATTTTGGCGCGGCATCTGGTCGGTGCCCATCAGTCACACCGAGGGTGATTGGATGCGGGATATCGAGCGAGCATGTGAACTCATACCAGACATGGGCACTATTAACATCAGCCCCCAGGATGTGGCCAGTGCAGTCCGTCCGATGCCTAACTGGAAGTCTCCAGGGCCGGATGGGCTGCACAATTTTTGGTTAAAATGGCTGCATAGTTCGCATGCTCGCTTGGCGTCTCAGTTCCAGTCATCTTTGGAAACTGGTACGCTACCACAGTTCCTAACGACAGGAGTTACCCACCTGCTCCATAAATCAGGTAGTACCGTGGAACCAAAGAATTATAGGCCGATCACTTGCTTACCGACGGTCTATAAGGTTCTTACATCCATTCTGGGAGCAAAAATTAACTATCACATAGATAGTAATTCAATCATGTCTGCCTCTCAGAATGGATGTAGGAATGGGTCTCGCGGTACTAAGGAGCTGCTCCTCATAGACATGGCCATTAGCCAACAGGTTCGTCGCTCCAAAAAGGATCTGTCGACATGTTGGATAGACTACAAGAAGGCGTACGACTCTGTGCCACATACATGGCTTATGAGGGTGCTGGAATTGTATAAGGTTAATGCAACTCTGCGCACCTTCCTTGAGTCATGTATGGGGCAATGGAGGACGGTCCTTCACTATCCAGGATGTCAACAGAATCGGGGGAGTGGAGAACCAATCAGGATTGAGCGCGGTATATTCCAGGGCGATAGTTTGAGCCCACTGTGGTTTTGCTTAGCCTTGAACCCCTTGAGCACATTGTTAGAGGGCTCAGGGCGGGGCTATAGGTTGAGAAGAGGTGGTCAGGTGATATCCCACCTTCTTTATATGGATGATTTGAAACTGTTTGCCCCCAGTAATTCTCATCTGGTGGAGTTACTGAAAGTAACTGAAAATTTCAGTAATTCCATTAGGATAGCATTTGGTGTGGACAAATGTGCAGTCATGCATATAAAGCGGGGGGGGATTATGGAATCTATTGGAACCCAACTTTCAGATTCCATAAACCTCAGATCCCTCTCTTCAACCGAAACCTACAAATATTTGGGTATGGCGGAGGCGTTAGGCATCAATGAGACTGACATGAAGCAATCGCTGGGGGAGCGCTTCTATGGCCGCCTGAAAAAAGTACTGAAAAGTCTTTTGTCGGGCGGAAATAAGGTGCGTGCCTTCAACGGTTGGGTCATGCCAGTCTTGATGTACTCTTTCGGCATACTCAAATGGACTCAGACCGAACTTGACGCCCTGGATAGGAGAGTTCGTACACTGCTGACTGCTTATCGAATGCATCACCCACGTTCTTCGGTGATGAGGCTGTACATCCCGCGGAAGTGTGGGGGCCGAGGCTTTCTTAATGCCAAAACCCTTCACAACCGTGAGGTGTGCAATCTCAGGGACTATTTCGCCCAAGCCGACGGGGGGGTGCATCGAGATGTAGTTGCAGTGGACAAAGGACTGACCCCGCTCTCCTTGGCTAAAGAGAACTGGCGCAAACCGGTAGTACTTGATACTACTGACCGCAAGGAGGTATGGCAGAGCAAGGAGCTTCATGGACGCTTTTTCCGGGCCCTTCATGGGCCCGATGTAGACTTTTTAGCGTCCGTATCCTGGCTGCGCTTCGGCGATCTCTTCGGAGAGACCGAAGGTTTTGTCTGTGCAATTATGGACGAAGTTATCATGACGAACAACTACCGGAAATATATTGTAAAGGACGGCACAGTTGACATATGTCGGGCATGCCACTGTACCGGGGAATCCATCCGTCATATTATTTCTGGTTGTTCTCGTCTTGCTAACGGCGAGTATTTGCATAGGCACAACCTAGTAGCCAGGATTATTCACCAGCAACTTGCCCTGAGATACAGCCTTGTGGGCGCGGAAGTACCATACTACAAGTATGTGCCCGACCCAGTTCTTGAGAATGACCATGTCACGTTGTACTGGGACCGATCTATCATCACCGACAGGACTATCGCTCACAACAAGCCTGATATAGTGGTGATAGATCGTTCAGAGCGCCGCACAATGATTGTTGATGTTATTGTCCCGCATGACGAGAATCTCGTGAAGGCCGAGAAGGATAAAGAAATCAGATACCTTGACTTGGCACACGAGGTTGTCGACATGTGGGATGTTGACTCAGCAGTCATTGTGCCGATTGTTGTTACGGCCAATGGCTTAATAGCCAAGAGCCTCGATCTACATCTTAGGAGGCTCGCGTTGGGCAGCTGGGTCAAGGGCTTGATACAGAAAGCGGTACTCCTGGATACGGCGCGTATCGTCAGGAAGTTCCTCTCTCTGAGGCCCTGACCACCGGTAGTCTGGACCCTGTTCCCGATGCCGGCGGGCTACTATTTTTTATATTTTTAAATGTTTTTTTATATTTTTTTATAGAAATATTTAAAAATGTAGATAATATGTATATAAATAAATAAAGGAATAATAATAATAATAAATATTTTGGGACATGTTTACACATCACCATCTAGTCCCAAACTAAGCAGAGCTTGTATTATGGGTACTAGGCAATGGATATAATACTTATATAGGTACTTTTTTTTACTTTGACCAACACAAACAGTCACGTTCATCACACAAATATATGTGTCCTGTGGGAATCGAACCCACAACCTCGTGATCAGCAGTCCAACACTCGAACCACTAGACCACAGAGTAAAAAAAAAAAAAAAAAAACCTAAATTATGTGTTTCAGCAAAAAATTGTATTAGTATGCGTATTGTCATGTAGTTTCTTTAGAAATCGTATTGGTGAGTTTATTAATGTCCACTATAGCACAAAAAATGAAATTACTTTCTCACATATACTACGTTTACCGAAACAATGTTGTCAATAAACAAAATACAAAAACCTAAACAAGTCATTCATTATTGTTTAACGCATTAAGTGGCCTTTTACGTTTCACAGCAATCTTGTTCTAATGTTGAGACTTTTTTAAATATTTAAGAAATTTTAAACGAAATTGAAAAATGTATCTAATTACCATCCTTCAGAGTGTCCTGTTATCGTTAACACGAATATTTAAGTAATGGATTTGTTTCCATACATGTTTTATATAGAAAGAAAAACAAAGAAATATATTTTTTCTCTATTCTTCTAAGCAACAAATCAAGACGAATGTGTAAAAAATTATGCTTCAAATATTCGTAATGTTATCCTGAAGGATGTTTATTGAATTAATTTTTAAATTTCGCCTAAAATCTCTTGAAATCTTTAAAAAAGTGCTGAAATTAGAGCCAAACAGCTGTGAAACGAGAAATTCGGAGCAAATCTAAAGATACAAATTTTGGAATGAAAATTTCGCACAGGAGCAGGATTCAATCGAACCGGTGACCATCACCACCCACCACCATTACCAACCATCACAAGCAGAATTTGTACTTGCGACCACTACCAACCTCCACCACCCTCCACCACCACCACTACTAACCACCACCACAATCACCACCACCACCACCACTCCTTCACTTTCTGGTTGCAAACCAGGAATCGCAGGTTCGAATCCTGCTAGTGAGCGAATTTTTCTTTCCACTTTATTTCTATGAGAACCTGTCGTTTTCCAACGAGGGTTCCGAGCCTGAATGTTTTGTGCATGTGAAATTTAAACTAGAAACGGACAGTTTTTCTCATCAGAATTAAAATGTATTCAATCCTTACGAGCAGAAATAGTTAAACCTCTTCCTAACTGGATTCCAGACAGCTTTCCAATAACACCAAAATTATATTCCAAGCAAAATTATACTTAAATCGCACCACTTCTCACATAAAATTCTCTCCACCTTCTCTGCAGCCAGGTGCCTTTGTCAAGTTTTTCAAATTAGGATTTAATTTAATTCAATTCTTACGAGTAGAAATAGATAAAACTCTTCCTAACTGGACTCCAAACAGCTTTCCAATAACACCAAAACAAATATTCCAAGCAAAATGATAGGTACTATACCGTACGTTCTCACATAAAATTTTCTACACCTTTTCTGCAGCCAGGTGCCTTTTAACAACAGTTGCATTTATCGGAGTCAACAAGGCAGGGAGAGGAACAACTGGGCCAACTTTCAGTTCAAGTGAACATTCAATACACATTGCGCCATCGCATTGAACGAAAATATTTGTAAAATTCAATGTACTTTAAAGAGTATTGAATGGAATCTTTGTTTGAATAGTTGTAGTTTGATTTGAATGATAATTGTTGACGATATCGAGATCATCATTTCAGCAGAAAGACGTCCACTGCTGGACAAAGGGGGGGGGGGGGTATGTGCCATCATCGCCACGCTTGTCAGGCGGGTTGGCGATCGCAGTTGGTTGTTTAAATACTCAGAGAACGCTGCTGTCTATCCTCTGGTGAATCCCTGTTCTGTTCTATGTGGTGCCGGACGTAAAGAATTGCACCATCCTCTTTCTTCTCATGGGTGTCGTAAAAGGCGACTAAGGGATTCACCAGAAGATATGGAGATGAAAGGGTTCATAACTAGTGATTACATTCTATGGTATTATAAGGTATATAGGTCATGCTTATAATTATAATTGTAGTAAAGATAGGTAGTAATTTAATTGTAAGGTATGTATATTGTGTATTTCTATTTTAAAACGAATATAAGTAAAAAATAATTAATCACTTGAATTATAAGGTTCAATCAAATTATTTGGCAATATCTATGATGATAAAACAACAAAAATATGGTTTCTAAACTGCCCCCCTACCCAAGTTGATAATCTACAATCGTCAACGCTAATAGAAAACAATCAAAATGTATGGGAATGACATATTTCAACGAAAAAGTCATTCGTTGAGATATGTCATTCCCATACATTTTGATTGTTTTCTATAGCGTTGACGATTGTAGATTATCAACTTGGCGAGAGGGGCTGTAGCCCTGCACGAGTAATTTTGACGTATCGGTACGCTTAAAGCAAGCGTTTTTTGAATGAAATATAGGTACAACAGTTCTGTTACATTTGGATTTAATTTTATGAATCATGCGCACTTTGTACAGTTGACTGCATGACAGTAGTAACACTTGAATTAGAAAACCACTCTTACTGCTAACGAAATAAAGGCGCTGTCAATGTCAAACTGTTAGCCTGGGTCGACCGTACCATACAAAGATATGAAAAAAAAACTTCAAATAAAATAATAAAATACATATAAATATTTTTGGGACAGTTTACAAGCACCATCTAGTCCAAAACTAAGCAGAGCTTGTGCTATGGGTACTAGACAATGGATATGATACTTATATACTTTTTTTTTAAATACATACTTATAATACATAAGGAACACCCAGACCAACACAAACACTTATGTTCATCACACAAATATTTGTGTCCTGTGGGAATCGAACCCACGACCTCATGATCAACAGTCCGACACTCGAATCACTGGATCACAGACGTCATCAAATTAAATAAATATTATGTCTGAAACGAGTATTTAAGATTCAAAGTTCACTCACATTTACAGTTCGATACGTGAAAATGGTTCGTGCCAGGGTTACTGATCATTTCAAGTCAGTCGTGCCCATTTTCCCCTCTCTAATAATAAAGAGCTACCGCTATCTGTTTTCAGCCAGGAGTCAAGAACCGTCTGACATAAAAAGATTCCAATTTCAAATGCAGCTCGAATTCAAAATGGCGTGAAGTGAGCGCGGCAAGTGCTGTAGTAAGTGCATGCGACGAAAACCACGAGAGTCCTTTGAACGAAGCTCTTATGTTTAGATGTGCGGATAAATGGATGCTGATAAGCAATAGTATGTCAACCTACACGGAAGCCATTTCGAGTAAATCGTGTTTCAAAATTACGGCGCCAATTAAATTAGTTTGTTCAAGAATTTGCTGCAAATATTGATGATATGCAGTCATTATATCATAATATAAGTTTAGATCAAATTTCTCCCATTAAACTTGTAAAATCTGTTATATTCATTCCAAAAACCGTTAAATTTGATATTACAAAATGCGCCAGCAAACATTTTATTTGAATAAACATTTCAAGTCTTATAACACATTATTGCTAAATTGAAAACAATTAATTTAAATTCAATTTGATTAATGTCAAGTACCTTAACCCTATATTGATAAACGTATTATTAAGATAAAGATTGTAATGTTAAGGTGTTATCAATAAAAGCCATGATTTTTTACAATATTAAAATATTTATTTACCTCTTAAAAACGGAACAAATTAGGGACCATCGAGCGTTATTGGCTATTCAATCTTCAAGATTTACTTTGAATACTTACCTACCTACATCATAATCAACATTATCTAAATTAAAACAGTATTTAAAAATCAAAATCAAACTACCCACAGCAAAATAATCTCGTTTCGTTCGACTGGTTAGGGTATCAACGTTAACGGCGAGAACATCTCACATCTCCGTTTTGCCGATGACATCGTTGTATGGCTGAGTCGTTGGAACACCTGGGCGAAATGCTGCACAGCTTAAACGGAGCATCTCGGCGTGTCGGTCTTGGCATGAATCTGGACAAGACTAAAGTCATGTTCAATATGCATGTCATGCCGAGGCCAATATTCGTTGAAGGGACAGCACTCGAAGTCGTAACGGAATACGTCTACCTAGGGCAGATAATTCAGCTTTGTAGACAAACTTCAAGAAAGAAGCCGACAGAAGGTTTTAGTTAGGCTGGGTAGTATTTAGCAAACTTCGCCGAGTCTTCTCGTCGCATATACCGCAAAGTTTGAAGACAAAGGTCTTAAAACCAGTACGTCCAGCCTGTCATGACTTACGGTGCCGAGACGTGGACACTGACAGTTGGGCTAGTCCACAAATTCAAAGTCGCTCAGCGAGCTATGGAGCGAGCTATGCTTGGAGTTTCTTTGAAGGATAAAATCCGTAACGAGATTATCCGGAGAAGAACCGGAGTGACCGACATATCTTGTAGGATCAGTAAGCTGAAGTGGCAGTGGGCTGGCCATGTCTGTCGAAGGGCTGATGGCCGCTGGAGCAGACTAGCCCTTGAGTGGAGACCGCGAATCTGCAAACGCAGCGTAGGGCGACCCCCACCAGGTGGACCAACGACCTGAAGAACGTGGCTGAACGTGACTGGATGCGGAAGGCAGAAAACCGAGTGTTGTGGCGCAACTTGGGAGAGGCCTATGTCCAGCAGTGGACTGCGATAGGCTGAGTTGATGATGAATCAGACAACTCATTGGGCTCGGACTGAATAGTTGCTGTATGATGAATAAGCTCAATAATCAACGAATGAGCTAGTGTTGTATTATCAGCCATTTACAGCAATCAACAGCAGCTAGAAACTCCAATAAATCCAGAGTATTCTCAAAGTCCAGATCTTGATCAGAAATATAAATATTCGGAAGGTATGTTTCTGCTGGCCGAACTTCTGGTAACCCTCATTGAGACTGCTATTTGACGGAACCATACGCCTCTTTTCTTCAACATCGTGGCTAATAACCTCACACTGAAACTCCTCGTCAGAAGTAGGACGCGACGCATGACTTTCCTCGTGAGGTATTAGGTACATGATCCGCAAACATGGCTTCTTGTTCTTGGCGGTGGCATTCTGAAAATAATTATAAAAATAAGACACAACTTGTAAAATTAGGGTATGTGCCAAAATGTAATAATTTCGAGAACCTGAAGATTTGAGACAATGTCTGTCTACCCTGTTTGCGGATACTTACCGTCGTGAACCTGTTTGTTTTATTAATTCCCTCATTCCACGTTTTTCAAAAACGTTTCAAGTCATTTAACATACTATTGAAATAAACGAACGAACAAGTGAACGAGATTTTTTTGTAGCAATAACGTGTCAAGCTTTATAAAACTTTTACAAGCGCTAGTCAATAGTAGAATGTTTGTTAAGCAATAACCTGTTAATCAAAAATATTACATTTTGCTGAAATTAGGTTTAACTACCTAAGTAATATTACCACGGTTAGTATGTAAAACGTATTTAAATGTAATTTTAAACAGTATTCTGTCATAAAAAAGCGTTGTTTTAATAATTTTACCGGTAAAATGACCTATAAACTTGTATAGCTAAAATCCTTATATTTATGTAATATTTGGACTTACCTTTGATGATCTTATATTACCCAAGTCTTCTACTGCGTTTTCCATGTAGTATTCGTGGCTAGTAGTCTTGTGAGGCCCACTTTATACGTATAATTTTAATTAAATATGGGCCAATGTTGTTTACACAGCCGAAAAAGGATAATACAAATTACGCAATAACCGATCATGTCCCATAACTTCTTTTGACTTTAAACAGATGGCGCCTAGGGTCATCAAACAATGTTTCAAGTGCCTAAACATCTTATTGCAAAATGTCTTACCCTTCGAACTGATTTCGTGTCAACCTTTTTATACTCATTTTTGGTATAAAAACCATTCAATCAGGTTAAAACCCTATTGAAAAACGTTCTTTGTCAGCCAAAGAAGCGTACTGCATCATTAACTCAATTTTCGAATATTTGTGGGTTGACACATTATTGCTTATCAGCATCCAAATGATATGGGCTCTGGTTTATATTTTTATCGCTGAGTGCTATAGTTTAAGGGAGGATAAAGATAGATATGTAATTATAATAGGCGATAACCTTGTTTTATGTAGCTGGTGATTTTATTACTACGTATTATTAACTCGTTTTTTTGTCTGTTTGTCTGTATGGTACAAAGGACATTGCTAAGATTAGCCCTGAGTCAGTACAAAGAAAAAAAATCAATTTTTATTCGTATTTTTTCATCGTATTTAATGCGGAGAGTACAGTAAACATTTTTATTTTAAAGAGTTAATCAACACAATAATAACATGAGCGGCTATGATACTCCATTTGACTTTAATTTTTGACCAAACACTTGTGAGTACTCTATGGTTTTATAATGAATTACATTGGCACCACTGTTAAAGAAAGCCAATGATAGCCAACCTCCTGTGAGCAACTTCACATGTATAGGAATAGAAGAGTAAAACTGCTTAGTTACTAAGCAATCACTTGTTTGACATTAGTTTTGTAAGCGTAGAGTAATATTTTAATTAAACATCTGTGGAGTACTGTCCGTTTATTAAAATCATAGATTTAGAACACTATAGATAGAAAATCGACGTGCCCCTTTTAGATAGCAATAGTTTTTACTTCAGTGATACCACACTAAGATTTTTACCCCCATTTTTTTGAGATTAAGTTAAGGGCTCTTAGCGTACGTAGAAAATAACTTGAAAATGCGCAGTGATCAGTTTAAACGATTTTAACCTCTATGTCAGTATTGAGTATAGTAACAAGCGCAATCGTACCATCTTTGTTCAAGTTATTTGCCGGATTAACATTTAATGGAAGCCAGTGGCTCCTACACTCTCGTCTATGAATCGCGTATGTATGTAAAGGTAATTTAGAAAAGGGAAATTAAATAAAGTATTTTGGAAAAATAGGATTTATTGTAATTTTTTTTGGATATATTTATACATAGATATATTTTGGATATTGATTGGATGTATAGGATTTATTGTAATTTTAAGTGTAATTTATTGGCCTTTAAACAGAATCAATTTCGTATGAAAGTTTCTCACTCTATCACCTTTCTGTGAAACAGTTTTTATAAGGTGATGTATTCGTACATCTAAATATTTTAATGCAACAGCTTTTATTAGGATTACGAGGTGGCTATCCAGCGGGTTATGATCTCTAACATGGTCGTTCAACGTAGTAAATGTGGGTTTCTCAATGTTTTTTTTCAAAATGGTCATAACCATATGAGCCATTGCCTTGTTAGTGGCTAAAAAAATTTTATACTACACACATACTACACTGTGTGTACCCTACACATAATACTAAAACAACCATATAAACCAATCTACTTCATCAATAAATAAATATGAAAATTAAAAACACCCTAAATAATGGGTACATAATTACGTAAATCACAGCAGCACTAATCACGGAATTATTTAAAACATACGTCTCCTTCAACAATTTAATAAAAAGCACCATATAACAGGTAGCACCCTAAATACTGGGAACGTAAACATGTCTATCATGGCAACACTAAACACGGAAATATTTTAGGTTATGTTATTTAGAAAACGCTGAAAACTGCTAATATTTCTATAAGAAATGGGTTCAAAATAATTAAAACTTACGTACTTGTAGAAACACATTGTATGTAGTTAAATAAACACAACAATTTAGATATAAAATGCCACTTACCCGTGGAAAGTTAATCCTTCAATGTGTTGCTCGCTGCGGCTCTTGCAGCCTAACACACTACACCCGACCATATCACGGAACTGTATGAGTGTTTTATCACGAAGTTTCACCATAAAATTATAGAAAACTACGAAGCACAATTAATAAAACTCTTTAGTTTGACAGACCGAACGCTTTGTTTGTCAAACTTTAAAAGTGTGACAACGAAAATATGGGTAACATGTAAGAGATGGAGATATAATATTTGTGTCTTGCTCTATCTTAGGAGCAGTGGCATAAGTCCATTTCTTTCCCACATGCTCTAACGTAGTTAGGAATCCATCTGTAGTGTTCATAATCTAAGATTAAAATAGATTGCAACACATTGCCCTCATCAAATTGTATACGGCGAGCATCATCTTTTATTCATAACACATTAATAGGCTGGGCTTTAATGAAACTTTAGCAATGTCCTTTTGCAATCAATTCTAAACTAACTGGAGTCTGATAAAAATAACTCTGCATTGGAATATTAAGATCATTACAGAGATTTTGACAGTTTTTGTTTACGGTGTTGCCATATTACCACTGCAGAGTTAGTGTGGTCAGACTCTACCCACGAGCTCTTGTTTCACAGGATCAGGATCAAATTTTCCGGCTGTTCCATCTATCCATACCAAGGTGTCTCCACTGGTAGGGATAGATGGAAAATCATTCCATCTATCCCTACTGGTAGGGATAAGTGGAATCTGAAGTTCGAATGATTTTGCATATATCCCTACCAGTAGAGATAGGTGGAACTGTTATCTCCCCCGGCCACCGTCACCTTGAAAATTTACCATTTAAAAACCTAATATACTTTCTCCGAATAAACATTACCATACCAAAATAAACTAATTTGTCAGCTTTTGTCATAATTTTTAAGTGATTAGATTTATAAGAATTATGTACATTCGATCGATCGCCAACCCGCCTGCCAAGCGTGGCGATTATGGTATATCCCCCCCAACATATGCTTGGGGGAGGCCTATGTCCAGCAGTGGACGTCTTTCGGCTGACATGATGATGTACATTCGAGGAACGAAAAGGTTCGTCAATTTTCAAATTGATTCCTTTAAACGTGTCGCGAGAACATGTTACCTTTTCAAACCGCGAACGAGAGATAATTGGGCGGGTGTACGTACAACTGTCATTATTGTTATCTGCCAGTACAAGCAAAAATATACCCTAATGTGACGAACCTTTTATTTCCTCGACTGTACCTATTTATGCGCTAAATTATAACTTGGCCTACTCTACGTGTTGGACAACTATATATACAGTAGGCAGCTGTTAAAATAAATAAATAATATCGGAAACAACAATACAATATTGAAGGATTACGAATAAGTAAACATACCTACCAACATCACATAAAATACTCTACTTAATGACGCACGCAATAATCTTCAATCAGAATAAATTATTGACTTGTTATATGACATAAAGGGTATGTTGGCCAGTTTGCCGGCTGTCCCTAATACGGGCTGACCGCATCCGTGTACGTCCACTGGGTCTGCGGTTTGTACCGCACTGCGTAATTATGTGCCTGCCGACAAATTTGGAATTTAATGTCCCTACTTTGTTATTAATTTTGGAGCCTAGTTGACTTGGATGTTATGTAATTTGAATACGTTCATGATTTGAAGTGAAAATTAGAGATTTATTATCACATAACACTAACAGGAACAGCCTTTTATTCCGACTATAATATAATAGATAGATAGATAGAATATTCTTTATTGTACACCATTAACATTATTAAACTTAGGACTAACATGTAAAATAAGGGTACATTGGCGGTCTTATCGCTAATAGCGATATCTTCCAGACAACCTTATAATGTCATCATCATCATTATTTCAGCCAAAAGACGTAGATTATAATACATATAACTTAGACGACGTGACGTAAATTATAATATACTGCACATCGCTGTACTCGAGTGCCCTATGGATTAGCTGTACCAAACGTGCCGCCGATGCGTTGCGCGTCCAATACACGCTGAAATTGGAGTCGCTTAAATCCCGAAAAGGGGTAATTGTACTCATCATTATGAACAACTTTTACTATGGGACCAACCCTGAATTGAATTGAAAAACTGAATTGAAAAGGTATTTGCTTGATTGAGTAACTAACACAACACGAACAGTGTCGTCGTATTTTTATTATAATAGTCGCAAAAATACTGTTTTTACGTGCTCAAAAGTAGTGATTTGTGTGAAGAATTATTCTGTGCATATATGACAATGTTTGTGAAGAAATCCTATGGTTATAAGTGAATGAAAACGCTTAAAATATATTTGATAATTTATCACGGCAATCGAAAATATTTACAAGTACCGTCTTGTGCCGCACATTATTTGTTTTTTTTCTATCTGTCACAAACAATAAACTTTTTTCATTTTTTTTGGTCTTGGAACCGAGTTTTTTGAGCAATAGCTGTTAGTGTATTATCAGCAAAAAAAAAATTAGCCCGTTTCGGGGAAAATATACAAACAGGGAACAGATCGAAATATTTTTATAATCTCGGTGACTGAAATCGAAATATCAAGATGATGACCCGCAGAGCTACCATTAAAGGAATGGAAGAAATGCTGAGAGTCACCCTGAAGGAGCTTGAATCTTCTAAAGCTCTATGTAACAAACTACTCCAGGAACGGGACGACAATGAGGTGGAGGTCAAATACATCATTGACAAGAACACCTTCCTCAAGAATGAGTTGGCTGAGCAACACAGACAACAAATGGACTTAGTTGAACAACACGATCAACTTCAACATAAAGTGTCAACTTTCCAGGAGTGCAGTGACACCCACGAACTGGCCTTGAAGCGTATAACAAAACTAGAACATGAATTGTGTAAAGCCCATAAAACCATATCTCTTTCAGATTCTGTAAAGGTTAGCGAACAGGTTGCAGACACAAACAACCTGTACAATCAGTTGGTAGGCAGTAGGTTAAAACCAAAACTAAGATGTGAGCCAGCTGTGACAATAGATTTGACAGGTGATGTAACTATACCTATTGTTATGAGTCACAACAAATTAAAAAAGTATATAAAAATCAAGAAATTAATTAAACGGTCACAAAGAGCTATTAAAAAGCAAAATCTTTTAAAATTGAACCTTTGCCTTAGGAAGGAACGTATAAGCTTGTCAAAAAGTTTAAATGCTTGCACTGCAGAGCTAGATCACTGTAAGGCAATGTATGATGTTGATACTCAGCGCCTCCAAAACGATTTACTCTACAAGGAGTACATACTAACTTATATTTTTAAGAAATATGAGTCTTCCCAACAGCAACTAAGTGAGCGCTTGCTGGAGGCCGGGGAGCTGATGGACTTGGTGAAGTGCAATGCTGAGAGGTACGAGTCTCTGACAAACAACCTCTCATGCAGCTGTGGCGACCTTCCACCACCTCCTCAGCCCCAGCTTGACGTACCTTCACTGGTGATGACTCATCCATCGAATAACTATGTTCATACACAGAAAGATAAAACTATTGTTTTTAGTGATAGATTAGGTTCAGGTTTTGGAAAAATATTACATAATTACCTTAGCCATAGTTTTACCAATCATTGTTACCATAACATAAATTTTGGTCAAATGATTACAAGAATTACAAACATGAACTTAGAGAACCATACTACAGTGGTTCTACTGTTAGGTAATAGTACTGGAATTACAAAAAAGGACATTGTGGATGGTGTACATACCTTATTAAAGTTAAATATAAGAAAGCTGATGTTATGTGCTTTTCCTTATTCTGACACTTTGTCAGAATACCAAAATAATTGTATTTATAATTTGAATAATACCATTCATATGTTAACATGTTATCACAGTGACAAATTAGTGTATTTTGACACTAATAAATTTGTTAGTGGTTTTGTTTTAAATCAGAAAACTTTATTTCTTTCTAAGGAATGTAGACATTTGATTGCTATGTTGATAGCTTACAATATAAACGAGATTACAGCTAATATAACAAAGAGTAGGATAAGCGACGAGCCTGTGTTGTCTAGTTATACTAACAACATAGTGATTGATTCTTTTGAGTCTTCATTTTGTACGAATACGAAGGAGGGTCCACATACGATACCAATAGCCCTGGAAGCCATTACCAGTAAGATAGAGCATCTTTATCGTACTGGAACGCTTACAGGCACTTCAGATTCGTCTATTGTGGTTGTGGATGTTACTCCGGATAATTCGTTAAACAAGTCAGTCAGACAACAGAAGATACCACTTTGCATAATCAGTTAGAAATGACTAATAACAAGATATCTTCTAGCAATTTAGAATATTGTAAACGACAAAGGGGAAAGCAACATACTTTAAAACTATTTAATCAAAATATTCAAGGTTGCTCTTCCAAATTACTGGAAATAGAAATGTTTTTAGAAAAAACCAAGTTTGATATTATTTGTTTAACAGAACATTGGTTAAAATATTATGAAACAATGTCTATCAATTATGAAAATTATTGTGTGGTTAGCCATTTCAGTCGAAAGTTTATGATACATGGCGGGTCATTAATATTAGTTAAAAATTCTATTAAATGTAAGGAACGAAAAGATATCGTCAGACTTTCGGTTGAACATACAATTGAATTGTCCTGTGTTGAGCTAGATAAGCATGTCATAGTATGCGTCTACAGACCTCCTTATGACTATAATCTGCCTGTGTTTGATTCTGTTATGGAAGATGTGTTAACAAAAGTTAGTACTAGTAATAAGTCGATCATTGTATGTGGTGACTTTAATATTAATCTATTGGAAAACGACTCTACTAGTATTGGATTTTTGAGTCTTTTTAGATCATTCAATTTGTCTAATGTTTTTCTAGAACCAACCCGAGTGACAGCTTCTTCTGCTACTTGTATCGATAATGTCTTCTGTAACGGTGATTACTTGCATAAACAAATTATAAATAACTTGCCATCTGATCACAGTGGTTTATCAGTCACCTTGTGCTCCTACATGCCTTTACAAAAAACTCAAATTAGGTTTAGGCCAATTACATGTAAAAATTTAGAGAAATTAAATAACTCTTTGGCCAGTATATTATGTGCTCAGACTTATAATAATATATATGACCCAAGTGAGTTTTACGCCGAGTTTTTTTCACTATTAAACAAGCAATTTAACGTCATCTTTCCACTAAAGACTAAAAGTATTTATTCAAAGTTCTTATTTAGCGATTGGGCGACTGCGGGTATTCGTAAAAGCAGGGATAGATTATTTGAACTTTATGGCCTAAAGCAATTTACGAATAATGCAAGTTTTCATCAGTATGTTGCAACATATTCCAAAACTTTTAAAAGTGTGTGCAAAGTAGCTAAAGCTCTTTATATTAGCAATAAAATAAAATTTTCTGACGATAAAATAAAAACAACCTGGCAAATAATTAATAATGAAACTGGTAGGAAAAAACAGCGTAAAACCGAATTTAATTTAGAGACTGAACGTGGTCCCATTAACTCGGATTTAGAAATAGCTCAGGAATTCGAAAACTTTTTCTCTAGTGTCCCTATTAAAACTACTGAAAATTTAAATTCCTCGCCTGAACTTTCTGCCGCTTTACTTAAAAAAAATGTAAATGCGTGTCCTTTGGAGTTTAATTTTCAACATACAAACCCCCAGGCGATTATAAAAGCTTTTAAAGATATTAAAATAAAATCAACTGAAGATCTTTGGGGAATATCTGTTAAAGTTTGTTACTCTATAATTGAAACTATTGCACCTTATTTAGCTTTTATATTTAACACGAGTGTAGATAAAGGAGTGTTTCCGGATCTCATGAAACACAGTAAAGTAGTACCATTGTTCAAATCAGGTGATAGTAAGGAACTCAACAATTATAGACCTGTGTCAGTTCTGCCAGTTCTCAGTAAGATATTTGAAAAGTTAATGCTCAATCAAATGTTACGTCACTTTAATAAGAACTCCATCTTTCATGAACAGCAATATGGTTTCACCAAAGGCCGTAGTACAACTGACGCCGGTGTCACCCTAATAAAGCACATTTTTAATGCGTGGGAAGGAGCTCAAGATGCTATTGGAATATTTTGTGACCTTTCAAAAGCGTTTGATTGCGTTAACCACGAGACACTTCTGTTGAAACTGGAGCATTATGGAATTAGGAATACAGCTCTCAATCTACTAAGATCATACCTGAAAGAAAGACAGGTTAAAGTTCAGGTAAACGGCGTATACTCAATGGGATCTGAGATGACAATGGGCGTTCCTCAAGGTTCAATATTGGGTCCGTTCCTCTTTTTGGTATACATAAATGATTTGCCCCAATTACTTCATAATCAACCGAAGATGGTGTTATTTGCTGATGACACATCATTGATTTTTAATATAGACCGACATACACAAAATGTCGACGACGTAAATAACTCTATTCTTCAGGTTCAAAATTGGTTCACCGTAAATAATTTAGTACTTAATGAAAAAAAGACCAAATGTATAAGATTTACTTTACCAAATGTTAGAAGTAGTGAATGTGACATCATATTGAATGGAGAAAAATTGGAATATATTAATCAAACGGTTTTCCTCGGAATTACGCTAGACGATAAATTACAGGGGACCCCACATAAAATCTCTTGCGGGGCGGCTAAGCTCAGCCGCTTATGCTATTAGAAAAATAAGACAATTAACAGATGTAGACACCGCGAGGTTGGTCTACTTTAGTTACTTTCATAGCATTATGTCGTATGGAATTTTGCTGTGGGGACGAGCTGCTGATGTTGAAACAATTTTCATTTTGCAAAAGAGAGCTGTCAGAGCCATATATAATCTACGTCGTCGCGAATCTCTTAGGGAACTATTTAAAAATATTAATATTATGACAGTGCCTTGCCAATTTATTTATGAAAATATTATGTACGTAAGAAAAAATCTACATCGTTTTGATAAGGTATGTGACATACATAATTATAACACTAGAAATAAAAACCAAATAGCTCCGTTGCAGTTCAGATTATCTAAAGTACAGACATCTTTTGTGGGGTACTGTGTACAATTTTACAACAAAATACCTTTTGATATATTGGAATTAAATGAAAGAAAATTTAAAGCTTATATTAAAAGTACACTTTGTAAGAAATCATATTACAAATTGATTGACTATATTGAAGATAAGAATGTTTGGAAATATGCTGATCGTGCTCCATAGGACAACCTAGACAAAATCAAACTGGTTGCTAATTTTATTAAATAGTTCTAGTTTATTATTTTTGTGACATTGATTATTTAAAAATGATGATATTTATACAATTTTATGATATTCTGGTTATAATTTACTGTATAATTCACTGTAGACTTTCAAAAGTGCCTTTAATTGGCCTAGTTGAAATAAATGATTGGACTTTTTTTGAAAATCGCGAAAAAAAAATCAGTTGGTCCCTACATTTGTGTTCACTTAAATCAATAAAATGTAAGGACCACCTGATTTTTTTTTCGCGATTTCAGGGTTGGTCCTATACTAAAAGTTGTTCATAATGATGAGTACAATGACCCCTTTTCGGGATTTAAGCGACTCAAATTTCAGCGTGTATAAATATGCTTTCAGGGCGCTGTTGCGGCTGCCACGTTACTATAATGCATCAAATATGTTTACGCAAGCCAGAACAGACAGTTTCTCAGCGGTCGTGCGCAAAAAGAATGCGTCTTTGCTCACTAGATTGCGGGGCAGCGGCAACAGCCTCTTGAAAGTTATTGCCGACAGGTATGTTGAGAGCCCTTTAGTGCGGTATCTTATAAAAACAACCTTGTCCATAGTAGAATATTTATTTCTCATTTTTGAGTTAAGCTCGCCGATGTACATAAGCTTTCCTA
Source organism: Asteroscopus sphinx (assembly GCA_949699075.1). Classification (NCBI taxonomy): domain Eukaryota; kingdom Metazoa; phylum Arthropoda; class Insecta; order Lepidoptera; family Noctuidae; genus Asteroscopus; species Asteroscopus sphinx. The sequence continues at coordinate 9,663,392 of OX453018.1, read as the reverse complement.
TTGTAATATTAATGTGTATTTGTGTGTACAATAAAGTATAATAATAATATAAGTACTAACATAGTTTATAAGGCTCATTGTTACTAACATCGTGTTGTATTGGATTATGTTGTCCGTAAATAAAGTATCTATATAGATATATATAATGTAAAAAAAAAAAAAAAATGTGGGTCGTCCACACATGCAAAGAGGGGGCAATTTTGTTTCTACTAACGCATGTGGGATGTCATTGAAAATAACTTTTATAATAGAGTATAATTTTTTTATAAATATCATAGATCATTGTCATAGATTAACAATTTGGTAGACATCCCAAGTCGCTATTGTTAGACCTATTTTGTCCCGGGGTCTATCTGAAAAACCACTCCACGTCAAAAGTTGTTACTTAAATATCATTTCAGTAATATCGTGTACCTAAACAATAAATACTAAAACTTATCAATTAGAAGTAAAAAAAAAAATATAAGCAATAAAAGCAAAAACATTTTCTCACGTGCCAGACTTTGACCTCTGCTGTACGTTCAAGGGTCAATTTTCAGCAAAATTAAGATTTATATTTGGAATACTCACAACACTATTGTATAATCATATTGTATATAGAATAGAATAGAATATATTTATTTGCATAAAACATGGTATAAAAAGGTGTTATAAACTTAAATATATGATCATTCATGTTTTGCTTAAAATTAAAGCATGCAAAATTGTAGACATTATAGTCTTTGATCGAAGAATTCCCTAATAGTATAGAAATTATTTTTATTCAGCCATTTGTACAATTTGTTCTTAAAAAGCCTGCAATTAAGTATTTTTAATGTATTCGGTAATTTATTATAGATACGTACGCACATAGCAAGACAGCTTTTATTATATTTTGTTAATCTAGGGATCTTATCTAGTACAAGTCTGTATTGGTCACGCCGATTTCGAGAACATATAATATATATCAATATTGTATAGTATTATATCCATTGTCTAGCACACATTAGTACAAGCTTTGCTTAGTTTGGGACTAGACGGTGCTGTGTAAAAATTTCCCAAATATTTATTTACTATTATTATAATATTTTTATTTGAGAGAAATGTGTCGATTTATCAAAACGTTTATCGCGACGTCTCGGTTCGGGGCGAACCACTAGTATGAAATGGTATTATAACAGACCCAGAAGGTTATAAATTATTCCTAATCCTGTCAAGACATTAAGTGCATAAAGAGCGTAAAGTTACACTTCATAAAACTTTTACTATAGAACTTAACAACCGTTCAAGGCGTAGCGAATTCGTAGCATACGTGCGAAGCCCATGCATTGCTATGCCGCTACGCACGTAGGCTTACGTGCGTAGCAACTGTTATCCGTAGCACTTACAAATGACGTAGAGATTGTTGCTACTAATTAGCGAAGAGCTTGTTAACCCGAAAATTACAAGGGTATGCTAAATGCAGATTACACGCATTAGAGTTTACACTGTCTTGTAATTAAGAGGGTCAGCGCATTTATCGAGGCAAATTCAATTATGTAAGAGACTTTGATTGACCATTATATTTGAAAATTAGTCGTGGCACTTGATATAAAAACCGGCCAAGCGCGAGTCGAACTCGCGCAGTAAGGGTTCCGTTCCACCCATCGACCTGATACCCCATAAAAACTGATTTAATTTACGAGAGTTCATCAAAAGACATCAACGCACCCTGCGCGAATTATGATTTTTTGCATCTCTTTCTTACGCTTATACCTAAATGTCTTATGTTTGCCCTATTTTTAGTATTTGTTGCTAAACTACATAGTATGCACTATAACCAGACCAAGTTTGAGGCTGGTATGTATTACCGTTTAGATGACAGAGCAGGAACAAAAACGTTGAAAAAAATGCATGTTTTTCGATGTTTCTTGTACACCCTTTGGTTTTTTTCTTTTAGTAAATTTCGTGATAGACACCATAGTAAGACATATACTGTGAAAATTTCAACTGGTTATCTATTACCGTTACAAAGATACTGCCCTGTGAGAGACAGACGGATGGACGGACGGACGGACGGACAGCGTAGTGAGAGTAATAGGGTCCCGTTTGGCGCTCCTCCGGTACGGAACCCTAAAAATGTTCCGATTAGGTTCTAAGTAATTATTTTTAATTAAGCGCGAATCGGACTCACGCACTAAGGGTCCGTACTACCAGAGGTGTCTTAGTTTTTGTTAAACTGTAGAGGGGGCCTACCCACAAGGTGGACCGACGTGCTGGTGAAGGTTGCGGAAATCCGCTGGATGCGGAAAGCGCAGGACTGGTCGTTGTGGCGATGCTTGGGGGAGGCATATGTCCAGCAGTGGACGTCTTTCGGCTGAAATGATGATGATGATGAAACTGTAGAGTATGCACTACAACAGCGGTTCTCAAATTTTTGTAATATCAGAACCCTAAAAATAAAATAAAATGTATTTTATACTTATACTACTTATAGAACCTCAACATCAACTAAACGACCTCAATTGAATACAGGACTACAGTTGGATTGCCTTCAATTCCGAAAGATATTGGCTTATAAATATATCGGAAAGATATAAAAATAATGCAACGCAATGCTCCGTTGCAAACATAGTCAATGATTTTGTTGCAAGAATTTATTTTAAAAGACAATGTAGACGATTTTTCGTTCGCAAGAAAACTGCGAATAAAGACGAGAAATTCTGATAGTTACATTTTCTCAAGACTACTTCTAATTCGCTCTATAAAGCACTGTATAGTGTGTAGCTATAGACCCATAAAAACATGATAGAATCTTATAATAAAACACAGTTTAACCGGATTAAATCGCGTATATTATTTTATCTACACTCGTATCGTAAAATTCGAATTATGAACTCGAAAGTAATGTCATAATGACATACTTTACGCACATGCACCTGTAATGAATTTAAAAAGTTTTATTACGATACAGTTTGCTGAACAAAACAATGCGGTAATTTAATTTTTTTTCCATAACCGCACACTTCAGCCCAACTAAGGAGTTTTTAATGCCACTTCGACCTAACCAAGAAGTTTTCAAACCTTTTTTTTAGCAGTCGTACAGTTTGGCACCAATGAGTACACAAAATTCAGGGTGGCGCCACTTGTCATACATTGAAAATTTTTATCGTTTAAAATCGCGTTTTTGGCAGAACTTTTGATTGTCATATTGCTTTTAATTATATTTAAATGTTTACAGGCATATTTTTTGTATGATAAAACAGAGATTGACGGAATCCTGACAAGGATAGAAAATTAGTTCCGATTATAATATTTTCGCCAGACTATATTTTATTATCTGTGTAGGCGCGCACCAGCGCGCGCACACTCGTGTGATACTATTAAAAACCTCGCCTACGGCTCGGTTTTTAAACTCACACTCGTGTTTTAATAACCCCTATTATGCAACAGTTTCATAAACTACTATAAATTGGTTTCCCTGACGTTTCGAAAGCTTTGCAGCATTTCGTGGTCGCAGGTAGACTAAGATGACAATCGTCTTTACAGATATTTCTAAAAAAATATTTTAATCTACCGTACAATATTTATTAATTAAAATCGTTTCGATGCACGCAGTAATCACTCACAATATCATTATCTTTTACAGTGTTGCGTGCTGTTTGGGACTTGATTATTTTTAGGCCTGGGTTCCAAACAAGTGGTAGCTGCCAACCATCTTCTCTATTAAAATTAGGATGTTTTTTAATTTCAATAGCCTCACGGAGCATTCTAGGTACATATCGGTTTTCCTTCGCCAGAACTTGTGGTTTATCAAATCGAAGAAAATGGTTGGGTTTGTCTAGGGCATGTTCACACACTGCAGACTTTGTGGAGCGTCTGTTCTTGACGTCAGCTATATGTTATTTAATTCTAGTGGCTATACTACGCTTTGTTTGCCCTTGCCTTGCGACCACGAAATGCTGCAAAGCTTTCAAAACGTCAGGGAAACCAATTTAAATAATATACGCGATTTAATCCGGTTAAACTTTCTTTTATTATAATGTGTAGTGATCGCGAAAACCTAAGAAGTTATTATGTTAGAATATTTTTGGGATTCCGTAGTTCTACAAGGAACCCTTACAGTTTCATCATTTCCGTCCGTCTGTCCGTCTGTCCGTCTATCCGTCTGTCCGTCTGTCCGTCTATCCGGCTGTCCATTTGTCCTAATCCTTTACAGCTACATTTAAATATTTTTCTGGGCGGAAGGGCGATGCTGCATATTGTATCTAAGCTTGATGACCTAGTTTTTGGCGGAATTAACACTAAATATTGTAACTCCAGTTTTTGGTATAATTACATTATCTCTTCTTGCTTCGAGCCTTTTCCCAATTATGTTGGTGCTTCATATTGTATCTAAGCTTGACGACCTAGTTTTTTGGAGGAATTAACACTAAATATTTTAACTCCAGTTTTTGGTATAATTACATTATATCTTCTTGCTCCGAGCCTTTTCCCAATTATGTTGGTGCTGCATATTGCATCTAAGCTTGACGACCTAGTTTTTTGGCGGAATTAACACTAAATATTGTAACTCCAGTTTATAATATAATTACACTATCTTTACTTGCTCCGTGCCTTATCCCAAATATATTGGTGCTGCATATTGCATCCAAGCTTGAGGACCTAGTTTTTGGCGGAATTTCGAAATTCCGCAAAGTAACGCCTGATTCCATTATGTATTGTAATGTATCAGTTTTTACTCACCTGGCTACTTTTTTGAACGAAATTATCCTTAATTTAATTTACTCACAAGACAAGACAAGGCGTGAGTACACGATGGCAAATATTTACAGATACCCCACATCATTTACACTGTGGCCTCCATCGCTTGAAATCGGATTAAATGGGGCCCAAACACGTAACAGACACCTCACGCAACGGAATTTAATTGTGTTATGAGGTTTATGGGTATACTTAACCAATATGACAATGTGGTGGTAAAGGTATAAGTGGTTGTGTGACTGGGTTTGGAGAAATTACGTTTATTTATTACGTGTTAAGGGGAATGAAGCAGCCAAGTGGCACCCCCATCAGTAAAAAAAAATATCACTCGCTGAATAGATCATTTATCTGAAATTAGTTTTTGACGATTGAAGTACAGGTACTGTAGTTTAATCAGAAACTAATAACTCTGTAAAATTATACTTCGCTGTAGTTGTAGAAGGAAAATGTGCGAAAAACGGCTACTTTTAGCATTTTTACCGACTTCAAAAAGAAGAAGGTTATCAATTCGACATGTATGACGTATGTATGTAATATTATTGGAACTGCAATATATTTACACATGATAATCTATTAGGGCTTCCAAACGAATTTACAAAATTGTGTAGGTGTATGTATGTATGTTTGTATGTTTTTATATTTGCATGTTTGTCCACGCATTTCTCCGAAACTATTAATCGAATTGTGATGGTAATTTTTTTATTGGCTTACATTTACTTCAACTTAGGGTACAATGCAAGTTTCATCAAGATCGGTTCAGTAGTTTTCAAGATATGGACTAATACTTACGTGTAAGTGTGACGGCCTGGCTTATTGATACGAGCTACGGGTGTGGTGTCAAAGGGAAAACATCTCAAAATCTTGGTCAAATTCTAATGCATGTATGAAAAAAATTCATACTTTTCAGTTAATTTCCTTTTGAAGTCGTTTTTATTTTATTTTTTCTATCTACAACTACAGCGATCTATATTTTACAGAGTTAATAGTTTGTGATCAAACTATTACTGTACCTGCCTGAACTTCAATTGTTAAAAACGAATTTTCGATAAATGATGTATTCACCGAGTAATATTTCTTTTACTGATGGCCACTTGGCTGCTACATTCCCCTTAAGTGTTCCATTTAAGTTTTATTATATTTTTTTTACATTGATTATATGATCACCCTCGATTTCCATTATGAGGTAGGCAGACACTATGGATTTCCACACACTTTTGCTTCAGCTGCATTAATAAACATCCTCATGCATGCTCGTCACATTAGTGCTCTTGATCTGGCCTTTTTAAGAATGTCCGCGATTTGGTTGCGGTAATCTTGCCTCGAATACTGCTTTCGTCAATCTCTTGTCGTCCATCCTCTCTACTATATCTAGATTTCCGCTGATAAACTGGGAAATTCCTGCATTTACAATATTAGCGTTGTTTCATATTACTATATATTTCTCCTGTACTGAGTCCGAGTGAGTGATAAAACGTATTGGTTGAGGTTGCAGGCACAAGCATCCAGACCTATTACAGCATATTATAGACCACAGATGTAATTAATTTGTTCAGTGTGAAGTTTGAGCTTGTGAACTGAAATCCAAGCAAGTATTTTTCCCAACCGATTCGTTCAATCGTCAGATCTACCCATCACATAACCAACCCATTTCTGTTCCATTACTGGGCACGGCCCTCTTCTCAAAATGAGAAAAAGTCAGGCCTTATTCCACCTATGGATTGATGGACTACACAGATCGTTGAGAACTGTATGGAGAACTCTCAGGTATGCGGATTTCCTAACGATGTTTTTCCTTCACCGCAATTTATAATCAAATTCTGATCAACACATTAATCTCTCAATGGTATGTCATGAGTTCTCAATGGTGTGTGTGGTCCGCCAACCTGCACTAAGCCAGCGTGGTGGACTAAGGCTTCAGCCTTCTCTTACCGAGAAGAGGACCGTGCCCAGCAGTGGGACAGTAATGGGCTGGTGGTGTGTGGGTCCATGAATCTGAAAAATCAAAGGTGTGGGCAGGGTTTGAACTCAGAACCACCTGAATAGAAGTCAAGCGTACAACCGCTAGGCTGAACGGTGGCACTGCCCATCTGGCAGCCATATTGTTCCAGTGCACAATAAAATACAACTTAGCCACTAGATATAATTTTACAGAACAACTGCAACCAATTTACAAGCAGTATCCACGCGGCAAGATGGATTGACGATATCAAATACGTCGCGACCATCGATTTCATAAACAAGGGATAAATCCCTACAATGAGTAGTTTGTGCGTGGTTAGGTTTACCGCTTTTCTTGGACTTATTTTAAAAACTCAAACAAAAACAATATGGCGAAATAAATGAATCTGAATCACCCACACGAAGAAGCTCAGCGACACTAATAAACTAACTAATTATTGTATTCATGCAACAAGTTGAGGCATGCAGTTATTCTGTGGGCGTTCCGTCGATGATGTGATGATTTTGCGCATATCGAAGCGTCAAGTGTTGTTCTTGGCCACTTCTTGGCATATTTCTCTTGTGTTTAGTTATCTATGGTCGCTACTAACATTTAGATGTGACCTCAGATTAATAACTAAACTGACATAGGTGATCGGCATGCAAAAGAAGAGACCTATGCCCAACAGTAAGATTAAAGGGCTAATAATAATGATCGTTTCTTATGTATTATAAGTATGTATTTACAAAAAAATAGTATATAAGTATTAAATCCATTGTCTAGTACCCATAGCACAAGTTCTGCTTAGTTTGGGACTAGATGGTGCTGTGTACAAATGTCCCAAGTATTTATTTATTTAATAATGAAGACAATGATCCACAACGGCTAAACTTTACAAGCATTCTTTGCCAAAATATCTTTCAAATTAACAACTCCATTTTACAAATTCCAGCAAGGAATTCTAAGCAGGAATGTAATTAAACTTATCAACTACATTCCCATAGCAAATATGCGAACCTACATACCAATCGTCTGTGTCTATTATTATACTAGATCTGATACAAACGGAACAAGGAGGCATCGGATATTCCATCCCGATGCCTCCTTGTTCCGTTTGTATCAGATCTAGTATATAGTATATAGTATCCGGTTACATGTGAGATGACAAACGCCGCGACAACGCAACACAGCCGTCACGTTGTTGCGGCGTTTCTCCGGGGTAGTGTATATCAGGTATATGTTTGAACCAAAGCAATTTAATGCAGGAAACCTGATTTAGCTGATTATATAGTAATGTTTACAAGCATCAGTGACTAGTACTGCTTCGTTTCAATTTGTCTTTTTGTAACAGCAGGTACTGTATAGGAAAAAATATTTATTGGATCTTGACATAAATTTTAATGGGCAAGAAATTAATGAAGTCGAGAACGCTAAGTTTTTGGGCCTTAATCTCGATAGTAATTTAAATTGGAGATTCCAAGTCGAAAGTATATGAACTAAGTTAAGCCAATTTTCTTATGCATTATATAATGCTCGGAAAGGTTGTGAACCAAACTGCTGTGATCACCGCATATTATGGGTATGTCGAGTCATTGTTAAGATATGGTGTCATGTTCTGGGGTAATTCGGTTGATAAGGAAACTGTATTTAAGTCTCAGAAAAAATGCGTGCGGTCAATTTGTAAAATTAAAAGTACAGAGAGTTGTAAACCTTTTTTCATCAATTTAAAACTATTGACCCTTCCATGTATTTACATCTATGAGGTAACTGTCTTTGTGAAAACGCATATTTCTATGTTTGAGCAGCTAAAGAGCAAACGAAATAATCAAAGGATCTGTTTTCCATCAAACAAAACTGCACAATTTAGTAAAAGCATATTTTGTATGGCGCCTCGCATTTATAATCATCTTCCTACAGATATATTGAATTGTTCGAACGTAGACACATTTAAATTTAAATTGAAACAATTTCTTTTTATCAAGGCATATTATAATGTGGTTGAGTATCTTAATGAAAAATTAAATCTACGTTGACATTGTATAATAGGTTTTGACATCACGATAATGCACTTTCAATTATTTACATTTGACATGCTTTCATATTCACTTTGACATTAAGATATTGTATTATTCTTGACGTATGTAATGTAGGTCTGTGTATGTAATATATTATGTTTTATTGCTTTAGATGCTTCAGTTAATAGCTTGGCGTAGAACTCTGTATTTCCTGTTGCATGCTAAATGGCAGAATATAGCTGCACAAAGATTGTTTTTATGACAATATTCATGTAACACCTACCTTACCTATATTCGCAATAAACGATTGAATTGAATTGAATTGTAATTTAATCAGAAACTATTAACTCTGTAAATTATAGTTCGCTGTAGTTGTAGATAGAAAAAATGCGAAAAACGGCCACATTTTACTGATGGGGGCGCGGGTGCCACATAGCTCTTAGTAGCGTTTTAAAAAACTAATGACGTCGGGAGAATCCTGACAGAAGCGAAGTCTCTAATAGTATATTATTGTAGTATTTCGTCTCGACTTTGCATAGAACGCGCACGGTCACGGTTTTTCTGTGGCTGCCGCGCACCAGGGAGGTATCCGAGAGAAAACCCGTGGTCGATTAAGGCCTTAGCCTTCTCGTACTGAGAAGAGGCCGTGCCCAGCAGTGGAACAGGAATAGGCTGGTTATGTTATGTTGTTTGCACGGCGGCCGAGTAGATATATAGATAGATAGAATATTCTTTATTGTACACCATTAACATTATTAAACTTAGGACTAACACGTAAAATAAGGGTACGTTGGCGGTCTTATCGCTAATAGCGATATCTTCCAGACAACCTTTGGATGGACAAGGAAGACGTGAAAAATTGAGTACATCGTCATCATTCCAGCCGAAAGACGTCCACTGCTGGACATAGGCCTTCCCAAAGCATCGGCACAACGACTGTCCTGCGCTTTCAGCGTAGCCGAGTACACAACGACGCAATAGAAGCTTCGCAGCTTCGGCACAGCGGTGACACTCCCCTGTACGTATGAGCTCGCTCGCCGGTGACCTTGGGAGTGCGTGTACATGCAATATATTGGCTGGGGCAGCCGAGAGACTGCCCGTTCCACACACCGCGCACGGCCCCCGCGCTCGCCCCGACCAGCACACATAGCCGCGAGTAATTTTACGAGCACACAAGCTTAACCCTTTGCAACTGAGGTGACTTTATTGTTAACATTCGACTGAGGTGGAGTCTATCAGACGTCATTTAAAATGGCGTAAATATCGTAGGTTTAGAAGTTTAATTATACATAAGCATTATTCATTACTTTAAATGGTTCATATACTATCAAATTACATAAATAGGAATTATAAAAAAACAATATGTTATTAGTTACAGAATCACATTTATTGAGATCAAAATCATACACATTTGGTAATTTACCTAACTTATTATTACAAAAATAAAATTTAAAACTTTACTAATGTTAATTTTAAACATAATAATGAGAATCCTTAGTACAAAAATAAACAAAATCGTATGATAGGTTTAGGCACAAATCAGTCTTAAAGTTGACCTTAATTTTTCAAGATAGTACTTACAGTCTTCGCAAATTTGGGCTGAACACTGCAGGAAAATAGCTTTCTTACAAGCACAGCAGGCGAGTCTTATACGCCTTTTCAGTCTCCTGCATAATCTTCTTCCTGGTGATCCTGGTTGAGGAGGAGGTATAGGAAAGAGGGGGGGGGGGGGGAGAATATTTACCTAAAACTCTTTTGATGATCAATTGAGGCTCTCTAGGCAGTCTTTCGTTATAAACGGGCTGTTTCAAACTAAGAAAAACTAAATCTCTTGCTAAAGATAGCAAGAAGTCCCCTCTTCACAATTTGGCACCTGGACAACCTTGAAACAAGACAGAAGCATTTACACCAGCTAGATCCAATATCCTGTAAAATATTGCCATGGGCCAGCGACGTGTTTTTCGACTGCATGATCGAACATTTTGGGATCCATGTTTCCTGGATTCGACATCTAAAAAGAAAAACTAATCAATTTGAAGGTAGACGAAAATAACATTTTGATAAACTCAGGATATGTCCAAGAGATACTAAGGTAGTATTCATTTTTTTACTGAGGTTATGACTGAGAGACACTATGGAGCACTATACAGATGGTCTTTGTGAGGTGACGTCTAACAGAATCAGATGTTATTGCTGTACTTACGTCTGATGGACACCAGCAGCTTGTAGCACGAGACGTGTAGATCACGAGGCCACTTGCTCTTTACTATGCGCTGTGGAGAAACATTTTAGGAAGGTACTGAGCGAGACAGAACCATATCACATGATATTGCGATTTGGCAACGCCGAATTTGTTTGACAGTGTCTGACAGACTACCACCTTAGTCGCAGAGGGTTAAGTGTCGCTTCTTGTTGTTAGTATATATTCTATGGCTTCAGTTCAAAAGCCTCACAAAATGATTTACAACCAAGACAAAACCAATTTCTACCACAACAAGACGTGAATTCTACAAAAACCGCTGTGCCAATATTTTATTATAAAAGAGAAAAATTGCAAGCATCAAGAGACCATTTTCTGGCCATCGACATCAGACAGATCAATGAATGGTGACGTCAGCAGTCTGGCGAACACGGAACATAATTATAGCTACTCGGTGACCGGAGATCGTAGAAGCACTGAATTGGGAACTTCTGTGAGGTCAATATAGGCATAGGTACTACCACAGGGTACCACGCTCTATTTGTACACGCGTGTACATTTCTTGATTCAGAGTTATAGATAATCTTCAGTATTTAAATCGGTTCAATTTAATTGACATGCCTAACTTTACAGGCCACCTTTGCTTTATTCTCTGCTGATACGGTACCTACAGTCAATATGCACTGGTGTTACTCAGTATAAACAGAGCCTCTCTTGTATAAAACTTACAAAGTAAGGCAGTTAAACTTACAATGGTTAGTATACCAAGGTGGAAAAATTTAACGCTCGTTAAATGGAAAGTACATAATTTGCTACAGGTAGAAGATATCATAGGTTGCACACAAACGAGAAATATTTTATTTTCGAACCAACCAAAAAGAAAAATTATGATAAAATATAATAATGTAAAAATACCCTCTATTGTCATGCGACTCGGTAGGGTTGATAATGAAAATCGAATCTCTCTAATAAATACTGTTCCTTAAGTTAAATAAGGATCGTGAAACGCTCGTCGTTTATTATTCTTTAGGTTATACTATATTCGTAATATTCTATTCTTAAAGTAGCACATAGTAACTAGTAGAAGAAATTAATTAATTGAAGAATTGCCAAGCTTTAGTACTCGCAGAATGAATGGCCAATAAAGCCAACATTTCTGGAGTGGTACTGGAAGGTGCAGCGTGGGAAGGTAGAGTTGTAAAAAAACGTTTTTTTTTCTGAGATGAAAAAAAAACGTTTAAATAAAACATGAAAAAATACGGTTTTTTTTCTGGAGTAGGTTTTTTTTCAAGAGTATAAAAATAACGTAAAGCGGTTATCGTATATGAGTAATTAATTATTAATTAATTAATTTTTCTTTTGTTTAATAAGAAAATACCATTTGTTTTTTGTTAAATAGTACATAAATATTTTAAAATAATTAGCGATTGGCGATGCCGATAAAACAGTATGCGTAGCTATAGCTACTGACACTGATTCAGATGGTTCTGATTTTAACACATTAAGTACTTTCTAAGTTCGTAATACCCATTGATTTAAACATAATTTGACTTAAGTAAAAACAAAACAACGAAATTTTATGTTTAATTCCATTTTAGTTACTGTGTTTCACTTTTTCTGAAAAAAAAAACCAAATGTAGAAAAAAAACGACGGTGCCAAGTTTTTTTTCATGTTTTTTTTTCAAGATTGTGATCTCTATCGGTAGGCCCCACAAAGTGGACCGATGACCTGGTGAAGTTCGCGGGAATCCGCTGGTTGCGGGACCGTTCTGGCGATGCTTGGGGGAGGCCTACGTCCAGCATTGGACGTCTTTCGGCTGAAATTATAATGATGATGACTTAGTAACTATTGATGCCTTCTCTATAATATAACTGCTTCTATGATCCTAGATATCTGCATAGTGTGGAAAAACATGACGTACATCGTTTGACGAATCAGCGTGAACGGTGACATCTCTTTGTTGACAGTAAAGGAGTTTTATTTTCCATGTTTTTCTGGAAATGTTTATGACTAGACTTTGCTCGTAGCTTCGCCCGCGGAAATTAGAGACAGTAATAATATAATAGATACTATATTAGTTTTTAATAGAGTTGTTCCTTCGCGGGCCATTATATTATAAGATAACCTCATTTACAAGTATAATATTAAACCATACACACACACCGATACCTGCTCTCGTTTCCTAAAACCAAACACGTCTCTTATTATTCAAACTACCCTACTTAAACCAACAAAGGGCCTAAAAGATAAATAAAAGTAATCGAATCTTTTCATCCCTTTTCAGCTTTTTACCTTCACTCAAAAGAAGTTAAAAGCTTTTTCTAGGTAGAAATAAGGCCTTCTTTCAGACATGAGCAAATTCATTCAAATCCGAATTGGTTTCAATTGAATCAAAACTGAAACTTGAACAACTCTTTTGTCAAACTCTTAAGCGCAGGAAAGTGATAGGAGCGTAAAAAAAGGATGTTTTCCGCTTCAAAAATTAGCTTTTGTTGATAAGATAAAACTTCCTGAAAAGAATTTTTGTCAAGCAAGTTGTAATGTGATCGCTTAACACCGAGAAATTTTGGAGAAGAAAAAGATTTTTTCAAGGTTAAATAAGTATTTAAGATTAATGTTTTCTTACCCTTTTACGGTGAAGAAAAATAATATTTTCATGAATTTTGGCTGCCTTTTTATTCATCTTTTATTTTTGACAGTGGCAAAATACTCATATCTATTTATTAAGAATCCTATCGAAACTTCTATTGAACTTTTGATACTACGACATAATAAAAAAAAAAAGATTTTTAGTTACTGTTGTATATGAATACTCACTCATATACCAGGCCCCTCAGAAAGTATTGCGAAAAAAAGTTTTTATATATGGGAGACTGGCCAGTTATAATGTTTTTCGAAAATATGATTATTTATAAGTAAAAATAAGTAAGTTCCAATTTCAAAATTTCCCTCCACATTTTTTGCGAGTTAATTCAAAGTATTGTGTCTCACTGAAATATGGATCTGCGCCGGGAACATTTTAGAGCTATGATTTTATACGATTTCAAGTGTCGCCTGAAACCGGATGAATCGTACGATAGACTTCAAATGGCATTCATGGATGAAGGCCCTTCCAAGGCAACCGTGTATCGTTGGTATAACGAATTCAAGCGCGGTCGACCAACTTTGGGGGATGACGAAAGAAGCGGTCGCCCTTTGACGGCTGTTACCGAAGAAAACGTGCTAGCAGTGAAAAATTTAATCCAAGACAATAGGCGAATTACATATCAGGAGATTCAACACATATTGAAGATTGGATCGGGAAGCGTTCACGAGATTCTACACAGCCATCTTCGCGTGAGGAGGATAGTATCACGCTGGGTGCCGCACAACCTCACCGATGCTCAGAAGCAGGCCCGGGTGGAATGGTGCCGTGATATGCTTAACAAATTTGAAGCAGGCTCGTCTCGGCGTGTTTACGACATCGTTACAGGTGATGAGTCCTGGATTTATCAATACGACCCAGAAACCAAGCGCCAGTCGACTGTTTGGGTGTTTCAAAATGAGCCAACGCCTACCAAAGTGAAGCGATCTAGAAGCGGGGGTAAGATTTTGATCGCTAGCTTTTTTAATTTGACTGGCCACTTGGTATCAATTCCCTTACGGGATCAAAGAAGCATTAATGCCGAATGGTATACTACCAAATGTTTGCCAGAAGTTTTCTCTGTTATAAGCAACAAGCGACCAAACACAGGGCTCCGCGGGCTACTGCTCCACCACGACAATGCACCTGCGCACACCGCACTCAAAACGAGGGACTTCCTGGACAGCACGCCAGTCAAACTCCTGGGTCACCCTCCTTACAGCCCTGATCTAGCACCGTGTGACTTCTTTTTATTCCCAAAAATAAAAAATCAGCTCAAACGGGATACAATTTTCGTCGCCGGAAGATGCGCTGGCTGCGTTCGAGCAGGCTGTAAACGAGGTGTCTGCGGCGGACTGGAAAAAGTGTTTTGAAAACTGGTTTAGGCGCATGAATCTTTGTATAGAGGCTGGTGGAAAGTACTTTGAAAAGATTTGATAAAAATATATGTACGTATAGAACAATTTTTTTTAGTTTCGCAAAACTTTCTGAGTGTCCCACGTACGTACCTACAATCTGTTTTTCTCTTTTGTCTTATTTTGTAAACAATATTGGCATATCTCTTAATCCAATTAACTACCTACTGATTAAACATAATTATTAGTTCTGCACATGTAATTAGGTTAAAAAATGCTCACTTATTTAGTGTGTGAAGTTGCTAACCTAATGTGTTTTAATAATAATTATTGACGAATTGCATAAAAACACATGCCAAGATTGTTTACTAGATAAGACAAGAAAAAACAGAGTGTACGCACCAATTTTTGTCTACAAGCGCCGAAGTGACCAAAATTGTGGTTTTAATTATCACTTTAATCTTCACAGCTAACTTGTGCCGTGTTTTTGTTACCATAACTTCAGCTCTCTGTAACAAACACTGACAAATCCACAAGAAAATTCAGATGGAGCATCCATATTCAACAACATTAGAATTTGGGACGGCCTGCTAAACAAAGACACTGCATACATAAATTATTCTGGCTTGTCACTCGCACCGTTTTGTGAAGAACACTAAAACGTCCATTCCAGAACATTAACCTCGACCTTAACACTGGATATATTTGTAGGGATAAACCTACAACATCACGTTTGAGTAGTAAATTGGTGTTAATAGTAGCAGAAAATGGATTCTAGACCCAATCAATCAAATCAATACGGATATAACGGGAGACGACTTTGTCCTTCGACTCATAATGTCCTTCTGGCTGAATTTACGTCTCACCAGATACTTAGTCAACTGCGCGGGACATGTTATAGTGCACAAGTGTGTGGGCAAACACCGGTTTACTCTCTATTCCCTCACTTTCATAATCCGATGGGAAGACGGTATTCCGATACGACCGGAGAGATATCAGGCACAGAATCGACGGCTTTACATGCTCTCCGAGGCACGGGGATGTAGCACTCGTGACTCCGGGCTGCTACTGAGAAATTTTCTTAACAGAAAAACCCCTATGACACTTTTTGCCCTACCTGGGAATCAAATCCAATCAAAAACGTTATTGCTAGTCCACAAAGGCAGTCATATTCAGCTCATACGATGGTGTTGAAGAAGAAACAGGTTGACTGCCACGTATGATATCAAATGATCACATTTAACATCTGCTGTAATAGACCTTAACTTGTTGTGCCAGAATGGCTAACCGTTCCGCAGAAATCCAGGTATTTTATCACTAGTATGTAACTGGCAATAAAAAAGAATTAAAACCCCATAAACTTGCTTTAATAGTAGGGATTGCTCCAGCTATTTGTCGTATATGGATAACCTTTAGCACATTGCTTTAGTTAAGATATGTTGATAAACAGCATTGTACCGAAACAGTGATACAAATACGCATTAACGGAAGCGGGGTTAAATCAATCTAAAGAAATTAAGTGGAACATCAGTACCTACTGGTGTCATCATCATCATCATTGGAGCCTGTCTTTTATCCAATCTTGGATGTAGGCTTCTTCCCTCTTTTTCCATTCCTGTCGGTCTTGTGCCCGACTCATCCTGCCATGACCTCCATGCCGTATGATTTCGTCTACCCATTGCTGCGGGGGTCACCCTCTTCCTCGAGTGTTGGCTCTGGGTCTCCACTCTAAAAAATATTTCTCGTCCTGTAGTGTACCTACCTACTAATTACTGGTGTACTAAACCAAAAATCACAAGTCCGTGCTCGTGAGCGAATTTTTCTTTCCACACTTTATACTAAAATATCTTAAGATTTTGCCCCGCTTGCATTAATGCGTTAAATTAAAATAACGTAATAATTACGACTACTAGGAGAAAACACACCTATACAACTTTGAATTAACTGCAAAGTTATTGCAATAGCGGTGGTAAGGACCGTATTGCAAGAGTGGCTAGAGAGGCGTCATGGAACCCTCCTTTAGACTTCAGCGAAGGAACCAAACGTCTGAATACATAAATATTAGACTGTCAGTTGCAATGGACGGGCAGAAATAGGTCGCGTTACCGGTAACGTATGTTTGATGTAAGAACTTTAAACTGATTTTGGTGGTTATTTAGAAGTTGGAGTAGAATTTTAGAATTCAGAGTTTGTATGAGTATACTACAGGCAACTTCAAAATGCTACAAACCTCTTTAATTAATTGTATGTTAACATGAATACAGAACAAATGCCGTAAAAATAAGAGCTTTGAGAAATATGTTTGTTCACAGATAATTTAATACCATGTGTGGTTTAAATTTTGATAGAAAAAGTGAGGAATAGCGTGATAAAGGAGCATTATGAAGTGAATGAAGATATAGAAACAAAGATTGAGAAAGGTATATTAAGATGGTTTGGGCATATAGTATACAAGGAAAGAGTGGAGGAAGAGTTAAAGCGGGACGATCTCGGCGAACGTACCGCAATCAACTCGCGGACGTTCTAAAGTTCTAAAAACCGGCCAAGAGCAAGTCGGGCCATGCTCAGTATTATAGGGTTCCTTAAGTAGGTGTTACAAACAAATCAAATCGAATATTAATCATGGCTATTTTAGTTTTTGCCACAGACCAGTAAGTTTCAAGACTCCGCATAAACAAAGTTTTGTATTCGAACGCAGTCGTAAAACGTTGGTGGGGTCAGGGGGGCGGACGGCGCGTTATGATTGGCCGGCTCAAAAGTTCGGTGGTATGATTCCTTATGATTGGTGCCGCTCGCTGACTGAGTGACGTTCCGATTGGCGGAGGGACGTATGATATGCAGTGGTAGAGCATATGCGTTGTGACAGGGGGTGTCCAGCTAACCGGCGTCTAGAGGCTTACTGGTCTATGGTTTTTGCACTAGACGGCAGCATTGGCGACTCAGATAGTGTTGTTAGTAGCCGCCGCTAGATGGCGCTATAAAGTACCAAATGCAATACACGGCAGCATTGGCGACTCAGAGTGTTGTTACTAGCCGCTAGATGGCGTTGTACAGCGCCAAATTTAAGAAGTTTGTCATTTCAATATAACACAAAGTTACTTTTTGTGATTTTTTTAAATAGAAAGTTGCTAAGATCATTTTTCTCTAAGGTCAATGACCTTTAAACTAGGACGTTTTAAGTATTTTTCAGTTTTCTCTCTATAACTCAAAAATTTATAATCAAATTATACTCAAAATAATTTTTAAAGAGAGTTTTTACAAAGGTCTATCAATGTGGAAGATTATAAGTTTCTACGTTGAATAGTTTAGAAATGGCTGGGGGGGGGACACATTGCAAGCCACTTTGGCGGGCTATATTTCGCAGATGGTAAACCTGATTAAAAAGTGATATATGAAACATTACCTTCATTTTAGTAGACCTATTCAATGATACCCCAAAAGAGGGGTTGCAGCGAAAAAAAATTTTTCATCCCCATTTCACATGTATGGGCGCCACCACTAAAATACGTAATCACGATTTTTTTATTCCTTTAAAATTGAGATCTATATCTATACAATTTTTTACAGACAGACGGACAGACGGACGGACATGAAAAAAACTATAAGGGTTCCTTGTAGGACTACGGAATCCTAATAAAAAGGCCAGACTTAGAGCACTCTAATCCAGCGAAGAATGAAGCGAAGGAGGTATGTCAGGATCGTAGCAGGTAAAAATCCATAGTAACTGCCTATATATATTATTATTCATATTATTTTATAATTTACAATTATAAATTGAGATTCTTAAACCAGATAGCCTATAAAGATGCCATACGATTAAAATAAAATCTACCTACCTTAATGGAAAACAGGCGTGATAATATGATTGTATGTATATTTCTGTAACAATATAAATAACAACAATATAAATAGCATTAAAACTCAAATAAATAACTTTGAATCCGAAATAAATAATTATTTATTATTATTTATTTATTTATTTATTTATTTAATTCTTTATGCACAACAGGGTACAAAGGCGGTCTTAACGCCATAGGCGTTCTCTACCAGACAACCTTAGGGTAATGCAGAGACAAAGAATAGGGTAGATGCACCAGTAAAGTAGTAAAATATGTTTCGTACTACGGACTTATAATTACATATAATAAAAAATAAAAAAAATAGATAAATACATATGTACATTATACATATAATAAAATATATATATTATACATACCTACATATATAACTATAAATATATAACATCAAGATAATTCAAAGTCGAGCTGAATCTGCTAAATTGTTTTCACGGAAATATTTCCTTAACTTATTTTTAAAGGCGAGCCGACTGTTAGCCATCCTGATTTCCTGAGGAAGCGCATTCCATAATAGGATAGATTGCACGAAGAATGTAGAGTGAACGAAGTCAGAGCGGTGAGAAGGACATTGGAGAAGACGATTATTAGTGGAGCGGAGATATTTAGTATGACTTGTACATAGATACTGAAAATGAGAAGTTAAGTAAGAAGGAGAATTGGGAGAGAAAAGTAAAGAGAATAGAGTAGTTAATGCCCTCATATGCCTACGTTGGCGGATAGGCAACCATTTTAGAAGCAAACGATACGATATTATTATTATATTTGTGTCTGTGGGAATCGAACCAACGACCTCGTGATGAGCAGTCGGCCGTCAAACCACTAAACTACAGACGACAGACGTATGACTGGAGGTGCTTCTATTTTTGATACTCTTATGCCTAATTGTGCTTATGTAGTTTTAAACTGACTTTAACATGATTTGAACTTTGTTATGATACATATTTTATTTTATTTACCTACCTAATTGTTAAATTTACTACTCTTCTATGTCAAATTGTATATAATTTAGCTCCTCACATTATACCAGACTGTATTAAATCATGTAATTTGTATGAAATATTTTCATCATGTATTCTGTATTGATAGAGATGTTTGGATGAAAAAAACATGCTGCGCCGACCCCAAATAAATTGGGATAAGGGCAGGAGGATGATGATTCTGTATTGTGGGGAGAAATAAATAAATATGATAATTGTTATTATTTAGTGTCCTTTTATTCCAATGACTGAAGCATATTGTTACCATGACTGCATTTCTTGTGGTCTTTTAGAAGGCTTGTTCTGCAGTGAAAAATAAGATGTATGCAGCATTCACATAGTATATATATTGTTACTATCCTTTTAAAAGTCCATAATAGTCTTTAGTCACGTTTTAAGATAATTAGGGGACGTGATTGATAAGTCCCCTTGTAGCTAGAATCGCGATGAATCAAATCAATCGCTTACAATAAGTAGGTATTATTATTGGCAGGGCCATGTGGACCGACGACCTAAAGAACGTGGCTGAGGGGGACTGGATGCGGAAGGCAGAGGACCGAGCGTTGTGGCGCAACTTGGGAGAGGCCTATGTCCAGCAGTGGACTGCGATAGGCTGAGTTGATGAAGTAGGTGTTTTATTGAATCTCAAACTTCATTTAAGCCTCCACCTAGTCTGTTGCTGCCAATATCTTGATTGATAATTATGTCTTGAGTAATTGATCCAAATTAAATCAATGCTTGATATTGATACTGAAGTGTGTAGGTATGCAATTTTTGAGACAATCGCTTTTATATATATCAGTAAGTTTATTTACAACTCCAGAGTACTGAGGTCAACCAAAATAATGACAAACTTTTAAAATTATTATTTTTGCGCAAAATAGACGCAGAAGAATTTACTTTTCTGTACGTGGGACACTCAGAAAGTTTTGCGAAACTAAAAAAAATTGTTCTATACGTACATATATTTTTATCAAATCTTTTCAAAGTACTTTCCACCAGCCTCTATACAAAGATTCATGCCCCTAAACCAGTTTTCAAAACACTTTTTCCAGTCCGCCGCAGACACCTCGTTTACAGCCTGCTCGAACGCAGCCAGCGCATCTTCCGGCGACGAAAATTGTATCCCTTTGAGCTGATTTTTTATTTTTGGGAATAAAAAGAAGTCACACGGTGCTAGATCAGGGCTGTAAGGAGGGTGACCCAGGAGTTTGACTGGCGTGCTGTCCAGGAAGTCCCTCGTTTTGAGTGCGGTGTGCGCAGGTGCATTGTCGTGGTGGAGCAGTAGCCCGCGGAGCCCTGTGTTTGGTCGCTTGTTGCTTATAACAGAGAAAACTTCTGGCAAACATTTGGTAGTATACCATTCGGCATTAATGCTTCTTTGATCCCGTAAGGGAATTGATACCAAGTGGCCAGTCAAATTAAAAAAGCTAGCGATCAAAATCTTACCCCCGCTTCTAGATCGCTTCACTTTGGTAGGCGTTGGCTCATTTTGAAACACCCAAACAGTCGACTGGCGCTTGGTTTCTGGGTCGTATTGATAAATCCAGGACTCATCACCTGTAACGATGTCATAAACACGCCGAGACGAGCCTGCTTAAAATTTGTTAAGCATATCACGGCACCATTCCACCCGGGCCTGCTTCTGAGCATCGGTGAGGTTGTGCGGCACCCAGCGTGATACTATCCTCCTCACGCGAAGATGGCTGTGTAGAATCTCGTGAACGCTTCCCGATCCAATCTTCAATATGTGTTGAATCTCCTGATATGTAATTCGCCTATTGTCTTGGATAAAATTTTTCACTGCTAGCACGTTTTCTTCGGTAACAGCCGTCAAAGGGCGACCGCTTCTTTCGTCATCCCCCAAAGTTGGTCGACCGCGCTTGAATTCGTTATACCAACGATACACGGTTGCCTTGGAAGGGCCTTCATCCATGAATGCCATTTGAAGTCTATCGTACGATTCATCCGGTTTCAGGCGACACTTGAAATCGTATAAAATCATAGCTCTAAAATGTTCCCGGCGCAGATCCATATTTCAGTGAGACACAATACTTTGAATTAACTCGCAAAAAATGTGGAGGGAAATTTTGAAATTGGAACTTACTTATTTTTACTTATAAATAATCATATTTTCGAAAAACATTATAACTGGCCAGTCTCCCATATATAAAAACTTTTTTTCGCAATACTTTCTGAGGGGCCTGGTACATCGATAAAAATGTTTTTTTAGGATTTTCTCGGCTTTTCTATCATACAAAAATAGAAATAATAAACAAAAAGACAGGAGGATAAACTAGAATCACACTAATATTATAACTGCGAAAGTTAGTGAGTGTGTAAGTATGTATGTATGTTTGTTACTTCTTCACGCTGTAACAGCTGAACGGATTTGAATAAAGTTTGCCACGCATCTGCGTAATCATGATCTATCTGGATCATGTCCTGGATTAATATAATTATAGGCTACTTTTCATTCCGTGCAGATAAACAGTTTCCGAGGTAACACAAACCCATTCAAGTACACACACACACTTTTACCTGATGTGAATGTGGCATATCATTAGTTAGTTTTTTACCACTTTTTAGGAAGACCTGTTTAACAGTAGATCTTTGCGTTTCTGTGTAATTTGTAAACTGATTCCCTATATACAAGCATGCCTACATTGGGAATCCAGTGATTCAACTGCAACTTTTTGCTACGATTGATGTAAACAAGTTATTAGTGCGGCGACGGAGCAATCACCTAGCACCCGTAACACAGGTTGACTCCTAGCTCGGGACTGGGTCTTGCTCTGTCTCCCACGTAAAATTCCAGATGTATCTATCGCTCAATCTAGTACTTAAGTTGACCTGTACTCATACGTTTATAAATAAAATTTATGATTTATTATTTATGAGTTTCCGAGGTATGTGCAATAAATGACATTTACACGGGTGACTCCACGGGTGCCCTAGTAAATAAAACAATATTCTTATAAGCGTTACTCCTCTTGATCTATTGCAATCATGGCTCCAGCAGTGAAATCATGTTTACCAATGGACGTTGACGGGTTTCTGATTGGTTGATTTCCTCCTCAAAAAGATAGCATAACCTTGCATCTTGGCATTGAAACAAACCTACCTATTCAACGGTAGCCAGACGCAATAATTTATAGTCTCGAAATACGAAAGACAAACGGAACCAATTTATATCGACAATACATCATTCCGAGATCCCGCCTTCTGTATTATCATGATGTATGGCAGAGAGAAGTCCAATAGAACATAATATGGGTATTTCTGTGGAATAATAATAAGATGACCATGAATTCCTTACTCTTCCTGCTTTGGTAAGAGCTCCTTCACACTAGCGTTGCTCCAGCGTAAGCGTTCGAAAAACGTATGCGCAGTGCAGACGCCGCGACAACTCAACGTCTGCGTCGATTTTTCGTTTGTAAACTGCGCATGTAAATGATAATACCAAATTAAACCACGATCGTAGGGCACCTGCGTGAAGTTAGCGCGACAACGCAACGTGTGCATCACGTTGTTGCGGTGGCACTAGGCGTCCACGTTGCGCATTAAACGTATGTCGAACGCCTACGCTGAAGAAACGCTAATGTGTAGGGGACCCTAATATAGTAAACGTTATACTCATACGATAATACTACAGCAAAAAATGCTAGCATATTTAGCATAATAATCAGCTTATAACCGTCCCCCTGCTAGGTAGGAGCTTATTTTCAAAATGAGAATGGTTAAGGCCTAAGTCCGCCATACTGGCCTTTTACTACGTTTTTATTAACTCGCTTTCTTGTTTATCTGTTTGCCTGTTTGGTATAGGTAATAGATTGTAAACTAACTGTCCGATGAGCTAGAGACTTGACTGGATGATAATGCAACAATACGTCTCTTTCGTTTAAAAAAATGTTAAACAAACAACCCATCGAATTATTTTGTTTTTGAGCGGAAATTCTTATGGATATCTTCCGTCCGGGGAAGACGGAGGGTATGTCAGTCTCCTACTGACTAAATCCACACGGTGGCCGTCCTCAGCATAAAATAGTTAAGCTCCTGGAACTTCAGAGAACGTTGGTGCCCACCACACTGAACTGGTGCAGATTGTTGGACTACATAAACGATCGTAGGCTATCACTGCGTCTTAAACAACTGCTTAAAAGACTTAAATGTACGCAATTGCAATTGAACAAATTATATCAGGCATATAAATTATAAATTAATATGCCTGATATCTGGGGATTGAATTGCAAGTCGGAAAAATACTATTGGCGTTTCTTCTAAGAAAATTTTCAGTAGCGGCATAGAATATATACTAACGACAAGAAGCGACACTTAAGGATGTGCGGGTCGGGGAGAGCGCGGGGGCCGTGCGCGGTGCGCGGCGTGTGGAACGGGCAGTCTCTCGGCTGCCTCAGCCAAGGCCTATCGCATTCACGCGCTTGCTCAAGGTCACCGGCGACTGTGCTCACACACGTACACGGAGTGTCACCGCTGTGGTAGCGGTGTAAAATTATCCATCGCCATAAACCTAAATACTTTAATACTTTCTTACTTATTTCTCCTCTCGCAGGTCTGCTGGTAGAAATTTCTTTGAAATAAGCAGTACCTTTGTACTAAATAATTTTAATGCTGTCTCCTTTCATATGTTATTGTGTGTACATAAATTATAAATAAATAAATAAATTCCATCCTCACCATCATGATGGTTGGAGATTAACAGACCTGTGAAACTTACAAGTTTAGTATTTTTTTGCCTCGTATAACAAAATTGATTATCACTTGCTTTAACGGTGAAGGAAAAACATCGTGGGGAAACCTGCACACCTGAGAGTGCTCCATACAAACCCAAGACTGTAAAATAATAATACGTCCTACCACTGACCCTATTACTTATCCTTATTTCTTACTTAAATAATATACTTACCTATCTTTTTATTTAAAAAATCTAATCGCTTTACGTTATTCTCACAAAAAGATAATAGTCGATAAAAATATGCACGACTATAATTCAGAGGCACGTACGACTTAAGAGCGCCATTACGCGTCATCTTGCTAATGTCTGCCATTAATATTTTAACTCACAATATCATATTATATCGTATTGTTATCAATTTTACAGTAAACCATCTGCAGAAAGTAGCAGTGAAGTTATATCTGATATCACAAAAATTAAATACTACAAATCGGACCCAAGACTGTAAAATAATAATACGTACTACCACTGACCCTATTACTTATCCTTATTTCTTACTTAAATAATATACTTACCTATCTTTTTATTTAAAAAATCTAATCGCTTTACGTTATTCTCAGAAAAAGATAATAGTCTATAAAAATATGCACGACTGTAATTCAGAGGCACGTAAGTACGCCTTAAGAGCGCCATTACGCGTCATTTTGCTAATGTCCACCATTATTCCGTATGCCTTTTTTATTTCTACTTATGTCTACTGTAATCATAAGGATGGACTTTTATTTTTCATATGAGATGTATTCACAATTGTCACGAGTGTGTTTTAGGGAAGCCTTATTTAATAAAAAATAAATGTATGACCTCCCTGAAGTACAAAGATATATTTGAAGTAGATAAAAACAGGGAAGGTTGAAAGAATCACAATTTTAACCCTTATTTGAAAGAAAAAACACCTAACTATGGTAGAAAATCTCAGTGGGGCATGGAATATTAAAAAAAATTAACTTAAATAAAATTTTGTAAGTCATTAGATTATGTCTTGAATTGTTTAACACGATAATAGTTTACTTTATGATCTTAACTAATGATGAATGTTTGATGAAACAAGATCATAAGAATTATACTATACTATACTTATTTTACGTTATATATTAGTTTATGTATGAGTATATATGTAGGTATATTTATTAGTATTACTTGACACACTGTGTTACATCTCTTTGCTTCAAATTTTCCTCTCGCAGGTCTGCTGGAAGAAATTTCTTAAAGAAATAAGCAGTCAGTGCCTTTGTACAGTCGACTGCATAATAGTGAAACACTTCAATTCGAAAACCGCCCTTACTGCTTACGAAATAAAGATGCTGCTAATGTCAAAGTGTTACCACCGACGTGCAGTCGACCGTACTATTCATTTCTATGTATTTTATTATTATTTCTCTATGTGTGCATAAATTTAATAAATAAATAAATCTATAAAAGTGAAACTATTATCGTTTTAAACAACTTATGAGATTAATGGCTTTCAAAGTTTTTGTTAAGATTTTTTTTTAATGTTCACCCGGCAACGGTCTAAATAAAAGTATTAAATACTAAGGCGTATTACATCTTATAAGCTTGTGTCTACACGCCAGTCTATACCTACGAAACTTGAATGGTCTTCAGAAATATAAATATAAAAAAGCTATACACAGCTACGAGCAAAATCAGAGCCTAAGGCTAGTACAACGAAAATATTTACCAGAAGTTTTGATGATATTTTTTTACAAAAAGTTTTCAACTTGCTTAATTTAACATTAAAAAATAGCGGAGTTTTTGACTTTAATTTTACTCAAGTCCTTGCATACGTGATGAGTTGTCGCTAAAATGCAGGTCAGGTTTGGATGGTACTTGAAAAACAAATGAAGGTCTAAGAAAGGACGGTACAGTTACAGCACTTAAGCACCGTTTTAAGTACCAATACTTTAACTTTCAAAAGAAAATTTTAATTATTCTGAAAATTTAAATGAAATTGCGTTTCACAAAATATAGCTTCGTAGAAATATAGTCATGAATTTTCAAAATCGTTAGTATAATCAACATATTTGCGATCTTTGAAACCCTTTGAAAATCTTTAATAGCTTTCGTTTAGAAAAAAAAATGTTTGTAGAAACTATTAAGACCGTAAATCTTATTCGATTAAAATTATTTCATCATCATCATCATTTTAGCGGAAAGATGTCCACTGCTGGACAAAGGCCTCCCCCAAAGGATATGCCATAATCGCCACGCTTGGCAGGCAGGTTGGCGAACGCAGTTGGTTGTTTAAATACTCAGAGAACGCTGCTGCCCATCCTCTGGTGAATCCCTTAGTCGCCTTTTACGACACCCATGAGAAGAGAGAGTGTGGTGCAATTCTTTACGTCCGGCACTACACGGAACGTTTGTAAACGAACGCACACACGTATAGGTAAGGGATGCTCGCCACTCGTAGGCCCGTATTACAGGACGATACTCAAGCATTGATCTCAGTTTAAAACTAGTTTTGAGTTGAGCTTTGATTTTAGAATGTTCCTCAAGCAGAGATTTATTGATCACAGTTCAGCTGAGTTTAGCTTTATTTTATACTGTCACCTGTTTCGGTATTTGAGCAGAGTTTTGATCTGTAATCACTCTAGTGTGGTCCAGACTACACTTGAGTAGTGATTTCTATTGAATTTCAGGTCAAATTCGTGTGTTATGTTGTTGAATTAATGTTTATAATTACCGTTCTGGAATAAGACCGATACTCAAGTAACGATTCTATCCTTAAGTAGTGATCAGGTGATTGGAGTTTAAACTGTACTTGAGGAAGCTTCTGTAATACGGGCCGTAGTGCCGACTGGGTTCCAAGCGCTTCTCAGTAGTTCTCAGAGATGGCGTGCTTATACATGCTGTTTGAATCGCTTATTTCCCGAAAAGGATTTTTTACAATTACCATTGTACTCATTATTATGAACAACTTTTACTATGGGACCAACACTAAAATCACGAAAAAAAAATCAGTTGGTCCCTACATTTTATCGATTTAAGTGAACACAAATGTATAGCGAGTTGCGATTGACTTCCATTACACGATTGCAGTCCAAGTGCCATCAAAATGAGAGCGCGTGCGGGCGCGGGCGAGGAATCTTGAATTGGCGGGGGGCGGTGAGTGACCGTTCTTTACGACATTACTATTAGATATTCTGTGTCACAACTTCAATTTAAATTGTATACACCACATACTCCATTTACTTGGCTTCCAGCTCGTAAATGTAGTTAAAACTAGCAAAATAAAAATCTTTCAGAAATATGCTTGCAAAGGCAATGGTGGGCCTGAAGTTCTTTTGATATAACACTTTCTAAACATAGATAAAGTATTCATTTCCAAGCTCACTTACAAAGCCAAAAAGGCGAATTTGAGCCAGAATATTTGTTTATTCAGATTTTTTTTGTATCCAGTTCAAATTCTGTTAGGAAAGGGTCCAGACCCTAACCGATCCCTCTTTTGTGTAAGCCCTTAATTCATACCTATTGTTTCGTAAATGTTTTTCTTTTATTTTCGTTTAATGTATGCTTTTAAAGGCCTAAAAGGGATATCCATGTGAACCGATGAAATAACCTTAAAGCAGTTATAAAATCTTTAAAACTGTCTCGTTGGTCTAGTGGTCGCAAGCGCGACTGCTGAGCGTGGGGTCCTGGGTTCGATTCCCGGGTCGGGCAAAGTGTTATTGGGTTTTGTCACTAGGACATTTTCAGTAGCAGCCTGGAGTCTGGATTTGTGCCCGGTTAATGGCAATAGACTCGCCCCCTATTACATGGGACTACAACATAACTGGCGAAATGTGGGTGTACTATAACACCTCTGCCTAGCCCTTCGGGGAAATACAGGTGTGATGTTATGTTATGTTGTTATGTTAAAAGCTTTAAAATTGTTAGAAAGATCTAATTCCAACATACATTATTTTAAACAAGTAATAACCGAGTGGGTTGGAGCATCAGCAAGATTATTGAGCTGTAGTCAGACCTTGAATGGGTGACCGTTTCGTTGCACATCGAGACCTCTCTGTCACAGTAAACATTAATTACAGTACGGAAACTACGTGCAAACGCTCAAAACGACACACTCACACAGACTTTTTTAAATATCAAATGGGTTTGCGTTTGACCGCCACCTCAGATGTTAAAAGATGGTGCGGTCGACGAGGATACACGCTTGCCCAGCAAAAACTTTCACTTTCACTCGAGTCTTGAAGGCCACCAGATTATACTTATCGGGAAACACAGACCCAAGAATTCCACTCCTGCTCATTCCACGTACGTGTCAACAAGGCCCCTAAGCGGCATGTCTGCACTGACAGCACTGCGACGTCTGCTTAGGTTCTTGTTGAACGTTGCGTCTGTGTAAATGATTTAATCCGAAACGTTAGGACGTAGTTTCCGTACTGTATTTTATGTATACTGTGTCTCCGTGTCTCAAAAAGCTGTCGTCCCGGCTGCTATTCGAATATCTATGGAAGTTGTTACGGGTTGGCAGAATCCCGAAAGTCTGACTACTGGTCTAACCTTAAAATGTCGGCATTACCCAGTAATTGGGTTGAGGAGGCAGTCAGTTAGCAGTCGCTCCGTGTAAAATACTAATGTTTAGCCGCATCTGGTTAGACTGGAAGCCGACCCCGACATAGTTGGAAAAGACTTACAAAGGGTCAAGAAAAAAATTGATTGTTTCTAATCATCTCGTTACGATCATCCGTATATCAATGGTAACAAAACTATTATAAGGGGAACTGGCTTAGTATGTTAGTTTCATAAAAGACAAGCTCTGCTTATACCGTAAAATGCCCTAACTTTGCCAACAAGCCCTACTTTGCCTAAGGCATTAACTTATTTTTTACACGCACTAACACTTTATAACTGAACAAAATGTTAGCGTTGTCATAGTTTTTAAAGCTCCCCAAGTACGGAAATCATATCTATTATAGTTTACTCAAAAAATAACTAGGCAAAGTATGGCTTGTGGGCCAAGTTAGGGCAGTTTACGGTACTAGTTTTGTTGCCAGCCATATGCAATTGATTGCACCTAGTAGGTAATAGATCTGTGGCACCTAGTCTAAAATTTAACACACACCACCACACACATAAATATGACATTCTGATATTTTAAAATAAGACCTTTATTACCATACGTCACTTGCAATAATCGCGCGTTTTCAATCCCTAATATAAACGATCTCTTGTTCCATTCAAAGCAGCCAGCTGAAATCGACAGGCGGCAAAGCGAAACGAAGTCTTTGTAATATTTCACGACAAAAAAAAACTTTTTCCCTTATTTATTGTCTGACCAGGGAAATAGAGTGTTTGAATATTTGGAACCGAAAGGTTTCCCAGAAGTTATGGTGATTGGATATTTTTTAAACTTATTGCCATCTTTTTTGGAGGTAACTTCGATCTGTGTTTGGAGTTTGTGAAATATGGTTATTATTTGGTTTAGGTAGATTTTTATTTCCGTTGTAAATAAAATTAATACCACCGAAAAAAGTAACCATTATAGTTATATTCTCAAAAAAAAAAAGTTAGAAAAAAAGTTAGTTATATTCTTAAAAAATTAACTAAGAGGATTCTAGAGTAATTTTTGTTTGAAACGTAATTTTTCGCTATACTAGGCCCGCAAAATATAATGAACTTGCATATAGGAAAGAAAGAAAAGTATTTATTTTAACATGCAAAGATTAAATACTATAATAATAAAAATACAAATAATACAACACATCATTGTTGTAAAAACCCGCACAAAGTCATAAAGGGGGACATCTCTGCATATGCATGCCATAAGACATACATCATTGATTATTACTTAAGTAGAATTAATAAAATCTATATATTTCAACATAACAGAAAAATAAATAAATATTTTTTCTTTCTTTCTTTATAGCATTACCCCTGGTTTACACTTAGCCATTGCCATTGCTCATCGCGATGCCGACTTATTTCCAAATATATTTCCACGGCAATGTATACAGCAATTCGTTTACACTTTTTCCATTGCTCATTGCTTTGCATATGGCGTGGAAATATACGTCCAAAACAGCATTGATGATCAAGCAAACGGTTCGCGCACTGGTGTCCTAAAAGACATCTGTACGCGGCGACAAGTTCACGCGTCTTCGCCACTTCTATTACCTTTATTTAGATTTCTATGACAGAAACTATTAATTTTTAGATTAAAATACATTTCGCGAATTTCACTCATATTAAACTAAGTTTACGGGACTAAAATAAAAAAATAATAAAAAAAATAAAAAAAATGCTTGTTATATTTTGATTTAATTGTGCGCGACAAGTCCCGTAAACTTAGTTTAATAAAAAACATTTATTCTTATTCTTTATTGCATACAAAAAGAAAATAACAACAATACATAAGTTTGACTCATCTACTTTTAATGTTGACTTTACAACAAATAAAATACCAACAAACTATTTCTGAATTACAAATTAACTGACATAGAAGACTACTTTGAAAGTAATTTTGTTTGTTCGAAGGAGAAATACTTTTCATTGTACCAAATTAGCGGAGTTAATTTCACCCAGTGACCTTTGAGACTAATTAAATTCGAAATTCTAGTAAAATCCCAGTGTTTATGTCATTGTTTACTTTTAGTTTCATTGATTATGTAATGGATCTTTTATCATCAATTATCATCACGCATGTTCCCCATTTGGGGTAGGCAAGAAGAAACAAACTATGGATTGTAACACTATGATTCTGACACTCCTTTTTCGCTTTATTAAAGTTCATTAACCTTCAAAGGAAATCGCTAAGAATAGCCTAATTCTGTACAAATATAAAAAAATGTACGACATTTACATGTGTATTTTTTCATTACTCACTATTTATCGTATTTAATGCGGACAGTACACACGGCTACACATCAAGCTGTACATTTTCAGTATTAGCTGACCTCGCATTGTATAGGCTTTCTGTACAATGCGAGATCAGCTTATACTAGAAATGTACAGTTTGATGAGTAGCTGTGCGTACAGTAAACATTTTTTATTTTAAAGAGTTAATCAACACAATAATAACGGGAGCGTCTATGATACTCCATTTGACTTCACATTTTTGACCAATACCTTTTAAGTACTCTATGGTTTTATAATGTATTATGTTTGCACAACTGTTAAAGAAAGCCAATGATAGCCAACCTCTTGTTAGCAACTTCACATGTATAGAAATAGATGAGTAAAACTGTTTAGTTGCTAGGCAATCACTTGTTTGGCATTAGTTTTGTAAGCAAAAAAATAACCTCAAAATAGTTAATATTTTAGTGAAATATACATCTGTGGAGTACTGTCCGTTTATTAAAATAGATTGCTACACATTGCCCTCATTGAATTGTATACGGTGAGCATCATGTTTTATTCATAATTTCCATAGGCTGGGCTTTAATGAAACTTTAGCAATGTCCTTTTAGTTGTGTCAATCACCATTTCATTCAAAACAAATGTTCAGTTCTCGTATGTAAAATTTTGCCTTATAGTCGCAATCAGAACGTATTATATTTATATTTGCTATTCAACTCCCATCTAAATGAAAATTACTTTCAGTAGAACTATTTTGTTATGACAATAGTTCAATAAATTTATCTGACATTTTAAGAGGATTTGATTCGCATGATATAATTTACATAATTTTAAATAGTTTCTAGGTTTCAAATAGAACTAATAAACTAAAATATTTTATTATTATGCTAAAATAACTTAAGGGATTACTTGGGTAAACCTGATATCATTCGAATAGTAATATTAAATTAAGGAGAACCATCTAGATAAATGGAAACAGTACTTGTGAAAAGCTCAGTTACAATAACTGAAATATTGTACTGACTCATACTGAAGACGAAATTGACAAAAAAACTATTGAATTTTTTGGTGGGATCTGTTTAACAAACTAAAATACGACTAACTACATCCAATAATAACCTTCTTCTTTTTGAAGTCGGTAAAAATACCTGGTCACAGGGCTTTTACTAGACGATAAAATGAGTTTTTTTTAAACATAATTATATCTAAAAACATAAGTCTACAGAACAAGACAATGACATGACTTAGTTCAATAAGACAATGACACTTTGTTTGTTATAACAAAAAGTTCTTCTTACGTGATAAAGTTGCTCATTAACCTGTTATTAAAGAAAGAAAAGAAAGAAAATATTTATTTCAGTCTCGGTACAGGCGAGAGAAAAAATAACATATTAACAAAAAAACTTAAAATTTACTATTACTACTACTACTATTATATTTAATATTATTTATTACTTTTTTTCATTTTTTATTTATTAGTTACCCATTTCTTTTTTTGCCCTGGGAACATCTTCATGGACGCACTCCGTCCGGAGACGGCAGAGCCAGTGTTGTACTCTTACCGACTAAAACAACCACGGTGTTCCTCCAACTACCTTTGGCCTAGGGGCGTGGGACCTCTGTATTCGCACAACCACACCCAATAGGTACTGGCCTGCCACAAGTCGGCGAGCCCCTTGTCCCCGTGCGGCCCATTGGCCTAAAACGAGCCCCTCCAGTACCAGAATATTCGCCACGGGCAATAAGATCCTCCGGTCCAAAGAAGAGTTATTGCCCGTGCCCAGGGTGCACCGGTCCAACAACTGCTGTTCTCTCCGGACGTATCAAGAAGGACCAGCAGCCGTAAGGCACACGAGGAGGTTTTCTGGCCCAGCACCCACAGCCCTATGTAAACTCTACCCACAAACACTCTGTAAGTTATAATAATAATAATAAAGCCTCTTTATTCCTTAATTAAAAGATAACAAATTACATTTTTTTTTTACAATTTTCTTTGGGTAAAGGCCTCCTCCATTACTGATTTTTCTCCTTCTTTCTGTTCTCCTCTTTCGTTACTTTTTCCATAACAGTAGGGTCCTAGTATCTTGTATTCTCCATATTTTTGGTGTCCTATCTTGCAGTTAAAGTCGCCCAACTTCTATCTCTTGATTTGATGACTCCAGAGTAGGTGCGTATGCTTAGATAATAGAAAGTTTCTTCAGTTCAAATTTGAGGGTTAGTACACACACTCGATCCGAGAGTCCGGTATAATTCTTTATATTGAGTTTATATTTCATATAAGCGTAAGCTATAATACTAAAGTTTAATTTTGATCAAAGATCATAAAACAAATTAACCCCTTCATACAACAAAGCATCATAACAATTCAAGCTCAACAATAATCTCTTCTTTGTCATGATCTACGAAATGAAGCCCTACATAAAGTTTACGTACGAAACGACTTGAAATCTCCTAAGTATGCTCACTTTGAAATGAGCATCAGTGTTTTATCACGTACCATAAAAGGGGATTAAGGGAACGTCTTTAAAGGCCTCTTAGGCTCAATTAGATCTAAGAGCATCAATTATGAGATCAACATTTAGTCCAACAAATGAGTTTTGGTAATTTTGTTGAGTAATTTGCTTTTATGCACCAATTTGAGAAGATTCAAACTGAGGCAAATATTTCACTTTGCTAGGCCACGAATCGTAACAAAACAAAAAAAAAACCCTAAGAGCCCTTTTTAACCGACTTCAAAAAAGGAGGAGGTTTTTTTCATGTATGTACACCGATTACTCCGATATTTGTGGGCCGATTTACGTGGCTGTTTTTTTATTTAGTAGAGGAAGCCCGCGCGGTGGTTCCATATAAATTTTATTGACTTAGGTTAAGTAGTTTTTTAACCAGCTTCAATAAATCAGTTTATTTTAGCTTCGCCTATCTAGATGATCTGCTCATAGGTTCGTTTTTCTGAGAATTCTTGGCCGATTTGCGTGTTTTTTTTTTCGACAATAATTGGAACAACAACAATAACAACAACAACAACAACTAAAAAGAATGAAATAAAAACTTTTTAATAAAAAAAAACGACTTCAAAAACCTTAACTAAAAAGTAAAAAATAATCCTTGTATGTATTTCAAAATCTTTTCATAAACCAAAATTTTGAAGGCGGCGCGTGATTTTTATGTACGTTCACTTATACTGTTTATTTCTATAGATAATGCGCTCGACTGTACATTATCACGCAAAGGGTCAATCACGCGCCGCCTTCAAAATTTTGGTTTATGAAAAGATTTTGAAATACATACAAGGATTATTTTTTACTTTTTATTAGTTAAGGTTTTTTACACTTAAATTATTGTTAAAATAATTTCGGCATGCCTGGTGGATTAAAATCATACGGCATGCCTGGTCGGTCTGGCAGGTCCACACGCACTTAGGGGCCCTCTTACATTTTTTGACGAAAACAGCAACGAAAAGTAGATTTTTGGCGTTCTCATTCTATTGTATACAAAGATCTATAAAAATTCCCACTACTGAAATAGATATCGCGATACTGAGCCCAGATCGTGTGGCACTGAGCCCACGTCGCGAGCGCAAGGAAACATAATATTGTCTTTTGATTTTAAGTTTATGCTAAAATTTCTTTTTAACCGACTTCAAAAAAAGGAGGAGGTTATGTATTCGGCGGGTTTTTTTTTTTTTCATGTATGTACACCTATTACTCCGAGATTTGTGGGCCGATTTACGTGGTCGTTTTTTTATTTGGTAGAGGAAGCCCGCGCTGTGGTCCCATATAAATTTAATAGACTTCGGTTGAGTAGTTTTTTAACCAGCTTCAATAAATCAGTTTATTTTACCTTCGCCTATCTAGATGATCTGCTCATTGGTTCGTTTTTCTAAGAATTCTTGGCCGATATGCGTGTTTTTTTTTTCATGATAGTGATTGGACGTTTGGAAGAACATGAGCGAGACCTTTGCTCAGCAGTGGGATAGCAAAGGTTAATAAAAAAAAATTCTCAAATTGGTTATATAAACATTTATGAATCAACCCTCGCAATTTTCAACTAAAAAGTATGAAATAAAAACTTTTTAACAAAAAATAAAACCGACTTCAAAAACCTTAACTAAAAAGTAAAAAATAATCATTGTATGCATTTTAAAATCTTACTTTTTAGTTAAGGTTTTTGAAGTCGGTTTTATTTTTTGTTAAAAAGTTTTTATTTGTGTTCGTGGTTAAGTAGCAACCAAGCGGATTGTATGAACTGCGAGGTTAAGCTACACTTGCCGCAGTCAGTCCATGGATGGGTGACCGTTTCGATGCACATCGAGACCCCTCCGTACCTTGGAGAGCACGTTAAGCTGTCGGTCCCGGTTGCCATACGAATATCTATGGCAGTCGTTACGGGTAGTCAGAAGCCCGAGAGTGTGACAACTGGGGGTCTACTCCCGTTCGACGATATTCGATAAATCGTACGATTCATCGCACAATTTGCTACTCCGGTCAACCATCGTTCCCTTATCGCATGCGATGATCGTGTTTTGACGTTTGTTTTTCTCATCTCCGGTAAATTGTATACGACTATGAACCGTAGTCTATCTTAATTGTGCCTTTTTTATGTGCCTATCTTTATTATGTAAGTATCAGTTGGAACGAAAGTTCGTACTTCGTTTGTCGTTCGTAACGCGAGTAGACCTACTGGTCTAACCTCCGAATGTCGGTATTACTCAGTAATTGGGTTGCGGGGGTCTGATGGCAGTCGCTCCATGTAAAATACTGATGTTCAGCTTCATCCGGTTAGACTGGAAACCGATCCCAACATAGTATGGGAAAAGGCGAGGAGGATAATTATAAAAAAATATTAGCGATTATTAACATGATTAAATTTAATTTTGCTGGCAAAAGTCTGTACTTTTATGTGGTGTGGTATACCTTTTGTTCAGAAACTTTATTTCTTGTTGGAGAAAATTGATGTTTATAAAAGACCTATTTTCTAGTTAGATTATTGGTATTTTCAAGTGTTCTTTTAGCTGAACCGGAGATTTTTTTAAAGTTGTTAATTTTGTATAAATGGGAACATATTTAACAGTTTAAATTAAATGATAACTGAGATCTAGTAGATTAAAATTACACTTCTTAGCGTTTAACCAACGTGGCGGCGGGGAAAAAAGGTTATTGTTTGTCTTAGAAATAATACTTTTTAACAAAAAATTGATCGACCAAAACAGAAACTGAAAAGCGAAAAATTAAATGAAGCTTTAACTATTCTCCTAACTAAACTAATGTAAATAACTAATTATGAGTCGGCGCCAAATCATCTGTTAAAAAAAGAATCATCAAAATCGGACTACTCTGTAGATATACGTGGCCATACATCTATATATCTATCTATCTATCTATACTATAATAAAACTGTAAAGGTCGAAGAGTCTGTACATTGATTTTTTTTTCGCGAAAACCGGCTAGGGGGACTAGAAATAAGCTATAGAACACGAATCAATCGTTTAAAAAATTTATGTCTGTCTGTCTGCCTGTCTGTCTGTTTGTTACCTCATCACGTGAAAACGGCTGAACGGATCGTAATGAAACTTAGCATTTGTATTGGTATTAGTCTAACTTAAAATATAGGGTATGTTTTATCTGAATCGGTTGAGTAGATCCAGCGATACAGCTTGACCCCTCTATTGTATTAAGTTGCATACAAAGTAGAGGTCATGATTGTTGGTTGGATGCAGGTTGCAGGTTCCTAAAAATACAACTGGATTCTATTAGTATTATAGAAAATATAGAATAACATAACATAGCCCATCACTGTCCCGCTGCTGGGCATGGCCCTCTTCTTGGAATGAGAAGAGTTAAGGAACTGGATATTGTTAGTGTAATAGATTATCATAACATAATCAGCTCATTACCTACTACCCCACTGCTGGGCACGGACCTCTTCTCGGAACGAGAAACAAACAAATATAGAAATATAGAATAACATAACGTAGTCAACCCATTACTGTCCCACTACTAGGTATGGCCCTCTTCTCAAAATGAGAAGAGTTAATGAACTGGATATTATTAGTATTCTAGAATAACATAACATTACCAGCCCATTACAGTCCCACTGCTGGACACGGGCCTCTTCTCAGCATAAGAAGAGATGTGATTAGTGTTATAGAATAACATAATCAGCCCAATTACTTCCCACTACTGGGCACGAGCGTCTTCTCAGAATGAGGGAGTTTAGGGCTAATTCCATGAAATTCCATCACCATAGCCGGTTGGTTGTAAAAACAAAATATAGTATGGTCGGTAAATAGTGTAATCGTCTGTGTAGGCGCTTATATGTATATATTTGAAGATATTGTGTTCATAATTATGACACAATATCGGGTGCATTAAAAGAGCCTCCACGAGTGACGATATTTAATTGATCGTCCAGCGCACCCTGGGCAGTCAGCCTCGCTATCAACCTGCTGACTGGCTAATCTTTTCCCCACGACATGAGCTATTATCATTATGTAGCTCATGTCGACACGAAGAAGAAGAAGAAGAATTATGACACGATGTTATTTTCCGACATCCACGCGGACGGAGTCGCGGGCACAGCCAGTAAAAAAAAAAAAATATACGCGTCGAATTGAGAACCTCCTCCTTTTTTTCGTCGTTTAATAAAAAATTAATGAGCACGAATAAAACTATCAAATTCCACTAACAAAATTCTATCCTATCCTACTAATATTATTATCCTACTAATATTATTAACGTCAAAGTTTATGAGGAAGCAAATTCAAGTTGCCCTTAAAAGGCTACGTTCAGTCATAGAATAGATTACTCGTATTATTATGTCTTCTATGGTTCAGTACAGCTTACGCGCGCCTTTGTGTGTGTTGGTGAACATTTCACGTGCCGCTTGCTAAGGGGAACTTTGAATGTAACTATCACTCTATGTCTTATTACTCTAAGTAACTGATCCAATAACTAATAACAATTTGGCCTACTAGACATGGAAATTTGACATAAGCTCCATACATTTTATGGCAAATTTCTGTCGAGGATTGATAGGTTGTTGAAAACGGCCGTAAGCCGACTGAAGCTTAAACGTAGTGGTAACAGAGTTCAATTGGTGATGACAAACACCAGTCAAACAGCCAAACCGATATTGTTTCCTTGGATATTATTCTGAATGTTATCTCCTTCTACAAAACTCTAGGGAAATATTCTGGTATCCAAGTCAATTTGCAGAAGTGTTACTGCTCTGGTAACGACTTTTAGTACCGAACATATTATTTCAACAATAACAATGTAGGTACTTAAATTTTAACTAAGTTTTTACGCACTGTACGCAATTTTGGCATGTAAAATTTTTGAGCTATTGCATAGCTTCTATCGCGGGCCTTGAGCGTGGAGACCGAATCCAGAAATTTCGTAACGAAAATAACCTAACACCCCCCACTCCGACCGGCACAGCGGTGATACTTTTTAGTTTTGCCATCTATCGATGAATAGCAGAACTTTTAATGACTTTTTGAAATATCACGCTTGTCTCTTTAGTTCTGCAAATCGCCTCTAGGTGGCATTGGTTGTATCGGCGTTACTGCGCATGCGTAATCCCCCTCTTCGCCCCGCAATCTGGTGACTCATGCATGCTTAAAGTTTTGGCGTTAGGGCACCTCCTCTTTGTATTTACATAAAAAATGCTATGCAATAGCTTTACCGCGGCAGTCTCCGAGTGCCACACGTCTTTTTTTTTAATAAGTTCTTAATCTAGTTACATCTTCCATCTTAAGGCGCATGTAGCAGCCAAATGCCGGCTCCATCTGGTATAAAAAATATTGCTCGCTAAATACATCATTTAATAAAAATATTTTTTTTACTGATGGGGGCGCCACTTGGCTGCTACATGCGCCTTAATAATATGAAGAATTTAGCTTAGAAACTCGGAGGTTAATGGTTGAAGATAACGAGTATCGCAAAACTTACTCATCACAATTTACGTCTGTGGTCTATTGGTTCGATTGTCGGACTGCTGATCACGAAGTCGTGGGTTCGATTCCCACAGGACACAAATATTTGTGTGATGAACATAAGTGATTGTGTTGGTCTGGGTGTTTCTTATGTATTATATGTATGTATTTACAACAACAAAAAAAGTATATAAGTGTTATATCCATTGTCTAGTACAGTCGACTGCACGACAGTGGTAACACTTCAATTCGAAAACCACCCTTACTGCTTACGAAATAAAGATGCTGCTAATGTCAAAGTGTTACCACCGACGTGCGGTTGACCGTACCCATAGCACAAGCTCTGCTTAGTTTGGGACTAGATGGTGCTGTGTAAAAATTTTCCAAAAATATTTATTTATTTTTATTTATTTAATTACGTGGAAACGGTTATTACTCAACCCTCAAAGAATTATATACATATAAACAGAATCACATTAATATTATAAATGCGAAAGTTTGTGAGGCCTCGCTGCACGCTGTAACGGCTGTACGGATTTTGATAAAGGTAGGTATTAGAACAAAAAAAAATAGGTACTGATAAATCTGTACTAATCTTATCAAGAGGAAAGACTTGTTTGTTTGTTTGTTTGTTTGCTTGTTTGTTTGTCTGGAACTACTGAAACGATTTTAATAATTATTTCAGCATTAGAAAGCTACTTTGTCTAGAAAGTAATATAAAGGCTATAGGTACGTACCTATTTAATTTCATTCGCGGGCGAATTCTAGTTATTAATATTCAATATTTAAAAGTATAGATACGTAATTAGGTATGCATTTTATTCGTTTTTAGTTAAACATGACGGTTGATGATTTTATTAATTCATCGAACTCGTAGGTAAGTATTATCTTTGCAATTTCATATGAAAAAAAAAACGTTCGTGGTAATTTGTTTTTTTGATAAGTTAAATCAATAGCATGTTTAGACCGTATCGACCCATTTTCGGGTAAAATGTCGTATACATTTCAATTTATTCAATTTATATTGTGGTACATAGCCTAAGCATAAGCCTCTAAAATTCAAATTTAAAGGTTTTTAATTCGAACAAGCATTTACATATTTACGTGCAGTTTCAAAACGTTAAGAGTCTAGTTGCACGGTTCCAAAAAGGTGGTCCTATGGAGAAAAGTGGCAAGAAACTCTTCTCATGCGTGCATGAGGCATGCGCGATAAACCAAAAAAACAATTATTTGACGACAACCACTCAGCATTACAATTTGTACCAGGGTGTCATAAACGTCGAATAATGCGGGAAATAAATAGTTGCCGAACAATGTGCGATAAACCACATCTACGTGGATCAGCGACAATAATGAAGCCGCGGGCGCCCTCTAGTTATTAACTACGAAATCCACCATACGACAACTATAAGAAGATATAATATCGATATAATACCGAAAAAAATAGAAATATAAACAAAACAACATAAATTTTCAATTCTCATAATATTTAGAAAATAATACTAAAACTAAAATACAGACGTATTAAACAAATTTTCATTTCAAAATCTAATTTATTGAAACAGAATTAGAGCTTAAGATTTATTTAGCCTATTCAAATAATAATATTATTAAGATGATTTAATTTTGTATAAGAAATAGACTTATAAAATGGAAAAAATAAACATCATTCCACAGAAACGATTGATAGTTTTTGCTGGTGTTATTTTGGTCCTGATAAATGTCATAATGTTGTTGAGATTGAGCTGTGTTTTGATACGAGTTGAAAAAGTAAGTGTTACCCACTGCTGGGCAAAGGGCTCCCCCTGTGCAGATATCCAACTTGTGCAGCTTAGTGCCTGTAATGGCTAATCGGTATCGGTAGTATTGTTGTCCAACTCGTACCCGGTTTTCGCGGTCAGCCTCTACGTGCCGCTTTGCTGTGTCAGGGCTTCACTGTGTGGTTATTTTGGCCTACAGCTGAGATGACATCCAAAAAACGTAGCCAGCCCAATCTCACTTTAATGAACCGAAAAAGTACTAATGGAATATTTATTTTTCTCGACATTAAACATATAGGCTAAGGACTAACAAAGTGCGGACTGTAGTATGCTATTGAACTGATCGCCCCTAACGTTCCTAGCAGTTATTTCGGTCCGGTCACCGGTCAAGATTAAACTAGCTTGGATAGTTGTGCCGCCATCTTTCAGTAATCAGTTTTAAGGGTTACGTACCAAACAAGGTAAAAAGGCACCCTTTGAACGACAAATGAAAAAATGAAAAAAATGCTGAATTGGGCATCTGAAATTTCAAAGTGGGGCTACTAGTTCAGATAAGCTTGATAGCTTCACATAACTTTGGGCTTCATTTTGCACATTTTAAAACGGTATTTTTTATGTCGCCTAGTTTTCGACTTGTTATAAGTATACAAAATAAATATTGTATCTTATCTCCGAAGCTTCTAAAGAGTATAATCTGAAATAATTACAGTTGTTAATTTTTATGCAAATATGACAAGAACAAGGGAACGTTTTTTATAACTAGCACATGAGACTTTCCTTGTTCATGTCTCAGTTTGGCGAACCGACTTGCGGTACCATTTAGGCAACAGCCTAAGTATTGCATTTTTTATGGGAAACGGTAACCACTTAACATCAGCTTTAGCTCGGTTTGCCATCCTATACTATAAAAAAAACCGGCCAAGAGCATGTCGGGCCATGCTCAGTATTATAGGGTTCCTTAAGTAGGTGTAATTACAAACGAATCAAATCGAATATTAATCATGGCTATTTTAGTTTTTGCAATAATCGGCAGCATTCGCGACTCAGAGCGTGTTGTTAGTAGCGCCATCTAGGGTTAAATTCAAGAAGCCAAATTTAAGACGTTTGTCATTTCAAAGTTACTTTTTGTGATTTTTTCAAATAGAAAGTAGCTAAAGGAGCATTATTTGCTATGATAATTTTTCTCTAAGGTCAATGACCTTTGAACTAG
This sequence comes from Asteroscopus sphinx, assembly GCA_949699075.1. Lineage (NCBI taxonomy): Eukaryota > Metazoa > Arthropoda > Insecta > Lepidoptera > Noctuidae > Asteroscopus > Asteroscopus sphinx. Next base: position 9,621,243 of record OX453018.1, on the reverse strand, counting down.
GACGTTTTAAGTATTTTTCAGTTTTCTCTCTATAACTCAAAAAATTATAATCACATTATACTCGAAATAATTTTAAAAGAGAGTTTTCACAAAGGTCTATCAATGTGGAAGATTATAAGTTTCTACATTGCATAGTTTAGAAATGGCAGGGGGGGGGACACATTGCAAGCCACTTTGGCGGGCTATATTTCGCAGATGGTACACCTGATAAAAAAGTGGTGTATCAAACATTACCTTCATTTTAGTAGACCTATTCAATGATATCCCACACTAGGGGGTGCAGCGAAAAAAAATTTTTTTTCTCCATTTCACATGTATGGACGCCACCCGTAAAATACGGAAAAACTATTTTTTTAATCTTTTAAAATTGAGATCTATATGTAGACTATTTTTAAACAAAATTTCATTTACTTATGTTTATAACTGTAGAAGTTATTAAGCTGTAAAGGATTAGGACAGACGGACAGACGGACAGACGGACAGACGGACAGACGGACAGACGGACAGACGGACAGACGGACAGACGGACAGACGGACAGACGGACAGACGGACAGACGGACAGACGGACAGACGGACAGACGGACAGACGGACAGACGGACAGACGGACAGACGTACAGACGGACAGACGGACAGACGGACAGACGGACAGACGGACAGACGGACAGACGGACAGACGGACAGACGGACAGACGGACGGACATGACGAAACTATAAGGGTTCCTTGTAGGACTTCGGAACCCTAAAAAGCCCATATTTTAAGAAATCTTAAAAAAAAATCACAAACATACGGTGCTGTTTTTTAACAACAGTTATGGCCCAAACTAAGGAAATCCCAATCAATAGCTTTTTGTGTGCGGGGTTCGGTGTACGAGGCTGACTCACGCTTGGTCAGTTATACCATACACATTGTTTAAGTTATTCAGTACCATTGTCTGTAAGTACGAAGCTGAAATCTAAGAGAAATAAAAAACTTAACGAGATAGGTATTGCCTTAAAAGCTATCTCCGAATTAATTCCACAGCTGCGAGCAATATTGAAGAAATTCTATTGAGATTGTCATTGTCCTGACCTATCTACCCTTGCAGGTTATTCAGGTCGATTCAAACGTCCTATTTACGAGTAGATTATACTGAAGTTCAATAGTTTGATCTGAAAATATGTTTTATGCTAAGTGTTCAACGTTTTGCTGCTTCTAATTATTCTCTTGTGTATAAAGTTTTTGAATATGTGAATATTTTGAGTTTGAATATTCATTTTAAGTGTAAGTTTTCCCTTATACAACATGTTGATCTGTATTTGTGCCATATTTAAGGAGGTAACTATACCACTGATACCAAACACGAATCAGTAAAAAAATCAATACCAAAATTATTATTTTTTGTTAAATCCCTATTGGTAAACAAGCAAATTCCTCACGTGCGACACAAAAACGATGCGTGCGATACCACCAAAACAATTTGCAGGTATTTCCACCCTTTGACAATGCCGCCGATGACTTATTTTCCGAGACGTTCGGGATTTATTCTCGAACCCTCGCTATGTTTCTAAGTGAAAATGTAGGTATTAGATGATCGTAGAATTTTTTAAGTATTTCTATGTGACTAAGCACATTATTTGTCATCGGATCTAGAAATATGGCACGATTACAGATCAACATCTTGTATACATTGGTGCACCACCGGTGCTAAATTAACTTTATTGAAAGCGTATTGGGTGTTTCATATGTATTATAAGTATGTATTTACAAAAAAATAAAATTATATAAGTATTATATCCATTGTCTAGTACCCATAGTACAAGCTTTGCTTAGTTGGGGATGGTGCTGTGTAAAAATATCCCAAAAATATTTATTTATTTATTTTATTTATTGTACACACGGCTACACATAAAGCTGTACAAAACCAGTATGACCTCGCGTTGTAAGGAAAACCTATACAATGCGAGGTCAGCTTATACTGGAAATGTACAGCTTGATGTGTAGCCGTGTGTACATCATTTTACGCATGCAACCTATGGGATGCATATACTCGCGCATCGTATGGAGCCCTCCGTGTTCAATATAACAATGCATTCAGGATGCTGGTGGGGCTGCCGCGGTTCAGCAGTGCCTCTGGTATGTTCGAGGAGGCGCGCATCGATGGCTTTAATGCAATTATGCGTAAGCGCATTGCTTCGATGGTAAGCAGAGTTCGCGGCAGCACTATCGGTATCCTGAATGTGGACTGCCCATGCATTAATAATGTTATTAGATTACATGTAGTAATGAATAATGTAATGTCATTTAATTGAATAATTAAATGTAACTAAATGTATAATTTTGAAAATTAATATAAGTGTTATTGTAATATTTGAATGTACTAACCATTTATTAATGTATTTACGAACACGACTGGATCTCTGTTATCTTATAAATAAATTTAATTAATATATCTCTACAAAGGAGCACCTGTATCTAGTGGGCAAGTATTTTATTTCATATGAAAATTGTGTCTTTGTTAGGGTTTCGTACCCAAAGGGTGCCAAACGGGACCCTATTACCCTCGCTACGCTGTCTCTGTCTGTCCGTCCGTCCATCTGTCTGTCACAAGGTTGTATCTTTTGAACGGTAATAGGTAGCCGGTTGAAATTTTCTCAGAATATGTGTTACTATATCTACTATCAAGACAAATACTAAAAATAATATCTTCGTCAAATTATTTATATAATTTTGTTTTATTCTTATTTTAGCAAAGAAATACTAACTAATTTCTCAATGTTGCGCGTTCTTTGCTGAGACAATAAAAAAAACTGTCTGTTTCTTACTTTCTTTAAAAAGATAGAATATAGAACAAATAAATAAGGTTAAAAATATTAATTCAGTACCGTCCGGTCCCTTCACTGAAAAAAATAAAACGAGAGTTTTTACTGTTCTTGTACAGTAATAAAACTTTTTAACAAAAAATTGAACCGACGAAAAGTGAAACTGAAAAGCGAAAAATAACTAATTATGAGTCGGCGCCAAACGAACTTATAACAAGCAAAGTGCGTGTAAGTTGCAAGTGGCCGAGCGGAGAACGCATTTTTGGAAAGTTATTGTTTATCGTTGAAAATTTCACGTTGTATTTGATGTGACATTGTTTTTATTATTTATTTAAAGTAATTTCATGATCTTCGTTGATTGGTTGTTTGGCGCCGACTCATAATTAGTTATTTTTCGCTTTTCAGTTTCACTTTTCGTCGGTTCAATTTTTTGTTAAAAAGTTTTATTTTTCATTTTTTTGTGGTTAAAATCTAACTCCAGGTCTCCATTACGTCGTAGTGTCTAGAACTATATTTATGTGTGTCAAGTTTCAACAGAATCGCTTAACAGGTAAGAATTCAGTGGGTGAACAAAAACTCATCCCCTGTTTTACTACCCTTAGGGGTGGATTTTGATTTCGATATTTAAATGGGACCAACTTCAAGATATACCCTATCCATTAAAAAAAGAATCAACAAAATCGGACCACTCTGTAAAATGTTATGCGTGGTCATACATAAAAAAAAAAAATATATACGCGTCGAATTGAGAACCTCCTCCTTTTTTTCGTCGGTTAAAAAAACGGTTCAGGCAACTTATTTTTATGTTAAAATAAATGATTACTGACTTTATTTTCACTGTTTTTTCAGTTATTTTCACTGTTTTTTAACCGACTTCAAAAAAACGAGGAGGTTATGTAATGGATGTAGTTTTACTTCTTTGGATAATTGGCTCTCTTTTTACTGACCAAAGCGGTGAATATTACCGAAAAATTTATGTTTTTTTTTTCAGTGTTAAATGAAATCAGACTGCCATAAGGTAACTCGATTCAACGCACAAATGCTGAATTCAATTTTTAAATTTTTTGCTCTTCTGTAACCTATATGTTTGAAAACTACCGCTTTATTCGGTTGGGGCGTCAAATATTCACAGAGACAGATTTTTCAGTCCTAAATCAACACGTCTTGACATATTTGTTAAAACACGACAGTACCCAAATCACATTTTATTCGGCCATTGAACCTTAAATGCGACAACAAGGTTCTATTATGAAAAACTTTCACCTAACTTTATATGTGTTGTAGGATAATCGGACAAATCGTACGTTTGCGAAAATCCTAGGAAGATTACAAAGGACCGGATAGTTGGAATATAAGAAAGATTTTCGTAATTAAATTATTATTATCAGGATAATTGCAAAAATCGCAGTTTGTTAAAGACGATTGGAAACTTGAACGCGGATTAGCTAATCTAAGAGGCAATTTGTTATTATTTTTATATATCATTATTTCGGACCGTGGCCGCATGGTCGCATGTTATTGTTAGTAATACAACAAAAACTTATAAACTAATGTTATTAACAAAAATCTTAAAATTAAACAATCAGATGGCCTGCGAGATCACCAGATCACCCCTTTAGATATTTTTTTGTGGAGATATGTGAAAAAACAAATTTACATTAAATCTTATGCCATTGTAAACGAGTTGAGAGTTGAAGTTCAGAATACGATTTTTAATATTCACTACAACACGTTATTAAAGGTTACTAGAAATGAATTCGTTAGATAAATACATTTTTGTATCCAAGAAAATGGAGCCCATTTTGAGCAACTTATTAGTTAGTTTACCATTTTTTGTAAATAATTAAAATATTAAACTAAGTTTACGGGACTTGTCGCGCACAATTAAATCAAAATATAACAAGCATTTTGACTAACCTCGACGTTTCGGTCAAGTTGCATTGGCCGTGGTCACGAGCAGACTGAAGTATGTGGGTGTCATCGTCTTGAGCGGCGGGTGTTTTCTCGAACTACCCGCGGTTGGTTTTTCGTAACGTCGCTGTCCGTAACAAGATATGCTGAATCACGACACACAATGCTGACAGTTTCGGCGGACATGCATGTAGACATACCACGACGCGAACACTTCTCGATTACCGGATTCCACGAGGAGGACAACCTATATCCATCTTCCCGATTGAAATTTTTATATTTCTTTATCTCAATCGCTTCTCGTACAATTGTGGGATAGTAATGACGATCAGTGGTGAGGATTTTCGGGTCGTGTAGCTCAATCCAATGGTTTGGTCCTGAATCGAGCAAATGTTCGGCTATGGCAGATTTAATATGAGTGAAATTCGCGAAAGTTTAAAAACTTCTAATAATTAAAATAATTTATGATTTCATGGTTTTCATACTCTTAACATCCAAAAAGCTATACCAACTGCAATTTATGAGTGCTGATTCCGAGTGTGAAATTTACCGCATACCCGATCGAATGCGTCGACTTCCACATATAAACAAGTAGCGCCCCTGGCGGAAACAAAGAGGAACTACTGATTAATAATGAAAGTTGACGCATTCGATCGAGTATGCGTTAAGTGTCAAACTCACACTAGGCCCCTGAACAGAATTAAATTCAATCGAACGTTGACTGAACCAAAACTCTGGATCATTGTTTATTAGCAGACCACCAAAAGCCGTGGTTCGATTACGATTTGTTAACAATTTTCGTAGTATAGAATCAACCCCCAGGCCCAGATGTGTCCTAAATTGTAATGAGTTAAGGCTCCCTAGGGATACTGCGTATGTTTCAGTCTCGTAAAATATAAATTTGGTCGTTCGCAGAACTGTATAGTTGTCACCACAAGTCCCAAGTTGTCTCTGACTGTATTTTATGACTGTTCTATGATTATAAAGGCTTTTTAGTAATATTTTACAGTACATATGTTTTATGTATACTGTAGTATCATCTTTCTTCGAGGCTTGGCTGAACACCAGTATTTTACATAATATTGGGTAATACCGACATCCTAAGGTACGCCCAGTTGACAGACTTTCGGGCTTTGACTACCCGTAACGTCTACTGTGGATAATATATATGTGTATAATATGTGTTTGATTAAACAAAAAACAAACGAAAAATATTAGGTTTTGTAGATTGATATGATTAAAAGCATGGACGAAAAAATTTTATTTGTCCTAGGTTAAATATCGTAATATCATATTATTGACTTATTTGTTTTTTCACTCGCCCATTATAAAAACAATGTCACAATTTTTTTTTTGATAATTCCCAATTGTAAACTACTTTTCCAAATTATGCATACCTACAAGTTTTGTATGCCTACATTAATTTTCGCTCATAATTAAATATACATTAATTCTGTCTGCAAAAATTGCATTATTATTTATTTATTTCCACAAAAAAATATACATACATTTGGCAGATACAGTGTAGAACATAAACCAGTTTAGGTTTTTCTGTACACCGCATTAAGCTTGCTGTATTTGTAAAATTTCATATATTATTTTGTGGATAACGGTGCTGGTTGCGTGATTACCTAAGTTTTGTATGATATTCTTTTTGTTTGTGTTATGCATTATTGCGCAATTGTATGTTGTCTTGAAGAATAAAAAATAATAATAAAATAAAATAGTGATCGATGTCCACCTGGCTTTAGAAGCAAATCGTTCATTGGCATAAGTTTATCAAATGGATCTTGTCAGCACTAATTATAGGAGATACTAACAGAGAAAGCGGTGTTAGTCTAGCAATTAAAAGCTTGTCTTCAATACCGCAACTCTGACTTTCCGGATTCATGTACAGATCTGAATTTGAGTATCACTTGCTTGAGCAGTGAAGGAAAACATGAGGGAACTTGCAGACCTGAGAGTGCTCTATAAAGTTATTGATGTTTTGTGTAGTCTGACAACCGCAGTAGGCCAGCGTGGTGAACTAAGGCCTGAATCCTTCACGTTATGAGAAAAGACCTTTTCCCAGCAGTGGACAGTAAGGTTGGTTATGTTATGTGTTTTAACAAATATATACCTTATTCTTAGTTTATATCAAACCTCTTAAGGGCTCATTGTACTGACTAAACAACTTTTACTATGGGACAAACCTGGAAATCATTACAAAAACAAAACAAAAAAAAAAAAGTATATAAGTATTACATCCACTGTCTAGTACCCATAGCTCAAGGACTACTTAGTTTGGGACTAGACTACTTAGTTGTGTAAAAATGTCAAAAAAATGCTGTTCCCGATATTTTGTTGATTTATGTGAACAAAAATGTAGGGATCAGCTGATTTTATTTCGCGGTTGGGTCCATAGTAAAAGTTATTCATAATGATGAGAACAATGACCCCTTAAGAGAAAGAATAAAGTTTATACTCCAAAAATATTAAATGGTTAAAATAGTCGGCAAACTAACTGCAGCCAAGAACCACTAAAACGTGTTGAGCGGAGACCGCAAATCAGCAAATCAAATCAGCAGAGTAGGACGCCCCCCAGCCACATGTACCAACGACCTAAAGAAAATAGCTGGAGGGACTAGATGAGGAAGGCGGAGGACCGAGTGTTGCGGTGCACTGGATCATTCTCGTTAGATCCATAGTCTGAGGCCTATGTCCAGCAGTGGACTGCGAATGGTTGAGTTGATTAAAAATCTCCATCGAACAAAGGCAATTAAATTCGTACATTAACAAGTAATCAGTCATGAAAGTGAAACTAGAAGCTATAAATACAAACAACATTCCACACGGCTAAAACACAACCCACGAACAAGTATTACACTCACACAAACCATAACAAATTAGTACAAAATCAGTGACATTTACGCCTAAACCAACAAACGTTATAATTGTAAATGTTACGAACAAATATGAATCAGATGAATTTTGGAAATGCTACAACATTTATGTTTATTCAATGAGAAGAACAGAAGGCTCACTCACTTCAAATGTTGAAAAGCAGCTGCCGCAAAATATAACTGTAGAATTATCACTAAGAACTTTAACTTGAGGGGCTCGTAGCTAAGTCACAACCGCGTGGAAGGCAAGATTTGTGAGGTTAAACTGTGCTAGCCACGGTCAGTCCACAGACGGGTGCACGTTTTGTTACACGCCGAAACCCTTTCGTGCCTTGAAGAGCACGTTAAGCTGTCGGTCACAGTTGCCGTAAGAATATCTATGGCCGTCAGAGTACGAGTAGTTAGAAGCCCGACAGTCTGACATCTGGTTCAATCTTAGGATAACGGTATTACCCAGTAACTGAGTTATGGGGTTCTGATGGCAAATGATCTGATGGAAGCCGACCCCAGCAAGACTGGGAAAAAAGACGAGAAGAAAGAAGAACTTTAACATGTTTAGGCGACATCATATTGTTGCCGTGTCGCGTTATGAAAACTCTCAACACCGAAATATTGTGAGTAGATATCGTGTGACGTCACTATTAAGTGTGCGTGTGTGTGTACTAGAATGAGTGATACGTAATGAATGAGTGACGAGTGTTCAATTACTATAGGATACATGAAAAGCCCCGCAGGTGTTAATTAAAATATATTACTGGTGAACTGGTTCTTTGCTAGCATTAAATATTTTAGTAGATACTCGTAGAATTTTAAAGGTCAAGTCATTAAAATTGGTACCAAGAATGTGTCGGAGGTGGAAACTAATATTATGCACTTTTGGGGTGAATTAAAAGAGCCTACACGAGTGACGATATCTAGGCGCAACCTGGCAACCAGCCCCGCTACGAATACTAATATTAAGTGCGACTATGCCTATGTCCGCGCATTATTACGATTGGAACTTCTCTTGCTTTCCTATTCTGTGTTATTTACTTCCCGTGTCGAAGTTTGAACCATCACTATTTGACAACTAGGGACGAACTTCATACAAGTTATATTAACTTAAGGTTGTATTTACTTAAGCTACCTACGCTTTGAGTTGACGGCTTCACTTTCATGTCCACATTAACTTACTGTTTGAACTTGATGAGTAATTTATAACCATTATACCCTAGGGTGTAACAAGCGATTATAGTGACATTACGTCAACTGAGATTCTAATTGATTCTACCATCATTGATTTGCCAGCTAAGCTTGATGATTTAAGAAGCATCATCATCATCATTTCAGCCGAAAGACGTCCACTACTAGACATAGGCCTCCACCAAAGGGGGGGAAATGCCATAATCGCCACGCTTGGCAGGCGGGTTGGCGATCGCAGTTGGTTGGTTAAATATTCAGAAAACGCTGACGCCCATTCTCTGGTGAATCCCTTGGTCGTCTTTTACGAGACCCATGAGAAGAGATAGGAGATTTACACCACACAAAAACTTTGTTTATCTCTAGGTTTTGTAACGGAAGTCAATTTTAATTCCTCTGATACCGATTTCTTAGGAAAAGTTGTCCAGTTTCCTAGGTAGAACCGACCTTTAAAATTTCTCGCATGTATTTGATTTATTTCTGTATATAACTACTGAACACTAGTCCGTGTGAAAGTGAAGATAGCTTCTCCATTTTTCTCTTTCAATGCCAACTCCTTCTCTGTGTCATAACTATAATCTTTTTACATAGCATAGGTACGGTGACAGCAGGATAGAACGATGCCTTATGAATAAGTTTCATCACAGAACGTGTAATAAAAAAATATAGTCACTTATAAGTTAAAATTCGTGTCACTTTGCTTGGTTTAGGCCCAGTGAGCACCAAAGCTGGATGCGAAAAGGGCAGGACCGGTGTTGAGGCGATGCTTGGGGGAGGCCTATGTCCAGCAGTGGACGTCTTTCGGTTGAAATAATAATGATGATGATCCACCAAAGCGGAGGTGTGGTTATTTATACATTTCTCCACATAGCTTTAACGCAATTCTATATCTAACGCAACATCTATTCTCCTAAATATATAAATTGTGAAAAGAGAAAATCGCTCATGAGCAGGATTCAAATCTGCGACTCCTGGCTCAATACGCCAGTGCTTTAGCCACTAAGCTACCATAAACACTGCTCGTGGTATCAAATTTAACTTCATGCATGTGCATTGCGCATGCGTAAATGCGTTAAAAATAATAAAATTATTAATAAGGTTTGCTGATAGAAAACTCATTTTTGAGTTAAGCTCGCCTTTGTACATGTAATTTCTATTTTTAAGTTAATGCTGTATTTTTTTGATGTACAATAAAGAATAGAATAAAATAATGAGTTGGGGTAGACACATATATACGACTTTGAATTTACTGCAAATTAAGTCGAGTCGGTTAAGGAACACTGTTTCTTAATAGGATGTCACTGACGTCACCCAAAGACGTAGTAAGTGGAAGTTAAATTCGATACCACGAGCAGAGTTCACTGTAGCTTAGTGGCTAAAGCACTGGTGTACTGAGCCAAGAGTCGCAGATTCGAATCCTGCTCGTGAGCGATTTTTTCTTTCCACAATTTATATCTTCAGATATCGCTTCGCATGCGTAAATGCGTTAAAAATTAAAATAATCAATTCTCCTCTCCGCTTTACTGAATACTAGGCGTAAGTAAGGTCCTAGTCTTAGTTTCACTTAAAAATGTTTAAACGGATAGTCAACTTCTTTGTAAGTTAACCGTCACTTCTTGTTTCATATCATTCGAACGTGCGCACGTAAAAAATATTATAAACTTATCACGCGGCCGCGTGTGATATTCCACTACACCAGGACATCAGGAACAACATCCGAGAAGGTGGAAGTTCAGCGAGTGCTGGTCGCAATCTGAGGTAATCAACTCAGCCTATCGCAGTCCACTGCTGGACATAGGCCTCTCCCAAGTTGCGCCACAACGCTCGGTCCTCTGCCTTCCGCATCCAGTCCCCCCCAGCTACGTTCTTTAGGTCGTCGGTCCACCTGGCAGGGGGGCGCCCTACGCTGCGTTTGCCGATACGCGGTCTCCCCTCAAGGACTCGTCTGCTCCAATGGCCATAGGTCCTTCGACAGACATGGCCAGCCCACTGCCACTTCAGCTTACTGATCCTACAAGCTATGTCGGTCACTCCGGTTCTTCTCCGGATAATATCGTTACGGATTTTATCCTTCAAAGAAACTTCAAGCATAGCTCGCTCCATAGCTCGCTGAGCGACTTTAAATTTGTGAATTACCCCAACTGTCAGTGTCCACGTCTCGGCACCGTAAGTCATGACTGGCATAAGGTACGTACTCTGCATGTATCTTGCTGTTATCTACCTAGATTCTGTGTGAACATCGTGTATTCTAACGTGTAACTCGTCAGACCCTCAAAACGGTCCACCCAGGGTAGCAGAAATCCATCAGACTTATTTCGGCTGATGCGGATGCTACATCTAAATGGTACAAACAGCCAATCATCAACGAAATTAGTAAAAGACAACTTAGCGCCAACGAACCTGTCAATAATTAGATCGGTCGGTATTCATGAGCAGGTAATAGTGTTGTACAATGTATATCTCTGGCCTTCCAAACTACACCTTTCTTGATTCCCTTTGTCCCTATGAAAGCACGTTAAGCCAACTAATGCGAAATGTCCCAATTCTCGTGAGATGTCCCTATTTTCCAGGATTTCGAGATCTGAATCTCTCGGAGCTCTAAAATTCCCGAATTTTCGATGTTGACTGGTTAGTAGCTAGCAATTAGGGTGGAAATGTGGTACCCTTGTTTAAATAAAATTAGGGGTAGTGTGCCGGAAAGTTAAAGAGGTTTTGCAGCTTAGCTTAGCCAACATATTGGCATAAATGGTGGACTTAACTAGTTTTTACGACTAGATAAGAGTTTTATTTCCGTGACTGACTCAAATCGAATCAAAATAATTATTAACCTTACAAGTTGGCTGTTTTCAATACTTGTCATGTAACTATACTAGATGGCTCGGATCGACTAAGTACCAGACAAAATACAGCCTAAACCACTGCAGCACTGATTCCAGAAACTTGGACAAAGGTTGCTTTATCGTTACGTAAGATTAAGATTGGGTTTTTCAAACTTCAAATACCAAAGGGATACAACTTGAATAAAAAGTTCACGAAACCAAAAACGTGGGCATATTAAGCTGGCCCAATACAACGTATAATTGAAATAACTGAAAACTCCGTAAGGGGTCATTGTGCTCATCAGAATGAACAATTTAAAAAAAAACGAGTTCAATGACCCCATAAGTTTTCAGTTATTTCAATTACATGTTGCTTAATAATGAAATATTGATAGAAATATACCAGCATAATATATATTATCAACATAAAAACATTTAAAAATAATAGCTATGCGCAGGAACTCAAACACCCAAAATATTACCACTTGAAGTGCAAAGCTTTTCAGCATTTGCTGATTCCCGGTCAAAGTAAAGCGTTAAATAGGTCAAACGACTGGTCAAACGACACGTTCCCTAACAGGCGGTTATGTGATTGACCTCCCCTAACTAACACCTTGGGGAAAGCTTATGGGTTCATATACATACCTACTATGTTATTTAGGTATATATTTTTATTATTATGGGGTGCGAGGAAATATTATGTTATGGTTACACTGATATTGTTTCAGCAATAAAGAATGTGTATGTGATTTGTGTGTATATACATTTTTACTGTACATACGTAAAGTTCATACATGCAGCTGAGATGAGAATGTTAAGAGGAATGTGTGGTGTAACGAGAATGGATATGATAAGAAATGAGTATGTGAGAGGGAGTTTGAAAGTAGCGCCAGTGACGGAAAAGTTGAGAAGCAGTAGATTGTCATGGTATGGCATTGTGGACATGTGATGCGTAGAAATAAGGAACATGATACGAAAAAAGTTTTGTGTATGAATGTGGATGGCTATAAGAAAAGAGGTAGACCAAAGAAAAGATGGATGGATTGTGTGAAAGATGATATGGATAAAAAGAAAGTGAACACGGAGATGACGGCTGATAGAGATGTATGGAAGAAAAAGACATGGATGATGATGATACGTAAAGTTCATAAAAAACCTATGGGAAATAAGTACACTGAGGTAGCTTGCCGCTTTTTAAGTAGGTATAACATGTCATGTGTTTGAAAATCATTACTTTTCAAGAATCTAACGCTACTTATTTTCGTCTTGCGAAGCGATACACCATTATCTTGCATCAAATCACCAATTAGGCTTTTAATCGAGTACTGTACTGTATGACAAACAAACATATTTATCACATATCGCAATGTTGTGTGTTTGTGTTTCTGTTGCACTATTATTTTTAAATGTTGCGCGTCGTTAACCAGGACAATAAATCATTTTTCTTTCTTTTCTTTCAATGCAAAACCGGCCAAATACACTGTTGGCACTCACACAGTAAGGGTTCCGTACCATCCATCGACCTGATACCCCATAGAAACTGATTTAATTTACGAGAGTTCATTAAAAGACATAAACGCACCGTGCGCGAATTATAAATTTTTGCATCTCTTTCTTATGCAGGTATTATTACCACATACCAACATCTATGTTTACCCTATTTTTATTATTTGTTGCTGAACTACATAGTATGCACTATAATCAAAGTTTGACGCTAGTATGTATTACCTACCGTTTTGAAGATAGAGCAGGAACAGAAACGTTGAAAAAAATTTGTTTTTCGAGGTTTCTTGTAGGGTTAAAAATATACGCGTCGAATTGAGAACCTCCTCTTTTTTTTCGTCGGTTAATTACATACGGTGCCAGTATCCAATCCCTCTAGTTGCATTATTCTGATTATCAGTCAATTTGGATGAGGACCGTCACACCCGCATGCATTTCCCTTTTCTAAAGTCCCTCTTACTATAGCAAATAACAGTTATTTGTTATACAAGAGTGCAAAGTAGCTTTTTAACCGCGTGCTCAATTTTGATGACCGAGCAAGCGAAAGATTCGAAAATTAGAATCCTGAGCGTCAGCGAGGGAATCAAAAGAGCACGAGGTGAAAAATCTTTGCACTCGAGTGCAACACGTAACTTTTCATCCCACCTCAGCGAGGTAATGACTAAATTAAAAAAAAAAACATTTACACTCACAAGATACTTTTATTGTTTAGGTAGGTATTAACTACTACATTATGATAGGTAAGTATTACAGAATAATCTTTAAATTATAACAAATAATACTTAGGTATAATTAAGAAAAATTTAAAGTAACGTTGCTACAGTTACTGAAGTTGAGTGTAATATTCTTGTTAGGTACTGTAATGTTGGTTTTAGTGACTTGTGTACTGTTTTTCGGTAAACTATCTGTCATACTTAAAAAAATTAATAGTTGTACCGATTCATCGGATTCCCTTAGAGAAAAAATAAATTAGTAAATAATAATTAGTATTTTAATAATGAGAAAAACGTTTTCTGAGAAAGTTTTGGCTCCTTTAGCTAATCGCCACGTGTTAAACATATCGTACTGTTTCAAATACTTCTCGCGTGATTGTTGAGGGAGAAAGCTCATTTGCCCATTATTAACAGTTTCAGTCAATTCTGTTGGCGTCAAATAAACTTCCTCGTCGCTAAAACCACAAATTTTAGGTTTTTCACTTGTTTTCAAGTTTCTTGTTTTTAACCTCATATTGTTAAAACCTTTTAACAATGTGACGTGAAAAGAAAATGGCATGCACAAAGCAAATTTAAAAAAAGTACACCAAGAAGGTTCCGAGTCTGAGTTTTTAACAAATTAAAAAAGGTTGTATGATAAATTCGGCACCATGGAGCGAGAAATAAATAGGTTTAATTATGTTTTGGATTCACAAACTTAGTGCACACGATGTTCTAAATTAAATTTATCCTCTAGCGGATAAAAACGGCGTTTGCACTCAGATATCGAAGAGCAAAAATACTCTTTCCGAGATGGGGGGATGAAAAAACATTTATTATGAAATTTTAACTGCTTTCGAATTCCAAACGTTAAATGTATAAAGCGTGGAAAGTACTACATAAAACGTAAACATAATTATAAATTGTAAACCTAATAACCATCAAACGACATAAAACATTGAAAAACGTTGAAAATGAATGCAAAACATTTACAAGCAATCGTCCCGACGGTCTAATAAAAATAAAACGAAGAAAAAAAATCTTGTTCAACAAGGTTTTTAACAAGACAACGAACTCATTTCACGGTATTTTAATATTCCGAACCCAAACATAATTACACCGCGTTCTAATCATAAAGGTATTATACTGACGTAATAGAGACACTGTCACCTAATTATCACGTCACCGAAAGCGAAATGAATATATGTGCGAAATTGACACGTGTAGGAGTGATTTTTAGTGATGTGACATGGACGTTAGTGCATTATCGATATATTTCAACCGGCCGGGCCTTACTTTTAAGGAGTGGTAGTATTTTAAAACTGCTAAGCTATTAAGTAACTATTGTTTTAAAATTACAGATATTTGAGACATAATTTTATTTGTTTTAAAAGATTGGAGTTACGCAATTAAGGGTTATATTATAATTACATTATTAATGTCACGAAGGTAAGGAATACTTATGTAAGAAATTAAAAAAAACCAATTAATCATCATTTCAGCCGTAAGACGTCCACTGCTGGACACAGGCCTCCCCCAAGCATATATAGGGGGGATATGCCATAATCGCCAAGCTTGGCAGGCGGGTTGGCGATCGCAGTTGGTTGGTTAAATACTCAGAGAACGCTGCTGCCCATCCTCTGGTGAATCCCTTAGTCGCCTATTACGACACCCATGAGAAGATATAGGGTCCATTCAGTAGTTTTTGCGTGAAAGAGGAACAAACATCCATCCATCCATACTTACAAACTTTCACATTTATAATATTAGTAGAATAGGATAGGATTTTTGGAACTAAAAATTTTGACATTCTGTCTCCATAATAATTTGTCATCTTCGGTTGAACTAGTTTTTTATCTCTAACTCTTCTTGTATTATATTTATTAAGGCAAAGGTAACCGCTTAATATTAGGTGGGTCTTTAGCTCGTTTCGCCATCATATAACATGAAAAATAAGTGTATAAACCTTTTTTGTTGTTTTTTTGTATCTATGAGATTTGTTTTTAGTAAAAAGGACCTATCTGATCAAACTTAAAGCCGCGGATAGCAACCTAGTCCCTTCCATGATTAAGATGCTCTATGAAGTTTCATGGGAATTTGTATTCCATGAGAACAGCAAGACCAGTGGTTTCTAGCAATGATGACCAAAGAGCCCAGTTCGCGCGCCGTTAATACTGATGATCTCCCGATATACGTGTGTGGTCATATTTGAAGAGCTTATTTATTGAGTGCTATCGAACAACTTTTACTACGAGGTCAACCCTGAAATCTAATAAAAAACTGCTATTCCCTACATTTGTGTTCACACGAATCGACAAAATGTAGTAAACAGCGGATTTTTTTCGCGATTTCAGGGTTGCTCCAGTTATAATAATGTACTCTGTGGTTGCTCCCATAGTAAATGTTGTTCGTTACGATGAGTTTTTATTTATTTTATTTATTCAACCACAGGTACAATTTCTTTAGCTTTAATTTACTAGAAAACTCACCAAACTATCAAGTTTAACTGCGAGATGCGCTCATACATATGTATATTATCTTACCCTTACGTAAACATGCAACATGAAAACAAACTTAATTAGCAACAAATCAAACCGTAGGTATGGATCGTTGGTGATTTCATTAAACGATACAGTTATCCTTAAAATATCTACTGCAAACCCTGTAATTTTTTCGAGGCTTTCAGCTTTATTTTTTTATTTTTATTGTATAGGATGGCGAAACGAACTAAAGGCCCACCATATGTTAAGCGGTTACCTTTGCCAATAACAACTGCAATACCATCTAGGCTGTTACCTAAATGGTACCGCAAGTCGGTTCGCCAAACAACATAAAGATGGAAAGTCTCATGTGATTGTAATTACACCGGCACCCGTACCATTCTGACCGAAACACAGCAATGCAAGCATCACTATTTGGCGGAGAATAGTAGATACGGTGCTTATTCGTTTTAACATTTGTGCCCATCCATTTTTCTTTAATAACAGCATTTACAGGAAATCTGGAAGTTATGAAGTTAGCCGGTCAATATTTTACAGCATTTTTAGCCCGGCCGCACATTGTCATAAAATAGCACCGTATTTACATTTTAATATGTCAAAAGCAGACATACGATTCGGAAAATTCTGTCAGTCTGCGGGGCTGGTACTAAAATTAACTGTATAAATGTAAAATACATACATACATACATACATATTATCACGCCTGTTTCCCATTGGGGTAGGCAGAGACTATGGATTTCCACCTGCTACGATCCTGACACACCTCTTTCGCTTCATCTACGTCCATTAACCTCGTCATGCATGCTCGTCGGTTTAGAGAACTCTTAACCTGGCATTTTTTGAGAACATCCGCGATTTGATCGCGATACGTTCGCCGAGGTCGTCCCCTTCCAACTCTTCCATCCACACTCGCTTCGTATACTTGTTTCGTCAATCTCCTCTCGTCCATCCTCTCTATATGTCCAAACCATCTTAACATACCTTTCTCAATCTTTGTCACTACATCTTCTTTCACTCCACAACGCTCCCTTATCATGTTATTCCTTACTTTATCTCTCAATGTAAAATAAGCATTATGAAAGTAGTATTGTCCTGCAGATACTTACCTGTGAAACGTCTCTTTGCCATAAACGTACAACATACTATTATAACATCGTAAAAGTACAACCATGGTATAGGTTCCGGTGCGTCAGATTGTTTCTGTGATCAATGAATGAATCATTGTGATTTCCTTGCAATGTGCGGCCGGACTAAATCAACCTTTCAATACTTTCAACCGACTTCAAAAAAAGGAGGAGGTTCTCAATTCGATTGTATTTTTTTTAAAGCAGTAAGGGACACTAACTTGTGACATGTATGGTGCTAGGTAGTACAAAAAATATATAATTGAAACTATCGACATATCGATATATTTTGAGCAATCCATATGCGAAACGGTTTCATTTTCACGTACACAATATTTTTTTATCTAACACATAATTATTTAAAATAACATATTATATAGAAAATACGGTATTTACTGCATGTTATTAATGTATTACTAAATAATTTTAAGAATAACTTCTATGAAAATAAGCATTATGAAAGTTGTATTGTCCTGCAGATACTTACCTGTGAAACATCTCTTTCTTTAGGTTAATAATGTAAATTACACAGCAGTATAACACAGAACACTACACCAATACGATTATTGATATTAATTGAATAAAATATAGAACGATTGTGAAATAAATCATAAAATAATACGAGATTATATTTTGATGGGACGCTATGGGAGATTACAATTTTCAAAATCGGTTCTACTGACATTTTATTATGTCTCTTTCTAGCATATAGGTTTTTTCGTAAAGATCGGTATCTCAGTCGCACACTGTAGTGGTCTATTACGTTAGTATAGAAATGTCTTTGGTTCTAATATACCTTGCGGGCGCCATCTAGGGAATTTCACCCAAACTACTTAGAACCATAAAAGAATCATGAGGGAAAATTAAACACTCCACGATTTCATCAAAATACTTCGTTTTATTCCATAATTATGCGGTAGCACGTTATAATTCACTTTTTAATTATTTTTATATGTTAGAACGTTGGATGTTGGTTTGGAATTGAGCCTTCAACGTAAATATTTTCACATTGGTTTTTTATCGATATTTCAGTGCAATGTTTTCGTGATTTTTAGGGCTTTACGCGGAATACAAACAATTGGAATGTTTTGATCAGTGTTTGATGATATTCCCGTTAATCCATTTCATCTCGCGCTCTCTATCCACGTGGAGAGGTTTATTCGGTTACTAGGAAATTATTGATAAATGCCAATAGCTTCAATGGCTTGTAAATAATATTGAATATGTTTTTGCTGGGCAAGCGTAGACTCTACTGCATCATCGCTTATCATCAGATGAGGTATGGTGGTCAAACGCAAGTCCATTAGGTATAAAAATACACAAACCATAACTTTCCTAAGATAAGATAACTTGCCTAAATTTAATGTCTTTTTTTTTTGTTATCCTTGAAAATTTTATCTGTTTTTGTTTGAAGCGGGCCAATAATCAATGCGATGCTATCTCAATCATCGGATAAGTAAAATGACAGGAGTAGCATGAGACATAACGACAACTTAACTTTTTATCTGTCCAGTGCCCACATATGGGTCACGGCGATTGCTTAACTAGGTATTGCTTCAACTTCGCAGATAGTGAAATTTTGTTGTATTTGAAAATTGAGTCGTTAGAGATTGTGATTCGGGATTTGGATTTTTAAGTATTCTTCATCCTCCGAGCCTTTTTCCCAACCATGTTGACCTCAACATGGCTGGGAAACATCTTCCAGTCTAACCAGATGCGGCTGAAGATCAGAATTTTGTTTACACGAAGCGACTGCAATCAGACCCCCATATCTCATTTTTTATCAAGATATTATTATCATAATAAAGAAAGGAAAGGGACAAGGGCTATGCTCGGAGTTTCTCTGAAGGATCGAATCCGAAACGAGGTGATCCGACAGAGAACCAAAGTTGTCGACATAGCCTACAGGATTAGCAAGCTGAAATGGCAGTGGGCCGGCCACATTAGTCGAAGAACCGATGAACGTTAGGGTAAACGTGTTCTTGAGTGGAGACCGCGAATCTGTAAACGTAGGGTAGGACGCCCTCTGAGGCTTGGTGGAGTGATGATATTGGCAAGGTGGCTGGTAGCAACTGGAAGCGAGTGGCCGCGGATCGATGTCAATGGCGTTCTATTGGAGAGACCTATATTCAGCAGAGAACTAGTATAGGCTGATAATGACGATGATGATGATGATTATCATAATATCTACATAATTAAAATTAAAAAGAAGCAGGTACACAATTGTCATCCCTAACAGATTAATCACTCGTCACCATTTAAGGAAAACTGAAAATAATTCCGAACATTCAGTATTTAGGAAATTCACGTAAAGATTACTTAGAAGCCACAAACACGAAACATACAAAAACAGAATCCAAAAGGTGGCCACAAAAGTTACTAGGAACTTGAGTCGTAAACCACAAGAACTTGAAATACAACACTTGCGTAGGTAATCTTGGTACGTGCACGTGAGTGGATTCTGGAGGTCTACCCTCGTACTTATTACTGACATCTTTGAATATTTAGGGTAGGATTTTGGTTTATTTTGCGTGTCCAATAAAGATGTAAATTTAATGCTTCCATACATTAATAGTACATTATGATACTAAGTTGACTATTATACTCGAGGCTGGATTGCAGCCCGAGCCAAAGGCGAGGGCGTAATGGAGCCTAGAGTATAATAGTCAATGCTCACGTGTGTCATACGACGTTTTTCAACACACCTGCGAGTAAAAAAACATACATTTTAGACAAATATTGAATTTGTGAAAAATGTCGCGCGGATTACTGTAATCGCACGGTGACCATACAGCTATGCGCGCGCAGGTGGTCGAAGGAAACCGCCAAACAGCCTAATATTAAAAATACCTATATTTTTTAATTTAATTATAACACAAATTAATGTTAATTTGTTGACAAAAATAAATAATTTGATAAAATGAAACGTTAATTTATCATATTTTAATTAATACAGTTGATTTATTCCCAAAAATGTTTATTTTTGTTTAGGCATAAAAACTCTTTGCTGCGATTTAAAAATAAACTGTAAAGTAAAAAGCACTAGTGCAATAATATAATGTAAAAAGCACGCGTGTGTAATAAGCTACATTATGAACCTAAAAGCGGTGCAATAAAAGCCACTTTACGAGCAAGTGTGTTGAAAAATAGCCTTATAATTATATTCTCTTGTACTCAATGGTAACCAAACAATTATAAGCAGAACTGGCTTAGTATGTAAGTTTCATACAAGACAACCTCAGCTTATACTGCTTTTTTTCATCGGTGTGCGCTTGACTGTACGAGAGTTTTTTATTCTATAGTATTTTTATTTAATAAGCGTAATTAGGTATCGCAAAATGTGTATCTACACTGTCACGACAAGTTTCAACAAAAAACAATAATAAAGCGTAGGGAAATAAATAAAAAAGTATAAAAGGCCGTTCATACTACGTTATATTATATTATACCATATAGCTAATATTATATGCAGAAAAAATATCGCTCAGCATACATTTTATATGAACACGTTCACACTATGCTATATTAAGAAAGAAAGAAAAACTTTTGTTTTTTTTTTCTATTATTATAACTCATAAGGTGAGGTGAGGAGGTATAACTAATAATATAGCATAGTGTGAACGTATTCATGTAAGCTGAGCGATATTTTTGTGCATATAATATTATCTATATAGTATAATTTATAGCGTAGTCTGAACGGCCCTTTATACTTTACTATATATTTCCCTAAGCTTTATTGTCTTTTGTCGAAAATTTTCGTATATAATATATCTTATTATTTATAAGTATAGTACGCAATACAATAGTAATGTATATGCTATACTATACAACATGTAACAAAAACTCTGTTATTCCTGTGAGGTACGTTATCAGAATCGATATCCATACGTAAGGACACAACTCATTTGGAAAATCTCTTCAATAAAAATAATCAAATTAATTAGAGTGAGTTTTGAGTGATATAATCACTTTCAATTTATCATTAATAATTATTTAATATTCAATTTGATTATTTTTATTGAAGAGTTTTTCCAAATGAGTTGTGTCCTTACGTATGGATATCGATTCTGATAACGTACCTCAAAGGAACAACAGGGTTTTTGTTACATATTGTATATGCTATACTAAAATAGCAAAATATTATAGCGTAGTCTGAACTGCGCTTTAAGCCTATACTTGATGTATTTCTTTCAATTTCATATGTTTATATTTTACATTATTCATATAAAAAATAGAATCACTTAAAAATAAATAAATAAAGACATTAAAAACAGAAAGATGATTGATTGAGCCTTGAACACATTTCAGAATAGCTTGTTTCAAAACGATAGCCAATTGACGTCATAATGAGACCACGGCCTGATTTCTGAACCAGCACTATAAAACATTCAATTTAATTCCAAGTGTAGCCTATTAAGATATCAATTGTGGATAGAAACCTATATGGCCTATTATTTTCTCCAATAAATAAAAGTCTTGGCCTCAGACGCCAATAAAAAATCGAACATACGCGATCAAATTAGGACGTTAAATGACTCGAGCACAATTTATTATTATTGCACTTCAGAAACATAATGGTGGCCTTATATTCTTTATATCGTATTAATTTATCCTTATTCATAATTTTCTTTGTTCACTATTTTCTAACATCTAACACACTATTATACTTTTATTTCAGGAGTGACCTACGATCGAGCATTTGGAAGGACAATCTGTAATTGACAGATTAAGGCCCTCTTACAAGTAGGCTCTTGCATAGTTTTTATGCATGGAGTTGGCCGGGCGCTCGCACTTGAACTGCTCGATTTTTCTTATTTAATTTCATAGATAAAAAAATAACTACTTTACAATAATCTGTTCTTAACCTGACCTAAAATATAATAAGGTTTATCTTTTGATATAACTTTTACACGGTATCACGGTGGTATCTCTTAGCATAGAGTAGGTAATCTTTTCTTATGCTCTTAGCTTCATCACGTTTCTTTGACACGTTTTAAATAGTGATTTATTGCCATCTTTATGTTTTTTTTTTATCGAGCCAATTATTATGATTCACGTTTCTGTCTTCATACAGTACTTTACCATATGAACAATTTTGATAAAATAAAAACTTTTTAACAAAAAAAAACCGACTTCAAAAACCTTAACTAATAATCCTTGTATGTATTTAAAATCTTAACATAAACCAACATTTTGAAGGCGGCGCGTGATTGACCCTTTGTGTCATATAAATATAATTGAAGCTGGTTAAAAAACTACTCAACCAAAGTCAATAAAATTTATATGGGACCACCGCGCGGGCTTCTTCTACCAAATAAAAAAACAACCACATAAATCGGCCCAGAAATCTCGGAGATAACGGTGTACATACATGAAAAATAAAACCTGCTGTATACATAACCTCCTCCTTTTTTTGAAGTCGGTTAATGATTTAATTTTTGCGCAATATTTACATAAGTTAGATTTTCAGAGGTTCAAAAAAGATGAAAAATACTACAACCCCGCCTTAACTGTAGGCATACAATTTATACATGCTGTCACTCTAAATAAAAACGGTAAATTACAAAAACAATGCACAAGAAAACTAGTGTTTATTTCATCTTTCCATTATAACATATTTTCTTACTTGCGCTAACCAAAATGGCGCTTATGTCCAAGTAGTAATCCCTTTCCATTTGTAAACAGGACAAATTGCAGTCCTCCGTTTTGTTTCTTGTCGGCCAACAACAATTCAAGGCCTTTTGTCCTAGAGTATTAATAAGACAAGCTGCAGATCGCGCCCACATAAGCACTTAATGTTATTGCAAGATAGATATATCTACTAAATATCATTTATCTCAAACAGTAAAAACTCCCAGTGGTTGATCAGTTCATAATATATCAGCCCAATAAACACAAAACCACCTGTATCCGGTAGGGAAAATAGTAGGCAAATGATAGCGTGGTTCTACACATTGAGCTGAGAAAAGGAGAATGCCCATGCCAAAAATAAGTTTGTTGAAGAGATTTTCTTTTCATTTGGAAGAAAAATCATTATGTTTTAATATTCAGCAAACGTTTCCTATTTTTTCACCCTGGTTTAAGAGATATCAATTTTTTTCTGTCGCTGAAATAAAGTTTTTGAAAACTACATATAAATAGCTTTTCAATGTTTACGGTATTGATTTTTATTTTAGTTGTATGCCATTTCCAATCGATTTCGATCATTTTTTTAAATGTATGACATAATCTGACATAATAATAATATGTCAGGTTGACACATTTGGTTCGATTTAGTTGGCATATGCACTGGTATACATACATAAACATCACGCCTGTATTCCCCGAAGGGGTAGGCAGAGGTGTACTGTACACCCACATTTCGCCAGTTATGTTATAAGTCCCATGTAATAGGGGGCGAGCCTATTGCCACTAATCGGGCACAAATCCAGACTCCGCACTGCACTGCACTGGTATTCACTTAAATAAACATTTATTGGGATTTTTTAGTAACAACACAAAAATTTAAAATTAATTCCATAATTTATGAATAATATAATTATTGTTTAAGACAAAATCATCACAAAATGGGCTCATCTGTGAACATTCTCTTTTAAATTTGTCTATTGATACGACAAAAAGAAAATAAAAATACCTGCTTATAAACATCCACTGCTAAAAATGTATCACCAATGAGCATAGGCAGGCTACAATGATTCTTCTAAAGTATTCTACAACAGTGTTCTTCTTTTTCCGCAACTTCTAGTGAGTCTAAGACACAGAATTAACGGAAAGTTACTACATTATCAGAATTATACACCAGCGCTCTATATGTAGCTAGTCTTATTCATACTCTGGCTATCTTTTCGTATCTTTTTCCTCAAACTGATTAACTAGGGGAAAGTGTTACGAAAACTTTTATTGTTTAACATAAAATGTATAGAACTTTATGGGTTGTAAACGAGGCGTCACGTTTTGAATTTGTAGGTATTTGTTATGGGATCGCCATGGGAATGTTTGAAGTTTAGTTTTATCGGTGTTTTGGGAATTTATTAGTTGTGAATTAATATTTAGTTTGATAATAGTTTTTAAGCTTTTATACCGGGTTATAATAAATACCTTAGCTATTATAACAGAATCTCTTCTGAATTGAAAATTGTATTTGCTAATTTTATTTATATTTGTTATTTATTAATGGAAAGGCAGTTAATACGTTTCAAAGTTTTCCAACCAAATAGCGAAAACGCTCGTTGCTGTGTGTTTTCGTCGTCTTCTCCTGTACGTGCGTGTGCACACACTATTAGATACACTTCGAACAGTCGAGCATGAACCTAAGGTCATTCACTTTGCTGTATCATCCGACTTTCCTATAGTACTCGGAACATTCTTTACGGCTGGCTTCAGGGATCATGCGGATATTGAACGGGGGCGGAGTGCCCTGTCGAAGAGAGCAAATATGCTGGCCCGCAGGTTTGCACGTTGTTCAGATCCAGTAAAGATCACGCTTTTTAAAGCATGTTGTACATCTTTGTACACGTGTAGCCTGTGGGCTAGCTACACACAAGCTAGCTACAATGCCTTCCGCGTCCAGTATAACAACGCGTTCCGGGCAGTATTGAGGCTTCCCCGCTTCTGCAGCGCCTCGGGCATGTTTGCGGAAGCGCGCACCGACTGTGTTCACGCCACCATGCGCAACAATGACCTGCTGTCCTGTATGGATCGGAATGTTGGGCTACGAAAGGAATTAATGAAAGGCAAGTGCATGCAGCTGAGATGATAATGTTAAGAGGAATGTGTGGTGTAACGAGAATGGATAGGATAAGGAATGAATATGTAAGAGGGAGTCTGAAAGTAGTGCCAGTGACAGAGAAGTTAAGTAGCAATAGACTGTCATGGTGTGGACATGTGATGAGGAGGAATGAGGAGCATGTTACGAGGAAAGTTTTAAGTATGAATGTTGATGGCTATAAGAAAAGAGGGAGACCGAAGAAAATATGGATGGATTGTGTGAAAGATGATATGAATAGAAAGAAAGTGAACACGGAGATGACGGCTGATAGAGATGTATGGAAGAAAAAAACATGCTGCGCCGACCCCAAATAAATTGGGATAAGGCCAGGAGGATGATGATGAAATGAATCTGAGAAATAAGAATCTAATTCAGCAGCGTTATTGAAGCGACCCCCGTGTGACCTTAACAACCTTCATGGATTCTGGACAAAATAATTGTCCTTATTTTACAACATGTACAGTTCTACACAAAAGTACGAACTAATCCTTGTTTCTACTTGAAGTAAACATTAGTAACGTATACAGTCCAGACCACTCTCGTCCAGACAAATCTTCATATTCATATCAGATTTTAAAGTCACTGACCGTTAAGTGCGATGCACTAGAAATAACTTTGAGTCTCAAAGTAATTTTAGATATGAGAAGGGTCTGCATATTTTTATCGTTCGCATAAAATATACTTTTCATATCATCATCATCCTCTGAGCCTTTTCCCAATTATATTTGGGTCGGCTTCCAGTCTAACCAGATGCAGCTGAACGAACACCAGTATTTTAAAGCGACTGTCACCAGATCGCCGCAAACCAGTTACTGGGTAATACTGACATTCGGAGGTTAGACCAGTTGTCAGACTTTCGGGCTTCTGACTACCTGTAACGACTGCTATAGATATTCGTATGACAACCGGGATCGACAGCTTAACGTGTTCTTCGAGGCACGGAGGGGTCTCGATATGTAACGAAACGGTTACCCATCCACGAACTGACCGCGGCAAGGGCAGCTTAACTTGCAGATCGCACAATCCGCGTGGTTGTTACCTCGCTACAAGCCCCTCTTACAATTCTTTTCATGACATTAAAGCAAATAAAATTATAATACAGGTTGCCATAGTCCAGAATACAAACGATTTTAAATATTGGTCTAATTACAAACGAATCATATTGAATATTAATCATTGCCATTTTAATTTTTGCAAACAGCGCCACCTAGAGCTAAATTTAAGAAGTATGTCATATATTGATATGACACACTTCTTACATTTAGTGCTAGGTGGCGCTGTTACTTTGTGTTATCAATATAACATAAAGTTTCTTTTTGTGATTTTTTTAAATAGAAAGTAACTAAAGGAGCATTATTTGCTAGATCATTTTTCTCTAAGGTCAATGACCTATGAACTAGGACGTCTTAAGTATTTTTCAGTTTTCTCACTATAACTCAAAAATTTATAATCACATTATACTCGAAATAATTTTAAAAGAGAGTTTTTTATAAAAGTCTATCAACGTGGAAGATTCCAAGTTTCTACGTTGCATAGTTTGGAAATGGCAGGGGGGGGACACATTGTAAGCCACTTTGGTGGGCTATATTTCGCAGATGGTACACCTGATAAAAAAGTGATGTATCAAACATTACCTTCATTTTAGTAGACCTATTCAATGATACCCCACAGGAGGGGGTGCAGCGAAAAAAAAAAAACATCCCCATTTAACATGTATGGGCGCCACCTCTAAGGTTTGTTTATTCAAGATTTGTTTATTCTTTTAAAATTGAGATCTATATCTAAACCATTTTTAACAAAATTTCATTTACTTATGTTTATAACTGTAGAAGTTATTAAGCTGTAAAGGATTAGGACAGACGGACAGACGGACAGACGGATAGACGGATAGACGGATAGACGGACAGACGGACAGACGGACGGACATGACGAAACTATAAGGGTTCCTTATAGGACTACGGAACCCTAAAAACCGAGCCGCAGGCGAGGTTTTTGATAGTATCACACCAGTGTTTTAATACCTAGTTATGTCAGTTTCATACACTATTTTATCTAAACTCATACAATTTTAAATAAAATACCAAAGTCAAAATCTTGGTAACATTGTCGTAGTTTTTCTTGATTTTTCTAGTAAAAGATTGTTCGTCATTTACGTTGCTGCATCCAGAAATTCAGGTGGGGTCATATTCTCCTCAGTTCAGTATCACTGCTGTAGTCAGATATTTTTGCCCGGAATAAAACTTTAGACATACAAAACCATAACAATAACGTAAACAATTACAATAAATTTACAAGTAACGATGACCAAATCCAGTAGGTAATGGCGCGCGGCCGCGCACGCGCCCTAGCGCGCGCCTACACAGATAATAAAATATAGTCTGGCGAAAACATTATAATCTATTTAATCTTTATATTTTTTTTGTTTCGAAGCCCTTTAAATTCAAACTTTTTAATTTTTATAGCATTTGTTGTGATATAAGCTATACTGACAAATATTATGTGATAATTTTATCTTGCTACCAATTACGATTACAAGATATAGGCTTGTGACGGACAGATGGATGGACAGACGGCTTACACATAGTAATAGGATCCAGTTGGCACCCTTTGGGTACGGAACCCTAAAAATTTGTACTTAACTCACGTAACTTACGTAGCACTCAAACTATTTGCATGTTGAAAGTTAGAAACTCCTCTGTTTACCTGAAAAAAAAACAAGATTTTAATTAGAGCCTTGTTAGAAGACTGCCTCGCTGGTCTACTGGACACAAGCGTGACTGCTATGGGTCTTGGGTTCGATTCCCGGGTCGGGCAAAGTTTTATTGGGTTTACCCATTAGGAAATTGTCAATAGCAGCCCGGAGGATTTGGGCCCAGTTAATGACAACAGGATCCCCCCCTATCACAAGGGACTTATAACATAACAGACGAAACATGGTTGCACTAGGTATACTCTGCCTACCCCGTCGACGTATATAGGCGTCATGTTTGTTTTATTTTGTGTTTCTTAGAAGCGTTTGGTCCTGGGTTCGATTCCCGGGTCGGGCAAAGTGTTATTGGGTTTTTTCATTAGGAAATTCTCAGTAGCAGCCCGGAGTCTGGAGTTGTGCCCGGTTAATGGCAATAGGCTCACTCCCTATTACATGGGACTATGACATAACTAGCGAAATGTGGGTGTGCTATACACCTCTGCCTACCCCTTCGGGGAAATACAAGCGTGATGTTATGTTATGTTATGTTAGAAGCGTTTGTCAGTATAATAGTCTACATAATTAAAGTAAAACCAAAACTGGGACAATAAACAAGTTTTCTTTCTTTTAAATTGCAATTAATAGCATTTGTATCGTCTTGTGTAACATGGCTATTAATATTACAACACGCTGCCAACATGATTTTTATGTAGCAAAACCTTTTTCACATCAACAGTTAAAACGCAGCGTCAAAATACACATCAAAAACAATTAAAAAAACGCCAACAAGCTAAACTGAAAAACAGAAGCGTAAAACAAGTAACATCGTTCAAATTGTAATAACTTTTATTTTTACTTTTTACACGGGTACCGTCGGAAAGGGCCAAATTGTTTACGAGTCCACCCTTTTATCCAGATTATCCGAATAAATACACAAAAATACGATTCTAAGCCTGAATCATCGACTGGAATCCGTTTGGTGGCTATTGAGATGAATGCAAACAAAATTGATTGTATGGAATAACACATAAAGTCGAAATCCGTCAAACGTATTAATAACCAAGGCATAGAGAAGCGCACACACACACCTGCATTGGTCATCACGTGCCATATGCGAGTGGCAGAAAAACGCTGCCTATTGGCTAAGTGTTTATTTATTTATTTTTCTGACAAAGCTGTCTAGATTGTGGTCAAGAGCAGATCTATAAATCATAAAAAAAAAAAGTACAAAAACAAAATTGTTACACCTTGCACCTTCGTTTTACAATTTTTATTTTGAGGGTGTTCAAATTTATCGTAATTATAGTAAGAACAATTTAAACACTATTTGAAGTAATCAAATCTACTAATTATGCCTATCATATAATAATAAATGAAAATACAAATAAAATAGCCATAGGCGGCTAAACAATAATTCGGGGTAACTTTTATCATCCGAAGGAAAAGTGAATACATCAATCTTACCCAAATATTGGTCTATTTGTAGTTATTATTATCATCAAACCTTCGTTTGTAGTTTATTTATTCAGAGAAAATAATTGCAGCGGCAGGCAGCTTTAAGCACAGAAGTTTAAAATGGGGATACCATGGTATAATAAGATGTTTCACCGGGGATACTATATGACAAGTGTTTTTCTTTAGATCAGTATCTGTGAGTCGTATGCTGGGGAACACGGCTTAAGGTACAATGATGGGAAGAGTGAGTATATGCTTATCAGAGGTAAGAACAAGCAACCTGAGCAAGTACCACCTGTATTTCTAAACGGAGTATCTTTGAGTCGTGTCTCCCAGTTTAAGTATTTGGGGCACATTGTTAACGAAACCCTAAATGACGACACAGATATTGAGAGGGAGCGAAGGGCATTGTCGGTGCGCGCTAATATGTTGGTGCATAGGTTTGCAAGGTGTACAGCACAGGTAAAGGTAACTTTGTTCAGAGCCTACTGTCAAAGCTTTTACACCAGCGCCCTATGGACCAACTACACGCAGCGTGCCTACAATGCCCTTAGAGTACAATATAACAATGCCTTTAGGATTCTGGTGCGGCTGCCTCGCTTTTGCAGTGCCTCGGGCATGTTTGCTGACGCGAGGGTGGATGATTTTTATGCAATAATGCGCAAAAAGTCAGCCTCACTGATTCATCGAATCCGATGCAGCCGCAATGGAATCCTAAAGATGATTGCGGAGAGACCAGAATCTGCCGTTGTAGGTAGACTCATCAGGCTGCATGTGACCTGATGAGCTTTGTTATAAATATGTATTGTGATGTGATGAATGTTTGTTTGTTTTATATATCTGTGACTAACATAGTTTTAAGATGAATATTGTTACTAACCAAATTATGGACACTCTTAGTCTGAAATAAATGATTTTATTTATTTATTTATTATTTAGATATTCTGGCAACAAGGCCTTTTTGGCAACAAAAAAAAAACTTTGTGAGTCATAAAAAATATAACTATTTACGAAACTTACAAAATTACGAACAATAAATATAGAATTTCTATAACCAAACAAAAGTCTGAATTTCGATTAATATACTTTGATGTTATAAGCTATGTTCAATCAATGCCAAGAAGAAACTGAAAATACGAGAATAATACAAAATATTGGTATTATTCTCGTATTTTATTCTATCTATATATTATATAACAAAAATCACTTAATGTACGTACACTAGCGCCACTTGGGAACCCGTGAGTATTCACACAACCACCCCCGACAGGTCCTGGCCCGCCACAAGCAGGCGAGCCCCTTCTCCCCCCGTGCGGCCTAAAGTTGGCCGCACCCTCCTAGGCGGCTCACACGGAACACTGCACGCCACCTCACCTCATGGGCCTTTACCAGCTGCGCCAACTACGCCGGCTGTGCCAACTACGCCAGCTGCTGGTCGGGCAGCAGACTACCCCGAGTCTGCTGCTCGCAGGCCCTATCTCCCGTAATTTTTTATAGAGATTTTCTTCCTCGCGGTCTGGGAGGTGAAGCCAAGACCCTCGGTCCCAAGAGGCGCGAGAACACCACTCAGCGGGCACTCCTGGGGTTAAAAGATCGACGGGGACAGGGAAAGACAGTCCCCCCACTGCCTGCCCAGTGGCAGGGTGAGTGCACACCGGGCCCGCCACTGCTCCTCCACTGTGCCCTCTGATGGCAACAGAGGGACACGTGGAGCAACTCCCCACTGGCCCGGAACGGGCCCCTCTAGCGCCAGAATATTCGCCACAAGCAATTAAATCCCCCGAAGGTTAATCCCTCGAAAGGATTTTATTGCCCGTGCCCAGGATGCACCGGCCAAACAACTGCCGGTCCCTCCAGACTTGTCCAGAAGGTCAAGCAGCCGTCAGGCACACGTGGAGGTTTTCTGGCCAGCACCCCACACTAGCGCCACTACCACTTGGTAAACGTGTCTCAGCAATCTAGAGCCACTCGCACGACACGTGCATTCACATTCATGTATGTGCCTGTGTCGACACGTGAGTCCGGTACTACGCTAAAGATTTTAAACGCTTTCACATTTGATGACCAACGTGCGGCGGGCGTAAGGGTTTATTCCTTTAAAAACTACTGAGCTCACATGATTTATTATACAATATGTTGATCTGTACTCGTGCCATATTTAAGGAGGTGACTATACCGCTGATACTGAACACGAATCAATAAAAAAATCAATACCTTTTTTTGTTTTTGTTTTCAATTTATATTTATAAACAAACAAATTCCTTCCGTGTGTCACGTGCGGCACAAAAACGATGCTTGCGAAACCACCAAAACAATTTTCAGGTATTTTCACCCTTTGACAATGCTGCAGATGATTTATTTTCAGACTCTTTCGGGATTTATTCTCAAAAGTTTGTCTCCTCGCTATGTTTCTAAGTGAAAATTTTGGTATTAAATAATCATAGAATTTTCAGAATATATTTTAGATGACTAAGCACATTATTTATCACTTGCTCTAGTAATATGGCACGGTTTCAGATCAACATCTTGTATTAAACATGACTTCAAAAAACTCTAGGTTGTTAAACTGACAGCGCCTTCATGCTAAAGGTCAACTGTTTTTAACTTTAGTCTACGTGTTTGAAGATCAAAATTAAATGTCTCTTCTAGCACGCTCTCACTTAACTATGTCAGTCAACTCACCAAACTCAATTGAATTAATGTTTATTGAAGTAATTGTTAATAGTGATTACTAAACGCTGTAAGAACAATCTAGGTTAGATAAATAGTATTTAAGCTGGTTGGGCTGGTGTTTGGCTGGTGGAGTTCCATAGATTCCACATGGGACTTGAAATATAACTGACGAAAAAAAGAAGAAAAAGAAAACGAGTGTGCTTTAGAGCACACGACTG
Organism: Asteroscopus sphinx; assembly: GCA_949699075.1. Lineage (NCBI taxonomy): Eukaryota > Metazoa > Arthropoda > Insecta > Lepidoptera > Noctuidae > Asteroscopus > Asteroscopus sphinx. The sequence continues at coordinate 9,589,028 of OX453018.1, read as the reverse complement.
AAGTAAAACTTCACTAACTTACATCTCCCTCAATACTATTTCAATGAGAACAAAGGAATGGCGGCGCGGCGCGCGTCTGCTCTGCCGGCGCTGTGTCGTGGCCGGCCGTCGCGCACGCCTCGTTCCCCGCGTCCCGCACTACGCCCTCCGTTCGCCTCACATTTCATAACGCATTCACCAGCTTACTTCCCAAGTCAAGCGTGCCTAAAGAAGTTTTACTTCAAAAGTGTTTATTCTCCGAAATAACAATTTTGCAAACAATATTACTTCTGCCAAACTGTAAGGTAGTTTGTGTAAATGTGGGTGCAGTATGCACCTCTGCCTATCCCTTTGGGGAATACAGGAGTCATGTTATGTGTTGTATCGACACACCAATCGACTCGTATTTTTAGACAAAAACTTTTTTAGACCAAAATTCGATTATAGGCCTGGCCGCTTACAAAACCTCCGGGAAAAGATAAAGTTCGAACAAGCGCGCTAAAAGAGCCAGCACTATACGTACATAAAAGGTACCATCTGACCGCGTTAAGTACTGAAATCCCACCGTCTGATAGCCGGCCCTACGTATCGCCATCTGCGGCAAACCGCTCCCTTTGAAGGAAACAATGAGGATATCTTAAATCCCCTAACATACGATATAATTTAGGAAGATCTCTGGAAAAGCACCGAATAATATAGATGTATGTAGCAATTTAGGTTATATTAAGACTGTGATCTTAGAGAACACTTGGCAACACTAAAGCATGCCTTAGAGTTGCCATATGAAACGGTCACCATTAAATTACAGATTAACCTATAGATGGCAGGTTCGATTCTAATTAGGTACATAATTATCTTAGAAATATAACTACGGCTTTTAGCTTTCTTTTGGCTTTCGGCTTTTTGGCGTGCATTAAAAGTGCCTCCACGAGTGACGATATTTAATTGATCGTCCGGCGCTCCCTGGGCAGTCAGCCCCACTAACAACCTGCTGACTGGCTAATCTTTTACCCACGGCATGAGCTATTATCATTATGTTGCTCATGTCGACACGACAGAAGAAGAAGGAGCTTTCTTTTTTACATTTGATGTTTTAGATTGGAATTGTAATCAACAAATAGAAATAGGCTTGCTTTTTCTTGCATCTTCTTCTTCTTTCTTTTTAGGCATATTCATATGATCTGACAGTACCATGACCATACAAATTCGATTCGTCCAATTATCCTACGACACATATAACCCGCGCAAGTGCCTCAACATGCGCATGACTCGCACCGTATACATGCACCAAAAACAGCAGCCAAAATCCAACGAAATTGAAGATTTTACAGAAATCACGACGCAACCTAAATAAACACAGCAATGTAAATAAATCCTAGGTATTGGCATTTAATCTAGGTCAAACCGATATTTGGGCATTCACAGCCCAGTTGATATTTGGGCCGATCCGAATTCACAAATTGGAGATTAGTAAGCTTTTGTATTTTATGTGTAATGTCTGTTAAGTTGTTACGTTCTTAATTTTCGTTTGCTTGTTAGATTATTTTAGCTTTTTGAGATTGGATTGAGTTTTAAATGAGACCCACCCATGCCTGAATTTTTCCACGAAAAATTAAGTCCCTAGGTGAAGAAGAGTTATTGCCGTAAGAGTAAATGCTTATTCGAAATAAAAACTTTTGACTTTGACTTTGCCCATTTTTTTTTTTCAACTGGAGAAAATACCTGTTGCATGTCACACTACCGGAGAGGCAATTTGGTTATGAGGGGCTCGCACCCACTAAAAACTCTGCCGTATGCCTACTTTCGCCTTTGGTGGATGGGCCACGAGAACTGCTACGCATGACTTTCGCAACCCATCCAGCGCGGCCCACTTCAGGGCCTTCATACTTTCTTTTTTCTCTTTCAGCGATGTCTGGGCATACCTGGGACATCACTGCAACTCAAGGGCCGTGCAATGTGGACGATACACTCCCCAGTCTATCGCCCACTAGCTTCATTTAGGGCGGCCGGGTCGCCGTATAGACACTTGCGATGACCTGTCCTGCGGTGAATTGGATCAGCGAGAGAGTTTTTCTCCCTGACCCACTCTGCCGCTTTTGCGAGGAGATTATCTCGCAAAAGGACGCGAAGAGTTATTGCCCATGCCCAGGGTACACTGGCCCACCAAACTGCTGTTCCTTCCAGACGTATCGAGAAGGACCAGCAGCCATTTGGCACACGAAAAGGTTTTCAGGCCCAGAATCCTTTTCTAGCAACCAGTATAGCCTAAACATTCCCCAATTTTTTTTTCATCAACTCGGCCTATCGCAGTCCACTGGTGGACATAGGCCTTATTATTAACAGCATTAAAAATCCAATATGGCTGAAATAAGAAACTTCAAACAATAAATATTATTATTCAGTTGCAAAGTACCATTTGAAACCACGCATATCCGGACAGTGCCCATGAAATGGGTTAGCATGTGTAGGCTTTCACACGGCACAAAAAAAGGGCATCCGGTTTCAAGGACTCGGGGGCTGGTGAAAAACTCGGGCGTCCGGTTTCAAGTGTAGGCACTTTACTTTAACGATTGACAGTGATGAAGAGGTATGTAGCCTGGGAAACACAAAAATAACACTTCAGTTGCTTTTTTCTATTATACAACGTGTTATTGAAATAATTCAAAGCCTGAAACTAGTTTTTTCAGAATCAACGAACAGAAACGCACAACAGAAACGGTTACCCGTCCACGGACTGAGCAAGCGCAGCTTAACCACGCAATTATTGCAAACCACATGGTCGTTACTTAGCTCCTAGACCCTCCACAACTATTTCCTAAATATATCTCTATGCTTCTCTGTGCGTGCTATCAAGCGAGAAAATAATTTTATCAAACAAAATAAAACCACAATAATTTATCTATGAAACGACAATGAACGGTGTATAAATTCACATGCATAATTGCATATTCTGTTACAACTTAGCGCGTAGCACGGTACGGGGCTACGCGGCTACGCGGCTACGGTGCTACGCTCCACTGATCGCATGTGCAATTAATAACGCTACGAGCGTCTGGACACGGAACCATTTTGTGTTACACGCTTTTGAATTGACGTCACATTTTATTTAATTAATGGAGGATAAGTGACGTTATTGTTATGGTCGTGTAAAAAAAATTGTTGCAGTTTCAGTTCTATCATTAATTAGAGTGATAAGAAAAATGTCACGGATTTTAGGGATTTTCAACGAGATGCTCGACAGTTTGGCAAGTGAATTGTCACTTAGGCAGTATAAAATTAAAGTTTGTACCTTTTTGCTACACATTTTTAACGAGAACCAAGTACTGAATACTCTCCTTCAAGAAGTCCCTTTTTCAAAAAGTCATACTGTATAATAAAAAAAACATTGTTTTCAGATTAATTGAAAAAAAAACTGTTTTACATTTTAACTTCTAAGGTTGGCGAATTCCAGTTCGTACAGGTTCACATAACCGGTTAAACTTTGTTTTATTATAATGTTTTACATTTATACAGATTGACGATGTAATGGTGATATTAAATTAACATACGGTTAAAGCTAATTGTCAGTAATCATAAAAAATATCTAATAAAAATAGTCCACAGGTTTAAAAGCTTTAAATTGTATTTTCAAAAAAAAAAGATTTAAACATACTTTCGATCAATCTGTATAGCGAGTGAGAGAAAGATTCACTCTCGCAGCTAGTACCATTTCTTATTACTTATTTCTCACTTTGCATATTTTTTTCAAATTGGAATTATAATCGCTTATACTTCACTTATAGACATTTTTCGTTTCCAGAACAACAAAAATTCAACGAGTATTCATACTGTATGTATACTGTTTTTTGTCATCAGCGCTTATTCAATGGCTACTGATCTACCCACACTCATGTTCAGCTTTGAAATTAGGCAGCTTATTTATTAATTTACAGCAAACAAAAACCAATTAGTGCTCACAAAATATTAGCCGTACACAATGAGGTAATTCAATTTTACATCAATATTTACTTTCTAATTAGTCGTTAGTTTGGCAAACAATGCGAATAAACGTTTAATTATTACATTCGAATTATGAAATAGTTAACCTATGTCCACGGGTTTGCCTATTTATAATTCAGTTTAAATAAATAATAATAATAAATATCTTTGGGACATTTTTACACAGCACCATCTAGTCCCAAACTAAGCAGAGCTTGTGCTATGGGTACTAGACAAAGGATATAATACTGATATAATTTTTTTGTTGTTGTTGTAAATACATACTTATAATACATAAGAAACACCCAGACAAACACAAACACTTATGTTCATCACACAAATATTTGTGTCCTGTGGGAATCGAACCCACGACCTCGAGATCAGCAGTCCGACCCTCGAACCACTAGACCACAGAAGTCGTCGTCGTCGTCGTTTATCTCAGAAAGACGTTATCATGCATCTCTTGGAAACTGTTTATCCTTCCGGGATAAAAATTTGCCTATCTATATGTAAATCTGGGTTATAACCTCCATACCAAATCTGTTAAACCATGTTAGCGTGATTGAAACAAAAAACAAACAAACATCGATACATTCGCATTTTTAGTATTAGTAGGATTGAAATAGAATAGAAAAAAAATCTTGTTCTATATTTGCATCGACCACACACCCCATAGACGCCTCATAACAGGCGACCGATGTCTGTAACACGTCTATGAAATTTCACTAATGCAGGTTTCCACTATTCGCCACTTGAAATCATCAAATCAGTTCGACCACATGAGTCATCAAAACTGCCGCGTTAGTGATTAGCTAATAGTCGCCTTGGTAGGTCCAATCAGATTGCAGTCCCCGCCTCAGCTAGTGCCAGAAATTATTGTACGCATTATGTTCAACATTAGGCGTCTATTAGGCTATATTGTCGATGCATATTTTTGTAGTGCTGATGACAAATCATTAAAATTGCGATTGTAGTATTCAGGTCATATGAATATTACCGCATAGGAAAAAGATACATTTTTATTTGCAGTAATATAATATATTGTTTTAAGCCCATCATATTTATGGCAGGAACATTGCCCATTTACGCTCGAGTATAACTTTTCTAGACCAGTCAGACATCATATATTTTCAAATCTTCTCGTGTATTTTCAAAGCTTGAACAAACTGCAACCTACGCTCTAAGAGTTGAGAGAGTAAAGAAAAGCAAATATTAGGTAAGATAATTGAGACTAACTTATGCAAAGTAATTTTAGTATGCATGTTTCTGTACGTAGAGAATACAGAATAATATATAACTATTACTAACTTAATCGAGTTACACAAGAAAAGCTCATACTGTAGTCGTTTATACATACATGTATGTATGTGTTTATATTTTTTTTATTGTGATAATTTTTAATTTTTTTTCGCCGAACGTACATAAGTTACTTTTAGCTTAACTAAACTTTCCTATGGCGTACAAAGTCATGTTTAAGTTACTTTGTTCAAATTTACACCAGCAGTGAACACTGCTAAGTTAAATGACATAATAAAGATAGCGGCTTATGATGTAAAACATTAAAAGGTACGTAGATGTCCCCATATAAGTTTATAGCTTCTGATTGCAACAATCTATTTAAAGGTTCACTTTGAAGTGCCTCGACCTACACCACGAACACGACGTCTGTGGTTTAGTGGTTCGAGAGTCGGACTGCTGATCACGAGGTCGTAGGTGTATATTATTAGTATGTATTTAAAACAAAAAAGTATATAAGTATTACATCCATTAGCTAGTTCCCATAGTACAAGCTTTGCTTAGTTTGGGCCTATATGGTGCTGTGTAAAAATGTCCTAAAATATTTATTTATTTATTTAATGTCGTATGAAAACGCCTTAATGTCTTAACGCCTAAGGCCTTAGCCTTCTCATACCGAGAAGAGGCCCGTGCCCAGCAGTGGGCCAGTAATGGGCTGGTAATGTTATGTAATGTTGTATGAAAACGCAGTACCAGTCACAATAATGACAATTTGCAGTCCTTTCAACAGAAGACGCGAACGTAGAAGCAATACCGACGAGGGTACCTTGAGCAAGTTTGACACTTACCGCATACTGTATCGAATGCATCATTCATAAATCAGTAACGCCCCTGGCGGAAACTACGAGCAACTACTAATTTATGAATGACAGTCGACGCGTTTGATCGAGCATTCGATCGAGTATAAGGTAAGTGTCAACTCGCATCAACACTCAAATCGCGGCCATAAAGCAACCACGTGGGTCACTTGCGCGCAAGTGGGTGACCGATCGGTCACAATAACGCAACTAGATTGAAACTGCACGTAATTTGTGGCCGCGAAAAGGCAACTTCAGGCAGCTAAAGGGAGACCATTCACACACGACAATGCCTGGCGACATTTTTGTCGCTGTAGTGTGATTGTAGCCCATCTGAATAGACCCTAAGATTATGTATACAAAAATGGAGTTCTTAAACTAATATGGTCACTTACACTTATATTATTAACTCAACTCAATACAGATAGAATGACACACACGGACACACACCCCCACACACAAACAAACTTCCACACACCCATCTAACACGTATCAAATTTCATACTATTTTTTTCTTCACTTTCTCGCAAAAACGTTATGTCATTCATCATTTAAGCCAAAAGACGTCCACTGCTGGACATAAATTATCATGAACCTGATTAATTCAATTATTTTCACATACAGTCACTAAATATGCATTTTTTTTTCTTTATTTCTTATTACCTAATACTTTATATGTCCTGTAATTGCATCTAATTTAGACTTCAGTTATAAACTTGGAAGAGCGTAACTCCCTAACACAAGCAAACATTTGCTTAAAAGGTGGTTCCCAATCATGAAATAGTTTTACAACAATTTTAGAAACATTTTAGACGAAATCTTTGCAACTCTGCTCGCATTTTCCGGGACCATATTTCTCATTCCACTTTATTTTCTCACAGTTGCGCATTTTAAACAACATGAAAAATAATTACGTTCTTGTTGACGAATAATAAAGGAAACTGAAATATGGTGAGGACGCAATTTCAGTGAAATCACCGTTCCCTTCTTTTGTATGTATAAGTGGGTCCTCCATTGCCTTTCTTTCTTGTAATTTCTTGGATGGAGAGACAAGGAAAATTAATTTTATTTCAGATTGGAAGATTTAATTGGTCCGGTCGGGTGTCATTTTGCAGTGATTGATTTTAATGTAAAGCCTTTTGTGCCTTTTGAAAATCGGAAGCGATACTGGTTTAACAATGAATTGTTATTTTATGCTGTAAAGGTAGGACCGGTGTGTGGTCTGTTACATAGTGCACCACAAGTACGTAAAATGTATCCGAAACCAAATATTTATTTAGCAAAATAAAAAAAAATATAAAAAAAAATATCTTTGGGACATTTTTACACAGCACCATCTAGTCCCAAACTAAGCAGAGCTTGTGGTATGGGTACTAGACAATGGATATAATACGTATATACTTTTTTTTTTTTTTTTGTAAATACATACTTATAATACATAAGCAACACACCCAGACCAACACAAACACTTATGTTCATCTCACAAATATTTGTGTCCTGTGGGAATCGAACCCACGACCTCGTTATCAGCAGTCCGACACTCGAACCACTAGACCACAGAGGTCGTCAAATACTTGTGATGGTCCCTTAAAGTGTCGATAATTGAGGGTGTTACGTTAATAAAATCACACTAGGAGGCTGAAAACGCCGCGAAGGGCGGTCGAGCAGTCACAAACGTCCATAAGAGCGGCTCGCCAATTCAAAACAATTTCGAAGAGCAGTAAGTATGTTATCTCTTTTTCTCTCGTTACGTGAATCTAAACTAGATAACAAACCGAATTAGTCAACAACACAACTGCTTTTTCAATCAAATCCACCTAAAATACTTGTAAAATTCATACTAGAAAGAAAGAACCAAAGAAAGCAAAATGGTTTATTGTCCCAGTTAACGGCGCGCCACATTTAAATAACTGTGCAACAGAAACACAAACAGGTAACTAACAGGTGGGTATACAAAAAACAAAAAAAAAACAAAAAATAAAAATAATGTTTTGTAGGGTGAACACAAGGAAATTAACACTTTGACTTGTAAAAAGAGTACCTATATTCCGATTCACACATTACAATGTTTATGAAAGAAAGAAAGAAAGAAAAATATTTATTTGACACAACTGAGACACATACAAAAGAAATATACATGAACAAGAAATAGATATAGTGAAGAAGTAACAAAGTGAGGAAAAAGTCATTGACAGTCATGCGCCATGTGTGTCTCAAAATTGTGACAAATGGTTATCAATATTTCACTGAAACTTAACGGATAGGTAACTAGAAATACTATTATAAATGATACCAGTAATGCGTGGCGCAACAGAGCTATCAAAAACGTGGCCGTTAGCAGCGGAGATCAGCGGCGGACCACAGATTACTATATTAGTAACTAGTTACAGATGCGACAGTGATTTGAGAGCTTAGGTTCACTAGATTGCCGCCCTGCGTTTTGTCGCTACTATTGCGTGTAGGTAGGTAGCTAGCTATAGCTATATTTGTGGGTCGTCGTAGCTCCATATACTGTAGTTATAGGTAGGTATATACTTTTTAAGATTAGATTATGGGAAATAAAACAGGATCATCATTTTTATGTTATATTCTGTAGGCACGGAGAATGTCAACAACAAAGCTCTAAATTATCATTGTTGGGAATAATAACAAGCATTAGTTTCACTTGTTTCCTATGACGTAAAGTTCTCCCACAATACTGCACTGAAAACAGAAGCGGTAACTCGCGAATTATCGTATCATTAAACTGTGTCGTTTTTGGAGTCTCGAAGAACACAACTCAAGCTAAAACAACGAAGATATTGCAAGATAATACCACTCGATAATGGCACTCGATCAGCTGTTAACATAATAATCAAAGACAATAATAACTAGAACGTCATGGCATAAAAATCCCACAGATAACTAATTTCGAAAACGCTACAGTGGCGATATATTTCAGGAAAACGAACTAACGACTGTCAGGGCCCTGCGGCGGACTGCGGGGCGCGGCGCGATCACTGTGCGGGTGCGTCGTGTGTACGTACCTAGTTAAAGAATATACATGTGTCGTTGTTGCCATGCACCGGCTTACGCGAATTACTTGCTACAAAGTCACAGCGGTGACACTCCCCTGTACGTGTGAGCTCGCTCGCCGCTGACCTTGAGGGAGCGCGTTTACATGCAATATATTGGCTGAGACAGCCGAGAGACTGCCCGTTCTACAAGCCGCACTCATAGCCGCGAGCAATTTTACGAGCACACATGTTTAAGTGTCGCTTCTTGTCGTTAGTATATATTCTATGACAAAGTTGAATATAAAACAAGTCTAACCGGACCGCATCGCGTATACACACATTTTAAGTTAAATAACATTACTTTGTAAGTTTAAAGTTCGCAAAGTCCAAGTAACTTTCGACTAGATTAATGCAAATTTCAGATGGTGAAGGCAGTGACCGGTCAACGAGACGAGTGAAGCGGTCAAAGTTTGCGTATATAAATGTTGCAAAATAAAGCACCCTAGTTTGGGCTATATTTGAAAGTGAATTTGTAGACATGGGTTATTTGATTAAAGTATTATGAGATCAAATATAGTGATTTGTATATAAATGAAAAAAAATACAAATTAAGGAAATGAGAAACAGTTTATAATAATACAAAGTTTAACCGGATTACATCGCGTATATTATTTAAATTGGTTTCCCTGACGTTTCGAAAGCTTTGCAGCATTTGCATTTTCATTTTGCGTGCATCGAAACGATTTTAATTAATAATATTGTAGGGTAGATTAAAATATTTTTTTAGAAATATTTGTAAAGACGCTTGTCATCTTAGTCTACCTGCGACCACGAAATGCTGCAAAGCTTTCGAAACGTCAGGGAAACCAATTTAAATAATATACGCGATTTAATCCGGTTAAACTTTGTTTTATTATAATGTGTAGTGATCGCGAAAACCTAAGAAGTTATTATGAGAAACAGTTTTTTTTTTTTGTAAAGTGTTATCAATCAAATCCACAGACATAGTAAAAAATATAGACGTAATGCTGCGAGCAATCATAGTGAAGCCAAAAAAACTATGCTCCTTCGTGTATAACCAGCGCTTACGCACACACCATGCACCTGAAGGATATTTGCTTTCGCGATGCTTACTGGACGATGCCGCGACATGTGTACTGAGAGAGGTAAGCACGTCTTGAGGTGCATGAGTGTGAGTGCGTGAGCGCTGGTTGTACACGAAGGAGCATGGATTTTTTTGGCTTCTTTTTAATATATCTGTGATCAAATCTTAATAACATAAAAAATGTGGCATTTTCTTCGCCTAACAAAGAAAGTGGGTCGACTTTCATCATCATCATCATTTCAGCCGAAAGACGTCCACTGCTGGACATAGGCCTTCCCCAAGCATCGCCACAACGACCGGTCCTGTGCCTTCCGCATCCAGCGGATTCCCGCGACCTTCTTCAGGTCAACTTTAATCATTGTAAATACTTCATAACAACATTATGACGACCTCTGTGGTCTGGTCGTTCGAGTATCGGACTGCTGATCACGAGGTCGTGGGTTCGATTCCCACAGGACACAAATATTTGTGTATTGTGACATGAGTGTTTGTGTTGGTCTGGGTGTTTCTTATATATTAAAAGTATGTATTTACAAAAAAAAAGTATATAAGTATTATATCCATTGTCTAGTACCCATAGCACAAGGTCTGCTTAGTTTGGGACTAGATGGTGCTGTGTAAAAATGTCCCAAAAATATTTATTTATTTTTATTTATTGTTATTACATTACATATAAAGATTGATCATATCTGAAATAAAAGCAGACAACTTGCAATATCACCTAATTTCCCGTCTAACCTATTTCTATATCGAATCTATCTTCAATCAATCTAACTAGAACGGTCTGTGACGTCACTCGATTGACTGGAACTTGTAATAAAAGTAGGGTACTGCTATTTATAGCCGAAAGACGAGGCTGCGATAAAATAGCTTTTAGCTAAATAACTACAAACTGTTGCAGATCGTTACTTAGCTACTTTCACTTGGAAAACAAACAGAAAACGAAACTCAAGAGCATAATCTTCATGTTGCAAAACGTCAAGAGTTAAATAAAGGCTTCCGAAATGGATTTTTGTAAGAAACAGTTTTAAGCAATTTGCTTCCAACCAGTTATTTTATAAAATTCGCACCAAAATAACAGTTTGATGAAAAAGTTATTTTTTCATACGAGGTTTTTTAAACGAAAATAAGTTCATATTACATTGTCATCCAATTCTGAGCTGTTTTTAAAGTTTCAAGTCTCTAGCTCATTGGGAAGTTAGTTTAAAATCGATTGCAAACTTTGTACCGAACAGACATACATAATTGAAAGCGAGTTAATAAAAACATGGTAAAAAGCACATGGAGCAACTTGTACGTAGAAACTTTGAGAGTAGGAAAAGTCTTAATTGCAATGCTATTTTAAAGTAATATAATTGCTTAATTGACACAAAAGTAACGATTGCAATTTATTTTATTTAACAGGTGGACCCAATTATACCCATACATATAAGCGTAGTGTTGTGTGTTCTGTGGACTGTCCTTCCCTGCCCCCGTCGATCTCGTAACCCCAGGAGTGCCCGCTGAGTAGTGTTCTCGCGCCTCTTGGGACCGAGGGTCATGGCTTCACCACCCGGACCGCGAGGAAGAAAACCTCTATAAAAAATTACGAGAGGTGAGGCCTGCGAGCAGCAGACTCGGGGTAGTCTGCTGCCCGACCAGCAGCTGGCGTAGCTGGCACTGATGGCGTAGCTGACACAGTTGGCGTAGCTGGTATGCTGGCCTAGCAGTATGCTAGCTGTTTAACGAACCACTAGATCTAGGAAAATGTAACGGCAAAAAATCACTTTATATTGCCAAAAATAATAAATGATCACCAAAATTAAATCCCCATTTTAGCGTGATATTAGAAGAAATTTTTTACAACTTGTGATCCTAGTTAAAGCATACATAACATAATATGTGTGCTTTAGTTAAAGCAACCAACTGCAAATTATGATTATGAGTTTCTTAAAAGGCGTAGTTGGCTCAAAGGTTTAAAAGTTAATAACCACGAAGGAAATAACCCCCCCAAACATGTTAGGCGATGCTTGGGTGAGCAGTCCAGCAGTGGACGTTTTTCGGCTGAAATGATGATGATTATGAACCACGAAGGGAACCTTCGAAACTATCCTGTCTGAGTCAGGGTGCCCCAAGTTTGCTCATTAAAATTTGGTGATCAATTTACTAAATTTGGTGATTGGTATAATATTTTAGGTAATAGGGGTTATGGTCACAAAATTCTTTTTGGTGGTCATTATAATTAGTCCCAAAAATATTTTATTGAAGTTATTTTACCAATGGCAATGGCTCTTGAAATTCGTGTCTATTAAGTTAAAAGTTATGGAAATTAAGACACATTTCACTGCCAGCAAGTCTTAAGATATGGTTTAAAAAGAATGTTACTTTTTTTCAAAAACGGAACGAAAATCTTGTTCTTATTTTGCCTTTTAAAGGCAGAAAGCAAAGGTGTCAAGCCGGTGACATACTGAGCGACTTTGACGAGCGTCGCTGTATCAAAACACGCAACGTCTTTTTCAGACAGAAAGTAGTTCACGTTTTAATATTTTAGTGCTCATTTCTGTTAGCATAATTGGCAGGGCAATAAAATCATTTATTTATTTATTATATTCTTTATTGTACATACACCAAACGAAAACAAGGACAGTAGTTCACAGAGAGATTATACATATAAGTACAATGGGCGGTCTTATCGCACAAGGCGACAACCTTTGGATGGACTAGAAGAATGGGAACCGATCTTGGGTAGTTACGGTGTAAAAGTAGGTACGTTTTGTACTTAATATATTATTATTATTATAAGCCTGAAGTGTCCCACTGCAGGGCAAAGGCCTCCCTACTCTCCTTCCACTTCTCCCTGTCTATTGCTACAAGCGTCCAGTCCTTTTGGAAGGAGTCCAGCTCATCCCGCCATCTCCGTCTGGGCCTGCCGCGTTGACGTCTGCCATCTAAAGGGACCCATTGAGTTGTTAGTTTGGCCCAGTGGTCGTCTGCGCACCCTCCAACTCGCAATAGACAAGCGCGGAGGGTTAATTTGTCTAAACCTCTACTCTCTCATGACACACAGACTTAATATATACTTAAATATAATAATATAAAGTACATGGCATTTACTTAAATAAGTATACGAAATGTATATCATCATATGAGACACATATTGATCGAAAACCGGCTAAGTTCGAGTCGGACTCGCGCATTAAGGGATCCGAACACACATGTCTGTGATTGCTCTATTTTTATAATTTGTGGTAAACTATAGACAGCACTACAATCAAACCAATTTTGACGCTCCTATGTATTTACGATAGAGCAGGAACAAAAAACACACTTTGGATTAAAGACTTGAATTTTTTTGTATTTTCCATGAGAGAAACCATAATGACACATATTCTGTCAACATTTTAACTGGCTACTATTACGATTAAAAAGATACAGCTCTGTCACAGTCCCGTTGGCAGCCTTTGGGTACAGAACCCAAATAAAAACCGGCCAAGAGTAAGTCCGGCTTGCGGTATCAGGGTTCCGTCCCAGAATTTTATCATCGCGCTTACATGATTGTAGGGACTATACAGAAATACAGGTAAACTAATAAAGAAACTGCTGGTGCTGATATATCAGAAAAAGTCAGTATTTCTTCACCATCAAGAGCTTTATTTTTAGTAAGTGACATTAAATTTATCATGTAGAATCAAATACATAACAATATTAATACTCCAGTATAAGTTGACCTGCACTAAAAGGTGAACTTCGTACAAAGGGGGATGAACTTAAGTTGGTCCCTCTTAAAGTACCTATTTAATAAAGAATTATATTTTTTTAGATTTTTCCCATTATTTGTGTTACAAGACCTTCCTTCATGTAAAATTTTTATATCCTAGATCAACGGGAAGTACCTTATAGGTTTTGACGAGTCAATGACCTAAAATATTTGAAAGGCTGTAACTTTTTTATGCTTTAAGTTAGAAACGTGATTTTTTACACGACCATGGGGCAATAGATGTATTTTATATGAATTTAAGTTCGATACCGCCGTTCACGATAAAAACAGGAATTAAAAGTCGGACGGACAGACATACAGACAGACGGACGGACTACAGTGATCTTTAAAGGTTTCCGTTTTTTCCTTTTGAGGTACGCAACCCTAAAAATCACACGAAAAATTAGAAAACCAGCAGTAATAAAAATACTAAAAAACAACCTTCTCTATTAAAAGAAATAACGCGATTACAAATTCGGTACCCGCAGTAATTTATCTAGATTTTTAAGCCCCGCCTAGTCGTAAAAAGAGGATATAAAATTCTCTTGCGAAGCACCCTTGGTATGCTAATAATTTCAATGACGGGCTTTGCTAAAAGGAATTAACAGCTTGTTATTTTTATGTAGAACCGTTGTGAAAAGTCTAGGAGCAGCAGTTAACTGGAATGATTAGTAGAGGTATTTTTCTGGATGGTAAAACCAGTGCCAGTGGGGTAATTGTGTAACGCACTCAATGACAGTAGCTGGTATTCTGCTATCACGGCGTCATTCATTGTATGGTGTATGATTGATAACAAGATGGACATAACACCATCACAAGAGATTTAATTGGTTAATTTTCTCGGGAACCGGGAAATCTTAATGTATAAAACAAAGTCGGGTTAGTTACATCATTTATAACTCAAGAACAGCTGGACCGATTTTAATGCAATTTGGCATACAGATAGAACGTAACCCGGATTAACATTTAAGTTTTTTATCACGAGAAGATGAACAGTTCCCGAGGGATGCGTGATAAACGACATTATATTTTAATATTAACATTAAATAATAAGCAAATTGTTACTAACACTATGGACTTTGTCTGAGAATAAACCTATTTTAATTTAATTTAATAGGTGTGTTGCATAAAATAAACACGAAATGGTTCACCAAACACACTTTAATTATTTTACCAGAGATCAGAGATTTAGAAAAACTTAAAATTAATGCGAAAACGTGACGGACGACGCGATCGTGTCGGCGCGCGGCAATATGCCTCGACAACTCAAATTGGACTACCCGCCACCCGGGTAGTGTTGAGTAGGACTTACAAGAGGCAGTACATTTGTCCCGTATATGACATAAAATTGTAATGACGGCTCAACTTTATAAAATGTACCACTTCAATGTTTTTGTCGCGCTGCTCTTCTATTCTGGGCGTGTAAGGTGAGTGAGTAGATGAGAACGAAAGAGGAAAGCGTCGCGTTTCCACCAGTCGAGGGTTGCATCATTCATTCATTCATTGACTTCATTTCGCTACAATACTACATGATGACTGGGACAGGACGATAAACGATGCGCATGGACATGCATGAATGAATAAAATTATAATGTTTACATGTAGCGGACACTAGATTTTTGGATAGTTACCTATAGTAATTTTAAATGCAATAAAGCGTATTCAGACTCATTCATAGAATAATAAAACAGGTTCTGACTAAGATTAAAAAAAAGTTTAGTTTTTAGACGTTATTCGGAACTGTATTATTTTATTTATATTATTAAGCCCACCTTTGTGAAGAGAGAAATAAAATTTTATTATTACTGTAAACACTTTCAAAATAATTATCTTCATTCATTAGTATTCGTTTTCTATAATCAAAAATTTCAAAGTCAAGTTCAGTACATTATGAAAAAGTCATACAATTGTAAGATTCAACTCGCATGTACGAAATGAATAGGTTTGTAGTCTCTCCTCATTTGTACGGCGAACCGTCTAAATTCAAAACGCCTCGCCTCTTTTGAAGTGGGACATTGTACTGGCTCATTACAAAAAAGAGGCTACTCTTACAAACTCATTTTAAAACCGTGTCCTACTCAACATTACACCCGGGGATTTGGCCGGCGGCGGCGGGGAAACGATGTGCGCCCGAGCGCTTTCTGATTCGCTCCGAGCGTCGACACGGTGGTGGGGTTAGTGCGGGGCGAGGAGTATCGCACCCAGATGACGACCGGTTATGGCTGTCCGCTATAATATATATTTTATTTTATATTCACGCAGTCAAAATCGCGGGCATTGGCTAGTAGTCACATAAAAACTATAATACAACAGCACAGATATAGTATAGACGAAGTGCTGCGAACAATCATAGTGAAGCCAAAAAAAAAGTGCTTACGCACATACATGCACCTCAAACTGTGCTTACCCCTGCTCAGTTCACATGTCGCGGCATCGTCAAGTAAGCATCGCGAAAGCAAATATCCTACAGGTGAATGGTGTGTGCGTGAGCACTGTTTGTACACGAACGAGCATAGTTTTTTAACTGACTTAAAAAAAAGAGGAGGTTATGTATTCCGCAAGTTTTTTTTTATTTTTTATATATAGATTTTTTTTCATGTACGTAAACCGATTACTCCGAGATTTCTGGGCCGATTTGCGTAGTTGTTTTTTTATTTGGTAGAGGAAGCCCGCGCGGTGGTCCCATATAAATTTTATTGACTCAGGTCGAGTAGTTTTTTAACCAGCTTCAATAAATCAGTTTATTTTAGCTTCGCCTACCTAGATGATCTACTAATAGTTTAGTTTTTCTGTGAATTATCAACTAAAAAGTATGAAATAAAAACTTTTTAACAAAAAATAAAACCGACTTCAAAAACCTTAACTAAAAAGTAAAAAATAAAGTCGGTTAATAATCCTTGTATGTATTTCAAAATCAAAATTACAAAAACCAAACATAAACCAAAATTTTGAAGGCGGCGTGTGATTTTCATGTATGTTCGCATAAACTGTTTTTTACTATAAATAAGCGCTCGACAGTACATTATAATTACATGACGCAAAGGGACAGTCACGCGCCGCCTTCAAAATTTTGGTTTATGTTAAGATTTAGAAATACATACAAGGATTATTAACCGACTTCATTTTTTACTTTTTAACCGACTTCAAAAAAAGGAGGAGGTTATGTATTCCGCGGGTTTTAGTTAAGGTTTTTGATTTTGTCTTCACTACGATTGTTCGCAGCACTTCGTATGCATATGGGTGTTTGATGGACTGGTTTATTAGTATTTAGTACGATAAAAAAGGGGCTAAATAGTCAGCTAATTAAATACGTAGTTAAGAAAAACTCCAACGTCATATACTGCAACCACCTTTCTGCCAATCAGTCGCTTAGATTGGCGAGCAATTCTAAAACTTTTTACGAACGGCTATTTATCGAAAGCCAAGCCTACATTTTATTTGGTACAGAAAAGCAAGAACCCTGTGGCTTATTGGCACATGGCCACAACAAACATACAATAATACTAATACTTAATAATACTTTTTTTTTGGGACATTTTTACACAACACCATCTAGTCCCAAACTAAGCAGAGCTTGTACTGTGGGTACTAGACAATAATACGCATTAGCCCGACACCTAGCACCTAATGACAACTATAACAGTAAGAATGAAACGGTTCATAAATACAAACAGGTTTCTATATCAACGGAACGAACTGTAATGAAGGTACTTCTTTAAATGACCTCATACAGTTTGTATGAGAACGTTAGCTGCTCATGTAGGGAGTTTTACCATTCACTATACATTCTACTACTGTATGTGGGGTATCGTTGAAAATAACTCTTTAACAGAGTCTAAAATTATTAAACAATGTGGTGGGCATCCAAAGTCGCTGTTTCTAGAATTATTTTGTCCTGGAATCCATCTGAAAAACGGCTCCACGTCAAAAATTGTTACTTATGGATCGTTTCAGTAACATCCTGTACTTAAAAAGCAAATACTAAAACTTCTATCGGTAAGAAAAAATGTGATAAATTATAAAAACAAATTCATTTTCTCACTAGCACTTTCTGGCCAGTCTTTGAACTCTGCTGTACAATCTGTAAATTCAAGGGTCAATATTCAACAAAAATAAGATTTATCTTTGGAAAATATACGCATAGCAACAACTTAACAGTCTTCTAACCGTATAATTGCCTGTCCTGTGCCAAATAAAAGTTTTTCTTTCTTCTTTTGTTCTTTCTTTCTTTCAAAAATTTTTTTTGAGATAGAGTTCTCTCAAAATTTTTTTGATGAATTTGATCAACTGAGTGGTTGATTAAATTCATCAAAACGTTTATCGCGAGGTCTCCGTTCGGGGCGAACCAGTAGTAAATTAGGGTATGGAAACTAACAAAGTTGTTGGTTTATTCTCAAAAATGCTCCCCGAATACCATAATGCTAAAACTAGCCCTTAAATTTCAGAGTCCGATTTTCGTGTCCATGCGGTCGACGAGTCAACATCTCCTGAGGATGCTCCGTGGAGGGGACTAAACTCGTATCGAGTATCGGTTTGGTTTGCATATTGCATAATACATTAATCGTACCTTCTGCATGTGCATATATTTGTGGGTCTCACCCACATGCGTGCGTGGTGCGTGCGAAGGGTGGTGCGTGCGAAGGGTGGTGCTGCATGCTGCATTCAAGCTTGACGACCTAATTATATTGCGGAATTAAGACTTAGGCCCGTATTCCAGAACGATACTCAAGCGTTGATCACTGTTTAAAACTAGTTTTGAGTTGAGCTTTGATTTTAGAACGTCCCTCAAGCAGAGATTTGTTGATCACAGTTCAGCTGAGTTTAGTTTCGTTTTATATTGTCACCTGTTTCGGTATTTGGGCAGAGATTTGATCTGTAATAGAGATTTCTATTATATTTCAGGTCAAATTCGTGTGTTATGTTGTTGAATTAAAGTTTATAATTACCGTTCTGAAATAAGACCGATACTCAAGTAACGATTCTATCCTTAAGTAGTGATCAGGTGATTGGAGTTTAAACTGTACTTGAGGAAGCTTCTGTAATACGGGCCTTAATATTTTAACTTCATATTTTGTCTTAAATTTCCTTCGAAAATGGGCTCTAGACAGATACTCCGTCACGTATCAGAATGAAAGAAAAAGGGATAAGAAAGGCTAACTTTAACAGCAAAAATTTATAACCTAAGTATATCTATCTACGGTTCAGCCTACTAGAGATAGAAACGAATAAACTATGCATACAACTTTCTAGATAGCAGTGGCGAAGGGTCTATATAACACGATTCCCACCGGCTTCCTTTTAGGTAATGCTTAAACACAGATCAATGACATTTCTATACATAAACATAACCAGCCCATTACTGTCCCACTGCTGGGCACGGGCCTCTTCTCAGTATGAGAAGGCTAAGGCCTTAGTCCACCACGCTGGCCTGGTGCGGGTTGGCGGACTACACACACCATTGAGAACTGTATGGAGCACTCTCTGGTGTGCAGGTTTCCTCACGATGTTTTCCTTCACCGTTAAAGCAAGTGATAATCGAATATAAATCCGCACATGAATTCGAAAAGTCAGAGGTGCGGGCCGGGATCGAACTCACACCCTCCTGCATGGAAGGCAAGCGTTCAACCGCTAGGCTATTACTGCTTATTAATGACATTTCTATGCTAATTTATTATTCTAGAGTACAAAAAAAGAATGTAAAATTAAATTAAAAGTTGTTATTTTTTTTTTTATTAAAGTGCCGCTTTTTTTTACCGCTTCCCTTCTGAAAATATTCATCCTTCGCCACTGCTAGATAGGTTACAATTTTTTTTAAGTTAAACGGTAGGCAGTTTAAATGAGTCATTAATCTTGGCAGTAAATAAACAGAAAGACGATCTATTCTGTTACTTTACAGTCTAAACACAATGCTACACGGCCACGCTGCTTACTGTGTTGATTGATTCAACGGACACAGCCTACGCCTACACTATGCCATTCAATCAAGCATGCCTATGCTATACGTCGACATATATATGCTTTTGACGACGTCTGTGGTCTAGTGGTTCGAGTGTCGGACTGCTGATCACGAGATCGTGGGTTCGATTCCCACAGGGCACAAATATTTGTGTGATAAACTTAAGTGTTTGTGTTGGTCTGAGTGTTTCTTATGTATTATAAGTATGTATTAACAAGAAAAAAGTATATAAGTATTATATCCATTGTCTAGTACCCATAGCACAAGCTCTGCTTAGTTTGGGACTAGATGGTGCTGTGTAAAAATGTCCCAAAATATTTATATTTATACCTACCTACACTTACAGTAATAATATGTCCATTCAAAATTACGACTCAAAGTCGAAGCACAAAAACAGTCGATGTGTAAAATGTTGGCCGACACACATAGGTGCGCAGCTGTACTGGACGTAGCCTTTTAAGGCCAACTTGAATTTGCTTCACTCCGCATGTGACTATTGCGGTTCTAAGCCTGATTATTCTAAGTACCTACCTAGAAAACGAGTGAGATGATGAAGAAAACGATATGCTGTTCCGACCCAAAATAGACTGGATTAGGGGCAGAAGGACCAACATGAAATTGTATTCAGTAAAAGAGGCCAGAATCGCGAATTTTATTGTCACCTATACCTGCTTTACTTAAAACACTTAGAGCGTATAAAAAAAAACCCGAAAACTGTGTGTTATTTTGTTCCGAATTACCCCAATAAAACCTCTTTGTATCCCAACAAAACCATAAAACAACAATATTGTATCAAAATCATAAATTAATTAAAATAATTCCAGACCTTCATAAACCGCTTATAAAATAAATTTTGACACACAAAATAATTAAATGCTTTTACACTCGCTTAACTAATTCCACAAATATATCCCCGTATCGCTATTACCCCGATACCGCAAGGGTTAGGTAATGAAGCCGTCTGGAAGCATAAAATTGCAAAGGCTGGGAGTAATAATATAGCTACCCAGAGCACGTATAGAAATAAACCGAACATCTACCTGTATATTTAATAAAACATATATATATATATAGTGGTACCTGTTTAAGAAGGAGATGCATAAATTCATATTTCGGTCACGGTGCTTGATGCCTTTTGATGAATGTATCAGGTTGATGGGTGGTACGGAACCCTTACTGCGTGAGTCCGACTTGCACTTGGTAGGCTTTTTTTATTTGTTTTAGAGTGAATTCTAATAATGTGGTTGCGATAAGGACCCGATAATAAACCACCATGCAAATTTTCTGCACTCTTATAAAAATCCTGTATACAACGTGTATCAGAAATGCGTGGTCATATTTTAAGAGCTCATTCAGGGCATAGCATAGAACAAATTTTACTATGGGACCAACCCTGAAATCGCGAAAAAAATATCAGCTGTTCGCTACTAAATCATCGATGTCGCTCGACAAAATGTGAGGATGAGCTGATGTTTTTTTCGCGATTTCAGTTTTGGTTCCAAAGTAAAAGTTGTTCGATAGCATCCCCTGAATAAGCTCTTCAAATATGACCACGCACGCATTCCTGATACACGTTGTATAGGTACTTGTCATTGCTTTTTGATTAAAAAGAAACAGATTATACGGGATCAGGGGCGTGTGAAATTAATGACGTCATAATTTCCGACTCACCGGCCACCCCAGGCTCGACGCGAATGGTCGCCGGACCATTGCAGAGAACATGACGTCACGGCTTTTAAAAAGTTGACGCATTGTTCCCTATTACTTTTAATGAGATTACTCAGCACCCTGAAAAAGCAAGTTGCTAATTCAGGAGTTTGCAATTTAATTTTAGAAGCTTTCAGGTGTTGAGTGTTTTGTCAATTATAAGTATTTTATGTATGAAAACTTTTTCGCCATGATGCTTTTAGAAAACGAACGAACATTTCCTTCTTCGGTTATATTGATTATTTTTTGCTCAAAAGAACAAGAACAACTGAATACGTTTTGCAATATCAAATAATGTTCCAGTCCCGAAGGATAGAAGGATGAAAATTAAATCAAAATGAACAGGATCGAGCCATGCAAAAATAAAAGCTCTTAAGAGCCCTCTTACATTTTTTTGACGAAAACAGCAACGAGAAGTGGGTTTTTGCCATTCTCATGTATTCATCATTTGATAGAAAGATCTATAGAAATTTCTATTACTGAATTAGATATCGTGATACTAAACGCAGATCGTGTGGTACAGAACCCATTTCACGAGCGCAAGAAAATATAATCATCATCATCATTTCAGCCGAAAGTTGTCCACTGCTGGACATAGGCCTCCCCCAATTGCAGGGGTCTGATGGCAGTCACTTCGTGTAAAATACTGATGTTCAGCCGCATCTGGCTAGACTGGAAGCCAACCCCAATATAATTGGGAAAAGGCTCGGAGGATGATGATGAGGATGATGATGCCATAATCACCACGCTTGGCAGGCGGGTTGGCGATCACAGTTGGTTGGTTAAATTCTCAAAGAACGCTGCTGCCCATCCTCTGATGAATCCCTTAGTCGCCTTGACGACACCCATGAGAAGAGATAACGGGGAAAAAATAGTCTTTTGATTTTAAATTAATAATAAGATTTATTTTTCTATTTCTTTCATATTTCAATTTTATTAGGTTGGCAAAACTCTGAAGTTGTATGTGGTATAGTTTTTGCACAAAAACATTATTTCAGTAGAAAGTTGAGGTTTAAAAAACCTATTTCCTGATTAGAAAATTACGTATATTAAACTCGTCATTTAGCTAAAACGGAGTTTTCTTTTTAAGTTGTAATTTTTGTATAAATTGGAACATATTTCAAATATTATGGTCTATTTTTAAACAGTTTATAGCAAAAGGTGCCTGAGATCCAGAACTATAAAATAACGCTTCTTAGCGTTTAACTAACGTGGCGGCGCGGCGGGGAAAAGAGGTTATTGTTAGTCTTAGACACAATAAATAAAAATTTAAAATAAATTGTGACTTCAACATGAATAAAACTATCATATTCCACTAACATAAATTAAAATAAACACATGTATTACTGAGATCCACGACGCCAAAAAGTAGCTTAAAACGCAATTTTTATACGCAATACACACTGTGAAATATTTCACATTTAATTTGTACTTATTTCTCTTTCTCGGAGTATTTTCCCAACCATGTTAGGGTCGACTTTCAGTCCAGCTAGCATAAGCAGCTCATTATTGTCCCACTGCTGGGCATCTCTGAATGAGAAGGTTAAGGCCTTAATCCACCACGCTAGCCTATTACGGCTTGGCAGACTACACACTAGTACACAACACAGTACCCACCCACACCATCGAGAACTGTATAGAACACTCTCAGATGTGCAGGTTTTTTTCCTTCACCATTAAAGTAAGTCCAACTAGATGCGATCTTACACGGAGTGACTGCCATCAGACCTCCGAAACCCAGTCACTGGGCTATACCTATATTCTAAGGTTACCAGTTGTCAGACTTTCGGGCTTCTGACTTAACTACCCGTAGCGATTTAAGTTCTACTCTAAAATAATAAAATATTATCTTAAGACACATCTTGATAAAAAGTATTGCCTAGTTATTTTCGAATATCCGTGCTCTATACATGATAAATTATGAATATCGACGCTTCTACCTACCCCTTGTGGGAGTATAAGCGCAAAGTGGTATAGATATCGACGTTTCTTGTAAATAAATAAAGCCGTTTCCGCATTAGACAAGGAAATATAGAGAGTACAGAGAACAGAAAATCAGTGGTCTATTTTTATATCACTCGTAAGATCCTTTTTTTACGTGTGGAAATCCTCATAGACGTCTTTACTCGGGGAAGCCTAATACCGGCTGTCGGAATTAACTAACTAAAACCATCACCTACCGGTCTTCCTCTAACTATTTTTGGCCGATGTGGGATACATTCTCTCGTTTTATTTTATTATTTCGTGGATCTGCATACTTCAACCACCCCGATAGGTCCCGGCTTGCCACTAGTAGGTGAGACCTTTCTCCCCATGCGGCCTAAACATCAGCCTCACCTTCATTGCGTGCTCGTAACAAATATCCACCTCATCGTACTTTGATATAAAGTTCATCATTTATAATGTCGACCTTGACTTCTGGAGATGTATTTAGAACTACTGAAAAGGGCACAATTTTAATCTTCTCAGAATTGATGATACTTGTCTCTAGGTCCTCAGATATCATTAGAGTTTACTACTATTTTAAAGTTACTAGAGAGACAATTTGTTGAAAACTCACGGTGAAGAAGTTTAGTATTCAAAAACAAAGTTTGAATTCAATCTTTATCTACTTTTGCGAACCACTTACAAATTCGAAGTGATAATTTTGATCTGAAAGCATTCTAAAATAAACGACAGATTTTTAATACACAGTTGAACTTTATATATGAACAGATAATTTGCTTAAAATCTACAATTATTCTAACGGTATTAAGAGAAATTCAAACGCTATAAATTAAATTAAATTAAATTAAATATCATAAAAAACATGTCATACAAAATTAAACAGACAATTACGAGTATAAAATAAAATCAAATCATGTCAAAATAAAATTGGAATAAAAGGCATTAGATTACATTTGACATATGAGTAAGAAAATAACAATTAAATAAAATAAAAAAATAAAATCACAACAATTCAAAATTCAAATCATGCCAGTCAGTTTAAAGCTACATATAGTTTGATTAGTTATAGTTCGGTATAAAATAGGAGCAACACCAGTTAGTTACACATTACAAAATTTTAACTTTTTAAATAGCTTTTCTGGCAGAACTTTGGAAAGTCTTATTAATTTTTTAATTTAATTTCAGTGTTTACATGCACATTAACATAACAGATTGATAGTAAAGGCTTTTGATTCAATGTCCGATAGTTTTTTTTTGAAAGATAACATATCTGCTTTTAAAAACTACTCGCAAACTCGAAGTGATAATTTTAGTCTCGAGCGATTCCACAATAAACTCCTGTTTCATAATACAACTCGGGCACATATAATTCAGATGTGCTTTATGAGCAGATAATT
Organism: Asteroscopus sphinx; assembly: GCA_949699075.1. Classification (NCBI taxonomy): domain Eukaryota; kingdom Metazoa; phylum Arthropoda; class Insecta; order Lepidoptera; family Noctuidae; genus Asteroscopus; species Asteroscopus sphinx. The sequence continues at coordinate 9,564,134 of OX453018.1, read as the reverse complement.
TATTTGAGACCCTTATATACTCCGCTTCCGTATCAAAATTGATCTCATTATTTAGGCGGCTGAAATTCTTGTGATGTAGGTACTTTATACGAGAACAACAAAGCAATTCTCTATGAAGTTTTTGCTGGGTACTAGTCCTTAGTCGTTATCATATTGGATAAACGCTCAACAAAAACGTATAGGTATTGTTTTTTTTATAGTATCAAGAATTAAAAAAAACTGAAAGTAATTTCGGTTGGCGAAAACATCTTGCTTGTCAAAATTGGCTGTTTATTTCTCCAGAATTGCGGTGCACATTCTACATCTTTCATTGTGATTTACTAATATAAAGAAAGAAAAAGAAAAAAAAATGGTTTATTGTCACAGTTAACGACGCGCAACATATGTAATACACATACCTACCTATAGTGTCTCAGATTGAATCAGCTTCTAAATACCAAAAACCAAAAACCAAATACCTGTATGGCGAAGAATGCACCAAACCAAAATAATAGCACATTCATCCATTAAGGTTTTTCCGCATCAATATATAACTCGGATTTTCATGCTATTGTCCCAGTGATATACATTTAGGGTGACTGTTCAAATAAAAAGCTATGCATGAGTGTGAATGGGCTTTTATTTTTTCATCTCCTTTTGTGGCTGTTCAAAAAACCCCGGATTTAAGGACAGCGTTTTTTCATTCGTGGTACAACACATTTTACTTAGCTTAAATTGCTGACGGGGACTAAATCAAGAGGTTTTGGATCCAGTGGCTCTGTTGGTTTGGGTGATTGTGCTTTTAATTTAGAAACATTAAGGATGGTAGCCACAAATGGCTCATTATTAACTTTGCTATTTTCACAGACCGCATAAACAAAATTTGCATGAGAATACAGTCATGAAATGCTGGCGGAGACATAAGGGGCAGACGGCGCGCTATAATTGGTCAAGTCAAAAATTTGGTTGTATGATTGATGCCGCTCGTTGACGGAGTGACGCGATGACGTACCAATTGGTGCCGGGGCAAATGCGATGCAGTGCTATTACGTAAGTTTGTTGTATCCGGCTAATTGTGTCTGTGGTTATTTCTAGAAGAAATGCCGGCAGACTTTTAAATCAGGTATTTGAAGAAACTATCGCTGTTGCTTCGGCGAGCGATAGGCCTTTTTTTTTTTTTGCCTTGGGGAAATCCTCGTGGACGCACTCCGCCCGGGGTAGGCGGAGCCAGTGTCGGACTCTTACCGACTAAAACCACCACGGTGTTCCTTCAACTACCTTAGCCGGGGGCGTGGGAACCCGTGAGTATTCACACAACCACCCCCGACAGGTCCTGGCCCGCCACAAGCAGGCGAGCCCCTTCTCCCCGTGCGGCCTAACGTTGGCCGCACCCTCCTAGGCGGTGCACACGGAACACTGCACGCCACCTCACCTCATGGGCCTTTACCAGCTGCGCCAACTACGCCAGCTGTACCAGCTACGCCAGCTGCTGGTCGGGACCACCCCGAGTCTGCTGCTCGCAGGCCCTACCTCCCGTAATTTTTTATAGAGGTTTTCTTCCTTGCGGTCCGGTCGGTGAAGCCAAGACCCTCGGTCCCAAGAGGCGCGAGAACACTACACAGCAGGCACTCCCGGGGTTACGAGATTGACGGGGGCAGGGAAGAATAGTCCCCCCGCTGCCTGCCCAGTGGCAGGCTGAGTGCACACTGGGCCCGCCCCTGCTCCTCCACTGTGCCCTCTGTTGGCAACTGAGGGACACGTGGAGCAACTCCCCACTGGCCCAGAACGGACCCCTCCCGCGCCAGAATATTCGCCACAGGTAATAAAATCCCCCGAAGGTTAATCCCTCGAAAGGATTTTATTGCCCGTGCCCAGGATGCACCGGCCAAACAACTGCCGTTCCCTCCAGTGTCCAGAAGGACAAGCAGCCGTCAGGCACACGTGGAGGTTTTCTGGCCAGCACCCCGCGAGCGCTCGGCATCAAATAAGTGCGATAACTGCAGCTCGAATAGAATAGCCTTAGTAAATAAGTTACAATTTGAGATTTGGCTCTCGACTATTTTTTCTTCCGAAACTGGTAAATTTTTAAAGATATTTCATAAACTGAATAAGAAGAATATGTACTGCGCCGCTATGTTTTGTTTTGTCTTTATTTACTTGGCCTCTGTAGACAGCGGTGTAAATAGGCAAATTTGAGAATTTTCGAGGGCTTCTAGAATTAATTTAGTAAGAAAAACAAAAACATAGGGACACAGTTGATATTTATTTTACTGTAAAAAACATTGCTCTGGGTATAAACCCACTGTCGACTGTTTTCTTTCTGGTTTATAAAAACCAGAAAGAAAACAGTCGACAGCGTTTGTTTGAAGAAAAAATACAAACCGCATTTCCTCTTAACACAATTACTAATGTATTGATATCATAGAAAAACACGAAAAAAATAGGAATTAGGATGTATATGTTAGGAGAAGCATTCCACTACTTTGATCAGTAACCTCATAGTAAACCACTGATTACCACATCAACTTAGTTGATTTTAAGTTGAATTGTGGTTTATAAAGTCCCACCTCAAACACGTGAAATAAGAATTCGAGCATTTTTCCATATAATAAACCTAGCTGAAATGAGGACAATATTACATTGAAGACGTTTTTGAAGAAGCAATTTTCTCATAATATTTCCTGGCGTATTTTGGACGAACCCGAATGTTGATTTAATAAATAGGATCTTCACAGTAAAAAGTGCCTCGCAATTTTGGTGGAACTGTTTGTTTTATTAATAATTGGAACCACGTCAGGTCACCGCGTACCAAACCCATTATAAGCGGACCTGGCTTGTATGTAAATTTCATACAAGACAGGATCTGCTTTCAGCGGTTTTGCAGCATCGACGTGCGCTTGCACCTACACCACAGAATACCAAATAGTACCATCGTACATTGGTACAGAACGGCCACTCACCGCCCCCCGCCAATTTAATATTCCTCACCCGCACCCCGCACCCACCCGTGGTTTGCCGGCAATTGGACTGCAAAATTGCAATGTACGTCAATCGCCAGTCGCTATACAAGCACGCTATCTCTGAAAACTACTGAGAAGCGCTTGGAACAGTCGGCATTACGAGCGGCAAGCATCCCTAACCTACACGTGTGTGCGCTTTCATATACAGACTTCTTGTGTTGTGTTCTAGCATTTATATTATAGTGGCCGAGATGTGCCTACACACCGAGTCCTTTCCCTTGTTTCTCTCCATAAGGAACAACAGAATTGGTGCACTGAACTATTCTTGTGTATAACAGTAGGGTGGTAACAGTAAAAATCGGTCAAGTGCGAGTCAGCCTCGCGCAGTAAGGGCTCCATATCACCCATCGACCTGATACCCCATAGAAACTGATTTAATTTAAAATGAGAGTTCATCAAAATACATCAACGTACCGTGCGCGGTATATGAATTTTTGCATCTCTTTCTTACGCAGATACCACTACATGTCTATGCTTGCACTATTTTTAGTATTTGTTGCAAAACTTAATAGCACTACACTACAGTCAGATCCAGATTGACTCTGGTATGTATTACCGTTTAGAAGATAGAGCAGGAACAAAAACGTTGACAAAATGCATGTTTTTCGAGGTTTCTTGTATGGTGAAAAAACTTTTTTTATTTTAGTATCGTGATAGCAACACATATTCAACCGGCTACCTATTACCGTTCAAAAGATTCAGCCCTGTGAGAGACAGACGGACGGACAGCATACCGAGAATAACAGGGTCATGTTTGGCACCCTTTTGGTACGGGACCCTAAAAATAAAGTGACAAATTGTGATCTGCACATGAATTCGAAAAGTCAGAGGTAAGGACCGGGTTTGAACACCGACCTTCCTCATCATCATTTCAGCCGAAATACGTCCACTGCTGGACATAGGCCTCCCCCAATCATTGCCACAACGACCGGTCCTGCGTTTTCCGCATCCACGCTGCACCTGCCAGTACGCGGTCGCCACTCCAGAACATAACTGCCCCGCCATCCGTTCTGCGAGCAATGTGCCCCACCCACTGCCACTTAAGTTTGCAATTCTTCGGGCTATGTCGGTTACTTTCGTTCTCCTGCTTTGCCGTAAATACCCCAAAAAGGTAATCAGCATTAGTCGTACTGTACTGCTAGATACCACTAATTATTTGAACGGACGGAACACAAAGAAAAACCGGCGAAGTGCAAGTCGGACTCGCGCAGTAAGGGTTCCGTACCTCTCAACGACACGATACCCCATAAAAACTGATTTAATTTTCGAGAGTTTATCAAAAGACATCAACGTTCAGTGCGCGAAATGTGAATTTTTGCATGTCCTTCTTACGCAGGTACCACCACAATTATGTCTATGTTTGTCTTATTTTTAGTATTTGTTGCTAAACTATATAATATGCACTATAATCTGACCAAGTTTGACGCTATTATATATTACCGTTTTGAAGATAGAGCAGGAACAAAAACGTTGAAAAAAATGCATGTTTATTGAGGTTTCTTGTATGTCCTTCAGTACTAGACTTTTTTTTGTTTTTAGTATTTGTCGTGATACACCTCATAGCAACACATATTCTGAGAAAATTTCAACCGGTTACTTATTACCATTCAAAAGATACAGCCCTGTGACAGACAGACGGACGGACGGACGGACGGACAGCGTAGTGAGAGTAATAGGGTCCCGTTTGGCACCCTTCTGGTACAGAACCCTAAAAAAGAGGGCTATAAGTGAAAATGGATTCAATCGATAAGGTATGAGTTCATTATGATTGGTGAATGTTTCTCACGCATTTATCCGTGGTGTAGTTAAATTTTGGTTATAGTGGTGGCGTGTTTGAGCTTAAGGCTATAAGTATAAACAGTATAAATAATGAGCATTTATGATGAGCAATCGCCGAAGGAATGGGTAGGTAAGGGTAAAGGACTCGCCACCTCTTCAGCGGCTCACGTCGGTATCATCACAAATCGCGAAAAATGATGCATTTCGTTTATTACTAGCGGGAGCCGGCTCAAATTTCGCACAAGTTATTTTATAGGAAAATAAGTGTTGTTTCTTCTGTTCTTCAGCTTATGTATTTTATTGCTTATTTAATCGTAAGAAGTCGCTTTTCTCGATGACACTTAACAGCATTGCGTCTTCTTTTTCTCTCGACCTTAGGGATCAGGAATAGGAGGGAAAAGGAAAGTAAACAGGAAGCGACGAAAGCTCATCACAATTAATAGCGGAAATCGAATAAATAAATACTTAATTTGACTATAGAAGTCACAAATAATTATGAGTGCTGCGGTATAAAAAAAGTATAAAAGAATTTATTTATGGCCAAAACAATGATCTTGTATCACCGATTCGTGTCAAGTCACAACTTTTGATGATTCGAACTATGATATGTTTTAAGCTTACAACATAATATCACGCCTGTATTTCTCCGAAGGGGTAGGCAGAGGTGTAAGAGTACACCCACGTTTCACCAGTTATGTTATAGCCACATGTAATAATGTTTTAATCTAACTTGTGAAGCTTAGACACCGACACTCGACGAGGAAGACAAGCTTTTGATCACGGAAAGGAAAGTGGCCGACAAGAACACAGCATGGTATGCTGAGAGTCCGGAAGAATGCCAAAATCGAAGAGCTGATGGATGAGCCTAATATTATTAGCATGATCAAAACACAACTTCTGCGATGGCTCGGCCACGTCGAACGCATTGGGGAGGATTGAGGAGCCAAGAAAGCGTATCTAGGCCTACCAACCTTACGTAGACCGGTGGGTCGCCCCAGATATCGCTTGGGAGATGCTGTGGAGGCTGATATGCGGGAGCTTCAAGCTACCAACTGGCGAGATATCGATCAAGATGGTGTAAAGTGGACAGTTCTTGTTTCGGAGGACATGACTCACTTTGGGTCGCTGAGCCGGAGGAGTAAATAAGTAAATAAGTATGGAATAAAGTCGACTTCTCCAGTATTTCAACAATTTTACAGAAAATTAAGCTTTATTGTACATATCACAAACAACAATTTTATGGTTACCATTTCAATAAAAATAACAATTTACGTACTCACAAAATACTTTGTATTATAAAGACTACCCATTGTTCACAATCTTTTTCACGAAATCGGGGTTTTTCGCGACAAAAACTAACAAAAGGAAAATGATCCTCAGATGATTTGCGATACAACCGTTCATACCTTTTCTGTTTATATCTTTATCTTTTCCTTTTATTTATCTTTTGTTTGTGTTTCATTGGTCGATTCTGCGATATTGCGAAAAGCTTCTGTAAATAAACTGGTGGTATCAATGTATATTGGGGAGGATTATGTTTTTTTTTTAATGGTGACTGGTATTTTCTGGCGAGAGATTATGTTGTATTAGCGTCAGGTATAATACCTGGAATAATAATATTATACCAGGTATAAGAGGTCAATCGTCGAATCCGACTCGGTTGGGCAGCGTTCGGGAAGCTACGCAATATCTTCTCGTCCAAAATACCGCAGTGTCTCAAGACGAAAGTCTTTGACCAGTGTGTGTTGCCAGTAATTACTTACGGTACTGAAACGTGGTCGCTCACAATGGGCCTGATAAGAAGGCTCAAAGTCACTCAAAGGGCAATGGAGAGGGCTATGCTCGGAGTGTCGCTGCGTGATCGAATCAGAAATGAGGAGATTCGCAGGAGAACGAAAGTAACCGACATAGCCCGAAGAATTGCCAAACTCAAGTGGCAGTGGGCGGGGCACATTGCTCGCAGAACGGATGGCCGATGGGGCAGTAAAGTTCTGGAGTGGCGACCGCGTACTGGAAGGCGCAGCGTGGGTAGGCCCCCCACAAGGTGGACCGACGACCTGGTGAAGGTCGCGGGAATCCGCTGGATGCGGAAGGCACAGGACTGGTCGTTGTGGCGATGTTTGGGGGAGGCCTATGTCCAGCAGTGGACGTCTTTCGGCTGAAATGATGATAATACCTGGCACATGCTGAGCTGGACACCCATTTGGTACAATACTGAGACACATATCACACTTTTTTATTGTATTTTTACTTGTATGTCCTGTGTCTTGTTTTTGTACTAAATAAACGTTTTATCTATTTATCTATTGATCATAGTGCTGTTGTTTTCCACTTTGTTGTAGTAGTTGGAGCGTTTCTTGGTTCCATAATATAGGATATTGTATGTCAGGTCATGGCATGATAAGCCAACTGCCTCAGTCTAGTGGTCGCAAGCGCGACTGTTATGCGCGACGTCCTGGGGCGGGCAAAAAGTGTTATGGGGATTTCTCAGTAGCAGCCCAGAGTCTTGTCTCTCATCCCCGTGCCTTGGAAATCACGTAAAGCCGTCGGTCCGGAGTTTGATCTCTCTGCGGTCGGATCGGATTGACCTCTTATTGGATTATGATAGGAAGGGAAGAATGCACTTGTGTTTGCGCACACACTTGTGCACTATAATATGTCTCACGCAGATGGCTAGTTTTCATTGATATTGGCCGCCGTGAATGAAATTCAGCCGGGAGGACATTAATGAGCAGTACAGGCAAAGAGGTATATAGCATACACACAGGTATTATATTTTTTATCTGTGTTATCTCTATTCACTTTTAAGGATATTTCTCTAAAGTTACCAAAAACGGACAGGAAAAAAACACAACGTACACACAACAAAAGAACACAAATAACAATAAACAACAGGAAGATATAACAAATCAAATCACAACGTAGCGGAAGCGAGGCGGAACTTGTCAAAATACGCCACAGTAATTTACAACGGTAATAGAGCGACGATTTATGGCACTTCCATATTTACCGAAAATATTTATCAGTTTTTTCTCCTAGTTTCGTACTTATACCAACTCTTTCCCACTTATACGTGTTCCGGGACTACTCCAAGAATGCAAAGAGGATAAAGATCAACGTCCTAACTTACCTACTAGTAGCGATTGACCTGTCGGGGGTGGGAGTAGAATGCAAAGCGCATCACATGCCCCTGGCACATAAATAAAAATCCATACAGAAGCGAAGCTAGCCGATGTGGTACACTCACACATAGCGGTGCGATGTGTGCGCTCATTCACGCATGGGCTCACCTACATTCCGCTATGGTAAAAACCGGATTGCGCTGGCTCAGCTTGGCTTCTGATGGATGTTTATTCATGTGCCCCCGGCCTAGGTAGTTTGAGAAACACCATGGTGGTTAAGCGGTAGGAGTACGACACTGGCTCAAGTTATACTGGTCAGTGTGTGCTATAAAAAACGCTGTAAGCAACGTCCTCCTGACTCATAGTAGGTATAACGACGCAATGAATCCGATCTTTTTTATTGCTAAAATTTATATTTACCGAATTATACCATGTAATCTCAATACGGGAGTTTCATTGAAGTACTCTGAAGCCCCAACATTTTGGCGACCGTGACAAAACCAGCAATATTCGGAGAAAACAAGTTCGATCTTTGTGCCTAGCTATTGCGCCGCAGCCATTTTTTTCACAATTTATCATCATTCCTGGGTTCCTTGGAGGTGTACCAGCCATTGCAGCCACCACCGGTCAGCGATCAGCATTCAGCATCGTACCGCAGCCTCGACCAATGCAGCTAAGTGCCCTTTTTTCCTTGTGAATTCCCTTTTACCTATCTACCATTACCCTTTTACCTACCTACCATTACCCTTTTACCTACCTACCATTACCTTTTTACCAAACCCTTTCTAAATCTACTTAATCGCCTACCTAATACCTATTTCAAATAGTTTCTATGTGCATTGGTGTCTATTATGTTTAAAATCGTTCATTTATAGGTAGGTACCATTCGCAGTTCATTAAAAGTTAATTTTTAAATTGTGGAAAGAAAAAATCGCTCACGAGCAGGATTCGAACCTGCGACTCCTGGCTAAGTACGTGTGTGTTTTTTCTTTCCACAATTTAAAACTTTAGAATTCGCTTCACATCCGTAAAATGCGTTAAAATTATAAAATAAAAGTTAATTATTTTTTTCGATCAACGGTAACCGTTGCAACTATATATTTGTAACGTACGGTTGGTACGGTCTACCGCACGTCGGTGGTAACACTTTGACATTAGCAGCATCTTTATTTCGTAAGCAGTAAGGGCGGTTTTCGAATTGAAGTGTTACCACTGTCATGCATTCGACGGTACTAGTATGTTATATCTCCCAGTGATATTAGCCTATTTTCTATGACATTACAGGCATAGTAGTTATATTAAAAGCATATATTTCACCTACTTCACCGAACATTCCAGGATGACCTCTCCGGGTTACGCTACATCGGGCTGCGCAACTTCGGGTTGCGTCACAGAGTTACAACCGGAACGCAGCAGTCGCTAGTCATGCCCACTGCTGGGAAAACAGAGCCGGGCTCAGGTGACGTTGGGCGATGAGCGTAAGCTAAATTTACATTTTATTTTCGAAATATTACCTCTTTGTGCCTTTTCATTTCCATAATCAATCCTTTTGTTTACATAACTTAAACATAAATACAATTAGTTAATTAAACATATATCTACACACATGCTCTAACTAATCTCGGACTAGCTACACATACATACATACATACATATTATCACGCCTGTTTCCTATTGGGGTAGGCAGAGACTATGGATTTCCACTTGCTACGATCCTGACACACCTCTTTCGCTTCATCTACGTCCATTAACCTCGTCATGCATGCTCGTCGGTTTAGAAAACTCTTAACCTGGCATTTTTTGAGAACATCCGCGATTTGATCGCGATACATTCACCGAGGTCATCCCCTTCCAACTCTTCCATCCACACTCGCTTCGTATATTTGTTTCGTCAGTCTCCTTTCGTCCATCCTCTCTATATGTCCAAACCATCATAACATACCTTTCTAAATCTTTGTCACTATATCTTCTTTCACTCCACAACATGAGTGGGATATTTTAATTATTCACATAATGAGTTCCAAACTTGATGGTCACACCATTCCAAAGTGGGAAGAGTGCCGTGGCACGTTGAATACTGATACACCCAAAATGCATTTTTTTTTTTAAGTTTCTTATTGACCGCGCTGATGTACTCGAGTAAATAAATCGTAGCCATTCATATCCTAAAACTAAGACTCAGGCAACGCCCAAACCTACAGTTTCTAATACTAGGTCTCATAAGTCATACGTTTCTAATAGTGAAGGCAATAAAATTCCTGATATATCGTGCGGCGTTTGTAACGGTAGTCATCGCCTTTACGACTGTTCCACATTTTTGGCTGAGAGTGTAGATGACCATATCAATGAAGTAAGCAGATTGAATTTATGTCATAACTGCTTAAGGTCTGGCCATTCTGCACGCAACTTTCGTATGCATCCATGTCGCATGTGCAATGCGAAGCACAATAGATTGTTACATAAACAATTTGTCGACCATAATATTTACAGTATTGTTGTTGTTGTTGTTGTTGTTTACCACTTTACCCGACAACACTGACGATACTGTTGTAAAAAAAAATCTCTCTCTCTCTTTCTATTAAGAAAAATACAAAAGTATTCCAGATGTTTCAAGTTTGAGACTCTGAAAATATGTTTACGATTCAAATAAATATAGGATTTAACTTTAAAATAACATATACAGTTTATTTGTAGCCTAGATGGGGGTTCTAAACTTAAATAAATAATTATATAATATTTAATTATGCCCGTGAATAAAATAAGTCGCTCTAGAAGAAAAACAAAATGGGGTTTTTAAAATGTAACACGTAAATGTACCTGCTGATTTCAAGCCAGTCGGTCCTTACTTCTAAATGAAGCAGTATTAGATGAAATATCTAGATTCTACGCTACTGTTGAAGAAAGATAGTTACGAGAACTTAATTAACGGTATGAAAGAAAGAAAAAATATTTATTTGCTTCAAAAGTGACGCACAAAATTACCAAAAAATTCAAGAACACAACAAATACAGGTACAGAGCCAAGAAGTGTGGTAAGATATGCGTCACATCCGCGCAAAACGGCCACCGCTCAACATATTGCTGTGCCTCATGCACGGAGCAAAGACACGTCGACACAAATTCACAATGCAATAACGTAGATCAGTGAGGCGTGATGTTGGTAAATAACGATAAAAAATAAATAAGTAAGATTAAATACAATACGAGATAAAATGTGTAATATTTAATAAATACGCAAGATTGGAAATTCCATAGACCATAACACAAAACCACACAACATGGCAACATTGTATCAAGTCGAATAGTGTATATATTCTATTCATATTGTGTTAAAATGTTGTGTCCAATAAAAAAGACTTGGCTTAAAGGTCTTAGCAACCAGGCCACAAAAATTAAAAAAAAAAAAAAAAACAAACGTGAGCCGCTCGCGCAGCTGTCACGCGTAGGCTATGGTTAATTATTGGTATGCAGTAATTCAGTATAAACGTAGATAATAATTTCAGCCGAAAAACGTCCACTACTGGACAGAAGCCTCCCCCAGAAGGGGCCATTATATGCCATAATCGCCACGCTTTGCAAACGTAAATAAAATGAACGAAACTTAGATAATGCTACTTTTCATTTATACCTGAAGTATTATCTTAGTTTTAAACGTCTAAAATTTTTTTACCGTCTGAACTAAAAACAGAATGACCACAACCTTTATTTTTTTCTAGACGTTAAAAAAAACCATCCGGTTTAATATATTATGTAGACAAACGTCATAATTTTTAGGGTTCCGTACCTAAAGGGTGCCAAACGCGACCCTATTACTCTTGCTACGCTGTCCGTACATCCGTCCGTCCGTCTGTCTGTCACAGGGCTGTATCTTTGTAACGGTAATAGATAACCAGTTTAAAAGTTCACAGAATATGTGTTACTATGGTGCTTATCACGACAAATACTAAAAATAAAAATAAAATGAAAAAATCAAAGGGGGTCCCCATATAAGAAACCACGAAAATCATGCTAGTTTTTCAACGTTTTTGTTCTTGCTCTATCTTCAAAACGGTAATACCTACCAGTGTCAAACTTGGTCCGATTATAGTGCATTCTATGTAGTTTAGCAACAAATACTAAAAATAGATGAACATGACATATGTGGTGGTACCTGCGTAATAAATAGATGCAAAACTCAGACTGAGATGCAAAAATTTATATTTCGCGCACGGTAAGTTGATGTTTTTTGATGAACTCTCATAAATTAAATCAGATTCTATGAGGTATCAGATCGGTGGGTGGTACGGAACCCTTACTATACAGTGTGAGTCGGACTCATGCGAGTCCGACTCACACTAGGCCGGTTTTTATTTATATGTCACTTAAAAGTTTCATGCCACTAAACATCACGTAAAGTTCACATGTTAAAACTCCAAACAAAAATTAAAAACAAGCCTGAATAATAATGCGGTGCTCACTCTTGTTTGACAAACTTAATTATAAACACAACAAAGTTACGCAACGGTGTGACAGCAGCCGAGGCTTCCATAATCAAATTACAAGTACCCGTCATCACGCTATCGTAGGCGACAAATTAGTTCCCGGGTATAATGTTTGCAAACTTGGCAAGTTCCTAATTAGTGGGCCACTGTATTATGTTAAAATTGACACGATTTTGAGAAGCATTTTTGAAAGATCTGCGGTGGTACTGCCGTGTTCGCGCCTAGAATGTGGTTAGACGGCCTACAAAATTTTAAGATGAGGTTCTACCGCCGAAATTCATTTGTTTAATTTTCACTTTTCTTTTGGCTATGAATCATGAGGTAATAAAGAATGCAATCTGACATTACTTTGCACAATTACTTACAAAATATAATATGGCATCCTCAACAGGTATTGACTCGCTGAATACTCAAACATCATCCTCCGAGCCTTTTCCTAATTATATTCGGGGTCGGCTTCCAGTCTAGCCAGATGCGGCTGAACATCAGTATTTTACACGGAGCGACTGCCATCAGACCCCCGCAACCCAGTTACTGGGTAATACTGACATTCGGAGGTTAGACCAGTTGTCAGACTTTCAGGCTTCTGACTACCCGTAACGACTGCCATAGATATTCGTATGACAACCGGGACCGACAGCTTAACGTGCTCTCCGAGGCACGGAGGGGTCTCGATGTGTAACGAAACGGTCACCCATCCACAGACTGACCGCGGCAAGTGCAGCTTAACCTTGCAGATCGTACAATCCGCGCAGTCATTGCTTCGCTACTCAGCGAATGAAATTTAAATGGCTATGTACTTCCAAAACCTTCTGAGGATGTTCCGCGGAGGGGCGAAACACGTGTCAATTTGGTTTGCATATCCCATCCCACTAATACATAAGGTCCTATATTATTAATCTGAAATATTTGAAGTGGTGAATATACTCACCATAACAAACAACATTGACTATGGGACCAACCCTGAAATCGCGAAAAAAAAAAATCTGTTGGTCCCTACATTTGTGTTCACTTAAATCGATAAAATGTAGGGACTACTTGATATTTTTTTCGCGTTTTCAGGGTTGGTCCCATAGTAAAAGTTATTCATAATGATGAGTAGATTCACCATTTCAAATATTTCGGATTATTAATGTAAGACCTTATATAAATGCGAAAGTGTGTTTGTTGGTTTGTTCCTCTTTCACGTAGCAACGGAGCAACATATTGACGTGTTTTTTTTTGCATTGAGATAGTTTATGGGCAGGAAAATAATACAGGCTATGGGCTGAAAAGTAACACAAGCTATGAGCTGAAAAGTAACACAGGCTATAGGCCGGAAAGTAACACAGGCTACTTATTATACACGATGTCTCACTGCAGCAAGCAGTGCTGCATACTGCATCTAAGCTCGACTAACTAGTTTTGCGGAATCCACACTAAATATTGTAATTCCATATTTCTTGAGCTTTTGCCTACCAGCAGGCAACCGAGTTTCTGGTGTAAAAAAAAACTCAATAGCAAAGAAATTCCAATGTTCCCAAAAAAACCAATAGCATTAACCCTACAACATGGCCCTCAATTACTGTCAGTTACGTCACAACAACAAACTTCAACCCGTAAATCGCAATCGTAATGGTTATTATGTCAATATGTACTACTGCTATAATTGTTTCTTCCGCTTCAGCGTGAGGGGCTTCCGAGTTGCTTAATTAATTAAAGGAAATATACTGTGGCGTGTACAGCTTGTAACAAATGTTTAACATCGTCATAACGTGTTCTGCACATCCGGGAGCGACTTGATTACAACAGTGACTTAATTAATTAAAGGAAATATACTGTGGCGTGTACAGCTTGTAACAAATGTTTAACATCGTCATAACGTGTTCTGCACATCCGGGAGCGACTTGATTACAACAGTGACTTAATTAATTAAAGGAAATATACTGTGGCGTGTACAGCTTGTAACAAATGTTTAACATCGTCATAACGTGTTCTGCACATCCGGGAGCGACTTGATTACAACAGTGACTTAATTAATTAAAGGAAATATACTGTGGCGTGTACAGCTTGTAACAAATTTTTAACATTGTCATAACGTGTTCTGCACATCCGGGAGCGACTTGATTACAACAGTGACTTAATTAATTAAAGGAAATATACTGTGGCGTGTACAGCTTGTAACAAATGTTTAACATCGTCATAACGTGTTCTGCACATCCGGGAGCGACTTGATTACAACAGTGACTTAATTAATTAAAGGAAATATACTGTGGCGTGTACAGCTTGTAACAAATGTTTAACATCGTCATAACGTGTTCTGCACATCCGGGAGCGACTTGATTACAACAGTGACTTAATTAATTAAAGGAAATATACTGTGGCGTGTACAGCTTGTAACAAATGTTTAACATCGTCATAACGTGTTCTGCACATCCGGGAGCGACTTGATTACAACAGTGACTTAGAGATTGTTATAATGTATCTGTGTTACAGCAAGTTAAGTAGCAACATTGCAATGAATGTAATAAATTATTACTATAACACTACTATAGGTCGCCCACAGCTTCACCTGAGTGGATCTCGTTTATTGCGCATCCCTCGGGAACTGTGTGTCATCCGGGATAAAAAGTAGTCATGTTATTTTCCAGGTCCCCTCTTTGCTAAGTTTGCAAATCCACTGAAAGATTTACGCGTGACGCGAATTAGTCAAAAACATACAAATGTCTTCACAAAGTTTCACATGTTCTATAAGTAAACCTAATTACAGGCACTTTTGAAACGTCAGGCTCTAGTTGCACGGTTCCAAGTTGTGGGTCCTATGCAGAAGAACCGGCAAGAAACTCCATGAATATACACTTTTTAAAATAGATTTATTGTTTATTACATCAAATTTATTCAAATAATGTGAGTATAATGTAGGTTAATGTCAGAAATAAACAAGAGTTTTAAAGTGAGAATATTGCCTTTAGTAATAAACGTAAAAAGAGTTGCCATAGTATGTAGGAGCCGACCTGTCCCGACAGATGGCACCCGTTCACCAGCATGACGCGCAACCATATTGAAAGGAACTCAACGACCCGACACTAACGCCACCATCAGCATGACATTTAAGACGCACGGCGATGCGCCACCGTTATATGGTAGATATTCCACCCTTACGCACGAACCGGTTTGCTAATAGCTTTATCATGCGTACCGCCAAAGAGTGGAATTCCTTGCCGGCGTCAGTGTTTCCCGAGAAATATAATCTGGTGGTCTTCAAGACTCGAGTGAATAGGTTTTTGCTGGGCAAGCGTGTACCATCGTCGACCGCACCATCGCTTAACATCAGGTGAGGTGGCGGTCAAACGCAAGCCCGTTAAGAATAAAAAAAAAAAAAAAAGTGATAACATGCATAATATTACTAGATTTTGCCCGCGGATTTGTCCACTAACAATTCGGCTTATTACAGAAATACTTATCGCGCATCCCTTGGGAACTGTTTAAATAGTTGCCTATATGATAATCCGGGTTATGGTCTATCTGTGTGCCAAACGAATCTGTTCAGCCGTTTCAGGTTTTTTTTACGATTTCAAGGGTTGGTCCCATAGTAAAAAAACCGACCAAAGCCTTCCTATACCTACACATATAATTTTTCAGGTCAGTTGCACTGTGCGTCTTGCAACAGGACCTTTAAAACTAAATTTGGTTTCGCTAGCAACCTCCGCTCTCATGTCCGGAGCTAACAAGGTTCGCCGTTGACGGACACGTCAAGGAGGACATCATCATCATCAAAAGTTGTTCATAATAATGAGTACAATGAACCCAAAAGAGGTTTTCAGTTATTTTAATTATACGTTGTATAATTTTTCTTTTACCTCTTACGTGACATTCGATCTGAATGTCCACACAGTATGTGCAACAATTTTTCATATTCTTGATACAAGACAACCTCCGTTTATAAAGAGTCAATCCTTAACGCGCCAATAATTTTATCAAAAGTCTATCTTTACCGAATTTACAAAATAATACGCCTAATGCTCCGTTGAATTCACTTCACGAAAAACAGATTGAAGTTAAATTCACGGAAACGAAGTTGTTTAACTCGGTTTGTTCTCGTTATTTTCGTATCTGACGCTTTTTTTATTCTGATGTCAATTGAATTACCGCCATTTTTTCCAAACTGTCCTCTGACCACAGAATATCTAATAGTACTAACGTACTCTGACGCAGAGTTATTAAAATGTTTGAGGAAATGCAGCTTGGACGTGGTTAATTTTTTTTTAGTTTTTAGGCTTCCGTATCCAAAGGGTGCCTTTACTAAACCTACGTCACGTCTGTCCATCCTTCCAGCCATCCGACCGTCACCGGGCAGTATCTTTGTTGAAAATTATCACAGAATATGTGTTACTCTGACCTCTATCATGACCATGGCAGAAAAAAATCAATTTCTCTATGATCATGACAATTAATAAAATCGTACCAGCTGCTCATCTTGCGTAAGTCGAAAAACCGTCTAAGGGAAAGCTTTATTCTTGTTTTCACGAGCAAAGTAAAATGAGCAATAGATTCACTTTATGAAATAGTTTCTTTTAAGGTACAGGTACCTAGTACCTTAAAACAAACAATTTCAAAATTGGATGGTTTTTGAAAGGGAAGAAGTTATAACAGTGCAATTTTTTGATAGGTGACGAAAAGGTGGGACAACTCAAAGAGTTTGTATATCTCTGTTCCGTGTTTGTGAGAGATGGTAAGCATAAAAAGGACATTGATAGGAGAGTAAGTGCTGGTAATCAGGTGAATGGGGCACTAAACACCTTCATGAACAACCACAAAGTGTTGGAAAAGTCACGGCTGGCTGTTCATAAGGGACTGTCAGTGCCGATACTTATGAATGATAATGAAAGTTGCATATGACAGAAGAAACATGAAAGCAGAATAAATGCAGTAGATAAGAGAGCTTTAAGAAGTATGTGTGGTGAAATTTTGAGGGACAAAGTGAGGAATAGCATGATAGGAGAGCGTTATGGAGTAAAAGAAGAAGTAGTGACAAACTTTGAGAAAGGTTGAGGTTATGTTAAGATAGTTTGGGCCATGTTTGGCCATAAAGAGAGGATGGACGACAGGAGAAATGTCCGAAAACTAACTCTGCTCACGTATTATCATTATTTGAACGTTTTTTCCCAGCAAAGTTGGTGTTGGCTTCCAGTATTACCAGATGCACCTGAACATCAGTATTTAACACGGAGCAACTGCCATCGGACATCAAATCCAGTTACTGGGCAATAGGTACTAACTTCTTACGACTAGACCAGTTCAGTTATCAGACTTTCTGGCTTCTGACTACCCGTAAAGGCTGCAATAGATATTCATATGGCAACCGGGACTGGCAGCTTAATACGCTCTTTAATGTATTGTGATGTCTCCAAGACATGGAGATGTCTCGATGTGTAACGAAATGGTCATCCATGACGGACTGACCTTGGCTAGCGGCTAGCTAAGCCTAGACGACCTCTGTGGTCTAGTGGTTCGAGTGTCGGACTGCTGATAACGAGATCGTGGGTTCGATTCCCACAGGACACAAATATTTATGTGATGAACAAAAGTGTTTGTGTTGGTGTGTTGCTTATTTATTATAAGTATGTATTTACAAAAAAAAGTATATAAGTATTATATCCATTGTCTAGTACCCATACCACAAGGTCTGCTTAGTTTGGGACTAGATGGTGCTGTGTAAAAATTTCCCAAAGATATTTATTATTTATTTTATTTATCATCATTTCAGCCGCTGGTCAACTGCTGGACATCGCCCCCCCCCCAGCATTGTCACAACAACCGGTCCTACGCTTTTCACATCCAGCAAATTCCCGCGACCTTCACCAGGTCGTCGGTCCACCTTGTGGGGGGCCTACCCACGCTGCGTCTTCTAGTATTACATCGCGTGGTGGTTATCCATGTGGTTAATGCTTAGCCACAAACCCTTCCTATCTCTGCTCATCATCATCATCATCAAATCAGCCGAAAGACGTCAACTGCTGGACATAGTCCCCCCCCAAGCATCGTCACAACAACCGGTCCTACGCTTTTCACATCCAGCAAATTCCCGCGACCTTCACCAGGTCGTCGGTCCACCTTGTGGGGGGCCTACCCACGCTGCGTCTTCTAGTATTACATCGCGTGGTGGTAATCCATGTGGTTAATACTTAGCCACAAACCCTTCCTATCTCTGCTCATCATCATCATCATCAAATCAGCCGAAAGACGTCAACTGCTGGACATCGTCCCCCCCCAAGCATCGTCACAACAACCGGTCCTACGCTTTTCACATCCAGCAAATTCCCGCGACCTTCACCAGGTCGTCGGTCCACCTTGTGGGGGGCCTACCCACGCTGCGTCTTCTAGTATTACATCGCGTGGTGGTAATCCATGTGGTTAATACTTAGCCACAAACCCTTCCTATCTCTGCTCATCATCATCATCATCATTTCAGCCGAAAGACGTCAACTGCTGGACATAGCCCCGCCCCAAGCATCGTCACAACAACCGGTCCTACGCTTTTCACATCCAGCAAATTCCCGCGACCTTCACTAGGTCGTCGGTCCACCTTGTGGGGAGCCTACCCCCCACGCTGCGCCTTCACTCCAAAACTTTACTGCCCCATCGGCCATCCGTTCTGCAAGCAATGTGCCCCGCCCACTGCTACTTAAGTTTGGCAATTCTTCGAGCTATGTCGGTTACTTTCGTTCTCCTGCGAATCACCTCATTTCTGATTCGATCACGCAGGGACACTCCGAGCATAGCCCTCTCCATTGCCCTTTGAGTGAGTTTATTGTGAGCGACCACGATCTCTGATCACCCAATCCCAATTTTACAAGCTTTAATTTTTATACTTAAGTTCATTTTCATACAATTTCCCTAAAAAGCATAAAACTTCTCGCTCAAACTGTCTCATTCATCGCTACTTACTCCCACGAGGGTCTCAAAGCACATACTTTCAACAAACATCTCTATTTTTGGCACAAGACGGCGAAATATTGTCTCGAGAAATTCGCAAACAAACAACATCACAGCAGTGAAAATTTCGTTGAAATTCTAATTTATGCTGTCTCGAGCAAAACAAGAAAACAGTTGAAAACGCCCAAATAAGTTAATTAATCAGGCGAAACGTTTGTAGAAATGTCCTGGGACCTTAGAGCTGTTTCCAACATAATATTTGAAGGTTTTATACAAGAAATATGTTACTTGATGTGTGTATATTATTTGTGGGTACGCGTAATTGCTTCCTTAGAAAATGCTTTGTATCGAAATTGGTTTTCGAATCGAATGGTTGTTTATCGATTCGTGTTGGAATGTGTTAACATATGTAATACTGAGTTATATAAAAATTGCACTTGAATTTGTAACTGAATTAAATTTATCTTTATCTTTTATCTAATTTAAATACTTTTTTTACCTTTATTTGTGTTACAAGAGTTACCTTCACGTCAAATTTTGATTTTCTAGGTCAACGGGAAGTACCCCATAGGTTTTGATGATTCAGTGAACTAAAATATATGAAAGGCGGTAACATTTTAATGCTTTAAGTTAGAAACTTGGTTTTGTTACATGACTATGATGGAGCAATAGATATGATATTAATTTCAGTTTGATACCTTAAGCCTTTCTAGATAAAAATAGGAAATTAAAGTAGTTTTTTTCTTTTTGAGGTACGGAACCCTAAAAAGAAAAAAGTAAGAAACAAATTAACAACATCTAGGTCATCATCATCATTTCAGCAGAAAGACGTCCACTGCTGGACAAAAGCCTCCGCCAAAGGGATCCCCCGATATGCCATAATCACCAAGCTTGGCAGGCGGGTTTGCGATCGCAGTTGGTTGTTTAAATACTCAGAGAACGCTGCTGCCCATCCTCTGGTGAATCCGTTAGTCGTCTTTTACGTCACCCATGAGAAGAGAGAGGGTAGGTATATGAATGATTTTGTTCATTTGGTTCAACCATCCGATTTCCCAGTTACTGTTGCTTTTAACGGTAGGCTGAGGAAGAAACATGGTTAATGGCTATTATTCCAAACAGGATACAACACTGCAATTTTTCTCCCATGAAACTTTTCCTTGTTATGAAAATACGATCACAAAACCTTCTATCAAAGAAAATATAAAACAACAATAACGGCCATACTTAAGAATAGAAAGAACGATTATAAGAAGTATAAGATCCTCTAGATTCCTCATAAAAACTATGGCGCGTAATAAAAGTTAACGACTTGAAGTTACGGAGAGGGGGAAAAGAAATAAAATCAAGTAGCCGGCAAGGTCAACCGGACCCTCAATTATTATGGGACAGCCGAGGGAAGTCGTATGAAGACGTGACTTTCAAAACAGTGTTATAAAACATTCGTATGTGGGTTAGTAGCCATGATGTGGCGATTTGGGGACTTTTTAAGGTTAAAATTGGAGTCATTCTGAACTTTTTTTAGCTTGGTTGGTAAAAATACTGGTTATGTGTCATTTTTATATTATGTGTGTGTGTGTGTGTGTGACTACATAAGGATATTTGTGAATTTGCTTAAGTTTTAGAGTTTGATCGAAAAATGACTTTCAAAACAAGGGTATAAGTATGGCGATTTGGGGACTTTTGTTGGAGAAGGATAGGAGTCATGAAAATAAATCGTGTGTGGGGTAAATGTGGCAATATAGGGATATAATACAGACAAGGATGGCTAGATATGTTAGAAACGTGCTTTATAGAAATTAAAGAGTAGAGAAAAGTAGAAATGCAAGCATTTTTTTTTGGAAAATCCTAAATACTAACCAAACTGAGAACAAGTCTAATAACGAAACCCCAGGTGGAATCCATATTATTATATTAAAACCGGTCTTATAGGACACCGTTCAAGAGACGGATTTTATGGGCATCTAGCTTACTTTTCTCATATCATGTAGGTAGATTAAGAAAGGTCACATTTCTCATTTCATTGTGTGCAGTGGCAATAGTCCAAAAATATTGAACTTAAATGCAAATCTAGGCCGCAGCAATAACTATTAGACTTTGCTGAACCAACGCCCCCAGATAGTGTGCCACAGGCTACAGAAATACATTTGGCTAATAATTTCTTAGGTTTTCGCGATCACTACACATTATAATAAAACAAAGTTTAACCGGATTAAATATTGATTTCCCTGACGTTTCGATAGCTTTGCAGCATTTCGTGGTCGCAGGTAGACTAAGATGACAAGCATCTTTACAGATATTTCTAAAAATATATTTTAGTCTACCATACACACAGACATAGTAAAAAATATAGACGAAGTGCTGCGAACAATCATAGTGAAGCCAATAAAACCGTGCTCCTCCGTGTACAAACCAGTGCTCACGCACACAGATGCACCTTAAACCGTGCTCACCCCTCTCAGTTCACATGTCGCGGCATCGTCCAATAAGCATCGCACAAACAAATATCCTTCAGGTGCATGGTGTGTACGTGAGCACTGGTTGTATATGAAGGAGCACGGTTTATGTTGGCTTCACTATGATTGTTCGCAGCACTTAGTATCTGTGACTGTGATTATTAATTAAAATCGTTTCGATGCACGCAGTAATCATCACTCACAATATCATTATCTTTTACAGTGTTGCGTTCTGTTTGGGACTTCATTATTTCTAGGACTGGGTTCCAAACAGGTGGTAGCTGCCAACCATCTTCTCTATTAAAATTAGGATGTTTTTTAATTTCAATATCCTCACGGAGCATTCTACATTTGGCTGTTTGTAATTTACATTAGAAAGGTAGGTCGCTAGACTCACGCAATGTTTTCCTAATGAACTATCGTTATCATACTGTATTTTTTTTACTATGGCATAGCACCAGAGGGGCACTGGCGCAGTCCACAGGAGTTCCCGGAGCTCCGTGTGGTTTTAGTCCAGCTATACTCAACCTGCGGCCCGCGGGCCACATGCGGCCCGCCAGGCCTTTGTTATTGGCCCATCTAAAGTTACAAATTTATTGTAAACCATTTTAAATTTCGCGCCCATCAGAGAATGGGAGTTTCAGAACGGGAATGTGAGCCGAGCGCTATCAGCGATTTTTTGTTCCCCAAAAATATAAAAGCGTCCAAAGATGTGCCCAAATCCTACTAACATTCTTTGGGTCTACGTATGTATGTGAATCGTCTTTTTCAAAAATAAAATATACAAAGAACGTTTACAGAAACAAAGTTACAGATTCTAATCTGGATGATGTTATCAGGATAGCATGTAGCGACAAGCCAGATCTTGATAAAGTTTTGAAAAAGTGTTCACAATATCAAAAATCGCATTAAAACATTTAAACATCTTTGTTAAAACTTCTTTTCTCATTAATAAAGTAACTACATCGTTAACTTGGAATTACGTTTTAATTAAGACCCTCGACACCGTGACTGTAACGTGTTTGTGGCCCCTATAAAATAAAGGTTGAGGTTGGCTGTTTTAGTCGGTAGGAGTCCGACATACCCCTTCGCCTTTCCCAGACGAAGGGTATCCATGAGGATTTACACAAGTAAACAAAAAAAAAAGGTGCTGTTGTCGTAAGCTGCTACGGTATATCATCTATGTAGATAATACTCTAAGGAGAAATTACAAATTCAATTTCCATTTATTGAAGGAAAACTTCTTTACACACGCTTGACTTGGGGAGTAAGCTGGGTGACTTGGGGAGTAACTGGGGACTGGTGAAAGCGTTACGAAAAGTCTGATCGGGCGAGGCGAACGGAAGTTGAGAGGGAGATATAAGTTAGTGAAGATATAAAGACAGAGAGTTACGTTTCATATATTACTGTAGGGGCAAGAGAGAAGAGAGAGGTGCGAGCACACTTTTTTAGGGTTCCGTAGTCCTACTAGGAACCCTTATAGTTTCGTCATGTCCGTCCGTCTGTCCGTCTGTCCTAATCCTTTACAGCTTAATAACTTCTACAGTTATAAACATAAAGTAAATGAAATTTTGTTAAAAAATGGGTTAGATATAGATCTCAATTTTAAAAGTATAAAAAAATCTTGATAACGTATTTAGGGGTGGCGCCCATACATGTGAAATGGGGATGAAATTTTTTTTTTCGCTGCACCCCCTTTTGTGGGGTATCATTGAATATGTCTACTAAAATGAAGGTAATGTTTCATACATCACTTTTTTATCAGATGTACCATCTGCGAAATATACCCCTCCAAAGTGGCTTACAATAAGTCCCTCCCCCCTACCATTTCCAAACTATGCAATGTAGAAACTTGTAATCTTCCACGTTGATAGACTTTTATTAAAACTCCCTTTTAAAATTATTTCGAGTATAATGTGATTATAAATTTTTGAGTTATAGTGAGAAAACTGAAAAATACTTAAGACATCCTAGTTCATAGGTCATTGACCTTAGATAAAAATGATCTTAGCAAATAATGCTCCTTTAGTCACCTTCTATTTAAAAAAATCACAAAAAGAAACTTTGTGTTATATTGATAACACAAAGTAACAGCGCCACCTAGCGCTAAATTTAAGAAGTGTATCATATCAATATATGACACACTTCTTAAATTTAGCGCTGTTTGCAAAAACTAAAATAGCAATGATTAATATTCGATTTGAATCGTTTGTAATTAGACCAGTAGGTCCTAGGGTTATAGGGTTCCTTAAGTATAAGGAACCCTATAATACTGAGCATGGCCCAACATGCTCTTGGCCGGTTAAAAAAAAAAAAAAGAAGTTTCACTTCAGTCGTGTGGTCTAAAGCACACTGGTTTTTTAAAATATAAAAAGTGATATAAGTGTGACTGCCTCGTTGGTCTAGTGGTTGCAAGTGCGACTGCTGAGCGTGGGGTCCTGGGTTCGATTCCCGGGTCGGGCAAAGTGTTATTGCGTTTTTCATTAGGAAATTCTCAGTAGCAGCCCGGAGTCTGGATTTGTGCCCGGTCAATGGCAATAGGCTCGCCCCCTATTACATGGGACTATAACATACCTAGCGAAATGTGGGTGTACTATTACACCTCTGCCTACCCCTTTGGGGAAATACAGGCGTGATGTTATGTTATGTTAAAAAGTGATATAAAGACAAACATCCATTATCTAGTATCTAGTTCCCATAGAATTAGCTCTGCTTAGTTTGGGACTAAATGGTGCTGTGTAAATATGTCCCAAAAATATTTATTATTTATTAATATAATCATCACATCATTTTGACTAAATATCGATTTCGTGGATAGTCTGTGGTAGGTCCTGTACCTAACCTTTTACACGACTGCCCTGACGGCCCTGACTTTACGAGACTGCCCTGACTGACTGATGTGATTCTGCTTCACTGCTTTAAGACCGTAGAGTGCTGCGTTCTATTTATAGTTTCAGCTAACACCCTTGGGACTGGCACTATCCAAACTTATGTACGACTTTCTTTCAATGTCAGATTCGCCGTCAACTTGGCGCCGTCACATGGTCGTTGAAGTGACGTCGTCAGGCTATTAAAAGGAATAATGAGAAGCCGTATTTGTGCAACAGGGTGAAGAAACAGGATCAACCAATGAGGAAATAACCATAGCATATGTATCTTGGGTGTATTTTTTAATGGAAGTGAGCGTGAATCATACCCAGCGTAAGCGGCTCGAAAGCGTTTGTTAAAAATCCTCTCCTCCAATGTCTTACAAATAATATGATAATCTTGATCTAGAAATTGTTGACGTGTCGTTTTAGATTTAAAATCAAGTCAGGCGTCTATTTGGTGTATGGTCGATGGTTTTTCCTATAAAATTATTGTAAATTTTTGTTTTTATTATAATGTAATACTGATGCAAAAGTTTAGGAAAACCTGTTAGTGAAATTCATGCGAGACTGTGTGTTTCTGTTGTTATTAGTTCACTCATTATATTTTTTTTAGCTTTTTACATTGCAGTCCTGTACAAAATGCCTGCGAGTATTTCAAATACAGATAGATAATATTTTAAAAGTAGTACATTTAACTACAGGGCTGGGTAGAATTATTATAAAAGGCTAAGAAGCTACATTCCTTAATACATCGCATTCATACTTTTTTTATCCCCACCAGGTGGAACGACGACCTGAAAAACGTGTCTGGGGGGGACTGGATGCGGAAGGCAGAGGACCGAGTGTTGTGGCGCAACTTGGGAGAGGCCCATGTCCAGCAGTGGACTGCGATAGGCTGAGTTGATACTTTTTTTGCTTCAATCAACTGAGCCTAACGTAGTCCGAAGCGCGTAGTGAAAACATAATAAGAATAGACCAAAGGTAGCCCATTTAAAATAAGAGATTTCAATTTCCACAACTTGAAAATACCGACTTGGTGCAAAAATTACACTACTCGAAAAATGTACATTTCACAGGAATTTTTCCGACATTTATGAGCAAATAGATAAAACACGTCAATATCGGTAAGCAAGTAAATTGACAGATATAGAAGCAGTACCCTTAATATTTTCGGCGTGTCCTCGTTTCGACAGGTGCTGAGTTCGCTATTTCCAAACCTAATATCTGTTCTCAAGTGGCTATTTGAAACAAGTGTGAATGAATATTGATGTAAGTGGTGGCTTGAAAAACAAGAAATCATGATTATGCAATGATGTTGATTCTCTTGGTATAAAACTAAATGTATACAACGAGTTATTGAAATAACTGAAAACCTCTTAAGGGGTCAATATACTCATCAGTATGAATAACATTTACTATGGGACCAACCCTAAAATTGCGAAAAAAATAGCAGCTGATCCCCATATTTTGTCGATGCATGTGAACAAAAATGTAGGAATCAGCAGATTTGTTTAACAGTAGTAGTAGTTTTTTTTTTTGTCTAACAGTAGATTCAAGAAAGGGATGGCAACAATTTTTGTACAGTCTAATTAGTCGGAATCAAGTTTTCCATGCAAGTTTAATCGTGATCTAGAAGAACTATGCCTACTTAAAATAAATTAAAATTAAAATACGAAGAAGTGTAACACGTCAGCTAATTTGACGGTACTAAAATTCATGTTTATCATCTTTATTTTTCACTAATAGTATGTAACATAACATAACATAACATAACATAACATCACGCCTGTATTTCCCCGAAGAGGCAGGCAGAGGTGTAATATACACCCACATTTTGCCAGTTATGTTATAGTCCCATGTAATAGGGGGCGAGCCTATTGCCATTGACCGGGCACAAATCCAGCTCCGGGTTGCTACTGAGAATTTCCTAATGAAAAAACCCAATTACACTTTGCCCGACCCGGGTATCGAACCCAGGACCCCACGCTCAGCAGTCACGCTTGCAACCACTAGACCAACGAGGCAGTAAAGATAGAAAAAAAGTAAAAAAAAAGAATATGATAAAGATAGAAAGTATGTGAAGAGTTTAAATTAAGCTGGAGAACAAGAAAATAGAGTTGCTTCGACAAATACCTGCACAAAGCCTGGCGAGACGGGACGCTACTCCTGTTTGTCACCAGTGCGGCTGTAGTGAGGACACGGCCTTTCATACCCTTGTATACTGTCCTGCATGGGTGGTGCAGCACCGCGAGCTCACTGCAACAATCGGGGAAGACCTCTCGCTGCCGGCCATGGTCAAGGCCTTGGCTGATAGTTTGGAGACGTGGGAGGTGGTCGCATCCTTCTGTGAGGAAGTTATCTCGAAAAAGGAAGTGGAGGAGTGGGTCAGGGAGGAAGACTCCCTCGCTATTCCAATCCGCCGCAGTAGGACGGGTCTGGACAGGCGGCTATAGCCGAACTGATGTCACCCTAACAGAGGCCAGCTGGTGATAGAATGGGGAGTCTGTCGTCCGCATTGCACGGCCCGCAAGTCGAGATGACATCCCACGTGTATCCAGACATCGCCAAAGAAGAGTCTGTACAGAAAGAGGGACCCGGAAATGTGCCGCGCTGGGTGGGTTGCGAATGCCATGAGGCATGCATTGCAGTTCTCGTGGCTCATCCACCAAGGCAAGTGTAGGTACAAGGTGGAGTTTTTAGTGGGTGCGAGCCCCACGTAACCACGCTGTCTCTCCAGATGGCATGACGTGCGGCAGGCATTTTTACATTTCAAAAATAAAAGATTGGCGGACTACACACACCATCGAGAACTGTATGGAGCACTCTCAGGTGTGCAGGTTTCCTCACGATTTTTTTCTCCTGATGTGTTGGTCTCTTGATTGATTTTACATAATAAAGGTCTGTTAAAGGTCCTCGCATTCACAAATAACACAAACTCCTATTTATTTTAAAAACCACAAGCTTTGATCCGTTCATCCAACAATCACTCAGTTGGTTACACATCAATAATATTATTGTGTGGATCTTGTCACTCACAACGCACACCCATGTCCAAAAGTGTGCGGATATCCAACGTATTTCATTCAAACTGTCCATCCTCTGTCCCTTTTAATCTTCCGAATCTTGGACAGATCAAATAATAGTGGAGGAATATATTTTTTCGTCATTTTTTGGATTGAGGAAATGTGGTGAGGGGTGGTCGTTTCACTGTGGGAATGTAAAGAACTAAAATATTGGTTTTTGAAGTTCTCTCTATCATATGATACAAGGTGTAACAAAATAAACTCAGCTTACTTGGAATAACATGAATACTATCAGTTATTTCTTACACGACTGCCCAAAAAAAAAAGAGTGTAATGTTTTCAGGGTTCATGTATGTATGTATGTATTCCTTTCCTGTTATAGATATCCTCGAATTTTGTAAAGTCATTATAATTAGAACATACGCTTGAAAACTTTATCAACGTACAGTCACAATACTTCGCGCTGATACATTTTGTCGACAAAATCCCTTGAACGAATCCTGCTACATTACACGTACCTACCGCCGCCATTGACCATTGAGTGCAAGCGATTTTAGCCTTAGTGGTGGTTCACCAGAAATATTTCTGACTGTATGCATCTTATTTTAACTGTTCTTGAACAATCCTGAAAAGAAATAGAATGCCGGTATGAAGGCGAACGCACAAGCCCTTACAGTATATACATCTAATTTTTTATGTATTCGGGTTGGCTTTTGGCTCGGAACAGAATCCACATTATATGCGACGACTTTACCTCATAATGCGGAGGCACGCTTATAATACGGTATGTGCATAATTATATGTGTTCCTATCTGGTCTTGTTTTCTTAAGGATGGTTTTATGCTAAACGTTGCTACCTTTAACATAAAACCATGTACATATATACAAACAACACAGCAAATTGAAATATTTTGCTGAAACATACAATTTCTTGTTATTTTTTGTCACATGGTAGATTATTACGCTAACACCTTTTGGTATTTAGTTTTTCAACTAAATAACTATAACAATCCATGAACGCACATATGGCTTTAAGTCGATAAGACCAGCTTTTACAAAATACAATTGATACCTAGTAATAGTTATTTACTTTTTACTTTTCAACAACTTTTTTGTAGCGATTCTTTAAAAGGTATCATACCAAGACAGTCTTTTATATGTATAATAAAACATATTCTCGCTTCAAAAGCAACTTAAAAGAATACAAAACCCACGCAATGAAAACCTTATCAAATTATTAATTAAATATTTGTGTGATGAACATGAGTGTTTGTGTTGGTCTGGGTGTTTCTTATGTATTACTAGATTTACTAGCGGCCCGTCCCGGCTTCGCACGGTTGGACATGAAAATATAGCCTGTTACTCAGGGTGAATGTAGCTTTCTAATGGTGATTTTTTTTTTTTAATCGGCACAGTAATTTTTGAGTGTATTCATTCCGTACACACAAAAATACAAATCTTTCCTCTTTATAATATTAGTATAGATAAGTATGTATTTACAAAAAAAAAGTATCTAAGTATTAAATCCATTACAAGCTCTGCTTACTCTGCTGCTCTGCTGTTTGGGACTAGATGGTGATGTGTAAAATGTCCCAAAAATATTTATTTAATTTATTTATTTAGTTCTAACCAACCACCTCTAAAAACAGCAAAACTAAAGTTGTTCTAACTCCCGAAAACTTTTTTTTTGAGACGGAGAAAATGGCTATCGCATATCACACCACCCGGGGAGGCGGCGTGGTTATGTGGGACTCGCACCCACTAAAAACTCCGCCGTGTGCCTACTCTCGCCTTGGGTGGATGGACCACGAGAATTGCAATACATGGCATTCGCAACCCACTCCAAAAACATAACGCAACAACCATCAGGAGCTAAAGAAAAACGTCGAATTTATCCACACATTTACCAGTTGTCCCACTGTCGAACAAAACGAAAACGGAACAAAATATATGTGGAATGACTTCTTACACCCATTCTGCTGATACATCGGGCCTAATGCAAGTCAAGTGCGTTCATTTACACGGAAACACCCTTAATCATGGCGGTTCTACCGTACTCTAATAAATGGTCGAGCGTGGAACGTGACGCACAATGGTGCGGGTTGATTGAAATACACGGTGAGTTTTAGTCGTTCTAGATACGAAAAACATAAAGTTTAATTATATCAGTCATAGAATCGTTTTCCACCATAGAAATCTCAATAATAAGGTAATAGTAATGGTATCTACTGTATTTTAATACCGAAACGCGTGTCGCCGGTTTGTCGCTACCAACACATAAATACGAAATGACACCCACCATGTTTCTAGCATTCAATGCAAAATAAATTATGCCTTAAATAAATTTCGCTGTTAAATATGCTGCAAAATAAAATTTTAGTGACTCTGCGTCGAAAACAACACTGATGATCAAGCAAACGGTTCGCGCACTTGTGTCCCACGAGAGACCTGTAAGCAGCGACAAGTTCACGTGCCTTTACCACTTACTATGTTTGCCAACAAAAAATTTTTTTTACTTTCGACAGTAATCGTATGTACCAATCCTATCCTGGTTTGTTCTAGGCTAATATTATAAACGCGAAAGTATGGATGTTTGTCCTGAAATCTCGCTAAAACGGCTTAACGGATTTGGATTAAATTTATCATACAGGTAAACCTTAACCTAAATAACATGCTACTTTTTATCCCGAGAAAATAAACAGTTGCCGAGGAATGCATGATAATGTATTTCTGTCATAAACCTAATTAAAAGCAGGCATAACCGCAGGCAAAGGCTTTTTTTTATAACTAATGGCCTTGCGTTTGACCGCCACCTCATCTGATGTTAAACGATGGTGCGGTTGACGATAAATAAAAATAAAAATTAAATTTTTATTTCATATAAATGGTGTATAGTAAACACTTACAAATAGTAGTTATACAATTTATCGGTATGAAGTGTTTGTTTGATGATACACAATTGCCCAAAAAAACCTATTCAGTAATAATTTAACAATAAAATTAATATTAAATTATTACTATATTTTATTTATTTATTTATTTATTTGTTCAGTGGTATACATAACAAAAACATTCTAAAGATGTAAACATAAACTCATTAGAGTTTTACCGTACATCAGTTTCATCGACTATACAAACAGGTAAACAAAAATATAGTTAACAAGGTAGGATATACCACTCGAAAAAGTGATCTTCAAGTTAAATTGAACCTACCAATCTATGTTATAACTATTATACATACTTACATACTTTTGGGACATTTTACGTAACACCATCTAGTCCCAAACTAAGCAGAGCTTGTACTATGGGTACTAGACAATGGATACAATACTTATGTACTTTTTTTTTTGTAAATACATACTTATAATACATAAGAAACACCCAGACCAACACAAACACTTATGTTCATTACACAAATATTTGTGTCCTGTGGGAATCGAACCCACTACCTCGTGATCAGCAGTCCGACACTCGAACCACTAGACCACAGAGGTCGTCCATAAATAATCCATATAATTATTGATATAATTAGAGTTCATTTCCAAAACGACTTAAAACTCAGCGTGTATATGAAAATATAGAAAGTATGTACCTATGTATAATATGTGAGAGGGTGTGTTTCAGTAAACATGTTGAAAGTTTGTATAAGTGAACCCATTCATGACTTTGTGAAAAGAAATTTACGTAGACCTTTTTATCCGAACCTTTTAATACTTGAGTTTTTCAGCCTGTTAATCGCTTACACAGGCTTGAGAGATGCTTAGAATATAAAAATCTTTACAAAGACTACTTAAATATTTCAGAAAGCGTACGATTTATTTTTAATTTATTATATTAGCACTGACTGCTTTATTAAAAAAAAATTTTTCATTTAAATAAAAGCTATTTTCCCAATTCGTACTAATATTTTCTTTACAAATTTCCCAGGAGCTCATAAATAGCCTATTTAGCGTCTTCTTTATAATTTTTTATTATCTTTTAAATACTAAATACCAGTTCTGAAAAATATAATGTTCATCAGAACCAAATTTGGGTTCTATTCAGCATTATAAGCCTATATTCCTCAAGTTTATATGTAGAAAACTAATTCAAAAGAGTTTCTATAAGGCAGAACATTTTTGAAGATTGACAATTTAATTCTTTAACTGAGCCATTTTTCCCTATACCTCACTTCAGTGTGCGTCGTAATATTGTTCCGATATCCGACGAATATCCATTTTGACGGAATCACCCCTGGTCTGGAATTACTCCAAGGCACCAAACGGAATCACCCCTTGTTCGGAATTACCTCATAATAATAATAATCATAATAATCATCTTTATTTTGCGTTCAATGTAGGTACATACATAAGATGGAAAAACATAAAAAGTCCCAGTACATTCTACCTTACGGCATGCAAACATTTCAATTATTAATTAAACAATTTGAGCACTAAATTAAATCATACAAAACATTATTGTGTCACATGTCATAAACTCAAAGCACTATAATAAAATTCATGAAATGAAATAAGTACAAAAATCTAAATAATAAATAATAACCTTCATAAATGAAATTCTCCACTTACTTGACACAAAGTTATTGGGCAGTCACTCAGAACGATCGCCCCGTTAAAAGAATATTTAAATACGATATTCTTTAAGAAAGTTAATTGAACCATTAACACGATAAGAAGAAGTCGCTTAGAAATGACAAATAATTTGGTAATCAGGTGAATCGGGCACTACACACCTTTATGAACAGCCGCAAAGTGTCGGAAAAGGCACGGCTGGCTGTTCATGGGGGAGTGTTAGTGCCTACACTTATGTATGGTAGTGAAAGTTGGGTATGGCAGAAAAAACATGAAAGCAGAATAAATGCAGTAGAAATGAGAGCTTTGAGAAGTATGTGTAACTTTGAGAGATAAAGTAAGGAATAACGTGATAAGGGAGCGTTGTGGAGTGAAAGAAGATGTAGTGACAAAGATTGAGAAAGGTATGTTATGATGGTTTGGACATATAGAGAGGATGGACGAGAGGAGATTGACGAAACAAGTATACGAAGCGAGTGTTGATGGAAGAGTTGGAAGGGGACGACCTCGGCGAACGTATCACGATCAAATCGCGGATGTTTTCAAAAAATGCCAGGTTAAGAGTTCTCTAAACCGACGATCATGCATGACGAGGTTAATGGACGTAGATGAAGCGAAAGAGGTGTGTCAGGATCGTAGCATGTGGAAATCCATAGTCTCTGCCTACCCCAATGGGAAACAGACGTGATAATATGTATGTATATCTTTAAAAGTTATCCAAAAAACTAAATAATATTAACCAAACAAGTTTTAATCAAAAGCTGTAAGTTTGTGTTTTCAGCTTTCAGAAATTTAGAGCACATTAGAGACCATTTTTATTTTACTAAGCTCCGTGCGATTTTTATACCGAAGAGAAATAAAACTGCTTGAAAAAAACTGTTTTGTAAATGTAATTAATTAGGTTAAATACGGACGTGGGTTGTTTAAATCAAGTCGTGTTGTGACTGTAGAGTAATAAACACAAGTTACCGTAAGCTTTTTAAGAAAAGAAAAGAATGGAATTAATTTGTGATTTTTGATCTGGGGTTTGGGATTTGATTTTGGATTTTTTTATGTGGATTTTTGCAGTGATTCCTCGTTAATTTTTACACTGATTTATTAATCAATGAAGTATTCGATTTATTTTCGTTGCGTATTTGGGGTTAGCAAAGAAGGGAATTAATCCTGGAAAATTACGGACATTTCGCACGAATGGAGCCGTGAAAGTAGGGGAATAAAAATTATTTATTTATTTATAAATGGGACAACCAACAGCTATATAAAAATGAATACACAACTAGAGCCTATTACAGGTTTCCATAGCCATTATTTCAGCCGAAAGACTTCCACTGCTGGACATCGGCCTCTCCCAAAAGAGGGGGGGGGGGATATGCCATAATCGCCACGCTTGGCAGGCGGGTTGGCGATCGTAGTTGGTTGGTTAAATACTCTGGTGAATCCCTTAGTCGCCTTTTACGACACCCATGAGATGAGATAGGGTGGTGCAATTCTTTATGTCCGGCCCCCCACGGCTAGTAATAGAATAAATTAATGCTGAATTTAACAATTACTAGCAAGCATAAAAATTTAAATTGAATGGAGTTGAAAATTGTTGCATGACCCTTGGACAAATAAAAAAAGGTGAACGGAATCTCGCTAAGAAAAGATTGAAGGACTTCATTTTTTCCTAGCCTACTATAATTTCGACAACATTATAAAACACCAGATATTATAGGTATTACATTGTTATTTTATTTATCTACACTCGTATCGTAAAATTCGAATTATGAACTCGAAAGTAATGTCATAATGACATACTTTACGCACATGCAGCTGTTATGAATTTAAAAAGTTTCATTACGATACAGTTGTCGCGTCGTGGCCGGTGTGGGTGGCTCGGGCAGGAGACTCGCAGGGTCGAGGGTTCGGTGGCTTGGCACACGGTGACACACGGAAGTAGGAGGATAACAGGAAGTACAGGAACAGAACTCAGGAACAACAGGAACTAGTGGTACAGGAACTGCAGGAACTAGTGGTATGGAGGTATGGAACTCCTCTGAGGTATGAGGGCACAGAGGGCCAGTAGTACGGAGGGCCGGAGGAGTGGTAAATCAACTCCGACTGTAAGATGACTGAGCTGCTGCTATGTCCATGCAGCGAGCTCGGGCTGGATTCAGGAAATCAGGTAGGTACCTAGGTGGTAGGTCGGCACAGACACAATAAAAACACAACAAAGGACGTTTTTGGAATACTGTATCTCACTCAACTGGTAAATTGATACATTGACTATTGTTAATAAAATAATATAATGATTATAAGACACAGTCACAGACACATGAGTGTCTTTCAGCGTACAATATGGAAACTGAGCTAAAATAGTGGAAAATTAGCCATTTTTGAAAATAATTTTGAATTTTGAATTTGGATTGATAAAGTTTTAATAAAGTGGCCAGGAAGTCCAAATAGGGTGAGCAGCATAACGAGTTGGACCTCGTTACACTACCCGGGTGGGCCGGTGTAAAAAAATCTCTTAAAAGATTTTTTTACAAAACTTAAAATAAAAGTTACAAAAATTTAAAAAAAATACAATTAGTTAAAAAAAAATGGATATGGGTGATTAATTTTGAAATGTGGGTGATATTTACAATGTTTATTTACAATAGGTTAGCCTCAACAACATTAATAACATTCATACACTCTTTCATATCTTCCACAAATGTCTTATATTTAAAATTACATTAAATAAGACAAACAAAATAGAGAAATAGGTACTTAACAAAACCCTAAGTATTCTCAAGAGGCAAGCCTTTTTAATTAGTGTAGGCTTTCAGTTATGTCAGTCACTACCCGCTGGCATAATTGGTGATAAAGAAAAAACATGATTAAAAACTTAACTATATACCTATTATTAGTATATGTGCTTTAAACACAATTTAAATAAAAGCATGTTTTAATGCCTTGGTATTAAAATATTTATAAAACAAAGAGAGGTCTTTGTAATAGAGTGATTGTTATCACAGTAAGTAATAGGGTAAGTTATAGAAGTAGTGATTATTATCACAGTAAGTAATAGAGTAAGTGATTGTTATCACAGTAAGTAATAGAATAATAAAATATGAATATAATAATTATAATTATAATCAATTATAATTTGTACTTGATTAAATAGTAATGTAATAGTACTATATTGTATTCGTGATTAAATAGTATGATAAAAATAATTAATAATATATGATGGATTTTCATCCACGATGATGATGATACCTAATATAATGTGTATGAATATAAAAAAATAAGTATATAATAAATTGAATAGTTTAATTAGATGTACGTTGTACTGGTTTTATATCTTTGATATGCCAGCGACCTAGGGACTTATTTGCGAAATCTGCAAGATCGTAAATGAGTGGTGATATTTTATTTGTTATAACGCATTTACTGAATTTAGGTGCAAATTTTGCCGAAAAATGTTTATCTGAAGAGCTGATGGGATGATTTCTTTTCCAAACGACATCACCATTGTTAAATTCAAAATTTTTATGATGTTTATTATAGTGATGAGCATTAGTTTGATGAGCGTGAAATAAGCGAGCTTGAACTCTTGAAAATAATGAACTAAGTTGTCCCACATTTTCAGCATATTCATCTCTTGGTGAAAATATTAATTCTTCAGTATTATCTTTAGAATTATAAACTGAACCGCAAGGAACAAGTTCTCGACCAAAAACTAAAAATGCTGGTGTATATTTAGTAGTTTCATTTACTGCGGAATTTATTGCAAATTGAATTTTATTTAAATTTAGATCCCATGTTCTGTGGTCATTATTAACAAAAGAAGCTAAATACTCTGGTGAATCCCTTAGTCGCCTTTTACGACACCCATGAGATGAGATAGGGTGGTGCAATTCTTTATGTCCGGCCCCCCACGGCTAGTAATAGAATAAATTAATGCTGAATTTAACAATTACTAGCAAGCATAAAAATTTAAATTGAATGGAGTTGAAAATTGTTGCATGACCCTTGGACAAATAAAAAAAGGTGAACGGAATCTCGCTAAGAAAAGATTGAAGGACTTCATTTTTTCCTAGCCTACTATAATTTCGACAACATTATAAAACACCAGATATTATAGGTATTACATTGTTATTTTATTTATCTACACTCGTATCGTAAAATTCGAATTATGAACTCGAAAGTAATGTCATAATGACATACTTTACGCACATGCAGCTGTTATGAATTTAAAAAGTTTCATTACGATACAGTTGTCGCGTCGTGGCCGGTGTGGGTGGCTCGGGCAGGAGACTCGCAGGGTCGAGGGTTCGGTGGCTTGGCACACGGTGACACACGGAAGTAGGAGGATAACAGGAAGTACAGGAACAGAACTCAGGAACAACAGGAACTAGTGGTACAGGAACTGCA
Organism: Asteroscopus sphinx; assembly: GCA_949699075.1. Classification (NCBI taxonomy): domain Eukaryota; kingdom Metazoa; phylum Arthropoda; class Insecta; order Lepidoptera; family Noctuidae; genus Asteroscopus; species Asteroscopus sphinx. The sequence goes on along the minus strand of OX453018.1, from coordinate 9,527,521 downwards.
GGAACTAGTGGTATGGAGGTATGGAACTCCTCTGAGGTATGAGGGCACAGAGGGCCAGTAGTACGGAGGGCCGGAGGAGTGGTAAATCAACTCCGACTGTAAGATGACTGAGCTGCTGCTATGTCCATGCAGCGAGCTCGGGCTGGATTCAGGAAATCAGGTAGGTACCTAGGTGGTAGGTCGGCACAGACACAATAAAAACACAACAAAGGACGTTTTTGGAATACTGTATCTCACTCAACTGGTAAATTGATACATTGACTATTGTTAATAAAATAATATAATGATTATAAGACACAGTCACAGACACATGAGTGTCTTTCAGCGTACAATATGGAAACTGAGCTAAAATAGTGGAAAATTAGCCATTTTTGAAAATAATTTTGAATTTTGAATTTGGATTGATAAAGTTTTAATAAAGTGGCCAGGAAGTCCAAATAGGGTGAGCAGCATAACGAGTTGGACCTCGTTACACTACCCGGGTGGGCCGGTGTAAAAAAATCTCTTAAAAGATTTTTTTACAAAACTTAAAATAAAAGTTACAAAAATTTAAAAAAAATACAATTAGTTAAAAAAAAATGGATATGGGTGATTAATTTTGAAATGTGGGTGATATTTACAATGTTTATTTACAATAGGTTAGCCTCAACAACATTAATAACATTCATACACTCTTTCATATCTTCCACAAATGTCTTATATTTAAAATTACATTAAATAAGACAAACAAAATAGAGAAATAGGTACTTAACAAAACCCTAAGTATTCTCAAGAGGCAAGCCTTTTTAATTAGTGTAGGCTTTCAGTTATGTCAGTCACTACCCGCTGGCATAATTGGTGATAAAGAAAAAACATGATTAAAAACTTAACTATATACCTATTATTAGTATATGTGCTTTAAACACAATTTAAATAAAAGCATGTTTTAATGCCTTGGTATTAAAATATTTATAAAACAAAGAGAGGTCTTTGTAATAGAGTGATTGTTATCACAGTAAGTAATAGGGTAAGTTATAGAAGTAGTGATTATTATCACAGTAAGTAATAGAGTAAGTGATTGTTATCACAGTAAGTAATAGAATAATAAAATATGAATATAATAATTATAATTATAATCAATTATAATTTGTACTTGATTAAATAGTAATGTAATAGTACTATATTGTATTCGTGATTAAATAGTATGATAAAAATAATTAATAATATATGATGGATTTTCATCCACGATGATGATGATACCTAATATAATGTGTATGAATATAAAAAAATAAGTATATAATAAATTGAATAGTTTAATTAGATGTACGTTGTACTGGTTTTATATCTTTGATATGCCAGCGACCTAGGGACTTATTTGCGAAATCTGCAAGATCGTAAATGAGTGGTGATATTTTATTTGTTATAACGCATTTACTGAATTTAGGTGCAAATTTTGCCGAAAAATGTTTATCTGAAGAGCTGATGGGATGATTTCTTTTCCAAACGACATCACCATTGTTAAATTCAAAATTTTTATGATGTTTATTATAGTGATGAGCATTAGTTTGATGAGCGTGAAATAAGCGAGCTTGAACTCTTGAAAATAATGAACTAAGTTGTCCCACATTTTCAGCATATTCATCTCTTGGTGAAAATATTAATTCTTCAGTATTATCTTTAGAATTATAAACTGAACCGCAAGGAACAAGTTCTCGACCAAAAACTAAAAATGCTGGTGTATATTTAGTAGTTTCATTTACTGCGGAATTTATTGCAAATTGAATTTTATTTAAATTTAGATCCCATGTTCTGTGGTCATTATTAACAAAAGAAGCGACCGCGGTAATAATTGTTTTGTTATAACGTTCTACTGTGTTGACTTGTGGACAGTATAATGGAGTGTAATGTGTTTTTGGTATATTATAAGCAGTGAATAAGTCTTTAAGTTCATTGCTTATCATTTGAGGACCATTATCTAAGATGACGGTTTCTGGAATTCCATATGTCATGAAAACTAAATTTTCTAAAATATGTCTTAATATGTTAGAAGTAGCTCTTTTGATAGGAAACAAAAGACAGTATTTAGAAAAACAACACGTAACAACAAATATGAATCTATTAAGTTTTCGTGTCATAGGTAATGGACCTATTAAATCGATTGATATGCATTGAAATGGACGTGAAACATTTTTTGGTTTACCCATAAGGCCTAAAGTTTGCTGAGTTTTATGCTTATAAGCTAAACAAGTTTCACAATTTGAAATAAAAGCCGCAACATCTTTGTACATGCCTGGCCAAAAATAAAATTGCTTTATGCGATTGTATGTTTTAAAAATACCGAAATGTGCTGAGGTTGGTGTTGAATGATTTCGTAAAATAATTTCCTCCCTTGCCTCTAAAGGTATAACTTGTTTCCAATTAAACTCCGAATAAAATTGTGTATTTGAACGAGAGTATTTATAGAGTTTATTATTTTTAATTATATAATCCGGCGTGGAAGTAGGATTTGATTTACATTTGCGGTAGACTGAATTAAACCAATTGTCTTGTGAAGTTAAATGGTTAATGTTAATTATATTAACTGGTGGAAAACGAGACAAAGTGTCTGGAACTAAATGATCTTTGCCGTGTTTATGTTTGATTTCAAAATTGAACATTGATAGACGAATACTCCATCTAGCAAGTCTACCAGTAGGATTGTCTAGGTGTAAAAACCATTGTAAGGCAGAATGATCTGTATAAATAATGAATTTTTGACCATTATCAAGGTAACAACGCCAATATTCAAGGGCAGTAATGACGCTTAAAAGTTCCCGTTCGGTTATTGAATAATTTCGTTGAGGGCCTGTAAGAGATTTGCTCATATAAGCAATTGGTTTTTCGACACCATCAAAATCTTGGGTCAACATTGCACCTAATCCATAAGCGGAAGCATCGCAGTGTACTGCAAAAGGTTTAGAGAAGTCTGGACAAGCAAGGATAGGAGTAGATGTTAAAGCTTGTTTTATTTGAATAAAAGATTCATTTGCTTTATCGGTCCATTTGAAAGGTGGTGCTTTTTTACTAGTAGAAGTTAGTTTAGTCAATGGAGCTGCTAAAGTGCTTAAATTTGGGATAAAACGTCTGTACCAACTGGCAGTGCCTAGAAATTTTTTAACTTCACGAGCAGACTTTGGTGGTTTGATTTCTAAAATTGCCCTAACCTTATCAGGATCGGTGTGAAGACCTTTTTCATCGATAACGTATCCTAAATACTTAAGTTCTTTGCGGAAAAATGAACATTTTGGAAAATTTACGGTAATGTTAGCTTGTTGAAGTTTTTCGTATACTTTATTAAGCAAGATGACATGTTCATCATAGGTTTTTGTTGCTATGACTACGTCATCTAAATAACAGAATACTGAATTATCAAAATCATTAGAAAGTAAATTATCTATAAATCTTTGCTGAGTAGCTGGTGCATTTGTGAGCCCAAAAGGCATGACTTTAAATTGATAAGTTCCACGGCCTGGAACGTGAAAAGAAGTCTTAGGACGGTCTTCTTTACGTAATGGAATCTCCCAAAAAGCTTTTGCTATATCAATTGATGATAAGAATTTAGAATCTTTAAGTTGATCTATGATATCCGAAATAAAAGGTAATTTATACGCGTCTTTTCTAGTAATATCATTTAATTTACGGCTATCAACGCAGAAACGCCAGGTACTGTCTTTTTTAGGTGTAATAATAACTGGATTAAGCCACGGGCTTTCGCAAGGTTCAATAACATCGAGTTCTAACATTTTGTCAACTTCAGCACAAAGAGCTTTTTGTTTTTCCGGAGATAACCTATAACATCGCTGACGAATGGGAAGGTGATCGCCTGTATCTATCCTATGTTCTGCAAGATGAGTTTTACCTAATGGTAACTTTTCCGTTGAAATGTTTTTAAATTTTTCAATTAAAGCATCTGCAATGATACGTTGTGATTCAGAGAGATTATCGTATATATGTAAGTGTGTGTGATCAGTGTTAACTAAAAATAATGGTGGATTTTTAATGCTGTGAGTGGAAACGTTGGAAATTATATCTGGAGCTAAATTAAATATTTTCCAGAAATCAATTCCAAGAATAAATGGTTGTGTGATACTTGGTATAATATGTGCTGTTATAAAAGAAAAATGATTTTTATAAATAATTGGTAATGTAATAGTACCTATCGAGTGAATCGATTGTCCGTTAGCTACTGTACCATGAACAATATGGTTACGTTCAATACTGAAACCATGTTTTAATAAAATTTCATGTGAATTATTCCCTAAAATAGTAATAGCACTACCACTATCGAGTAGTCCATTTAAAGTTAAATTATTTACTTTAATCTGTAAATATGTACGTTCAAAATCTGTAGAGTTATTAAAGAGGAGTGTAGAAACATTATACGATTTAAAAAATAACTTAATTTTATCAAGCCACTGTTGCCAATCTGTCGAGTCAAAATTTGAATTTTTAGCTAATGTTTTAACTCTACAATCCTCTGTAATTAGTTTTTTTGGTTGTATTTATTACATGATGTACAATTGGTAAATATGACGTCTTTTTTACCGCAACGAAAGCAAACTTTGTTAGTATTTGTGCAGTCTGCTAATGTATGACTATCAGTACGACAGCGCGGACATTGAAAAAATTTCGTTTGTGAAGGAGGTCGAGTAACGTTTACTGTGTGTACTGCTTGATGAGTAGAATAGGGATAAGTAGGTATATTATGAAATGAGTATTGTGTTATTGTATTTGGTTTTGAAGTGATATTATTTTGTGTACTAGTAGATGGCAAATCAGAATTTGATATTTGTAAACAACTTTCTATCCATTTGCATGATTCTATTAAATTATTAATTGATTCTAAGTCTTTTGGTTGAAGTCTATGTCCAAATTCTGGTCTTAAATTTCGTCGTAGAATTTCCAATTTATGTTTTTCCGAATATGGTTCATTTAATTTAGAAAATAGTGATTCCATTGTTGCGAAATAAATAATAACACGTTCATTAAGTTTTTGCTTGCGTGAATCTATCTGTTTTTTCATGTTATAATCTTAATCTGTAATTTCAAAGTATTTTATAAATGATTGCTTAAATGTTGGCCAATCTTTGTTTGAATCTTTATTGGCTCTGAACCAATCTAGAGCTGGTCCAGTAAGTATATCATAAATATGATTATATAATGAAATTTGGTTAATCGATCTAGCCGTTGCGAATTCTTCCACTTGTAAAATAAAATTTCGTGGACAAGTTTCGCCTTTGTAAGTAAATCTTTTTATTTCATTATTCGGTTTTTTGTCGGCTATGTTATTTAATTTGTTTGTTAGATTGTCCAAAAATGTTGGTAACGAATTTAAATTTGTTGATGACGATTGTGCGGAATGATATGTAGAATGTATTGGTGTTTCTAAATCTCTATAATTTGATTCGTAGATTTTATATCTATCCCAAAGAGTTTTATAAGTTTCTAAATCCTGTATGGACTGTTCCGTAGTAATTTCTATATGATTTAATCTATTTTTGACGTGAGATAAATATGGATTAATTTTATTTTTACGTACCGGATATGCAGAGATTAGTGTTGAAATTAAATCTAAGCATTTTTGTAATTCTTGTACGTCTTGGTTATATTCATATGGGCTAATTTCTAACTGTGAGCAAGAGGTTGATTCTATCAATAAAGTACGTAAATTGTCTGAAGTGTCTGTTGAATTAAATAGAACACTTCGTAGTTTAAGTTCGTATATAATTTCTGGTTTGTTTAGCAGTGATAAATCCATTTTAATTAAATAAGATATACGTAGTAAATACTCTTTGTCGAATGAAGAAGAATAAAAGTGTAGAATAGGTCAAGTAAGGTTTCTATATTCAAAATTGCAAAATTCACGATTGATTGACAGTTTGCGATATGTCAATAAAATAAAATTATCAAATTAAACGGTTTCAAGAGTTGATTATTACCGGTTAATTAATATTGATGGTGTGAGTAGTGATTGTAATGTGTGCTCCGCAACAGTACACCAGAGTCGGTCTCGAAGACCTATGGATATACCGTTGGGAGTATGTGGCAGTACCAAGTGGAAGGATATTCTCCTTCGACGAGGATGTGTTATCTTCCAGCGACTTTTGGTAATCCAACCCAAGTTTTCTCAAGTTGGATTTAAACCTCAAGTGCCTTCAGTGGGTGTAGTTGCTGTTGAGCAACCGGTGCGGTATTTTTGTATGTAAATGCAGTATGTTTATTGCTTTGTATACTGTATAGTTTTGTATGGAGTTATGCTTGTATATTTGTATTAAATGTCTGATTAAAATGTGTGTAATTTTTTTGTAATGATGAATTTATAACAAACTGGTATAAAAAAGAAATCAAGAAACTTATGGGTTATAAAACAGGTGAAAATGATAAGTTAAATGATGGCCAAATAAGAATAATACAAACGATTATATTGTCTCCCGGTGACTTTTGGAATTTTGAAAAAAATAAATGGTGGGTGATTATAAAAAAACAAAGAAAATAAATATATCAGAATAAAATAATCAAAATACAGTTGGGCGCCAGTGTCGCGTCGTGGCCGGTGTGGGTGGCTCGGGCAGGAGACTCGCAGGGTCGAGGGTTCGGTGGCTTGGCACACGGTGACACACGGAAGTAGGAGGATAATAGGAAGTACAGGAACAGAACTCAGGAACAACAGGAACTAGTGGTACAGGAACTGCAGGAACTAGTGGTATGGAGGTATGGAACTCCTCTGAGGTATGAGGGCACAGAGGGCCAGTAGTACGGAGGGCCGGAGGAGTGGTAAATCAACTCCGACTGTAAGATGACTGAGCTGCTGCTATGTCCATGCAGCGAGCTCGGGCTGGATTCAGGAAATCAGGTAGGTAGGTGGTAGGTCGGCACAGACACAATAAAAACACAACAAAGGACGTTTTTGGAATACTGTATCTCACTCAACTGGTAAATTGATACATTGACTATTGTTAATAAAATAATATAATGATTATAAGACACAGTCACAGACACATGAGTGTCTTTCAGCGTACAATATGGAAACTGAGCTAAAATAGTGGAAAATTAGCCATTTTTGAAAATAATTTTGAATTTTGAATTTGGATTGATAAAGTTTTAATAAAGTGGCCAGGAAGTCCAAATAGGGTGAGCAGCATAACGAGTTGGACCTCGTTACACAGTTTGCTGAACAAAACAATGCGGTAATTTTTTTTTTTTTCCATAACCGCACACTTCAGCCTAACTAAGGAGTTTTTAATGCCACTTCGACCTAACCAAGGAGTTTTCAAACCTTTTTTTTAGCAGTCGTACAGTTTGGCACCAATGAGTACACAAAATTCAGGGTGGCGCCACTTGTCATACATTGAAAATTTTTATCGTTTAAAATCGCGTTTTTGGCAGAACTTTTGATTGTCATATTGCTTTTAATTATATTTAAGTGTTTACAGGCATATTTTTTGTATGATAAAACAGAGATTGACGGAATCCTGACAAGGATAGAAAATTAGTTCCGATTATAATGTTGTCGCCAGACTATATTTTATTATCTGTGTAGGCGCGCACCAGCGCGCGTGCGCGGCCGCGCGCCTGGCCTACTGGATTTGGACATCGTTACTTGTAAATTTATTGTTATTGTTTACGTTATTATTATGGTTTTGTATGTCGAAAGTTTTATTCTGGGCAAAAATATTTGACTACAGCAGTGATACTGAACTGAGGAGAATATGACCCCGCCTGAATTTCTGGATGCAGCAACGTAAATGACGAACAATCTTTTACCAGAGAAATCAAGAAAAACAACGACAATGTTACTAAGATTTTGACTTTGGTATTTTATTTAAAATTGTATGAGTGTAGATAAAATAGTGTATGAAACTGACATAATTAGGTATTAAAACACTCGTGTGATACTATTAAAAACCTCGCCTACGGCTCGGTTTTTAAACTCACACTCGTGTTTTAATAACCCCTATTATGCAACAGTTTCATAAACTACTATTGTGACACTACGACAATGACTACCGTTACACGAGATTTGTTGCGTAATCGCGGCTTTTTGTCATACTATTGGGTGTGAATGTATGTGCCAGCCCATACTTTTAAGCGGGCCGTCTTACTATGGGTGCTCACTTATTGTTTAGAGATATTCCGTCCGCCTCTTTTTATTCGTCCATGGCATGACCTATGTCTTTCTAAACAAGTCAAGGTTTAGCCGATTACGTACCGTAGATCTTTTTGTTGTAAATGGGTCGAATGAGAAATCTTAACAAAGTTTTTTATGGGCTTTGCTCGCTTGCACGTTATATAAATTGTGCACATAGTTTGAGGAACAATATGAGCAACAAAATGCAGATAGGTGGATTGAATCTAACCAATTTTTGGGTAATATTAAATTGTGGCTTATGTAGGAGATCTGGCTAGTAAATTAGTTGTCAATTTACTTTGTATATAAAGTATTGAATAACTTTCCGATTCCGATAACCGACACTTGTAGTGGCTATACGCTGAAAATAGCGGTACCAATATGAGAAATTTCAGAACTAAGCTTACAGCCAGTAAAAAATAACTATCCTAAACCTATCGTAGTCGTTCTTCTAGCCTCAATTTAAATATCTTCTAAACATAATAAATGTAAATCTTCAAGGGTCAATTTATAAGGCTTTTAATTTTTATATTAAACGTGTTTGAAATAAATTAAACCTTTTCAAAATCCAGCTAAAATAACCCTTCAGGCTGTTACCTCGCGAATTCAAGGTCAAGGATTCTAAGTCAACACCTTAAAGTTATTAAAGTACCTCTTTGAAAGGGTTGAAAATAAATTTCACTGTAAGGTACAGTCAGAAGCAACAATATCTGCCAAGCGATGCTATTAAAATCGCAAACGATGACTATCTGACTATTTATAAAGTAGATAAACATACATATCAAGAGTTTACATATCAAGTGCACGGCTTATTTGGATGATAACAAATTATACAGCAAAGGGTTAATCCAATATCTACATATTAGTAACATAGGAGAAAGCGATTTTTTTTTTTTTTTTTTTGATTTTTTTTTTGCTCGTGAGCGATTTTTTCTTTCCACAATTTAAATCTTTAACATAGGAGAAATTCAATTAGATGAAACCAAATACTTCAAATTGACATTATCACTAGAACCTATACTAGGTGTCAGGGAAACGCTTCCGAAAACGAAGATAGGTGATAGTGCTGGTGATTACTGATACGAAACCACAAAAAAATATGCGATAATTTTTTTTGATTTTTTCATTTTTTTTTTTTGCATTTTTCTTACATAACAAGCTTTGGGTAGTTAAATAAAACTGATTTGCAAAAAACCCCATTTGTTTACAATTTTTTTTAAAGTTCGCAATGTAATTCAAATAAAATATCAGCTGGCGCTAGGGATGAACGACATCCGCTCGCATACGCAGTCCGTGTCGTAGCGAGCGTAGGTAGGTTAGGTACGCGCGGCATTGATCCCGGGTTTTGTACGCTTTACATTGCGGGTTTGCAAAATACCAAATCACTAAAACGGTATATAGTCAAAGCTAAAACAATGAGTATAAGGCTAATGGTTATTGGTATTCGATTGTGTTTAGGTAGTATAATAATACCCTTTCAGTTTCGGGAGCGTTTCCCTGACACCCAGTATATATATCTTAATATTAGCAAGTGACGTGAAAAAATATGACCCTTGTACTGCAGTGACACTTTTGTTATGATTTGAATTCAATAAACTTAATGAAAGTAAACAATTTGGTATGATTATTTTTGAACTGAAATTATGCATTGAGATTCTATACCAGAAGTACTCCTCACCCCTTTTGGATAGATATACTATTCGGCTACACGTTCTATAATAGAAGAAGATGGCCCTTCTTCTTCTTCTTCTAGCGTGTCAATGGTTCATATTTTTTTCATATAATATTTGGCCAAGATGGCCCTAATGCCCATAAAAATTAAATTTTTTCTCTCTTGTCTCATTTAATAAACAATATAGGTATGTCTCTTTATTCAAATAACTACTGATAAAATATAATTACTAGTTCTGCACATGTAATTAGGTTAAAAATGTTATTTAGTGTGTGAAATTGTTAACATAATGAATTTTAATCATTATTACTGACGAATTACATTTAAAAAATATGCCAAGATTGTTTACTAAATAAGACTAGTAAGAAAAAACAGAGTATAGTCATAATATTATTATTTGCGTGGCTTGGGTCAGAGAGATACTGGGCAGTTTCAAAGCCGGCGATAGGCACATATTATTGCTTTTAACTACACTAATGAAATGAAATAAGAATACTCGAGGAAAAAGGTAGCAAAAATTAATGCAAGAGGGAAAAGGACAAAGCGGTTGTGAGAGAGAGAGAGGTCGGAATCTCTGTTAGAGAGCATTGGTATCTGAAACCACAATCTAAACGAGATCTTGGCTGCAAATAAATTGCCTATTTGTGTAGGACCTCTTTCACGAGGGTTTCGTAAGAGGTCGCTAAGGGATTATCTCAGGTGTAGCCACGTTTATACGTATACCTATTCGGAATTATACTGTCATACTACTTACAAAATTTTCCCTTTTTAAAGATTGTAGGGCAATGGCAGTAGGGTTAAATCAGAAATGGATCTTGAAGAATTGAAACCCGCTCTCCGATTCAGAACATTTTCGATAAACAGTTATCGACCGATTCGGTTTTTTATCTCGTTTCGTCTACGATTGACGTAACGAGAGAAAAAGAGATAACAAACCAAATCGGACGACAACTACTTATCAATAAATTTCTGAATCGGGAATTCGGCCCGGTTGGAACCTACCTAAAAATATTATAGTACTTATCATCATCATCATCATAATTTCAGCCGAAAGACGTCCACTGCTGAACATAGGCCTCCCCCGAGCATCGCCACAACGACCGGTCCTGCGCTTTCAACATCCAGCGGATTCTCGCGACCTTCACTAGGTCGTCGATCCACCCTACAAGGCCTACCCACGCTGCGCCTTGTAGTACGCGGTCGCCACTCCAGAACTTCATGGCCCCATCACATTCAGATATTCCGAGCATAGCTCTATCTATTGCCCTTTGAGTGACTTTGAGCCTTCTTATCAGGCCCATTGTGAGCGGCCACGTTTCAGTGCCATAAATAATTACTAGCAACACACATTAAAAATAAATAAAATAAAATGCATTTATTTCAGGTATGTACCCATATGACATAAAATTACATCAAATATAGACACAAAACTCATATTTATAATTACAATTTACATTGGTAAAAGACTTACGTCTTGAGACATAAATATAAATATATATTTCGAGACATTTTTACACAGCACCATCTAGTCCCAAACTAAGCAGAGCTTGTGGTATGAGTACTAGACAATGGATATAATACTTATATACTTTTTTTTTTGTAAATACATACTTATAATACATAAGCATCTTATGTATTATAAGTATGTATTTATTTATTTATTTATTACTTATTAAGAAACACCCAGACCAACACAAACACTCATGTTCATCACAGAAATATTTGTGTTCTGTGGGAATTGACCACGACCTCGTGATCAGCAGCCCGACACTCGAACCACTAGACCACGGACGTCGTCAAATGACAGGCAATGTGATATTAGATTAGTAGTTCTCAAGAATGTTGTGAATGTGTTTTAACATAACATAACAACACGCCTGTATTTCACTAAAAAAAAAATTTTTAGATACGATAAGTACATTCAAGTTAATAATGTTACCCCATAAATAAGACTTATTTATACAATTAGGTATAAGACTTTATTTGAGTCTGTGGTTTGAGTTCTTAAACTCAGAAATAAATGAGAAAAAAAACTCTTAGAGACAGAAATTTTAACAACTCATAAATTAAAAGAATATCATCATAAAAGAATGTTAAATAAAATATAAAACTCAAGCACCCTACAATCTAAAAAAGAAAACTTTTACTAAAAATAGGATTCACAATCATTGAGATACAATTTAATAAAGTGCTCATACGCTCGAAGTTGACCTAGAACAACCTAGACATAACCTTGCTGTTAGATACACAATGTTGGAACCATAAAGGTATTATACTTACGTCAGTATAGAAATGTCTTTGGTTGGAACAGAGCCCATTAGGCGATTACTTATTTGTTAACTATGCCGAATTATAAAGTCATATAGGACATTTACAGTGACATTGCCCGAGCCAATAAGAGCGCGAATATTTTTCTATAGTCGTTTCAGTAGATTTGAACATTTCGTAAAACTCTTAATTGAGGTACTGGTCAATAATTGAGATTAACTGGTAAGGAAAATTTAAATGAAAGACTCCGCACAGAAAAATCCTAGTTATATTTGAGGTAATATTATAAATGCGAAAGTATGGATGTTTATTTGTCCTTCAATCACGCTGAAATGGCTAAACAGATTTTGATGGAATTGGGCATACATATAGACCATGTCACGCCACCCGGGAAGGCAGTATGGTTATGTGGGCCTCGCACCCACAAAAAAAAACATTTTAGGCGGCAAGACTGCAAATACTGAAAAGCATGGCATTCGTGACCCATCCAGCGTGGCCCACTTCTTGGCCTTCTTCTTCCTCCTTGACTTTTCAAGGAGGAAGACGAGCAAGCACGGGGTTAACACTCTTTCGACGATTTTAAAGCACCACTGGGACATAACCGTAACTCGAGGGCCGTGCAATGCAGACGATAAACCCCCAGTATATCAGATATACCACATCCTGGATGAACACAATATACAAAAAACACAAACAATACTTTTGATCAACATACATCAAGAACAAAGCTAGAGGCGTCAGCTAGAAATCAAAACAGATACACACAGACAATGAAATCAAACACATGCGACAAATTTTAACGGTAGATTCTAGCGGTGGGCATTGAATCAACGAACGGCTTTTTAACAGCTTTTCCACAAGAAACGAATTAACAACAATTGCTCGAAAAACAGGTTGAAAAATATATATGCATTTGACAAACGAACTGGTTACCAAAAACTTATCCAAGGACAAATGAATTGTTTTCAAAAACCAAATCAATTATATTTCAATATAATAAAAATAAATCAATCAAAAATTCAATAAATTAATTAATTCAATTTATCAATTTTATTTACGTTCATTAATATTAATTTTTTAAATGAAATTAAAAAAAATATTATTTATTTCGTCGAAGGGTCGGCACTCGAAGTTGTAACGGAATACGTCTACCTAGGGCAGGCAATTCAGCTTGGTAGACACAACTTCGAGAAACAAGCCAACAGAAGGATCCGTCTGGGCTGGGCAGCATTTGGCAAACTTCGCCGAGTCTTCTCGTCGCCTATACCGCAAAGTTTGAAGACAAAGGTCTTCAACCAGTGCATCCTGCCAGTCATGACTTACGGTGCCGAGACGTGGACACTGACAGTTGGGCTAGTCCACAAATTTAAAGTCGCTCAGCGAGCTATGGAGCGAGCTATGCTTGGAGTTTCTTTGAAGGATAAAATCCGTAAAGAGATTATCCGGAGAAGAACCGGAGTGACCGACATAGCTTGTAGGATCAGTAAGCTGAAGTGGCAGTGGGCTGGCCATGTCTGTCGAAGGACCGATGGCCGTTGGAGCAGACGAGTCCTTGAGTGGAGACCGCGTATCGGCAAACGCAGCGTAGGGCGCCCCTGCCAGGTGGACCGACGACCTAAAGAACGTGGCTGGGGGGGACTGGATGCGGAAGGCAGAGGACCGAGCGTTGTGGCGCAACTTGGGAGAGGCCTATGTCCAGCAGTGGACTGCGATAGGCTGAGTTGATTGATTGATTGAAATGAAATTGTTTTAAATGCAAAAACGTCAACATTGAAAAAAAATATGAATTCAGCTGTTTTCAAACCTGTTAAAATTAGCAGCTTTTTCAATCTGTTATTTCTTGTAAAAAATTTGTTAACATTTACACGAAAACCGTTAATACCCATGCTAGTAGATTCTACCAATGAAATGGAACAATTTTTCCTAACATGGATCGTCAGACGAACAAATAAATAATAATTTTCAGATAAAAACATTGTTTATCGCAGTCTCCTTGCACGTAGATGCATGTTGTTTGGACTTATTTTATTTATTTTTCTGCACACAGTTCGAACATGAGGTTCGTTAGGGACGAATGAAAACTGCAACATCGTATATCACTGAGTTTTAGCATATTTATATGTTACCAATTTATTTTTCTTCTACAAATAACTTACTCCAAATGTAACAGCTGGAACATTAAGGCGCATGTAGCAGCCAAGTGACGCCTATCAGAAAAAACAATATTCCTCTATGAACAAATCTTTTATCTATAATTAATTTTTAAAAATTGAAGTACAGGTAGGTACTGTAGTTTAATCAGAAACTATTAACTCTGTAAATTATAGTAGATAGAAAAAGTGCCAAAATTGGCCGTTTCGCACTTTTTCTATCTACAACTACAGCGATATAAATAAATAAATAAATATTTTTTTGGGTCATTTTTACACAGCACCATCTAGTCCCAAACTAAGCAGAGCTTGTGCTATGGGTACTAGACAATGGATATAATACTTATGTTGGGGTCGTCTTCAAGAAAACAGGTTCTGTTATATTGATTCTACGTTTTATTTGTCTATTTTTTACAAGTTTGAGATTAAAATATTCGCGACAGATTTTTTGCGTCCGCGCTCTTGTCGTCAGTTCGTAGTAGAGAGAAAGTATATCTGGCTGTCAGCTGTCAGCTGTCAAAGTTAGACGTCGCCGGTCGAGGCCGCTATTGTCACGTTCCACCTCTTCCGCTCCGACGCCGGTTGGATTTGAGACGTTCAACGCGTTCCAGTCGCATTGTAAACATCCTCCCCCCCCTTGGGGACGTGTTCCCCAAGGAGCTCTTGGGAATCTAGTTGTGTTAGTCTAGAAACGGGCCTATGAATGACGCCGCTCTTTGTTTTCACGTCGACCACTCTGCATACGCCATCTGCTCCTGGATATAGTTTGACAATCCGGCCCATGAGCCATTTCATAGGTGGCAGCTGATCGTCCAGAATGAAGACTAGGTCGCCAACACTAACGTGGTGTTGTGCATGCTGCCATTTGACGCGTTGCTGCAGAGTAGATAGATAGTCCTTTGTCCATCGAGACCAGAAATGTTGTCTTAAGCGTTCAATCAGCTGGTATCGGTTGATGCTGACTCGCTCGGTGACAGGTGAAGGCAGTGAGGTCAATGGCCGACCCACAAGGAAGTGCCCAGGTGTAATAGCTGACAGATCAGAAGGATCAGCAGACATTGAAGTAATCGGACGCGAGTTCATAATAGCCTCAATCTGCACAAACAGTGTGTACAACTCTTCAAAAGTTAAACTAGAGTTACCCGCTATCCGTTTTAAATGAAATTTTGCCGTTTTGACTCCCGCTTCCCAGATCCCGCCGAAATGCGGTGCATATGCAGGAGAAAATTTAAACGTTATGCCTTCCTTGCTCGCGTAGTCGCTAACCGATCGTTCACTATTCTTAAGCAGTCTGTTCAGTTCGTTATTGGCTCCTACAAAGTTTTTACCATTATCACAGTATATTGTGTCAGGTTTACCACGTCGTGAGATGAATCTACGCAAGCACAAGATAAAGGCATCGCTACTTAAGTCGCTCACGACTTCTAAGTGCACAGCTTTAGTACTACAAACAAATATGCATAAATAGCACTTGGAGGTCTTAGCACCACGGCCCTTTCTATTTAATATTAGAAAAGGTCCAGCAAAATCAGTGCCACAAGTCTCGAATGGTGGAGCAGGAGTTACACGAGGTTGTGGTAAGTTACCCATTATAGGGTTTAAAGGTTTAGCTTTAAATCTCTGACATCGTACACACTTTCTAACGGTAGTCGCAGCTAACACCTTGCCACCTGTGGGCCAGAATTGCTCACGAATAGAACTCAACAGTTGCTGAGGGCCACAGTGTAAGAGACGAAGATGTTCTTGCTCAAATAAAAGTTTAGAGAAAGTGTGTTTGGGGTCAAGTAATATGGGGTGTTTTTTCCCATAAGGACAGTGGGATGCATTTTCAATCCGTCCACCGACACGTAATACACCATGTTGATCCAAATATGGGTTTAAAGAGAGAATCCGTGACTTAGAATTTAGTTTATTTAAAGTCTTAAGTGAATGAATTTCCTTTGAAAAGCTTTCGCCTTGTGAAGCTTTAGCTATAAGCATCAGTGAATTACTCAATTCAGAGCAAGTAAGTTCACCATTTAGTTTAGTATTATTTTTTCTAATGTTATTTATAAATCTTAGTATGTAAGCGTATATTCTTTGCAATTTGTATAATTTAGAATATTTTTCAAATGGTACAACATCATTAGGTAGGGTTTTAATATTTAAACTTATTTTTGTTTCAGGTAAAGTTACAGAAGTAGATTTAGACTGGGGCCATTCATGTTCAAACTTGGCCAGAAAGGAAGGACCATGCCACCAAAGGGTATTACTAAAAAGAAGACGTGGTTGAATGCCCCTAGACGCCATATCAGCAGGATTATATTCGGTAGGTACATGACGCCAAGTAGTTATATCAGTTAGATCACGAATCTGTTCAATCCGACTGCAAACATAAGTTTTAAGGGTTTTAGGTGGAGTGTGTAACCACCCTAAAACTATGGTTGAATCTGTCCAAAATACTGAGCGTGAAATCTTAATTTTTAAAGATTGCAGAACTTTAGAATGTAGTTTTGCACCAAGTAAAGCGCCTAACAATTCTAGACGTGGAATTGTTTCAGTTTTTAAGGGAGAAACTTTAGTTTTTGCACATAATAAGTTACATTCAACTTCACCCAAGTTATTCGTCGATTTTAAGTAAATACATGCACCATAGGCATCTTGTGAGGCATCAGTAAAGCAATGAACCTCTATATAGGTTGGGGAGTTGCAGAGAATATACCTAGGTACCTTAATATGAGCAAAATTATTAGTCTCTTTATAGAATTCTATCCATGAGTTCTCCATCTCCTTCGAAATTTCATCATCCCAGTCTATTTTAAGTAACCAGAGCTTCTGTAAAAATATTTTATGAAAAATAGTGCAGGCAGATAAGAGGCCTAATGGGTCGAATATGCGACACGAGTTGGACAGTATAGAGCGTTTCGTAATTTTAGGAATAGGTTTAATTTCGACTGTAAAGTGCAAAGTGTCAGAGCTAGGTGTCCATTTTAATCCTAACACAGAGGATTGCTTACTAAAGTCTTGAGATTGATCAGTCATTTGTATATCATCAAAAATATCAGGAGAATTTGTTCTAAATTTACGCAAAGGAAAACCACCCTCAGAAAGTTTTTTAATTACTCCTGAAAGAGTAGATTTTAACACAGATTTTGAGTCTGAACCAGTATTCAGGTCATCAACATAAAAGTCATGTCTTAACGTATTAGCAACAGTTTCATCAGAGCACTCCATTGCAAGTTGTATAAGACACCTAGTACTAAGATACGGAGCTGAAGCTGTTCCATACGTGACAGTATTTAGTTGCAAGGTTTTGAGTTCTTGATCTTTGTCCTCTCTCCAGAGTATGAGTTGCAGGTGACGCTGGGATTCAGTAACCATAACCTGTCTGTACATTTTTTCCACATCACCTGTCACTACATAGGTATACTGACGAAACCTGAGCAAAATTGCCATTAAATCATCTTGAACTACTGGCCCAACAAATTGAATATCATTAAGTGATATGTTTGTAGAAGTCTTACAAGAGGCATCGAAGACTACTCTTAAGCGAGTAGTCTCACTGCTTTCACGAATTACTGCGTGGTGAGGTATATAGTAACCGAAAATAGGACGGCTGATTTCGGTAAGATGGCCTAATCTTTTATATTCATTAATGAAATCTATATACTCATTTTTAATGTTAGATTTATCTAATTTCTTTTCTAAATTAAAGAAACGCCTTTTAGCAATAAGATAAGAGTCCCCTAGAGCCTCATTAGCGACTTTCCGCAAGGGCAGTTTGACACAGAATCTGCCATCTTTCAGGCGGACCGTATTTTCAATAAAATGATTTTCACAATATTTTTCATCCTCAGAAAGCAAAGTATTTTTTGTTGGCAAGTCAAGAATATTTTCAACTTCCCAGAATTTAGTCAGAGAATCTCTAATTTCTTGAGAAAAGTTAGAATTAATGGTAGTAGCATGGCCCATACCACATGGACCAGACACTAACCAACCCAGCTTGGATTTCTGTAAGGTAGGTTTATTTTTCCCCAACTTAATTAGCTTAGAATCTACAATTTCCCAGTAAACATCAGCCCCTAGTAGTAGATCAATTTCAGATGGGCAGTAGTAGGTTGGATCTGCTAGTTCTATAAACTCAGGAAGATCCCATTGAGAAGGGTTAATCTTTGTGCTAGGCAACTTACCGGTGATCTGCGGTACTACAAGACAAGAAATGTTCGTTTGGAATAAGTTGACCCGTGATTTTAACTGTATATCACACTTTTTATTAGTATTTGTTAATTTATTATTTATTCCAGCAATTGATATATTAGTATTAGAACAAGTCAGATTCATTTTCTTTTGCATACTTTCAGTTATAAATGAAGACTGACTTCCATTGTCTAGAAGAGCTCTAACAATGAATGTTTTATTAGATCGGCTATCAACTAATTCCACCTGAGCAGTACATAAGAGAATTTGCCCGGGAATTTGCACGGAGAGTGATATAGGATTGAACATAGTGACAGTAGACGTCTGAGAGGACTCCGCCACTTGAGGAAGTGATGTCACAGAAGAAGTATCAACAGGTAAGTTTGTTTTATCATTATTGGACTGTGATTTATGCAGTAATAAATTATGTCTTTTGTTACAGATTTTGCAAGAATTATGTTTGCAGTGAGCAGAGAAATGACCAGGGCGTAGACAATTATGACAGAGCTTGTGCTTTGAAACTTCATTGTATCGAGAATCCAATGACATCTCTTTGAATTTATCACACTTATAAAGTAAATGATCTTGCGAACATACAACACAATTTTTTACGTTTGTCGAAGAAGAAACAAATGATTTTGTGTGCTTATTGTCCTTATTATTAGAAGATGAACGTTTTTCAGTTTTGATTGATAAATCATTCTTGCTATACTGCAAGGTTTCTAGCACGTCAGCACGATTACGCAAGAAACTATAAAACTCCTCAAGTGTTGGAGAAGTCGGAATAGTACTCCTGTGTTCCTCCCATTTGCGACTTGTAACACCATCTAGTTTCGTGGCCATTATAAAAACAACTAAAGTATCCCAGTGAGTTGTAGGTTCATTCAAAGAAGATAAGGCACGAAGATTTTTAGCGTAGTAATCTATCATATAGCGAAGTGACTTGTAATTTTCCTTATTAATTGCTTCAAAATTCAGAAGAGCCATTAAATGATTATTTGTAAGTATACGATTGTTGTCAAAGCGCTCGATAAGCAAACTCCAAGCTAATTTATAATTGGTACCAGTGAACTCTATTGACTTTATTATATTAGATGCGCCTGCCTCTAACGAAGAACGTAGGTAATGGAACTTGTTAATATCAGGAATAGTATCATTATTGTTAATTAAAGAATCGAAAGTGTCTCGAAATTCCATCCACTTTAAATAGTTTCCATCAAAGGAAGGCAGCTGTATGGTAGGCAGCTTTATGCTATAGTTTCGGCTATCTTGTTTTATATTCTGGCAGCTAGTTATTGAATGAGAATTAGCATTTTCAGGTAGTACAATACTAGGTGCAAGACTATCAATTAACACTTGAGCTTTAGCAATGTTTGAACAAAAGTCACTCTCAATTACATCATTCTCTTCTAACTGTTCAGGTTCTAAACCTTCAATTTTAGTTTTTAAATTATCAAACTGGTTTAATAACTCTCTGAATCTTGACAGTTTTATCTCAGTTTCAGCGAGTATTTGTTTAGAGATGCTTTCAGCACCTATCAGCATAACAGTATTTATATATTTTGAAAATATAGTTATTCTAGCTTTCATCGTTCCACGTTGCTGAATAAGAGGTTTTAATTCAGCAGCCATAATGAAAAGCACAACAAATTGAACAGACTGTTAAAGATTAAGTAGGTATACAGTACCAATTCTGGTAACAGGTATCTCGGTTAAAACAAAAATCAAAAGCCAAACCGTGCAAGTCGTGCAATAGCTACGACAACCACTCGTCAGTCAGCAACTCGCACACGAGCAAAGCAGGCCACGCAGCACAGGACGCAAGCTGTGAAGTGCAGGCAGGTGTCTTTCTTTTTAGCAGAGCATTCCAACAGGACCCAAGAAGCAGGTGCACACGGCGAATCTGGAAAATGCCAGGGTGGTCCCGTAAGCGAAATGCAAGCAAAGTTAGGTAGAAGTAGGGTCCTAGGTATGAACCTAGGTTCTTGTCATATAGTAAGGAAAATCGACACAGAAAGTAATTTCAGTCTGACTCCATAGATATTTTAATCATTTAGATATTAGAAATACGGTTGTGATCGGGCTTTGAAGTAATTATTTTGCAATGAACACTGTTAGGCAGACTGCAGCATTAAGAAAACTGTAAAATAAATAAGATACTAAAACTGGGCGTACTTCCCTGTAAGTAGTAACCAAAAAACACACGTCACACACAAGCCATTTTCATCCGTTGAAGTAGCAGCCGTAGCAGGAACAATGCGGCTGCATCGTAGTCTCAATCTTCAGTTTTTTCTTTAATCACGTCGGGGTCACCAAATGTTGGGGTCGTCTTCAAGAAAACAGGTTCTGTTATATTGATTCTACGTTTTATTTGTCTATTTTTTACAAGTTTGAGATTAAAATATTCGCGACAGATTTTTTGCGTCCGCGCTCTTGTCGTCAGTTCGTAGTAGAGAGAAAGTATATCTGGCTGTCAGCTGTCAGCTGTCAAAGTTAGACGTCGCCGGTCGAGGCCGCTATTGTCACGTTCCACCTCTTCCGCTCCGACGCCGGTTGGATTTGAGACGTTCAACGCGTTCCAGTCGCATTGTAAACATCCTCCCCCCCCTTGGGGACGTGTTCCCCAATACTATACTATACTATACTTTTACTATACTTTTTTTTGTTGTAAATACATACTTACATACGAACCACTAGACCACAGACGTCGTCATATTATACAGAGTTAATAGCTTCTGATTACATAACATAACATAACATCACGCCTGTATTTCCCCGAAGGGGTAGGCAGAGGTGTAATAGTACACCCACATTTCGCCAGTTATGTTATAATCCCATGTAATAGGGGGCATGATTAAACTACCGTATCTTAACTTCAATTGGTAAAACCGAACTTTCGATAAATGATGTAATCAGCGAGCAATATTTGTTTACTGATGGGGGCGCCACTTAGATGCTACGTGCGCCTTAATAGGAAAAATCTCAAATATTTTAAGGTATGTTTCATTCTGATCCACTCGTTTTGCTTCCGGCCGCGCGTTATTCCAAGTATTGCTTATTCTATGGCTCTCTGCGCGACTCTAAACTTCTCAACAGACTTTTTGGTGGGCGACATGATTTCCATGCCATTAGTAAGTTTAGATGAAGTGGCAATTTGCCTCAGATGGAATTTAATTTCGAAATGAGAAGGCTTAGTTATTGTTGGGCAGTTAATTTAAACACGATTATAAATATAGCAGAGCGTTTATTAGTTCGGAACGAACGCAGTACACACATGAGTGAAAGGCCGATCACGGCGCGCGACTATTTAGCAAAACATTAACAAAAGACGATGACCATTAGCTACCTACATACCTATAGATATATCCATACATCTTGTAAGGCACAGCTCAAGACTTCGCTAATACAATATATTCTCAACAGTTATAAGTGCTTACTAAATGTAATGAAAAAAATGTATGTACACTTGTTGCAAATAATAAATGTTTGATGTTTGACGGCACGGAAGTCATGACTGGATAAGTTGGGCACAAGACCGCTAGGAAGGAACAGGCCTATATCCAAGACTGGATAAATGACAGGCTTCAATGATGATTATATTTCGTTATAGTCTTGTTCTAGTTATTCGTATACAACGTGTATCAGAAATGCGTGGTCATATTTTAAGAGCTCATTCAGGCCATAGCATAGAACAACTTTTACTATGGGACCAACCCTGAAATCGCGAAAAAAATATCAGCTGTTCCCTACTAAATTACGATGTCGTTCGACAAAATGCAAGGATCAGCTGTTTTTTTTTTCGCGATTTCAGGTTTGGTCCCATAGTAAAAGTTGTTCGATAGCATCCCCTGAATAAGCTCTTCAAATATGACCACGCATTTCTGATACACGTTGTATACCTACCTTAAATCATTTCTTTTCTCTTCAATAAAATCCATATTTCATTATAAACATTCAAATTAGCATACCAGCAGTCACTCCACCAATTAACTAATAAATTTCCATTCACTACCTATATGCACACAAAAATAAACGCACGTGGACAAACTGTAGATTTTTATCAGTCCCCAATTTAGTTGGATTGCCAATCAGAACGTGAATAGGTAGGAGTGCAGGCAGTTAGTTCCAAAACTGTTTGATAGAAAAACTGCAGTGGGCAATCACTGTAAATCTAAAAACATAGGTTTTTCCCTATTTCGCAAACACGTTTGGTCGAAAAAAATTTGTTGAACTGTAACTTAAAAGCCCTCTAACATTATTTTGACGAAAACAGCAACGAGAAGTGAATTTTTGGCATTCTTATTCTATTCGATAGAAAGATCTATAGAAATGTCCATTACTGAATAAGATATCGCGATACTGAGCCCAGTGTGGTACAGAGCCCACGTCGCGAGCGCTAGAAAATTTAATAGGCTTTTGATTTTAAGTTTATGGATAAGACTTTTTCAAATTATTCTCATATTTCTATATTTATTATGTTGGCAAAAGTCTGAAATAGTGTGTGGTATATTTTTTGTTTAGAAACATTATTTATTTTAGGAGAAAATTGAGGCTTAAAACACCTATTTTCTGACGAGAAAATAGGTGTTTTAAGCCTCAATTTTCTATATTTTATTTTCTATTTATATGCTATATTCTATTTTAAAGTTCATTTAGCTCAATAAGAGAATATAATAAAATAGGAGATATTTTCATTAGTGCGAACATATTCCAAATACTATGGTATATTTTTAAACAGTTTATAGCAAAAGATAACTGAGATCCAAGACGTCAAAATAACGCTTCTTAGCGTTTAAACAACGTGGCGGCGGGGAAAAAAGGTGATTGTTAGTCTTAGACCAGAATAATGAAAATTTTAATTTTAATATTTATGACATGTGTCACAATAATGTTTTGTATGATTTAATTTAGTGCTCAAATTGTTTAATTAATAATTGAAATGTTTGCATGCCGTAAGGTAGAATGTACTGGGATTTTTTATGTTTTTCCATCTTATGTATGTGCCTACATTGAACGCAAAATAAAGATGATTATGATTATGATTAGACGCAACATGAATAAAACAGCACAAATTTTAAATTAAAACATTTGTTACTGAAAACCACGATGCCAAAAAGTAGCTAAACGCAGATTTCTTGTGGTAATACGGCTCATAAACGTAAAATAACCGTGTGATTTCAAGTAAAATGTAAATTCCTTTTTCTTTTTTAGATTCTGGAGTCCGGAAATATGAAAAAATCCGGGAACATGAAAAACTTATTTTATTTCGAGTGGTTTCAAGCTAAATTACATTCTCGTGTGTTGGAAAAAATATTCCGAGGTACCAGGAACGCAAAAATTCCGGGAACGTGAAAAATGTAGTAAGTAGGCACATTTAAGATATCTTAAAGCTTCAGAACAGCGCTGACGATATTAGATCTCGATCTATAAGGGGCCTATCGCAAGTTATCGGGCACAATTCCAAATCCCCGCTAGGCTCGGATAGATATAAATCTAACCAGAATTTTTGTAACAGGAAAACCGAATTACACATTTTATTCAGCCTTGGAATTGGTAATATTAGCACTCGTGCTTTAGTAAGGTTCTAGGAACAGGCAACCAATAAAAGTTTTTAACCTTACGTGTTTTTCACTCATACAGTTACAGTACTGTTTCGGACACAATTATAGTTAAAAGTATAGATATATCATTCCCTAACAAAACAAACGAAAAAAATGTGCGCTACGCAGCGGCCGCACAATACATATAAACAAGTACAAAGTAAGTAAGTTGGTTACTTCAAATTACTTTCGCGTCATAATTGGAACACTTTCTGTACACACACGACGACATTTAATTTTTTTTTCCACCAGTCACGCTTGGTTCTTTACTTGACGCGGATTAATAGAAAAATGTCCTAATTAGGATGTTTTCGAGTATTCAGATGGCGAGCACAGGTAACATATCTATACTTTTAAATATCATTGTTTGGACATAATAACGTTACACAATATGAACCGCTGGTAGATTGAGAAAACACCTGCCGATCGAGACGACGACACCCACATAATTCAGTCTTCTAGTGACCACAGTCAATGTAACTTTACCGAAACGTCGATGTTTAAGTAAAAAGGTCGTTTTGATTATTCTGTGCGCGAAAAGTCCTGTAATCATAGTTTAAAACAGCCGATCAAAGTTGTCCACTTGCACTATGTAGGTGTAGGTATAGGTATATGAATAGCACAAGTTATGCACGTGCTTTTCGTGGAAAACTAATATTGTAACATTTTATACAAAATATGCTTGGAATGAGTTGCAAGAACCGTCTCTAGACGAACGAAAAGACTCACTTTAAAATCTCGGGTGAATAAAGAAAGGTGAACGGAATCTCGCTAAGAAAAGATTGAAGCAATACATTTTTTCCTAAACCCAATATAACTTTGACAGCATTTTAATACAACAGATATATTGTTATATTATTTGTGACGATAAAAAATAATACATTTGTTTTTTTTTTTGTCAATGACTACCGTCAGACGAGATTTGTTATGTAATCGCGGCTTTTTGTAGATAGAATGGCCATGTGGACAGGGCGTGCGTGGCAGCATCATGCCCCATAGTGCAGGATATTTCAAAGCCTTTCTCAGCACGCCTTATGACTTGTTTCTATAAATACTGTAACAAAAACCCGCAAAAATGCCTTATTGTGCTGTTTCTTACTGCAAAAACAAAAGCTGTAAAGAACAATTGATTAAAAATTTTTTTTTTTAAATAATGACGTCAAAATGTAAGGCGTGGTTGGTACGGAAAGTTTGCCACGCATGAATCGCTAGTAAAATTGTGATTACAACCATTCTATCTATTTTTGTGGGTGTGAATGTGTGCGTGCCAGCCCTTACTTTTAAAAGCGAGCCGTCTTACCAAAGACATTTCCATACTGATGTAACGTCTTACTATGGGTGTTTTACTAATTGTTTAGCGAGATTCTGTCCGCCTTTTTTTATTCATCCAGCAGTGGATGTCTTTCGGCTGAAATGATGATGATGATGCTTTTTATAAAAATTGCAGTTCCTCACCGTTCTCGATATGGAAACTCCATGAAAATATAATATTATATCTACAGAAATTTTTAATACATATTTACATGCTCGCCACACGGTCGACCTTTTTAAATAACTTTTCGCATCAAAAGCCAAGCATGTAGTAAAAATTCCTTTGGTGAAGCATTCTTCAGATCTTTTCCAGGCTGAATATACCTAGAACTTCAATGTGTGCATACTAGTTGGGTAAACCAAGTCTGAAACTGTTTTTTCGTGTACTTAAGAACAGCGAAAATAATTCTAAAGCTGGTCGTGGTTGCGCATTTGGTTTACACTTTAGTGTATTTTTTGGGATTTTGTTTGGTTCAATCATAGACATAGTTTTTACTATGTCTGTGGGTTCAATTATAAAAATTATACTCGTTCCTTGTCCTCGAGATTTCTTCTCTGATAAATCGAATCGTATCGAATCGAAAAGTCTATCATTTTATAAAATCATGATGTAAGCCGAATAAAAATTATCATATTCAGTGGCATAAAATACCAGGCCCCTCAGAAAGTATTGCGAAAAAAAGTTTTTATATATGAGAGACTGGCCAGTTATAATGTTTTTCGAAAATATGATTATTTATAAGTAAAAATAAGTAAGTTCCAATTTCAAAATTTCCCTCCACATTTTTTGCGAGTTAATTCAAAGTATTGTGTCTCACTGAAATATGGATCTGCGCCGGGAACATTTTAGAGCTATGATTTTATACGATTTCAAGTGTCGCCTGAAACCGGATGAATCGTACAATCAATCAACTCAGCCTATCGCAGTCCACTGCTGGACATAGGCCTCTCCCAAGTTGCGCCACAACGCTCGATCCTCTGCCTTCCGCATCCAGTCCCCCCCGGCCACGCTCTTTAGGTCGTCCGTCCACCTGGCAGGGGGGCGCCCTACGCTGCGTTTGCCGATTCGCGGTCTCCACTCAAGGACTCGTCTGCTCCAGCGGCCATCGGTCCTTCGACAGACATGGCCAGCCCACTGCCACTTCAGCTTACTGATTCTACAAGCTATGTCGGTCACTCCGGTTCTTCTCCGGATAATCTCGTTTCGGATTTTATCCTTCAAAGAAACTCCAAGCATAGCTCGCTCCATAGCTCGCTGAGCGACTTTA
Organism: Asteroscopus sphinx; assembly: GCA_949699075.1. Lineage (NCBI taxonomy): Eukaryota > Metazoa > Arthropoda > Insecta > Lepidoptera > Noctuidae > Asteroscopus > Asteroscopus sphinx. The sequence continues at coordinate 9,500,930 of OX453018.1, read as the reverse complement.
AACTTGTGGACTAGCCCAACTGTCAGTGTCCACGTCTCGGCACCGTAAGTCATGACAGGCAAGACGCACTGGTTGAAGACTTTTGTCTTCAAACTTTGCGGTATAGGCGACGAGAAGACTCGGCGAAGTTTGCCAAACGCTGCCCAGCCCAGACGGATCCTTCTGTTGGCTTCTTTCTCGAAGTTGTGTCTACCAAGCTGAATTGCCTGCCCTAGGTAGACGTATTCCGTTACAACTTCGAGTGTCGACCCTTCGACGAATACGGCTGTTACCGAAGAAAACGTGCTAGCAGTGAAAAATTTAATCCAAGACAATAGGCGAATTACATATCAGGAGATTCAACACATATTGAAGATTGGATCGGGAAGCGTTCACGAGATTCTACACAGCCATCTTCGCGTGAGGAGGATAGTATCACGCTGGGTGCCGCACAACCTCACCGATGCTTAGAAGCAGGCCCGGGTGGAATGGTGCCGTGATATGCTTAACAAATTTGAAGCAGGCTCGTCTCGGCGTGTTTACGACATCGTTACAGGTGATGAGTCCTGGATTTATCAATACGACCCAGAAACCAAGCGCCAGTCGACTGTTTGGGTGTTTCAAAATGAGCCAACGCCTACCAAAGTGAAGCGATCTAGAAGCGGGGGTAAGATTTTGATCGCTAGCTTTTTTAATTTGACTGGCCACTTGGTATCAATTCCCTTACGGGATCAAAGAAGCATTAATGCCGAATGGTATACTACCAAATGTTTGCCAGAAGTTTTCTCTGTTATAAGCAACAAGCGACCAAACACAGGGCTCCGCGGGCTACTGCTCCACCACGACAATGCACCTGCGCACACCGCACTCAAAACGAGGGACTTCCTGGACAGCACGCCAGTCAAACTCCTGGGTCACCCTCCTTACAGCCCTGATCTAGCACCGTGTGACTTCTTTTTATTCCCAAAAATAAAAAATCAGCTCAAAGGGATACAATTTTCGTCGCCGGAAGATGCGCTGGCTGCGTTCGAGCAGGCTGTAAACGAGGTGTCTGCGGCGGACTGGAAAAAGTGTTTTGAAAACTGGTTTAGGCGCATGAATCTTTGTATAGAGGCTGGTGGAAAGTACTTTGAAAAGATTTGATAAAAATATATGTACGTATAGAACAATTTTTTTTAGTTTCGCAAAACTTTCTGAGTGTCCCACGTAATAACATAGTTAGAAAATGCCAACAGCCTACTTGAAAATGAAGCTGAAGATAATCTTTAGAATTCATTATGCTATAATATATAACATAAATACTATACATACATATTATCATCATTTCAACCGAAGATTTCATTTCATTTCATATTAACATAAAAGGTATATACGTAAAACAAAAAACATTTAAAATTAAAAAAATAATTTCCTCTAAATAAAATAAAAAATTGCCAAACACATGTGGAGGAACGAGATATCGTGTTCCTTCAACACAAAGGGAGGATCCTCCGACAAGGCTGGGTCTGCGCCTGGCCTGGCTGCTGCGTCGACCAGGAGGAAGGGTCCTGCTAGTTGACCGGCTGAAGTGCAGACCCCGCCTGGTCGGAGGATCCTCCCTTTGTGTTGTAGGAACACGATACCTCGTTCCTCCACAATAGTGAATTGGGTATCACGTCGGGGTTACCAATTTAGTGATACGAATGCGTGTTCTATAATACTTCACTGGCACTGGCAAGCTCTCAAGACGCAAGGACGGCTCACACATCAAGACGATCGACCTCCGGTCTCGGAGGGGAGTGATGTAGCGACATCTATCCGGTGACATGAGAACTATCCTACATCGCGCAAGCAGAGTCTTATACAACGTGTATCAGAAATACGTGGTCATATTTTAAGAGCTCATTCAGGGCATAGCATAGAACAAATTTTACTATGGGACCAACTCTGAAATCGCGAAAAAAATATCAGCTGTTCCCTACTAAATCATCGATGTCGCTCGACAAAATGTAAGGATCAGCAGATATTTTTTCGCGATTTCAGCGTTGGTCCCATAGTAAAAGTTGTTCGATAGCATCCCCTGAATAAGCTCTTCGAATATGACCACGCATTTCTTATACACGTTGTAGAACTCGCATTCGTATCACTACACACATAGAGCATCCGGGACATCTCTTAGTGTTAATCAAATTTATGATATTACTATGGTATATTAAACAAAAAAAGGCAAAGTGACCTTTTTTTAATATTAACAATGAAGCAGCCAATAAAGAACGGTTTTGGGTGTGGCAGCTTTTACTTATTGGTTCATAATGTGGACGGCAAAACAAACAAAATGGCGTCTAATTTTTAACCGACGAAAAAAAGGAGGAGGTTCTCAATTCGACGCGTATATTTTTTTTTTTTTTTTTTTTTTTTTTTTTTTTTTATTTTTTTATGTATGACCACGCATAACTTTTTACAGAGTGGTCCGATTTTGATGATTCTTTTTTTATTGGATAGGGTATATCTTGAAGTTGGTCCCATTTGAATTTCAAAATCAAAATCCACCCCTAAGGGTAGTAAAACAGGGGATGAGTGTTTGTTCACCCACTGAATTCTTACCTGTTAACCGATTCTGTTGAAACTTGACATACATAAATATAGTTCTAGACACTACGACATAATGGAGACCTGGATTTAGAGTTTAACCACAAAAAAATGAAAAATAAAACTTTTTAACAAAAAATTGAACCGACGAAAACAGAAACTGAAAAGCGAAAAATAACTAATTATGAGTCGGCGCCAAACAACCAATCAACGAAGATCATTAAATTACTTTAAATAAATAATAAAAACAACGTCACATCAAATACAACGTGAGATTTTCAACGATAAACAATAACTTTCCAAAAATGCGTTCTCCGCTCGGCCACTTCCAACTTACACGCACTATGCTTGTTAAAAGTTCGTTTGGCGCCGACTCATAATTAGTTATTTTTCGCTTTTCAGTTTCTGTTTTCGTCGGTTCAATTTTTTGTTAAAAAGTTTTATGTATTTCCGATGCGAATTATTAATTTTTAAAATCATTCTTTGTTCCATACAGGGGCTTTTTATCCACGATTCAAAACCATTCTTTATTGATGCAGGTTATAAGATTAATGCAAAACTGATTATTTCTGATCCTGGGAGATAAAAAAACTGTCTTTACTCATTCTAGATTTCATTATTTACCGCAATTATAGGGCTGAGTGGTGATCTTAGATACAAGTAATTTTCTTCCATCTTAACGAACTCAACAACTAGACTTTCTATCTATACAAGAAAATGACAAAAAAAACATGGTCAGTTAATGCTCAGCTGTCATCTCAGTGACGTGACAATGTCTTCCCGGCCGAATTTCGGTCACGGCAGCCAATCTCAACGGAAACTAGCCATCTGCACGGGACATCTTGAGAAAGGTATGTTAAGATGGTTTGGACATATAGAGAGGATGGACGAGAGGAGATTGACGAAACAAGTATACGAAGCGAGTGTGGATGGAAGAGTTGGAAGGGGACGACCTCGGCGAACGTATCGCGATCAAATCGCGGATGTTCTCAAAAAATGCCAGGTTAAGAGTTCTCTAAACCGACGAGCATGCATGACGAGTTTAATGGACGTAGATGAAGCGAAAGAGGTGTGTCAGGATCGTAGCAGGTGGAAATCCATAGTCTCTGCCTACCCCAATGGGAAACAGGCGTGATAATATGTAGGTATGTATGCACGGGACGTCTGTGTGCGGGACATGATAATAGTACAGTGCACAAGTTGGTGTGCAAACATAAGTGCACTCTCTATTCACTCACTCTCATAATCCGATGGGACGGCAATCCAACACGACCGGAGAGAGATTAGGCGCAGGACCAACGGCTTAACGTGCCGTCTGAGGAGTCTCGATGTGCAACAAAACGGTCACCCATCCACAGACTGACCGCGGCTAGCGCAGCCTAACCTCACATATCGTATAATCCACGTGGTTGTTACTTATCCATAAGCCCCATAATGTTATATTACGTTTATAGAAATACACAATCAAGTAACAAAGGTGCTGTAACTATGTATAAATCACGCCTCAGTTCCTCATTTCAAACTAAAGTAAATCACTACCGTCAAAGCGACATCTGTACGTGCAAAATGAAAATCAAACAGAACCCGGTCAGCAAATGGCTTCCATGAAATGTTTACTGAAGTCCTGAGTAAATAGATGTGAAGCTTTGTAAAGGACAAATAATTGTACCTAGAATTTGTAGGTAAGAAATATTTCTCCTAGACATAGATTTTTGTTTTTCATCAGTCATCCCATTCTATTCGGGAATTGTGGATAATGGTAGCTACCTAGGTTTGTCTGAAGTATTTGCCTACTTCGTATTTATTTTCTTTTTGCATATTTTTATTTATAAAATATTCCACTAGGTTATACAAAAATATATGTAAGCTCTTTACGAGCTCTCTCTCGCTTGCTCTTCATGAACTCGTGAATATAGCCTACAGTCACTACAAAGAGCTAGCGAATCAGCCCTCTTGGACCTATAGACCGTTGGCATATATGTAAGCTTGCCACCCAGTATTACTACACTATTTTACTACTAGTACGAAGAGTAATGAGCCTTAACGAGTTTTGATACTTAAAGCCGTTCAACGCACCCAAAACTGTAAGTCATGGCATAATCTATAACCACGAGAGAAAAGCTATAACTTAACCACAACATACTACTAATGATTGTGTAAAGAACAACCTTTCACAATAAAGAAGAAAGGAAAACTTAATAGAAATATATTTACGAAGCCAATTTTAATTTAAGGTCGGCCTTATCGAAGCAAAGCCGCACAAAAGCCGCAGCTTTATAATTAATTTTACACGTGTAGTGTTTTCAAGGCGATCTGCTGGTTGTCACTATTGGCGTAACATGGATATAACAAAGCCTAGCTTTGAACGCGTAATGCTGCGGCTAACCGCGTGTTAAGATGGATTTAATGGCAATGTTATCGGATTTTAAAAGGCCCTTTCTTAAAACTGTGTCCATTAATTCACATGCGTAATACCTAGAAATAATAAAGCATACATAAATATGAGAAAATTGTTTGAAAGTCCGAGTCGGAATAGTGTTCCGTGCCACCCATCAACCTGATACCCCGTAGAAACTGATTTAATTAATGAGAGTTTACCAAAAATGCGAAGCATTTGTGAAAGAAATATTTTTGCATCTCTTTCTTACGCAAGTACCACCACACTATGTAAGATAAGATAAGATAGATAAGATAAGATAAATGTTTATTTTCTCGCCACATTAATTCACTTATTTCACTTGTCTATGTTTGTTAAGTAGGTATGCACTAGAATCACACAAAGTTAATAACTACACATAGAACCCAATCTCCGCGCACAATTTGAAGCAACTAAATTGGAGCCAAAAATGACTCTGTTCAAAACAGCTTACGCTTTGCGTGTGTCCGCGAACATTTTACGTGCAGCTTGCGAGCACACATCGATTGTTTTTGTGCTTCAACTTTGCGGTGGATAAAACATTCACTCTGTCTTATTACTCTAAGATTTGTCGGTTGTATCTACCTATTACCATTATTAAGATACAGCAGGAATAAAAACGAAAAAAAAACCAGTGTGCTTTAGACCACATGACTGAAGTAAAACTTTACTAAAAAATAAAAAGTGTGCTCGCACCTCTCTGTTTTGCCCCTACAGTAATATACGAAACGTAACACTCTCTCTTTCTATCTTCACTAACTTATATCCCTCTCAACTTCCGTTCGCCTCACCAAGACTTTTCGTAACGCATACACCAGCTTACTCCCCAAGTCAAGCATGCGTAAAGAAGTTTTACTTCAAAATGCATGTTTGCCGAGATTTCTTTTACAAAAATAAAAAAGGGAGACCCCCTTTGGGTTTATTTAAGCTTTTTTATTTTTAACATTTGCCATGAGGCCATAGTATTTACATCTTCTGTGAAAGGCTGGCCTTTACTTTGGCCAAAGGAGGGCATTATTGTGTTTTATTACGCCGCATTTTGTGTTTCGTCAAAATAAACATAAACAGAGGTTGCACGCAGAGACAAAAGACACGTCCGACATTATACCAAGCTTATGTTTAATCTAGACGAGCAAATAGCTAACATTTACGTTGGCTCTGGACTATGTAACTATTTGATTAACTCTCTGAGGACGTAGAGTGATGAATTGCTTTTCTTTTGTTAGTCCTTTTGTCTATTCCTAGGCCAGAATTGTTTGTGTTGTTTTAGTTACCTCATCCTCCAAACCTTTTCGCAATTATATTGGGGTTACCTTCCAGTGTAACCAGATGCGGCTGAACATCAGTATTTTACACGGAGCGACTGCCATCAGACCGTACCGTAACCCATTTACTGGGCAATACAGTAAAAATAAAACAAAAACAAACTGAATTTTTTCATTTATTTATTCTATGGCAACGACCATACAGCCCATAGACACCTCATAACATCAGGCGACCGACGTCTGCAAGTTCTGCAACACATCTATAAAATTTCACTAATGTATTAGGTCGTCACTATTCACCACTTGAAATCTTCAAATCAGTTTCGACCACTGAGAAAGCCGTCAAAACTGCCGCGTTAGTGATTAGGCAATAGCCGCCTTGGTAGGGCCTCGGCTAGTGGCAGAATTTATTGTAAGCATTATATACAACATTAAGCGTCTATTAGACTGTATGGTTGTTGTTCTATGGTAATACTGACATTGGGAAGTTAGACCAGTTGTCAGACTTTTTGGATTCTGACTACCCGTAACGACTGCCACAGATATTCGTATGACAACCGGGAACGCTAGCTTAACAAGCTAGCTCAACATGCTTTCCTAGGCACGGAGAGGTCTCGATGTGTAACAAAACGGTCACCCATCCCCAGATTGACCGCGGCAAGCGCAGCTTAGCCACGCAGGTCATACAATGCGCGTGGTTGTTACTTTGCTACGAGTCCCGTGATATTTTAGTTACCTACTTTTGTAAAATACTTGTCACGGCAGACAGCATTTGACATCTCGAACAAACAGACATTGCCGTAATATTGAAAGTTCGTTTTGCTAATTCTATTTCCTACGAATTCACTCTCGAGTCTTGTCTTACGAATTTTATTCAATCTAATTGTATATTCCTACAACGTACTTATATCAAGTTATGATGAAATACGTAGGATTTAACTCATCCGCCGTTACGCAAAATTCATACTGAATATCTAAGCAAATTAAATTATTTCTCGTTCCGAACATATTTAATCTTTTGTTTTCTAAAAATTTGAATATACTTAACTTGATGTCTTATGGTTCACTCAGATTCTTAATTTGAAAAAATTTCCTTGTCCTCCAAGGAAATTTTTTAACAAAATTGGGGTAGAAGGCATTATTATAAATACATTAAGCGAAGAGGGAGGGGACAAATTCTTAAAATTAACAAGTTGATAACAAGTTGGGAAAAAAACAAGTTGATCAAGAAATTAAAGGCATACAAAAAGTTTATGTGTTGTTTATCGACCAAATGTTGTGCCGTAAACTTAATTATGAGGTGAGAAAATGTTTAAAAACTTACTTTGCAATTTTTATATCCTTCATACTTCCTATGTAAATGCGTAAATATATATGTTTGTTTATTTGTCAAGCATGCTGAAATGGCTGAATGGATTTGGGTGAAACTTGGTTCACAGATAGATAATATCTTGAATTAGTATATGTTATTTTTAATCGACTTACCACTTATCGGCAAAGGCTAATGTTCCATAAGCAACTCTTAGACTATTACATGATTTGACATCACAAGGTCCAAGTAAAAACCTACCTGTACAATACGTTCAATCTAACTTGACCGGCCTGAAGTTAGGCACTGCGCATGTTACCCCGCCCCTTTCCACAAATAACACCCATAAAATAATTACTGCGGCGGTCTTGTGATAACTTTAGGCCGGACAACTAAAGCGCAATGCATACAGAAAAGACATGGCATGTACTAGACGTAGACGTGATACGAACATGACTATAACGTGCCCCTCCCGCGTCCACGCCCCGTCTGCGCCCTCTCACCTTTATGTGCATTGCATCATTTAAGACGCTGACAACAGCCAAATACCCCAAATAGGCTTCTTTTAAAAACATTTTTTAGCTGTATCTATTCAGTTTGTGGCAGTGAAAAAAATATATTGATCGTATTTTCTGAAACTGTATTGTGCCCAAAATACGTTTTCTTGAAGTTTTCTCTATAGAAAAGAATTGTAAACTAACCTCTTAAAACATGCTTTAAAGCAAACAATCTCTATTATTTACTAAATATTATAAATAAAATTAAGAAAACATTTGAGAAAGACAATAATCTAAACAATTATTGTTTCGGTTTTTCAAATAAGCTTTTAGTTTTTTATTTAAAAAAAATATTGTTAATTTTCATTCAAGTTGAGCGGCGTATCCGACGTCCCTCGGCTCGTTGCCTCTCTTTCAGTTCAGTACGAAACGACAGTGACCGCAGAGGTCTGATTTTTTAGGTGTTGTCAGCCTCTTAATACACAGAAATAGATAGATAGAATGGTTGTAATCACAATTTTACTTGCGATTCATGCGTGGCAACTTTCGAACAAACTACGCCTCCCATGTTGAAGTCATTAATTTTTAAAAATTAACTTTAATCAAATGTACTTTACAGCTTTTGTTTCTGCAGTTAGAAACAGCACAATAAGGCATTTCTGCGGGTTTTTGTTACAGTATTTACAAAAACAACTGCGCACTGTGGCTTTGAAATGCGCTGCACTATAGTGCAGAGTGTTGGCACGCGCGCCCTGCCCACTTTTCCATTCTATCTATTTCTGTAATACAGCGAATCTATAAGGAACTCGAGTACAGCGATGTGCAGTATGCTTTAAAAAGTGTGATTTTGACCGCATCTGTATATCGAGCAAACCTACAGGCCAACATTTTCGCCCGCACCGGTAAGGCCCTGCGTTCCCGTTCAACATCAGCATCGTCTTTATGGTCGTCAACAACAAAGTGCCCAAGATATTTGAATTGGTATACCCGACGAATCGGGACATCACAAATATTTTATAATATTTTCACAAACTTTCACATACACGATCTAATATTATAGTAACTAGGATAGGATTGTTTTCTTTGAGAAAATTTCTGAACGTGACTAAATTGACAGCTGGCAGTACGAAGCGTTCAGAAACTAACTAAATTTCAAATTATTTTGAAATGTTACATTTTATTTCATGGTCCTTTATTCAGGAACTTAAGGATCAATCGTAAAAGTATTGTAATTTCTCTATGAATGTTTATGTTTGTGTACAGCCGACAACAGTCTGACCTTGACAGCGTCTTTATTTTGTGAGCAATTAGAGCGGTTTTCGAAATTCAAAAGGTCCAACTGGCGTGCGGTTGACTGTACAAATCCTGCCATGATTCTTTATGAGCGGATCACAATTTGATTGTCACTTGTTTTAGGTGAAGGAAAACATCATGAAGAAACTTGCAGGCCTGAGAGTGCTTCATACAGTTTTCCATGGTGTATATAGGTAGCCCCCGCAATATCTGTAATATTTGTATACTGTTGGGCCTAAACCAGGGTTAGGATTCTCTTTGCATTCTAAGAAGAGAGCCTTGCCTAGCAGTGGGTCAAAAATGAGCTGGTTATGAATAAAGTAAAGACCAGTAAGTCGGCAATTATCCGGATACAGTCAGTAAGCATATGCAGTAGCACTGCATAACATTCGCCCCGCCGATAATCGGTACGTCACTCTGTCAGCGTGCGGCACCGATCATAACGCTAAATTTTTGAGCTGACCAATCATAACGCGCCGTCCGCCCCCTGTCCCCCGCAAACTTTTTCGATCGTAGGTATTCTCGTGCAAAACTTTGTTTATGCGGCGTCTTTTAGGCTTTGGTACTGATCTGTGGCACAAAGTTAGTCATGTGCTTTTTTAGAATTTCCTGCTTGACTGTTTATGAAGCAGCTCATTACATGCTTAGTGATGTAGGTACCAAGTCGGCTTAGAAATTTCCATCTATAAAGGGAAAAGATACAAGACGAACCGCATTAGCATTTTGCTCTTAGGAATATTTTCTTTATTTTTCTCTTTACGTTGCTTGGCAAAGCGAAGAAAACTTGGCTGAATAAGTAGCGTACAAATGAGTGCTTCCTACGCTCTGTTTATGATTGTTATAGGCTAAGAGATAGACGCGACCTTTTCAAACTTGTGTAGGTACTTGTACTTACATTACCTACTTATAATATTATTAAAACTTTGTGTAGGAGGTTAGTTTCTTCGTGGGGGTATAGAATCTTGTAAAAGGTCAAGAGGATATAATCTGTTTCACACAGCATGGGTACGATGACCGGTGTCAAATACATACCTATTGTTATGTTTTGTGGTGTAGTCTCTTTTAGTCTTTCATAAACTGTTCATAAAGCATCGTTCTATCCTGCTGTCACCATTTTTTTTTGAGGGTTACCCTACCAACCTCTAGGGGGAGAGGCTGGGGTGTGTGGGATTTTTACCGCACTAAAACCTCCCCGGTGTCCATCTTTAGCACAATAATAATAATATTTCGGGACTCCGGGAATGGGTTATGCTACGCCTATAAGGCACGTCTCAGGAGAGAGTTTTGTCTCACTGAACACTATGAGACAAAAAACGGCGGCACGGGACCATCGCGTGCTACCGTCAACCCTAAGGTCATCCCTGATCGTCATCATTCTATGAACAAAATTATACTTAGTAACAGTATTACTCTAAGTTATTATAACAGCAACTAATTACAAAATATATTGCTATCTTCAGTTCGTTTTTGAAACGTGCGTGGTGACGACGTATGACCACGGAATAAGAAATAGTTACTGGCGGAATAGAGGAATCACTCCCTTACAAATCGGTTACGACTCACAACATTATTGGAAAATGTCAAAAACGCCATCACATTGTGCCGCGGGTATAATTACAGTTTGTCAACCTTAACATTATTTAGAAATCTTTACAACTAAACTAATGAGGCAACCCAAAAAAGACCTGTTGAATTTACAAGACAAGTAAGTTCATTAGGTTCAATCGACCTTTAATAGCACAGTTCTTTCTCGAATAGTTTCCATAGAAACGTTTCTATTTCCAGTCTTTGAGGTTACAAGCAACGAATGATCCATTAATTAGGGACTTGGATAGAATAAATTGGTGCAGCTCGAACAACCTGACCATCAGCTAAGTTTGTAATCTGGTTTATTCCATTCCAGATTCTACACAGCTAATAAGAAATTGATAGAATAGACTCGTTTCGAATTCTCTCTTTTTTACTGTCCTTTCCTACTTTCTTTTTTATTATTTGAAAATCTAACTGTCTATTCTAAAAACGTTATGGCAGCCAAGGGCCACCTTTATTATTTGTGACCAGTGCCAGTAGGGTTGAAAACATTGATACTGGTTTTTAACGATACTATTTTTAAGAACTGTCAATCTCATCAATTAATTTCATTTAATTTTAAAAGAATCTTTTTTGTTTCTTTTTTATTTGTGGCCAGTGGAGTTAATAAAGAAAAAGAAAACGAAAATGATACTTGGTTTTGATAAACTGACAATTATTTTGTGAATCATTCTGGGTTTTTTTTGTCCCAGACATCGATATATATGTACTACGTACTAGATGCTGTTCAAAAGAACAACATGGTTACAAAAAGTTGTGGTTCCGGAACCACACTGTCATCTGTCATTAGTTCACTTGACAGCTGTCTCGCGAACACAATGTAAATTTTATCTACGGTTGCGTCAACTGAATTTTGAACATGTTGCTTATATGACAACACGTGTTTATATATTGACGTCGTTGGTCCCAGATGAAATAAAAAGTTTTAAATTTTGGCTGATAGGCAGACTTGTCCATCAAAGTCGATTTTTCATTTTATTTATTGTCTGACATGACGTAGGACATTTTTATCCACGAATATTTATTGGCATTTGAATTTGAAGCGTAACACGTCACATAAAAATGTTAACAATGATTTTTTTTTTACCAGTGTAGGCAAATGTTTTAATTTCCTCCAGACTTAAAATATAGACAAAGTGCTGCGAACAATCCAGTGAAGCCAAAAAAACTATGCTCCTTCGTGCACAATCAGCGCCCACGCACACACACACACATACACCTCAATATTCTTTATTATACGTGGGACACTCAGAAAGTTTTGCGAAACTAAAAAAAATTGTTCTATACGTACATATATTTTTATCAAATCTTTTCAAAGTACTTTTCACCAGCCTCTATACAAAGATTCATGCGCCTAAACCAGTTTTCAAAACACTTTTTCCAGTCCGCCGCAGACACCTCGTTTACAGCCTGCTCGAACGCAGCCAGCGCATCTTCCGGCGACGAAAATTGTATCCCTTTGAGCTGATTTTTTATTTTTGGGAATAAAAAGAAGTCACACGGTGCTAGATCAGGGCTGTAAGGAGGGTGACCCAGGAGTTTGACTGGCGTGCTGTCCAGGAAGTCCCTCGTTTTGAGTGCGGTGTGCGCAGGTGCATTGTCGTGGTGGAGCAGTAGCCCGCGGAGCCCTGTGTTTGGTCGCTTGTTGCTTATAACAGAGAAAACTTCTGGCAAACATTTGGTAGTATACCATTCGGCATTAATGCTTCTTTGATCCCGTAAGGGAATTGATACCAAGTGGCCAGTCAAATTAAAAAAGCTAGCGATCAAAATCTTACCCCCGCTTCTAGATCGCTTCACTTTGGTAGGCGTTGGCTCATTTTGAAACACCCAAACAGTCGACTGGCGCTTGGTTTCTGGGTCGTATTGATAAATCCAGGACTCATCACCTGTAACGATGTCGTAAACACGCCGAGACGAGCCTGCTTCAAATTTGTTAAGCATATCACGGCACCATTCCACCCGGGCCTGCTTCTGAGCATCGGTGAGGTTGTGCGGCACCCAGCGTGATACTATCCTCCTCACGCGAAGATGGCTGTGTAGAATCTCGTGAACGCTTCCCGATCCAATCTTCAATATGTGTTGAATCTCCTGATATGTAATTCGCCTATTGTCTTGGATTAAATTTTTCACTGCTAGCACGTTTTCTTCGGTAACAGCCGTCAAAGGGCGACCGCTTCTTTCGTCATCCCCCAAAGTTGGTCGACCGCGCTTGAATTCGTTATACCAACGATACACGGTTGCCTTGGAAGGGCCTTCATCCATGAATGCCATTTGAAGTCTATCGTACGATTCATCCGGTTTCAGGCGACACTTGAAATCGTATAAAATCATAGCTCTAAAATGTTCCCGGCGCAGATACATATTTCAGTGAGACACAATACTTTGAATTAACTCGCAATAAATGTGGAGGGAAATTTTGAAATTGGAACTTACTTATTTTTACTTATAAATAATCATATTTTCGGAAAACATTATAACTGGCCAGTCTCCCATATATAAAAACTTTTTTTCGCAATACTTTCTGAGGGGCCTGGTACACCATTAACATTATTAAAACTTAGGACTAACATGTAAATTAAGTGTACAATGGCGGTCTTATCGCTTATAGTGATATCTTCCAGGCAATCTATAGATGCCTACCTATAGATTATGTCTATATAGCTTCACAGGTGGCTCGACGTTTCGGTCAAGTTGCATTGGCCGTGGTCACGAGCAGACTGACTACAGAGTCTGCTCGTGACCACGGCCAATGCAACTTGACCGAAACGTCGAGGTTAGTCAAAATGTTTGTAATATTTTGATTTAATTGTGCGCGACAAGTCCCGTAAACATAGTTCAATACATGACAGTGGTAACACTTCAATTTGAAAACACCCTTACTGCTTACGAAATAAAGATGCTGCTAATGTCAGTGTTACCACCGACGTGCGGTCGACCGTACAACCAGCGCTCACGCACAGACCATACACCTGAAGGATATTTGCTTTCGCGATGCTTACTGGACGATGTCGCGACATGTGTACTGAAAGGAGTGAGCACGGTGCGAGGTGCAAGTGTGTGCGTCAGCGCTGGTTGTACACAAAGGAGTATAGTTTTTTTTTGCTTCACTTTGATTGTTCGCAGCACTTCGTCTATATTTTTTACTATGTCTGGGAAAGTAACGTAAGTTCAGTTAATAAGTAAGTTGAAAGTAATGTTATATTTGATTTAAAAATACTTAATAAAGAATTTGTAAATATTATATTCTATTTATCTATATTTGTACGCCGCAATGGCACATGGCAACATGACAGTATTTAATTAAAATTATTATTCAACATCTTGCATGCCTATGTGTATAGTGTATACTCATGCTTATACAAAAAAAAAACGTTATCATAAACGGTTATAAAACCTGTATTTTTTTACATTACTCCAATTTACTCTCCAATCTTCTTCAACCACTTCATATACGTTACTTTGGTACGTAAGTACTTACCAAAAAATATCGTATTACTACCCACTTGAATCAGTATTCACCCCACGCTCAATATAAAGTACGTAAAAAGAAGCAGTAAATAAAACCTCTATTCTCGAAAATGAAGGATGAACGATACAGATAACAATTCTTCATTTTACAATCAGCCTGTACACGTAGGCGTAAAAGAAAATGCTGACTAGTTTAGTATTACCACTCAGCATTGACTAATCTAGCTGAAACTTTGTATTAGAGTCAGGTTTAAAGTAACCCTAAGACGAAATGGAGGTTTTAAACCTTAGAACTTTATAATAGAACAAAGTTTAACCGGATTAAATCGCGTATATTATTTAAATTGGTTTTCTTGACGTTTCGAAAGCTATGCAGCGTTCGTGGCCGCAGGAAGACTAAGAATTAGAACTTAGAACTTTTCTCTTCAGGAAAAGCTCTAACTTGGAACCGAATAGTGAGTTTACAGTTTTAGGCCAGTATTACAGAACGATACTCAAGCTTTGATCTCTGTTTAAAACTAGTTTAAAGTTGAGCTTTGATTTTAGAACGTTCCTCAAGCAGAGATTTGTTGATCACAGTTCAGCTGAGTTTAGTTTTGTTTTATACTGTCACCTGTTTCGGTTTTTAAGCTGAGATTTGATCTGTAATCACTCTAGTGAGGTCCAGACTACGCTTGAGTAGAGATTTCTATTATATTTCAGGTCAAATTCATGTGTACATAACACATGTTGAATTAAAGTTTATAATTACCGTTCTGGAATATGACCGATACTCAAGTAACGATTCTATACTTAAGTAGTGATCAGGTGATTGGAGTTTAAACTGTACTTGAGGAAGCTTCTGTAATACGGGCCTTAGACTCATAGAGGCTTAACATTTTCAGGATCAGCATTTGAATATCATTTTAACGGTGAAGGAAAACATCCTGAGGAAATTTTCACACCTGAGAGTGCTCCATATAGTTCTTGGTGTAGTCCACCAAACCGCACCAGGCCAGCGTGTTGGACTAATGCCTTAACCTTCTCATTCAGAGAAGAGGCCCGTGCCCAGCAGTGGGTCATTATATGGGCTGATTATGTGTTATGTGGACATTAAATCCAATTTAAACCCTACAGAGTGCCACCTGCCAAGTGTGGCGATTATGGCATCCTTTTGGGTGAGGCCTATGTCCAGTAGTGTATGTCTTTCGGCTGAAATGATGATGATGATTTAACTTATTGTACATTATTAATTTGCCACGCCTGTAGAAGGCCGCTATTAAGTTATAAGTGCCTCCTAATGTATTTTACATAAATAAGAACAACATATTGTACACTTAGTTGCAAATAAATGATTTGATTTGATTTGATGACACCTTATAGAGACATAATCACATCTGCTTTGTTTTAAATTCAAATTCAAATATTTTTTATTTCAAGTAAACCTAATTACAGGCCCTTTTGAAACGTCAGGGTCTTGTTGCACGGTTCTAAATTTCGGGTCCTATGGAGAAGAACCGGCAAGAAACCCGATGGATATACTCTTTTTATAATATGTTATTGATTATTACATCAAATTTATTCAAATAATGAGAGTATAATGTAGGTTAATGTCAGAAATAAACAAGAGTTTAAAAGTGAGAATATTGCCTTTAGAAATAAACGTAAAAAGAGCTGCCATATTATGTTGGAGCTGACCTGTCCCGACAGACGGCACCCGTTCACGAGCATGACGCGAGTATCAGCTCAACCATATTAAAGGGAACTTAACGACCCGACACTAACGCCACCATCAGCATGACATTTAAGTGAGCATGACGGACTCATACTGCTGGACAACAAATAGGCAGGAATATACTGGGTGTCAGGGAAACGCTTCTGAAAACGAAGATAGGTGATAGTGCTGGTGATAACTAATACGAAACCACAAAAAAAGCGATTCTTTTTTAGGTTTTTAGCTTTGGGCAGTTAAATAAAACTGATTTGTAAAAAAACACCATGTATTTAATTATTTTTTTATAGTTCGCAATGTAAATATCAGCTGGCGTTAGGGGTAAACGACATCCGCTCGCATACGCAGTCCGTGTCGTAGCGAGCGTAGGTAGGTTAGGTACGCGCGGCATTGATTCCGAGTTTTGTACGCTTTACATTGCGGGTTTGCAAAATACCAAATCACTAAACAATGAGTATAAGGCTCATTAGCCTTTTACTCATTGTTTAGTGATTTGGTATTTTGTATAACCATTGTTATTGGTATTCAATTGTGTTTAGGTAGTATAATAATAGCCTTTCAGTTTCGGGAGCGTTTCCCTGACACCCAGTATAGAATTACTGTAAAAACATTAATGGCCACATCATACTTACATTTTACATTTTAATCACCTATTAAAAAATTATAAGCATCTCATACACGTTGCAGTTCTATGACAGAAAAGAATGCAGTGTTTGAAATCACTTCCAACAATTTTAGAATAAATATAACGTGTTCCTATTGGCAAGCGGGCCCGTGACGTAATATTTATCTGTGCAAATAAATAGAACCGTTTTAGAATAGGACAGCCCGTAATTCATCTCGATAGGGTTTAATATTTGATTTTAGAATGAATAGGCGACACGTTTCTAACAAATACTCTAACTGTTGAAAAAGAAAAGAAAATAATGAACTGATGTGGTCGTAAGTATGTACCTATATCAAACCAATACTACAACACTCACTGTAATAATAATAATAATGTCCTCCTGGCCGAATTCCGGTCACGGCAGCCAATCTCAACCGAACCTACCCATCTGCGCGGGACATATTATAGTGCACAAGCGTGTGCGCAACTGTGCAAACATCAGATGCACTCTCTCACTCTCATAATCCGATGGGACTGCAATCCGACACGACCGGAGAGAGGTCAATCGCAGGACCGACGGCTTTACGAGCTCTCCAAAGCACGGGGGTTCAGTACCGCCAACATCCTGACTCCGGGCTGCCACTAAGAAATAAATTTGACACAAAAATAACACTTTTTTGCCCGATCCGGGAATAGAACCCAGGACCCCACGCTTATAAGTCGCGCTTGCGACCACCCGACTAACGAGGCAGTATGTCCTCGGGTATAATGACTTTAGTCCAAAGTTTAGTTTAGACTCTAAACTAATACCTAATTTAATAATCTAGAGATTTTCAACATAGCTCCTTGAAACAATTTACAGCTTAGGGGGTCACTCGCGTTTAACGAACGACTAACGAAGTACGAATTTTCGTTCCGACTGATACCTAAACAATAAGGATAGGCATAAAAAAGGCACAATAAAGATAGACAACGGTTCATAGTCACATGAAATTGACCGAGATTAGAGAAACAAACGTCAAAACACGATCAGCGCATTTCAGATGAGAACGATACTTTTAATGAAAGAAAGAAATAAAAAATATTTATTTGCTTCCAAAGTGACGCACAAAATTACCAAAAAATTCAAGAACACAGAACAAATACAGGTACAGAGCCAAGAAGTGTGGTAAGATATGCGTCATATCCGCGAAAAACGGCCACCGCGCAGCATATTGCTGTACCTCATGCACGGAGCAAAGACACAGCGCTGGTTTTCAGCGACAGCCGGCGTCGACACAATAACGTAGATCAGTGAGGCTAATGCTGTCTCCTTTCACATGTTATTGTGTGTACATAAATTATAAATAAATAAACGACAGTTGACCGGCGTAGCAGATTGTGCGATGAACGAAACGGTACGATTAATCGAATTTCGTCAAACGCGAGTAGACCCCAGGGCTAAACTGAGGTCAAGAGTAAGTGCATATTACTGCATACAGAACATGTAATAAAAGAACGGATGCCGTTGGTAGACACCCAACAGAAGCGAAGCTTCTTTGCATTTGCAAACACTGATAGAACGCACGCGCGAGATACCGGGGACGTTTTTTCTCTGTTTAATCTTCGGCGGTCGAGACGCGAGACGCTATAGAAGCTTCGCTTCAAAAAGGAGATAACAGCAGTATATAATAAACTATCTTGGCAGACTAATGAGTGATCGCACTTTTCATTCATCTCACAAACTCCTATAAACCCTGTTTTATAATCTGTTGTGAGTAACAAAGTTTCCACGTCCAAAAACAAAAGAAAAACATGAAGTGCATCAGCTGTTTATGTTTGTACAAAGTTTTAAAAGTTAACGCAGGAAAATAGAGCAATGTTTTATTGGGCGAAGTGTGAACGTATTTTCAGTATGCAATTTAAGTTATCTGTTTTAATAGGCCTTTTGCGTTAAAATGAAGCATTGGTGCATGTGTGTGCCTGAGCGCTGTTTATACACGAAGGAGCATAGTTTTTTTTTTTGGTTTCACTAGATTGTTCGTCTCTTCATCTGTACTTTTCAATATGTCTGTGCACGCAATACAAACATTATTATCGTTGCAAAAATATTGTGCCAATAAAACCAATAGTTACTTGGCCAAAAATGTTAGCACTTTTATACAAAAGTCCCCTAACCATACAGACATAAATCTCTCTTCTCTCATTTAAGATGAAAAAGATTTAGTAAGACATGTGAAAAACCTAAAATTCTCTTGCACGGTTTTATCAATAAACGAAGACTTATCTTAAGGGGAAAGACGTGGTATTGTGGTTACGCAACTATGTATATGTGGTGGCAGTTTGAACAGAATTTTTGCATTGCCTGAAAAAGACGGCCAACGATGTGTTTGTGATGTTTGTGTTGATAAAAGGAAAGTTGGGACATATTCTGTACCCATATTTTCTATAAGATTTTACTTTAGTCAAAAACTTAGGACCAAATGTTAAAAATAGTAAGATTGACATTAACTTTGGTTACGGCCCTGTGAAGTTTTTAATTTTTCAGTATTATATTTACTTCTTGTATTGTACATCTTGAAGTTTTAAGTAGTGTAACGAAGGGGTTGCTGGAAGTGAACCTTGGTGTGCGGGTTCTCCTGAACCTTGGTTTGCGGGTTTGCGAACCTGGGTGTAGGTAAAGAATGCAGTAACACGAAGCGTCAGGACATGTTCTTTACTCGGATTTTCAATACGGACAGAGCCCCAAATGACAGTTGCACGTTATTTTATCATTTCTAGGAATCAGTGTTGCCAACATGATAAAATAGTTATTAATTCTCAAATCGATACATTGTTAAGTAAATCGATAATTAAGCTAATATTATATAATATGATCATGTTGGCTAGTGACTAGATTTATTAAATAATTTAATTGACTGGATATAAATACGATGAATTAAAAGTATAATAATCGACTAAATACAAGACATGGTGACTTCATTCGTTCCTTCCGCTGATAAGTAACTTGTCTCTGGGTTGGCTGATCCACGAGTTTGTAACAGTAGTTTAGTGCGTTAAAAACAACACATTTTTCTTTTCGTATTTTTATGGAATTAATGTCGCTGAAAACTCTATCACATGACTTTTTCTTATCACAGGTTTTTATCATGAAAATTTTCAAATTATGAAACTATTACTAGACTAAAAATAATTTTAGTACGAAAATCGTGTTAACAGGTCAAACACGAAACGCCATCGGGCACAGCGGTCAGACCTATAATAACCGCTGCTACGCTCGGCCACCCCGCTGGCACAGAGTAAGGAGTCTGGCACTGGCCTGCCACTTACAGCCGACGCGCCTTTAGTGCAGCAAATAAAAGGAAAGGATATTAAAACCGAGACACATTAAAAAGAAAATACTTACATACTATTGAAGGGCTGTTGAATAGTTATTTGAAAGTTTTTTTTTTATTATAAGATGGCGAAGCGAGCTAAAGGCCCACCTGATGTTAAGCGGTTACCTTTTCCCATAACAACTTCAATATCACCTAGACGGTAGACCTAGATATTTGCTAAACACATTGACATTATAAAAGTCGCGCCTCATCCAACCGGTGCGACGTACATAGATAAACAGATAGAATATGCTTTATTGTACACCAGCAAAATAGTAGTAAACAGGAACAACGGGTGCCAACTGAAAATCAGCGAAAATCGCAATTGCTGAGTTGGTGACGTGAGTATGCCTGACAACAACTTTATGTTTATTTGTATCTAATTTTTGTAATTTTGTTATTATTGTTGTGCTGTCACTGACCTGTGCTTGATAAAAGTTTTTTCTTTCTTTTCTTTCTTTCTAGAGTAAAAAATGTATGTTAAATCAGGAAATCCTGTATCGTTAGCTCATATTCGGCGGCTGACTGTGATGAAGCATTACGTTTGGCATAAACCCTCTCCATAAACGTTATATTTATCTTCGTATAAAGAGTCGACTGAGTAGGTAGGGACCCTTGGAAGCGAAGAAAAGGCTGTGAATTATTTTCTTAGAGGTCGCAAGAGGACTGAGATTAAATATAAATAGATTCAAAGATATTTATTTTGCCAACTAAGTGTACATATATTGGTGTTAGCTTATAAACATAGTTCTTATAAACTTAGTCGTCTATTCCAGGCGCTGCAAAAAGTCTGCATGTAATTTTGTGATTTAGAAAAAAAATACAACCCAATCGATTCTCCTCGTGATTCTGAACAAACTAGTTTCTTTAATTGCGTAAACAAAAAGTAACGTTGTATAGTACGCAATACAATAGTAATGACGCAATATGCTATACTATATAACAGAATATTATAGCGTAGTCTGAACTTAGCTTCACACAGTCAGAGAAAACGCAACCTCAAACCATCATCTTCAATTAAAATGGGATTTACAGTGACTATAAAAGCATATCGTTTTGTAATTTAGAAAATAAAAACGTCCCAATCGATTCTCCTCGTGATTCTTAACAAACTAGTTTCTCAAATTGCGTAAACAAAAAGTAACGTTGTATAGTACGCAATATAATAGTAATGACGCAATATGCTATACTATACGTGGGACACTCAGAAAGTTTTGCGAAACTAAAAAAAATTGTTCTATACGTACATATATTTTTATCAAATCTTTTCAAAGTACTTTCCACCAGCCTCTATACAAAGATTCATGCGCCTAAACCAGTTTTCAAAACACTTTTTCCAGTCCGCCGCAGACACCTCGTTTACAGCCTGCTCGAACGCAGCCAGCGCATCTTCCGGCGACGAAAATTGTATCCCTTTGAGCTGATTTTTTATTTTTGGGAATAAAAAGAAGTCACACGGTGCTAGATCAGGGCTGTAAGGAGGGTGACCCAGGAGTTTGACTGGCGTGCTGTCCAGGAAGTCCCTCGTTTTGAGTGCGGTGTGCGCAGGTGCATTGTCGTGGTGGAGCAGTAGCCCGCGGAGCCCTGTGTTTGGTCGCTTGTTGCTTATAACAGAGAAAACTTCTGGCAAACATTTGGTAGTATACCATTCGGCATTAATGCTTCTTTGATCCCGTAAGGGAATTGATACCAAGTGGCCAGTCAAATTAAAAAAGCTAGCGATCAAAATCTTACCCCCGCTTCTAGATCGCTTCACTTTGGTAGGCGTTGGCTCATTTTGAAACACCCAAACAGTCGACTGGCGCTTGGTTTCTGGGTCGTATTGATAAATCCAGGACTCATCACCTGTAACGATGTCGTAAACACGCCGAGACGAGCCTGCTTCAAATTTGTTAAGCATATCACGGCACCATTCCACCCGGGCCTGCTTCTGAGCATCGGTGAGGTTGTGCGGCACCCAGCGTGATACTATCCTCCTCACGCGAAGATGGCTGTGTAGAATCTCGTGAACGCTTCCCGATCCAATCTTCAATATGTGTTGAATCTCCTGATATGTAATTCGCCTATTGTCTTGGATTAAATTTTTCACTGCTAGCACGTTTTCTTCGGTAACAGCCGTCAAAGGGCGACCGCTTCTTTCGTCATCCCCCAAAGTTGGTCGACCGCGCTTGAATTCGTTATACCAACGATACACGGTTGCCTTGGAAGGGCCTTCATCCATGAATGCCATTTGAAGTCTATCGTACGATTCATCCGGTTTCAGGCGACACTTGAAATCGTATAAAATCATAGCTCTAAAATGTTCCCGGCGCAGATCCATATTTCAGTGAGACACAATACTTTGAATTAACTCGCAAAAAATGTGGAGGGAAATTTTGAAATTGGAACTTACTTATTTTTACTTATAAATAATCATATTTTCGAAAAACATTATAACTGGCCAGTCTCCCATATATAAAAACTTTTTTTTCGCAATACTTTCTGAGGGGCCTGGTATAGCAGAATATTATAGCGTAGTCTGATTTGCGCTTCACACAGTCAGAGAAAACGCAACCTCAAACCATCATCTTCCATTAAACTGGGACTTACAGTGACTATTAAAACATATTATTTTGTCATTTAGAAAAGAAAAAAAAATCCCTATCGAATCTCCTCGTGATTCTGAACAAACTAGTTTCTCAAATTACGTAAACAAAAATTAACGTTGTACAGAACGCAATACAATAGTAATGACGCAATATGCTATACTATACAGCAGAATATTATAGCGTAGTCTGAACCGCGCTTCACACAATCATATAATTTTGTAATTTAGAAAAAAAAACATCCCAATAGATTCTCCTCGTGATTCTGAACAAACGAGTTTCTCAAATTGCGTAAACAAAAAGAAACTTTGTACAGTACGCTAATTACGCTATACAATAGTAACGACGCAATATATATAGCAAAATATTATAGCGTAGTCTGAGTCTGAACGCGCTTCACACAATCAGAGAAAACGCAACTTCAAACCATCATCTTCCATTAAACTATGTCAAGAAAGATCACCTTTCAATATCCCATTCCACCAAGGGCAAGTTCCCCTAAAGGTCACATTTCGGAGGAAAAGATTTGATAAAATATCGTATCTCCCAATTTATATTTCCCATCTATTGGGTAACGTGCCTACGGAGTTTCCCCGCAAACCGGCATCGTTTATTCGGCAAGAATATTATGATTCAACGGTATTTTTTTCTTTAGAACGTTTAGAACACGTAGGGGGACGTGGTTTTCGATAAATAAATTTTTATCAGTAATTTAGTAGGCTATTAGGTTTTGTATGATGGCTGACTAACGTACTAATCTTTTGTTTGATGTTAGCTGTGTAAGTTTTAATAGAAAAAATTATGGAATGGAAAACTAACATCCATAATTTATTACCTATATGAAAGTGTATCTTTGATGTAATTTATATTTATAAATGTTAATTGTAAGCCCGTAGTCCGTCCCAAATTTAACAACTTCATTGGTGCATGTACCCACTTTTTTGAACGAAGTTCCTTTTCGCGGCTTGCGGTAGGTGTGAAACATAACAACATAACATCACGCCTGTATTTCCCCGAAGGGGTAGGCAAAGGTGTAATAGTACACCCACATTTCGCCAGTTATGTTATAGTCCCATGTAATAGGGGGCGAGCCTATTGCCATTGACCGGGCACAAATCCAGACTCCGGGCTGCTACTGAGAATTTCCTAATGAAAAAACCCAATAACACTTTGCCCGACCCGGGAATCGAACCCAGGACCCCACGCTCAGCAGTCGCGCTTGCAACCACTAGACCAACGGGGCAGTCAGGTAGGTACGTGGTGGTAGGTCAGGTAGGTGTGATTCTGGAGAAAATGTAACGTCACGTCAGATTTTAACTATTAAATAAAACATACAAAAAGACATGCTTTACTGGGGATCGAACTTTGGACACTGTTGTATATCTCAGTCCAATGCTTGATGTTCCCTGGCATCTATGCTCGTATTATAGTTGTGAAATTTAGCTTTATAATGAATCGGTTAATATTTAGCGCATGCGTCTTTGAATCAATACCTTTAATTACGCCGCGAACTTCGTTCCTGACAGGGGTCCACACACGTTTTTTTTGTCTCTGCAACACCCTAAGGTGGTCTGTTAGAGAACATCGATCGCCCTTGTACACAGTTGTGCATAAATAATAAAACTTATTATCTTTGTGTCTACAGACAGACGCGCCACAAAAATAGTAGCACAGAACAAATAATAGTAGATAGTAGGGACAATGTTTGACGCGAAAAATGTGCTGCACTGCAGTGCAGTCGCATAAATGCCCTGTCACGGTTGCGCAACAATATATCGGCAAAATTAAAAGTGCTATTATTAGAGCCTTCTTTGTCACATCAATTTGGCAATTGATACACGAATTAGCAAAAGCAGGTGTGCCATGTTTTGCTTCGTTATAAATAAATACCCCTAGATCTCCATTATAATAATTATGCTACCTGCCTTATGTTTTCTTAGTTATCTATTTTAATACCCATGTAATTATATACTGAGCCACAAACAATGCAAACAAAAAAAAAAAAGAATTTAGCAAGAAACTAACTACCTACTATTAATTAAAGTACTAATTACAAAATGTTACTCCCACCACAGAATATGTAATAGTACTAACGTACTCCTACAGCAGAAAATGTGCTCCATTAGCAGTTTAGGTATGCAAAGTTCTAATTAAGATGCCTTAAAATGTTGTCACATGATCTTAATTCACGATTAAGTGTAAAACATTAGGTACTATTTAATGTCGAGCCTGATACTTTATTATTTTAGGCTTAATACTAGTTTTAGTATATATAGATTGGATATTAATTTTGGTCTTAAAAGGCTTCCTGGTAGAAAACTCATTTTGTATATTTCATTTCAGTTTGTAACATATCATTGTACTTTTCTGGTGTGCAATGAATAATAAGAAATCGGTATACTATACAGTATCGTGTAGGCTATTTGTGGTTCAAAATACTAAGTATACTGTATTCTGTATGGTACAAAATATTGTTACATTTTAACTATGACGTTTTCAACCACATTTTCAACCATAAGCTCACTGATATACTGCCAAACACACTTCACTTACCGTTTTCACACCTTAAGAAAAGCATAAAGATACAAACAATATTAATGACGTCACGATGCGTGAACTCAGTCGTCATCATTCTGGCATATCATTTGGGGAGGGCCATTAGAGCTGAGATACACGTCTTATGCTTTCTGCAGTGCTCCCGCTTTTTAGATGTCATCTTTCATACTACAACGTAATGTCGTTAAGAATCACTTTTACCGAGATAACATTAAAATTGTGGCGAGGAACTGTGTATTCGGTAAACCTATGCTCAAACCTTTATACATTCACATTTTGGCGAAGTAAGTACCTATTTAGTCCAATATGTGGTATGTGGCAGAGCTTTTTGTCATTCATATTTATTAAAAACTAGCAACCCTTCCTTTTTTTTTTCGTGGGCAAATCCTCATGGACGCACTCCACCCGGGGAAGGCGGAGCCAGTGTCGGACTCTTACCGACTAAAAACCACCACGGTGTCCCTCTAATGACCCTTGGACGGGGACGTGGGAAAAACTCCTGTAATCGCGCAACCATCGCCGGCAGGTCCCGGCTCGCCACTAGTAGGCGAGCCCCTTCTCCCCGTGCGGCAACCACATCGGCCGCACCCTCCTCTGCATTAGCGCGCGCGGAACACGCGCCTCCGTCACGGGCCTAGCAATCCGCCCTGGCTTCGCACGGTTAGCAATTATAGCCTATAAACTTCTTAGATTATCTCTCTTTCTATTGGTTAAAACCAAAGAGATTTAATATAAATATTTAATGTCTTTGGTTATAACCGTATGAAAGTCCGTAGGTATATTATTTTCTGAGATTAGCTCGCAGACTCGCACAAACACAAAATCGCGCAGCGGGGACTTAAATTTATAATATGTAGTGATAATGGTGATAGTGATGATATGTTATTAAAATAGGTATCTACCAAAGAGACTTAAGATTTATTTGATGTCCTTGGTACATACCAAACATCTCATTCAATAAGCTAATTACAATCACATGAGACTTTCCATCTTCATGTCTCAGTTTGGCGAACCGACTTGCGGTACCATTTAGGCAACAGCCTAGGTGGTATTGAAGTTGTCATGGGCAAAGGTAACCGCATAACATCAGGTGGGCCTTTAGCTCGTTTCGCCATCCTATACTATAAAAAAAAAGCATAAGCATAAAAGTACCCCCGGGTGGTGACACGTGTAGTATGTTGAAAATTGTTTTCTTGTGAACTCCAAAAAATTACAACATTCATACGTGGGACACTCAGAAAGTTTTGCGAAACTAAAAAAAAATGTTCTATACGTACATATATTTTTATCAAATCTTTTCAAAGTACTTTCCACCAGCCTCTATACAAAGATTCATGCGCCTAAACCAGTTTTCAAAACACTTTTTCCAGTCCGCCGCAGACACCTCGTTTACAGCCTGCTCGAACGCAGCCAGCGCATCTTCCGGCGACGAAAATTGTATCCCTTTGAGCTGATTTTTTATTTTTGGGAATAAAAAGAAGTCACACGGTGCTAGATCAGGGCTGTAAGGAGGGTGACCCAGGAGTTTGACTGGCGTGCTGTCCAGGAAGTCCCTCGTTTTGAGTGCGGTGTGCGCAGGTGCATTGTCGTGGTGGAGCAGTAGCCCGCGGAGCCCTGTGTTTGGTCGCTTGTTGCTTATAACAGAGAAAACTTCTGGCAAACATTTGGTAGTATACCATTCGGCATTAATGCTTCTTTGATCCCGTAAGGGAATTGATACCAAGTGGCCAGTCAAATTAAAAAAGCTAGCGATCAAAATCTTACCCCCGCTTCTAGATCGCTTCACTTTGGTAGGCGTTGGCTCATTTTGAAACACCCAAACAGTCGACTGGCGCTTGGTTTCTGGGTCGTATTGATAAATCCAGGACTCATCACCTGTAACGATGTCGTAAACACGCCGAGACGAGCCTGCTTCAAATTTGTTAAGCATATCACGGCACCATTCCACCCGGGCCTGCTTCTGAGCATCGGTGAGGTTGTGCGGCACCCAGCGTGATACTATCCTCCTCACGCGAAGATGGCTGTGTAGAATCTCGTGAACGCTTCCCGATCCAATCTTCAATATGTGTTGAATCTCCTGATATGTAATTCGCCTATTGTCTTGGATTAAAATTTTCACTGCTAGCACGTTTTCTTCGGTAACAGCCGTCAAAGGGCGACCGCTTCTTTCGTCATCCCCCAAAGTTGGTCGACCGCGCTTGAATTCGTTATACCAACGATACACGGTTGCCTTGGAAGGGCCTTCATCCATGAATGCCATTTGAAGTCTATCGTACGATTCATCCGGTTTCAGGCGACACTTGAAATCGTATAAAATCATAGCTCTAAAATGTTCCCGGCGCAGATCCATATTTCAGTGAGACACAATACTTTGAATTAACTCGCAAAAAATGTGGAGGGAAATTTTGAAATTGGAACTTACTTATTTTTACTTATAAATAATCATATTTTCGAAAAACATTATAACTGGCCAGTCTCCCATATATAAAAACTTTTTTTCGCAATACTTTCTGAGGGGCCTGGTACATAATCAGCCCATTCCTGTCCCACTGTTGAGCGTGGGTCTCTTCTCAGTACGGCAAGGTTAAGGCCTTAGTCTACCACGTTGGCCAAGTAATACAGGTTGGCGGACTACACACACCATCGAGAACTGTGTGCAGGTTTCCTCACGGTGTTTTCCTTCACTGAATAATGAAATTATGATCCGAATCCCATCAGAAATTTATGTTAAAAAAATAGATATTTGACATAAAAATGTACCACAAAATTATGTGACTTGAATTGTGTGAAAAATATAATTTACTACTATTTAATAATCTGATTGTGGCATGCACTTTCCTAGACTGAAGCATAGAATATCTAATAGCACTATCACTGAAGTAAAAAAGTTAAATTTAATAAAACTTTGAGAGAAAAAGCAAAAGTACATACACGTCAAATAGCCCTAATGTCCATAACTCACACTCCATAAGGGTAAGTAAATGGCTGAAGAAATAAATCACAAGAGTATGCTGAGTATGATGAGGGAGCGCATATTTTGCACCAATAAATATAAATGCTCTTTAACTGTGAGGGAAAATCCTTCGTAAAGAACTTTCTTGGACACGAATCAAGTACCTCTTTGTAAAGTTATTGGTTAATTGCTTCTAAAGAAATCTTATTATCACTTTGCCAAGTTTCAGAAATCATAATTGTGAAGGAATAATTGAATTATGGTTATTGTGATGGCGTTCAATGAGCCTATTGTAACGGTACTTGGCTTTTACTGTGGTTATGAAGTTATTGGACCTTGACTTCTTGTGTCCTTCTAACTTAAGGGTCAAGTTGATGTCCTTACTGAATGAAGGACATAAGGGTGAATGCGCATGAATGTGTATGATTTTAATACACTCGCAAAATATGAAACGAAGTGTGGTTTCGTAGTAATTTCTATGAAAAATGTGTTCTTACGTACTTCACTTGTAAATATGAGGTTACGTAAAAGTATCGAAATGGGATTAATTTTAGTATAAGTGCTTCCAATGTTTGTTTGAAGGTCAAAATATTGTCTGAAACTACCTAAGATCTAAATAGCTTACGTAAGTACTAATTAATACAATGTTACACGTTGAAATGAAAATTATCATAACATCTTCAAACAGATCTTAAGGATAGTCACAATACATTGAATAGTATTTGCGAGACGATTTCTAACTAATATAATTATAAACCTTTTGCAACTCTCTGGCCATGTGTCGAAGGACCGATGGCCGTTGGAGCAGACGAGTCCTTGAGTGGAGACCGCGAATTGGCAAAAGCAGCGTAGGGTGCCCCCCAGGAAGGTGTACCGATGACCTGAAGAAGGTAGCTGGGGTAGACTAAATGCGGAAGTTGGAGGACCGAGTGTTGTGGCACCGCATGGGTAAGGCCTAGTTATGTCCAACAGTGGACTGCGATAGGCTGAGTTGATGTTATCATTATATGAACCCCTTTAATGTTTAATGATTAGTTACATCATATCTAAAGGCTTCACACTAGCAAACATAGCCCCTACTATAATATGTATGAAACTGAGATCTATTCAGTAAGTTGTATCCACAGTTAAGTCTGAGACGTGTGCAGATTTGTACTAAAGTTACCTTTGCAAGGCGTTGTCTACGAATTTCAGGAATTTAATACATTTTAACACGTACCTAGTGCTTTGAAGGATTACTGGAAAGAGTATAAGTTAGTGTGAAGTGTTCAGCTTACTTCGACGTCGAGTTATCCTATGCTTAATGCACCCTGCCCTTGAGTAAGTTACAGCATTCCTTTCCATTCTTAGAACTAGGTTTTAGCTATTCAACTTGGAAAAAATATTAAGCGGCGCCGGAGAGGCAACCAATATAGCCCACTAGGGCTAAAGCTCTATGACGTAAACGTCGCACCTCTTGCCTCGTTGATACTTGACCGGAACGCGGGAGGCCTTAGGCGTTCAGAGTGGGGGCTCTGAGTGTCCACTGACTGACCTCAGGGATGGCGGTGGCATGCATTGTTCACGTGTCACCGTGAGCACCAGGAAGGTGTACATGGAGACAAAAATCTTCCTGGAGATGTGCTTAACAGGCGTTGCACAGGAAGGGCTCCGGAGACTTCCAGACTGGCCATGGGAAATCGTGACCTGGGGGTAAGTGTTCTTGCGGTACTACAAAATCAGAAGGGTCAGCTACCAGCTTAACTATCAACTCAGCCTATTGCAGTCCCAATGCTGGACTAAACATAGACCTCTTCCAAGTTGCGCCACAACCACAACACTTGGTCCTCCGCCTTCCGCATCCAGTTCCTCCAGCTATCTTCTTCAGTTCGTCGATCCACCTGGCTGGGAGCTGCCTTACGCTGCCAGTTTAACTAGATGCAGCTGAACAACAGTATGCTACATGCAGCTTCTGCCATTTAATCTCACAGCCCAGCCTGGGCACTAAGAAATGTTGTAATATTACATAAGTACGCCCTACGGCTTGAATTCACCCGATGAATTTCCGTCAGTAGGTACAAAGAGTTATTCGGTCAAATGTACATACGACTCAAGTTCATTCGGTCAGCTTCAAAATGGAAATTGTTTTAGGACTTTTGCAATTTGTTCAAAAGTCTTTCGGAAACATGTACCTGAACTCATGGCAGAGGTTGCCCAATTTTTTTTTATAATATGGTATGGCGAAACGAGCTAAAGGCCCACCCGATGTTAAGCGGTTACCTTTGCCCATAACAACTGCAATACCACCTAGGTTGTTGCCTAAATGGTACTGCAAATCGGTTTTTTCGTGAATCACACGGTATTTTTAATTGTAGATAGAGCTCCTTGTGAAAGACCTCATCCGATGATGTATGGTATTCAGGTGCAAAGGGTATGAAATAATAAGGTATGAATGGTAACTAATGGTATAATAAGGTTTGAATAGATGCCGGTGAAATTACAAACACATGAGACTTCCATCTTCATGTCTCAGTTTTGCTAACGCCATTTGGAATAACATTAAGCCTTGGTGGAATTGCAGTTGTTATTGGCAAAGGTAACCGCTTGACATAAAAAAATACACTGTAATATTCCACACTAAAAGCTTGAGGAAAACAGAAGAAACGAAAAGTTGATGATGATGAATCGATGTAGACCACCTAACATCATTTGTCACCGTTGACGCCCGCAACAAATTATCCTTAAGACAGATCCAACTAACTGTTGCTGGTCTTAATGTTTTTTAGAAGACATTGATATTTGAGTCGATTCTCTTGTTCAAGAACTAAACTTATTTTAAACTATCGCTCTCTTTTACTAATAGTAGATACAAGAAAGGGATGGCAACAATTTTAGTGCTGTCAAATTAGTTTAAGTGTTACATTTATTTGTATTTTAGTGGGCACGTTCCGAGATCACGACAAAACTTGTAAGGAAATTGGCTTAATTTAGACTATGTTGACAGCACTTAAATTGTTGCCTTCCTTTTCTTGTGTCTATTATTAGTAAAAGAAAGCGATAGTATAAAATCAGTTTAGTTCGTGAACAAGGGAAAATATAGGTATCTGTCTGTTAAGTCATACGACCACTCAAGTGTATATAAATATCTGTCTGTTAAGTCATACCACCACTCAAGTGTAGATGGCTAACATAAACATGTCATTTGATGAGGATTTATGTCACAATTGACGGGAAAGCTACTAAGATTCCTTCTTATAGTAGTTATTCCTATAGTCCTATAGAATCTATGTATTTGAAGGACCACAGTTTTTTTTATAAATTACTCTCTAGTGCTATGTTGTTAGACTGGTTCTTTTACTAATAATCTGACAGACTGGAAACTAAATTGGTTTCTTTGATGCATTCAAAGTGTCTTTGCTTGCCTTTTCAAGCATGCGCAATTCCATTCCACTCGTAAAAGAAAAATGAAAACTACAGAATAGGTGTTATATTTCTTTCAATTCACATAAAATAATAATGCATCATAGTTCTATAAATCTTTTAGACAATCCATTACTCTTTTCAAGGATAATATATATGTACCTATAGTTGAACAAAGAGATAAGTATGCAGTGTCGCCAGATATAGGTAAACTTTTCTTAGTAAATGATGGAGGTCCTCGAGTATAACAATTAATTAATGGACAAAGCTGAACTGTAATGACACAAACCCCATTCGGAACTTTTGTCCATCATTTCCTGAGAAAACTTCACTGATATCTGGCGATCATGCAAACTTTTGACTTTGTTCAACTGTACCATTGTAATTTTAACGTTGCATTTTCCGGTGTACAATAAAGAATAAGAATAGAATAGAATATCATCAATAATTCTAGAGGAGTTGCATTACCGCTATTAATAACCAACTTCTTCTATCGTGTCGACATGAGCTTCATAATGATAACAGCTCATGCCGTGGGGAAAAGATTAGCCAGTCAGCAGGTTGGTAGCGGGGCTGACTGCCCAGGGTGCGCCGGACGATCAACCAACCAACTAAAAACTCAGTTCTATAAAAACAATTTTATCTCAAGTTCTTAATAAACTACCATTCTTGAAGAAGATTGATTTTTAAAAGTTCGTATTGCAATTTGTTATAGTTCCGATTCAGAAAGTTTCCGATGATAAATTGACGTATCTGGAACACGCAGAAGAGAACTGCAGTTGTCCTAACTATTATTAGGAAGTAGGTACTACCTTTTATTCTGGATGGGAATCCTAAACCCTCCGTCTGGGGAAGGTGGAGGGTTATGCCTGACTTCTACGGACTAAATCCAGACGGTGGCCATCCTCAGCACAAAATAGAGGAGCTCCGGGAACTTCAGTGTAACTATATGCAGTGGTAGTTGAACTACTAGTTGAACACTTGCCTTCCATGCAGGAGGGTCTGAGTTTGAACCCGGCCTTTGACTATCAGTTTTTTTACGGATCACAATTTGATGATCACTTGCTTTGATAGTGACGGAAAACATCGTGACGAAACCTACACACCTGTAGAGAAAAGCCGTCGGTCCTGCGCCTGATCTCTCTCTGGTCGTGTCGAATTGCCGTCCCATCGGATTATGAGAGTGAGGGAATAGAGAGTCCACCTGTGTTTGCGCACACACTTGTGCACTATAATATGTCCCGCGCAGATGGCTAGTCTCCGTTGAGATTGGCAGTCGTGACCGATATTCGGCCGGGAGGACATTATTATTATCATTATTACCTGTAGAGAGTATTCCATAAAGTTCTTGAGGATGTGTGTAGTCCGGCAAGCTACAATAGGTACCATCAGTGTGGTGGACTTAGGTCTGAATCTTTTTTTTTATAACATAGGAGGGCAAACGAGCATTCGGTTCACGGTAAGCAATCTCCGTAAAGAATCTTTCTGAGAAGAGGTCCGTGCCCAGCAGTAGGATAGCATTGGGCTAGTTTTGTAATAGATTAAGTGGATCATCGTCTCAGATGATGAGAAGCTTTAGATGCATAGAGAAACTTAATAAATCTTAGCGGAGACAGTGAGATTTGAAACAAAGCTCTGCAATCCCACATATATCAAAACTATTGTAACAAATATTTCAATACTGCGAGAATGCATAAACTATATCTTTTACTATAATAAAGCAAAGTTTAACCGGATTAAATCGCGTATATTTCGCGCGACGTTTCGAAAGCTTTGCAGCATTTCGTGGTCGCAGGTAGACCACGAAATGCTGCAAAGCTTTCGAAACGTCAGGGAAACCAATTTAAATAATATACGCGATTTAATCCGGTTAAACTTTGTTTTATTATAATGTGTAGTGATCGCGAAAACCTAAGAAGTTATTATATCTTTTACTGTTCAGGCTGTGCGTCTGTGGAATGAGTTACCTGTGTCTATACGGCGAGCTCAGTCACTGTTTTCATTTAAAAAATTAGTTAAAGAATAATACCTTTCCAAATAGATTGTAATTTATTAAGACATTGCCTATATATCCAATCTCTATTCTAAATTGTAAGATTATTTATATATATATTATATATATTTATGATACCTATATGTGTAATATATTTTGTGCTATTTATTTATTTTAGTTTAGTAGTACGCCACGGACTGCCCCCATTATCTAGATCTTACGTCTTCTTTGTCCATCCAAAGGTTGTCTGGAAGATATCGCATTTAGCGATAAGACCGCCCATGTACCCATAATTTTTACGTTGTTCCTGTTTACTACTATTTTCATGGTGTACAATAAAGTATATTCTATCTATCTATCTACCTTTACACCTTCTGCTAAGCCTTCATAGGAAAAGAACGAACGAGTCTAGATTTAAATGCAAAGAGAAACTTAATCAATTCTAGCAGAGACTGGGTGATTTGAAACAAAGTTCTACATACAACAAAAACATTGGAACAAACATTTCAACACTGAGAGAATGCATCAATTATTAAAACCAGTACAGCTTCCGCTAAACCTTCAAAGGAAAACTTTTGGCGGAAAAGTGCGGATGAGTTTGCATTTACTTGAAGATTTAGATGTAAAGAGAAACTTAATAAATCCTAGCAGAGACAGGGCGATTTGAAACAAAGCTCTACATACTGCCACTTAAGTTTGGCAATTCTTCGGGCTATGTCGGTTACTTTCGTTCTCCTGCGAATCTCCTCATTTCAGAATCCATCAATTACACCTAATTGCACCTTTTCAGCTTCTGCTACGCCTTCAAAGGAAAAATTCTTGCGGGAAAGTTTGGATCAGTCAACTTTTACTTTTACAACAAAGGAGAAAAAGGGGATGCAAGGGGTTATGTGTTCCATTTTCTCAGTTAAATTATATTTTGTCAGTACCTGCTCTTATAAAATTGATATTTTTTTCATAACGATTATCCTCTGTCCCACTGCTAGGCCAAGGTCTTCCCCATTTCCCTATGTACCTCTTCATCCGTTAGTATTTCTGGGTGATATCGGACAAAAGCGTCCAGATTATTTCAGCAGCGTGTTCCTCATTACCATTTATTACATGTAATGTATGCAAAACCATGAGATTCCCTATAATACGATGTCCTCGAAACCTTAACTAAATAGAAAAACTTATACATAATTAACAAATCAAATTATAGTAGTGATTGCAAATGAAGTAAACATCACACACTCAACTCTAATGTGAAGCACGTAAGAGGTAATTTGCAACGACCTGTTAGTATCTAAATTACACCAAAAATACCAGCTTAAGTATGATGTGAACCTTTTTTTTCACCAAAACATTTACATTCGGTATTTGACAAAATACCTGGTGTAGTTTGCCCTTAAATCCAACAATAAAGCTGTTTTGAATATAAAAGAGGACAGGGCCCTAAAACCCTGAAAATCCCTGAGGACATCCCTAAAAAATCCTCTCTTGTATTCATTCAAGGTTGCAATCCAACAGGGAATTACATACCGTTATTTACGTAGTTTAATAATGAAAACACTTGGTTTCTCAAACTGGGTCAACCCTGATTAGATGATTGTTAATTTTGTAACGGAGTTTAGAAAGACTTTTGTTTTGGACACCTCATTTGAGGGTAAACCATTACTATAATCATCAAAGGTTGTTGAAGAGAGAAAATATTGCATTATTTAGTAGACATTCTGACACCAACACGATTTTTATCCTGAATTGTAATTAAATGTCATCATGCGCTTATCAGTAGCGACAATTGCAGTTATTGATTACCACGTGGGCTAAGGGAAAAAAACCTCTAGAGAAATTCCGTCAATTTTCACGGCCGGCATGGTTAGATAAAGTCAAACCATGCTGCATAACATTCATTTTCACTTAACATCGAACGTTTCGATGTCACTGCACATGCCCGAAAGCTGTAACGCTTGCATAACGAACAATCGAAAATCGTCCTTAAAGAACTGCCGCTTGCGCTTGAATTTCCTGAAAAGCTCACCTGATCTCAATTCGAAAGGCATGATCAAGCGTGAAAATCGCCCCTCCCGTGCAGCTGCCCCAGTCACAGGCACGTCCCACCACCCCTCAACATTGCACGCCAACTAATGCATCGCACACACACTCACACACACTTTCAACACACGTGGAACACCACTAGTTTCGTTGTAAACGGCACAACGGGGTAGGTTAGTTGTCAAAGGAATATATCATTACGCACGGTTTATTTCCGTTTCGTGAAAAAACGTTTTCGGACGGTTGACGCGACGCAGTGAGTACGGCAAACGCGAGGTCACTTCTGCCGCTTTACTGCGGCGCGCGCCGCCAGCGCCCCCCGTTGCCATGACTACAGTCCGGGCGATATCTGCCCCGGTCCTCTTTTGCGAACAAAAACAAAAATAGCAAATTAATTGCGTAATCGTGTGCCGTGAACATTTTTGCTAAGGTTAATTAGTACATCAAAGGGGTGTAAGTTAAAAACGGATGCTGCCGATCACCCATGACGAGGTACGTTTTTGATTATACTTTCGCTTAACCTTTTAGAGGGCGTTTGGCCAACAAATTTAACTTTGACTTTTATGTAATTATATTTTAAAATTCATTGTCATCCATATTTATTTTGGTATCAAAATTTAATAATACTTGAAACGTTAGCTCATAAGGTTTTCTTTCCAAATTCTCAGAACTCGTAAGACGACTTAGTGAAAAATTATGTAAGTAGGACGCAGAAATTGCAACCCGGCACCGTGCTGAAGCCAAAAAAAATTACTGCATTTAATGCTTGCATTTTAAGTATTTAACCATTTATTCATAAAAGAGAATGCATTTTTTTCAGTGTCATTACTTTTAAGCGATGTTGGTTCCAAGCACGCATCCAAGCACAAAATTGTCTAAAAAGCGTTCCTTTCATGCGAACAACAATTTGCAGTGGCGTTCGGCGTCTGTCACGAACTTTTAGTCAATAGGTACCGGTCAATATGGTCCTGTGACCATAATACATTTTCTCAAACATGCTTGGAAATTCGAACATTATTTTGACAACCTTCTTCGAGATACATCGAGATTATATCTGTCCTGTTTTGCGGCCAAATAAAGTACTATGAAAACTCATATCATATCTGTCGTCTAATTTGTCTAATTTAAAGATGGAACTAACTTTTTACTCCAAAAAAATAGCAACCAAGGCGGTTACTTATCTAAGATTTTATTTAAATTTCGAACTGGCTTGCAAATACAGCTGTTTACAGTAAAAAAAGAAACAAATTAACATATTGATGCGTGAAAAATTTAATGTTGTTCGTCATTGATTCTAGAATTTAAATGTACTATTTAGTTTGAATTTTCGCGCATTTTTTGAGAAAAGTACTATACAAGCTTTGGCCGCAACCAGGCATTGATGGACTCACGTATGTAAGCCTCGGCTTTGCCTCGGCCCACATTTTCACGTTCGTCCATCAATGCCCCTGTTGCCCCTGTGCCTCTGCAGTAATGTACTATTTCTTTCTATCATCGCGGCCACAACGATGCAACCACAACCACTCATAGCACTCGCGCAAAAGCGGCCGGCCAGCGACCGGCTACAACTAGGGATGGATAAAATTGTATGAAAAGGGGTAGTTCCATTCGCACAAACGACAATTTGCAGTCGCGTCGGCGGCTATCGCGAACGTGTAGTCAATACCGACAGCATCATGAATACATTTCCTTTCATTGCGGCTACAACGCGGTCATAACGTAACCACTCGCAGCACTTGCGCAAAAGCGGCCAGCCACTGACCGGCCATAACTAAGGATAGGCAAATTACATGTTTTTTTTTTAGTATAGGATGGCGAAACGAGCGACAGGCCCACCTTTGCTCATAAAACAACTGCAATACCACCTAGGCTGTTGCCTAAATGGTACCGCAAGTCGGTTCGCCAAACTGAGACATGAAGATGGAAAGTCTCATGTAATTGTAATTTCACCGGCACCCGTACCCTTCAGACCGAAACACAGCAATGCAAGCATCACTATTTGGCGGAGAAGTAGGTAAGGTGGTAGTACTTCCCCGGACGAACTCTTTCACAAAGGAGCTCTACTACTACTAATTTTTATGAAATTTGCCCATTTCTTAGCCACCGCAACCACTCACAATTTGTAGCTGCGACAATGCAATCTCAGGCGGCTGCAGTGAGGCCACACGACCACCTGCTCGGCGTCATTTTTGCCGCTGTGGTGTGGCCCGTCTGAAATTCTGAATCGGAATGGACCTATAACAACTAAATAAGTTGAATTTTCCGGACTTTTATTTCATTAGACATTGTCGTGTATTGAATTTTCTTTTAATTTGTATTCTGAAAACGTAAACGTAGGAAATTCATAATGTCAAACAAAGTTCAATGCGTTTTTTTATGCATCGTGTTTTTGAGATACGTTGATTCTATTCAATACTAGCTTTTAACCGCGGCTCCGCTCGCGTTAAATTCTGCTAACCCACGTCAGTCCAGTCCAGTCCAGTCCATTCCAGTCCAGTCCACTGTCCCACTGTCCCGCTGTCCCGCTGCCCCACTGCCCCGCTGCCCCGCTGCGCCACTGCCCCGCTGCCCTGCTGCCCCACTGCCCCGCTGCCCCACTATCCCACTGCCCCACTGCCCCGCTGCCCCACTGCCCCACTGCCCCGCTGCCCCACAGCCCCGCTGCCCCACTGCCCCGCTGCCCCGCTGCCCCGCTGCCCCACTGCCCCACAGCCCCGATGCCCCACTGCCCCGCTGCCCTGCTGCCCCTCTGCCCCACTGCCCCGCTACACCACTACCCCACTGCCCCGCTGCCAAGTTGCCCCGCTGCCCAGCTGCCCCGCTGCCCCACTGCCCCGCTACCCCACTGCCCCACTGCCCCACTGCCCCACTGCCCCACTATACCACTGCCCCACTGCCCCCCGCTGCCCCAATGCCCAGCTGCCCATCTAACCCACTGCCCCGCTGCCCCGCTACCCCACTGCCCCGCTACCCCACTGCCCCGCTACCCCACTGCCCCACTGCCTAGCTACCCCACTGCCCCGCTACCCCGCTACCCCACTGCCCCGCTGCCCAGCTGCCCCGCTGCCCAGCTGCCCCGCTGCCCCACTGCCCCGCTGCGCCGCTACCCCACTGCCCGACTGCCCCGCTGCCCCACTATCCCGCTACCCCGCTACCCCACTGACCCGCTGCCCCACTGCCCCGCTGCCTCGCTGTCCCACTGCCCCAATATCCCACGGCCCCACTGCCCCGCTGCCCCGGTAACCCACTGCTCCGCTGCCCCGCCGCCCCGCTGTTCCGGTAACCCACTGCCCCGCTGCCCCACTGCCCCGCTGCCCCACTGCCCCACTTCCCCGCTACCCCGCCGCCCCGCTGCCCCGGTAACCCACTGCCCCGCGGCCCCACTGCCCCGCTGCCCAGCTGCTTCGCTGCCCCGCTACCACACTGCCCCACTGCCCCGCTGCCCCACTGCCCCACTATCCCACTGCCCCACTGGCCCACTGCCCCGCTGCCCCGCTGCCCCACTACCCCACTGCCCCACCGTCCCACTGCACTGTCCTACTGTCCCACTGTCCCACTGTCCCACTATCTCACTCTATCACTATCGTCCCGTCGCATGTCCCATGGCCCATCCTATGTCCAGTCCCATGTGCCGTCCCACTGTCCTGTCCCAAGTCCCGTCTCATGTCCCGTCCCATTTCCCGTCCCATATTCCGTTCCCAGTCCCGTCCACTGTCCCATGCCCAGTCCCGTCCCCTGTCCCGTCCCCAGTCCCATCCCCAGTCCCAACCCCTGTCCACTCCACTCCACTCCACTCCATCGTACATTACTATCCGCTCGTGCAAATGCATAGAAGCTTCGATCTGTCGGGTGAGTACGCAACCCACGAATTATTTTTTTTATTTTTTTCTTTCTTTCTTTCTTTCTCAAAACCCATACCAGTTTTTAAGTCAGATCATCAGCTTTCAAACAAAAAAAAACATCAAAATCGGTCCAGTAGTTTTAGCGTGATGCTGGAACAAACAAACAAACAGACGTTTACAATTTTGTAATAGTTAAGAAGATAAGATAATATACTTGAAGAAGAAGGTAATTAAAAATTGTAGACTGAAAATAGTATTTTTTTAGTTACACCAAGATAACTTTATGCTTATTCGTATATTAAGATGGATACAATATAACAACGTTTAGGTACTTCTAAATTTTATTGCTTTTCATACAAAAAATTTGAGAAATCGCAATTTAGAGGTAGCTTCCGGTCCTTGTCTGTAAGTCGAAAGATTCTGATTTTCGGTTGGCTCAAAAGACTGCATTTCCAAGATGGCACCACCCACATACGACAGGATTTTTTTTTCTACTCTGTACAATTCGGCCCGACCAAAAAGTTTTTAATGCAATATCTTTAGCAGCCGTATTTTCTCTATGGAGGCGCGCGCTAGAGCGCATGCGTGCGAATGACAGCTGGATATGAGCGCCTTATTCACCTTAATGTATGCAAAATGTTGTAGAAAAATATAATTAAAAATCACCGGTTCCCGTCATCGTAGCGAGGTAAAATACATACCAGTTTTTAAGTAAAATCATAAGTTTTAAGTCACAAACCCTTTCAACAAAATCGGTCTAGTAGTTTTGTAGTGATGCTGGAACAAACAAACAAACAAACAAACAAACAGACAACTGACATTTAACAATTTTATAATAGTAGTAGATTCTCAAAACCCATACCAGTTTTTAAGTCATATCATCAGCTTTCAAACAAAAAAAAAACATCAAAATCGGTCCAGTAGTTTTAGCGTGATGCTGGAACAAACAAACAAACAGACGTTTACAATTTTGTAATAGTTAAGAAGATAAGATAATATACTTGAAGAAGAAGGTAATTAAAAATTGTAGACTGAAAATAGTATTTTTTTAGTTACACCAAGATAACTTTATGCTTATTCGTATATTAAGATGGATACAATATAACAACGTTTAGGTACTTCTAAATTTAATTGCTTTTCATACAAAAAATTTGAGAAATCGCAATTTAGAGGTAGCTTCCGGTCCTTGTCTGTAAGTCGAAAGATTCTGATTTTCGGTTGGCTCAAAAGATGCTTATTTCCAAGATGGCACTGTGACAGAACTCACCACGATAAATTATTTTGAATACGTTTTCATTCCATAAATTTCGGCTAAACAGAAATTGGTAATACTGCCATCTGTTA
Organism: Asteroscopus sphinx; assembly: GCA_949699075.1. NCBI lineage: Eukaryota > Metazoa > Arthropoda > Insecta > Lepidoptera > Noctuidae > Asteroscopus > Asteroscopus sphinx. Next base: position 9,460,162 of record OX453018.1, on the reverse strand, counting down.
GACAACGCGTGTACTATTGCTTGCAAGTTCAATCTTTACTCTAGTACTACTTCTGGCCCAATAGATGGCGCTGTGTAAAGTAATCACCGAGAAAAGGGGTTTACATGGAAAACTTATTTTTCACTCCGCCCATGTAAATTGACTAAATTACAGGCTAACTACTTAATTAAACAATTATACATAGCTGTTACTGTGGATAGTTTCAAGTTTTCCAAGCTACAGGTTGAAATCTCTTGGTTGATGTGTTGTGTAGCAAACATCTTGTAAATTATCCATATTTTCTTGAAATGTATATATTTTCATTACTAATTTGATGTGTACTGATCCTTCTGATCCCTTGGTAATCTCTGATAGCTAAATCATTATTGATTTATATGAGAATTCCTGAAATAAAACAAACTAATGTCAATCACAAACAACCTCACATTGAAATCAAAAGTATAGTGATTTTGTTCAAAACACTCATTTATTTTGGATTCTGTTGTTAAAATTAGATTGTAATTAATCCTCCCAAATGTGTATATATTACAGCTATTGAATTCATAACGTATAGTAGAAGTAAAATCATATAATGTAAAGTCAAATCTATTGTCAAATATTAAGAACTCGTCACAGACATAGTAAAAAATATAGACTAAGTGCTGCGAACAACCATAGCGACGCCAAGAAAAACCGTGCTCCTTCATGTACAACCAATGCTCACGTACACACCATGCACCTGAAGGATATTTGTTTTCGCGATGCTTACTGGACGATGCCGCGACATGTGAACTGAGAGGGGTGAGCACGGTTTAAGGTGCATGTGTGTGCGTGAGCACTGGTTATACATGAAGGAGCACGGTTTTTGTTGGCTTCACTATGGTTGTTCGCAACACTTAGTCTATATTTTTTACTATGTCTGTGGAACTCGTTTTGTTCTTAACTAAGGAACCTATGAATTTATTAAGTTAATTATTAATAATCCCATGCCTAGTTACCTTGTAAATTACTATTTTAGTCAGAGGCAAATGGAGGGATCAATCATTTGGTCAGGTAACTAGATTCAGTATTGGTCAGGTAGTAGAATTGGTTTAGACTAATATTTTGTTAAACTTGAATAAAACCCTAGGGTTGTTATAGTTCTCATATTCACATTGTTATCCCAATACGAGAATAGTAAGAACTTTTAGTTCAACTACATAAATAAGTGAAAATATGGGAAAATGTAATATTGTATTGTGACGGTTTTGTAGTCACAATTCTCTAGTTAAATACTTAACCATTATCCAAAGTATATACTAATTCCTTACCTGGCATTACTAATTGATATAATGCTGCATCAATTTATTGTAGATTCTTGTAAAATATTGTTGATTTCTTCTTACATAATTTCTTCTTACAGTATTATCTCCAAATAACCTCAAATATTGTTTTTTTTCCTATGTTCATTGAACTTTACCTGAAATATAAAATACTTTTATATATGTATCAAGATTTTGAATTATATACTACAGATATTATAGATAGATTAAGTACCTAAACATTTCACCTTGCTAAACCAATGTTTTAATATTTGAGTTATTTAAGCGTCAGCTGATTGTAGTGACGTAGCTAAAATCTACAGATTATTCTAATTGTCTGGAATATGTTTCCAAATTTGAAAATCATGATATATTATTAGGAAAAGAAAAGTAATAATTTATGCGACAATTTGAATTTTGGCGCGTTGAGTAGGATACTTCGTAACCTAGTCTGCAAAATCTAAGCCTACGGTTTTAATATCGCTTTCTAATTGTTGAAACTTTAAATAAAGTTGAGGCTACAGTTTCAACAGATAATTACATAAATTGTTGAGAAAATCAAGACTGAATATTAATATAATATACAAATCTTGTTAATGTCTTAATTTGGCCGGGCATTTTCCCACGGTTTTAGTCCAATCAAGCCAGTCCGCACGCATTTCAGTCCAACGGTTAGTATAGCGAATTAGCCAATAATATTGACTTAAGCTAGGCTGACCAATGACAGGACAGGATTAGTGTGTGTTGAAGTGGCGTGAATTTGGTCGAAGATGGTGGTCGAAATGGCCTATATAAACGGCTGCTTCGGTCATTCGTGGCTTTTTCATCGGGAGTCGACAGGAAGGGGAACCGCTGCTAGGAGTTCGAGCTGGGTCTGAAACCTCCGTTTCAGATCGCAAGTAAGTGGTTGCTAGGGTCGTTAATATTGGTCAGGGCGTAGGCAAATGTTAGGGAAACTGATGTTAAGCTATTTAGAGATTTGATGTGTGGAGATAGTGTGAGAGTGATGTTAGGGCCCTATATATTGCATAATTGTATGTATAATTATGTATTTGTTTATCTACATTACACTAAACACCACCACACACACCACACTCACCACCTTCCTACACCAAATTCACCTACCCACATTAACATAATTGTGTAGCTTGTGGTTTGATATTTGCAATAAACGTTGCATTTATCTTATTACAGGTGAGGTAAATCATCGTTATGTAGTTCTGTGCGTTAAGATCTGCATTTAACTACAAGACGATTGTCTTATTGTGGATATTAGAGTACAGGATGAGGTAAAATTTATATCTAGATTTTCCTAAAATTGTATCTAAAATCTGTCAATTTGGTCTGATTAAGTCCAGATTGGTGAATAACTTGCTGTGTTTTACTATAGGGTGTCCATATTTCTGTGGAATTTACAAGGAGACTAGTTGATAAGCTACTCATCTTTGATGGGAAAGTAACGCTTGGAGGGGTTTTGTAGGGTAATTGAAGAAACTTGCACAATAGTGTAATTCTTTATTGCCTTACGATTTCTCTTGGAGTATATCGATCGCTCAGGTGTGTTATGCGGTGAGATATTATTATCTATGACCTTCTCACTGATATTGGACTGGGATGACCGCCAATATGAGTGGAAGGCGGATATTCAGTATCAAACTATGCATTGTCGCTTGTGTGAAAGCTAGGCTCTCTCCTCCCCCTTAATTGGGCCTGGTTTGAGCATTCCTTGTAAAAGCCACTAGCTGATGCTATCCATTACAGTAATGTATGGTATCGGTCAACCGTCCTCTTGTGTTATTATAACTATTATGATCCTTGCTGGACTGATTGGCTTACCTACTACAATTCTTATTTATATAGAAAATCTAGATATCACGAAACTGTGATTTTCTACGATTAAAATTGATTTCGACAAAATACTGTCGTTTTATTTATCTCTAGGGCAAGACGTAAGTCTGGTCCATAACCAAACAAAACCTTTCCTCGAGATACCTGGCTTGATTGCACTGGTAATACTTTATTATGTGTTTTAGTTTTGTATAACTAACCACATCCTCTTTAACTGCTGATTCTTGTGATCTGTGTCGGGAGCACATTCATTGGCTCACCAACCAGTACTACTATATTTATGGCGGTGTTATTGCAATGCCATTACGCCATTAGGGACCTTACCTCATACTTAGTATACTCGGTGTGAATCCTGGTCGTTAGTCCTGCTCTGGATCCCAATGTACACTTACGAACATTTGGGGGAGGAACACGATGAGTACTTGTGGTTTGCTCCGGTTGCTAAATTATGTATGAACCTTCTCTTTCTTATTTTGGCCATGCTCTGACTCCGGTCACCATGGATTTTAGAGTCAACTGCTTGATGATGCCGTGTCTGTGTGTCCGGTCATACATCGCAATGAATCACGCACGTTAGATTGGATGTAAATTCATCTAACTATAAAAATTATACAATATTTTATTTGGTGCTGGGTTATCTCATCCCACTCCTACCTACCTTGTTCTGATGGTACCTCAGAGACACTTACGTTTCTGTTGTATCTGGCTGTGTATAGCCCAATCTTTTAAACTATCTCCATGTTTCCGAGGAACCATGTGTGCGGCTGGTTTTCAGAGCTTCGAGCGAGGCGGGGCTCGTTAAGCACTCGTAATACCCTCATGTTGTTATACAATTATGTAATTATATAACTACTTCCTAATTCCAATTCCTATCTTACCTTAAAACCCACCAAATATATTAATTACTTAAATTATTTATCACAAAATTTATTAGAATTTAAATTAAATTCATGTTTCTCTCTAATTAACCACCTCTTAGTTGTTGCCGGTGCAATCAGATTAGGTTTTCCTACCTTGTACTCGAATCTCTATCAACACACTACACAAAATACCCCACAAAGTCATAATTCAAATATTTTATCATTTAAATTAATTTACTTGTCATTTCATTTTCAGAATATTGTTTAATTTTGTACTACTTAGGTTTAGCTGTAATTTCATGCTCTCAATACCATATACTTTAACTTGACACAGCCACTTACATAAAAAGAATCTAACGGTTATTACCAAACATAGCGGAAGTGTCCTACCCTCTTACTAGACGATCACAACTTTTAATATGGCCAAAATTCATTTATACCTATATACTAACTTCATATAGTATGTAGATATAAAGGAGAGGAGAACGAATGTTACAGCACCACCCACATACGACAGGATTTTTTTTTCTACTCTGTACAATTCGGCCCGACCAAAAAGTTTTTAATGCAATATCTTTAGCAGCCGTATTTTCTCTATGGAGGCACGCGCTAGAGCGCATGCGTGCGAATGACAGCTGGATATGAGCGCCTTAAAATGTTGTAGAAAAATATAATTAAAAATCACCGGTTCCCGTCATCGTAGCGAGGTAAAATACATACCAGTTTTTAAGTCAAATCATAAGTTTTTAGTCACAAACCCTTTCAACAAAATCGGTCTAGTAGTTTTGTAGTGATGCTGGAACAAACAAACAAACAAACAAACAAACAGACAACTGACATTTAACAATTTTATAATAGTAGTAGATAGTAGATAAAGCAACCGTTTATATTTTTAATCCTAAGCGCAAAATGTTTGTTAATTAAAACGTTTCAGTTGGTACAAACTTTTAACAATTACAAAGAGTTTTCTATTGTTTAATTCTACGTTAACAGAAACGACTAATTATTATCAGCTATCCTAATTATTACTTGAATAATATTTTCGACTTTGAAAAAAAAAATTAGTTAAATGTTGTTGAACAGATACAATAGGTACTTCAAGACTGAAAAGTACTTATTCGTTTACATTTTAGAATTATGAATCAAATGTCATTACTTTTCTTTCGCTTTTGGCGCTACCTTACTGAAAGCATTTTTCCCTGAGATATTTTCATCAAAACGGATCTATCGGATTCCGAGATATTCAGGCTTCGGCAAAAATGAAAAATGGACCCTGGCGTACAATAAGAAATGGACTGTAGTCGTGACCCTAAAATATCTTGTGCCCATTTCGTCCTTAATAGACCATTGAAATTTCTACGGATAAGGCTGAAATTCTGTTTATTACATTTCTCCTAATATTAGGTGTTTGGTAAAATAAACGATTTTCTTAAATAACCATAAGGGTATATAGATATCCGGTAGAAAAGAAAATTATGTAATAGTCCTTGTTTATTATAGGAGCTCGTGGCGAAGTAGGTAACAACTGCGTGGATTGCAAGAGCTGCGCTTACCGCGGTCACTCCTTCGATGGGTGACCATTTAGTTACACGTCGAAACCCCTCCTTGAGTCGGAGAGCACGTTAAGCCGACAGGTCCCGGTCGCCATAAGAATATCTATGGCAGTCGTTACTGGTAGTCAGAACCCCGAAAGTGTAAAAACTGGTCTAACCTGAGGATGTCGGTTTACCAAGTAACTGGGTTGCGGGGGTCTGGGGGCAGTCGCTTCGAGTAAAATACTGATGTTCAGCCTCATCTATTTAGACTGGAAGCCAACCCCAACATAATTGGAAAAAGGTTCGGTGAAAGATAATAGCTGCACTTTCTAGATATTTGTTCGACGTTATCAAACTGTCTTGCGCTTCAGCTCATCTGTAACTTCACGTCAAAGATCAGTAAGCGTCCAGACGCCAATTAGCTGGACATCCCCGGTCACCAAGCATATACAGTAGCACTGCATATCATACGCCCCGCCGTTTTGGAACGTCATTCCGTCAGCAAGCGGCTGTTAAATTAAAATTGTATGGGTGTATGCCTGCAATTAATAAATGTTTTTGATTTTTATTTATTTATTTATTAATCATACCACCGAAATTTTGAGCCGACCAATTATAACGCGCCGTCCGCCCCGTACCCCGCCAAAATTTTATGACTGTGTTCTCATTGAAAAACTGTAATTATGTGGCGTCTTGAGGCTTAGTGGTCTGCGCTTCACGTATTCCACTTTTCCAAAATCCAATTGAATTGATTTTTCTTTTATCCCATAATAATATATTCAGATGTACTAACAAACTTCGGAAACCACTTCCCAATTCCTCTCGGAGTTAATCAACAACACAGAATCACTTTATACAGTACCTACTCATCACAATCAACTTTAATATTAATGTAGAAATGTTGGTATAAACAAGGTTCTGGTACTTCCACCAGCTTTCTATAAAGTATTTTCTGCGGAACTCCAAAATTACTTTGAAACTTTTCAATGTTTATTAATTAAATCTCTCTATACCGTCATCGATTTGCATTGTGAATACATAACAAAAAAAAGTTTTTGTAGAAGCTGCCCTATCGGCTTTTCATGGTTATGTGTCATCCATACTTATACTGACAGAGTTTTCAAAATGCAAGAACAATCCGCATCCGAGGCATGGTTTTTAGATAACTAGTTGTAAACCTTTATTTAAAAAATGTAAAATTCTTCCGCTGCCATGTACGTGGGACACTCAGAAAGTTTTGCGAAACTAAAAAAAATTGTTCTATACGTACATATATTTTTATCAAATCTTTTCAAAGTACTTTCCACCAGCCTCTATACAAAGATTCATGCGCCTAAACCAGTTTTCAAAACACTTTTTCCAGTCCGCCGCAGACACCTCGTTTACAGCCTGCTCGAACGCAGCCAGCGCATCTTCCGGCGACGAAAATTGTATCCCTTTGAGCTGATTTTTTATTTTTGGGAATAAAAAGAAGTCACACGGTGCTAGATCAGGGCTGTAAGGAGGGTGACCCAGGAGTTTGACTGGCGTGCTGTCCAGGAAGTCCCTCGTTTTGAGTGCGGTGTGCGCAGGTGCATTGTCGTGGTGGAGCAGTAGCCCGCGGAGCCCTGTGTTTGGTCGCTTGTTGCTTATAACAGAGAAAACTTCTGGCAAACATTTGGTAGTATACCATTCGGCATTAATGCTTCTTTGATCCCGTAAGGGAATTGATACCAAGTGGCCAGTCAAATTAAAATAGCTAGCGATCAAAATCTTACCCCCGCTTCTAGATCGCTTCACTTTGGTAGGCGTTGGCTCATTTTGAAACACCCAAACAGTCGACTGGCGCTTGGTTTCTGGGTCGTATTGATAAATCCAGGACTCATCACCTGTAACGATGTCGTAAACACGCCGAGACGAGCCTGCTTCAAATTTGTTAAGCATATCACGGCACCATTCCACCCGGGCCTGCTTCTGAGCATCGGTGAGGTTGTGCGGCACCCAGCGTGATACTATCCTCCTCACGCGAAGATGGCTGTGTAGAATCTCGTGAACGCTTCCCGATCCAATCTTCAATATGTGTTGAATCTCCTGATATGTAATTCGCCTATTGTCTTGGATTAAATTTTTCACTGCTAGCACGTTTTCTTCGGTAACAGCCGTCAAAGGGCGACCGCTTCTTTCGTCATCCCCCAAAGTTGGACGACCGCGCTTGAATTCGTTATACCAACGATACACGGTTGCCTTGGAAGGGCCTTCATCCATGAATGCCATTTGAAGTCTATCGTACGATTCATCCGGTTTCAGGCGACACTTGAAATCGTATAAAATCATAGCTCTAAAATGTTCCCGGCGCAGATCCATATTTCAGTGAGACACAATACTTTGAATTAACTCGCAAAAAATGTGGAGGGAAATTTTGAAATTGGAACTTACTTATTTTTACTTATAAATAATCATATTTTCGAAAAACATTATAACTGGCCAGTCTCCCATATATAAAAACTTTTTTTCGCAATACTTTCTGAGGGGCCTGGTATGTATGTAAGAGACATGCATTTTTACAAAAAAATACCAGGCCCCTCAGAAAGTATTGCGAAAAAAAGTTTTTATATATGGGAGACTGGCCAGTTATAATGTTTTTCGAAAATATGATTATTTATAAGTAAAAATAAGTAAGTTCCAATTTCAAAATTTCCCTCCACATTTTTTGCGAGTTAATTCAAAGTATTGTGTCTCACTGAAATATGGATCTGCGCCGGGAACATTTTAGAGCTATGATTTTATACGATTTCAAGTGTCGCCTGAAACCGGATGAATCGTACGATAGACTTCAAATGGCATTCATGGATGAAGGCCCTTCCAAGGCAACCGTGTATCGTTGGTATAACGAATTCAAGCGCGGTCGACCAACTTTGGGGGATGACGAAAGAAGCGGTCGCCCTTTGACGGCTGTTACCGAAGAAAACGTGCTAGCAGTGAAAAATTTAATCCAAGACAATAGGCGAATTACATATCAGGAGATTCAACACATATTGAAGATTGGATCGGGAAGCGTTCACGAGATTCTACACAGCCATCTTCGCGTGAGGAGGATAGTATCACGCTGGGTGCCGCACAACCTCACCGATGCTCAGAAGCAGGCCCGGGTGGAATGGTGCCGTGATATGCTTAACAAATTTGAAGCAGGCTCGTCTCGGCGTGTTTACGACATCGTTACAGGTGATGAGTCCTGGATTTATCAATACGACCCAGAAACCAAGCGCCAGTCGACTGTTTGGGTGTTTCAAAATGAGCCAACGCCTACCAAAGTGAAGCGATCTAGAAGCGGGGGTAAGATTTTGATCGCTAGCTTTTTTAATTTGACTGGCCACTTGGTATCAATTCCCTTACGGGATCAAAGAAGCATTAATGCCGAATGGTATACTACCAAATGTTTGCCAGAAGTTTTCTCTGTTATAAGCAACAAGCGACCAAACACAGGGCTCCGCGGGCTACTGCTCCACCACGACAATGCACCTGCGCACACCGCACTCAAAACGAGGGACTTCCTGGACAGCACGCCAGTCAAACTCCTGGGTCACCCTCCTTACAGCCCTGATCTAGCACCGTGTGACTTCTTTTTATTCCCAAAAATAAAAAATCAGCTCAAAGGGATACAATTTTCGTCGCCGGAAGATGCGCTGGCTGCGTTCGAGCAGGCTGTAAACGAGGTGTCTGCGGCGGACTGGAAAAAGTGTTTTGAAAACTGGTTTAGGCACATGAATCTTTGTATAGAGGCTGGTGGAAAGTACTTTGAAAAGATTTGATAAAAATATATGTACGTATAGAACAATTTTTTTTAGTTTCGCAAAACTTTCTGAGTGTCCCACGTACATGCATTACTTTGAACAACACAGTGAGGTCTTTACAAGACATAAAAACCGGCCAAGAGCATGTCGGGCCATGCTCAGTATTATAGGGTTCCTTAAGTAGGTATAATTACAAACGAATCAAATCGAATATTAATCATGGCTATTTTAGTTTTTGCCATAATCGGCAGCATTCGCGACTCAGAGCTTGTTGTTAGTAGCGCCATCTAGCGATAAATTCAAGAAGCCAAATTTAAGAAGTGTGTCATGTCAAAGTTACTTTTTGTGATTTTTTCAAATAGAAAGTAGCTAAAGGAGCATTATTTGCCATGATCATTTTTCTCTAAGGTCCTTTGAACTAGGACATTTTAAGTATTTTTCTGTTTTCTCTCTATAACTCAAAAAATTATAATCACATTATACTCGAAATAATTTTAAAAGAGAGTTTTCACAAAGGTCTATCAATGTGGAAGATTATAACTTTCTACGTTGCATAGTTTAGAAATGGCAGGGGGGGACACATTGCAAGCCACTTTGGCGGGCTATATTTCGCAGATGGTACACCTGATAAAAAAGTGGTGTATGAAACATTACTTTCATTTTAGTAGACCTATTCAATGATGGGTATCATTGAATAGGTCTACTACACAAGGGGGAGCAGCGAAAAAAAAATGTTCATCCCCATTTCACATGTATGGACGCTCGCGCCATACGCACGCGACATGCTCTTGGCCGGTTTCTTTTTCAATAGGAAATTCTCAGTAGCAGCCCGGAGTCTGGATTTGTGCCCGTTTAATGGCAATAGGCTCGCCCCCTATTACATGGGACTAATAACTTAACTGGCGAAATGTGGGTGTACTAATACACCTCTGCCTACCCCTTCGGGAAATACAGGCGTGATGTTATGTAATGTTGTTATGTGTGTAAGAATATTATCAATAATACTAAATGAATGTGTAATAGTAGTATGAAATTATAATAATAACTGAATAAATAAATATTTGGGACATTTTTACACGGCGCCATCTAGTCCCAAACTAAGCAGAGCTTGTACTATGGGTACTAGACATAATACTTACATACATTTTTTTAAATACATACCTACTTATAATACGTAAGAAAGACCCAGACCAACACAAACACTTATGTTCAACAATATGTAATAACAGTAATAATGTAAAAATAACAGTAATTGAATAATAATAATGTAAACATAAAACTAGCACCCTAGCTTGCAGGCAGAATACAGTGACATTTAGGCTATAATATCTTACCTTGTATGAATTATTAATGATTGAAGTAATTACCTTCCTTTGTATTATTAATGTATTTCTAGCAAATAAACGTTTGATTTGTATGAAAAACATAATTAGCCCATTGCCCACTGCTTGGCACGGGCCTCTTCTCTCTACCACGCTGGCCCAGTGCGGGTCGGCAGACTACACACACCATCGAGAACTGTATGGAGCACTTTCAGGTATGGAGGTTTCCTCACAATGGTTTTCTTCACCAAGTGATAATCAAATTCTGATCCGCACAGGAGTTCTAAAATTCATAGTTGCAGGCCGGGTTTGAACTCAGACCCTCCTGCATGGAAGGCAAACGCTAAACATTGGCTAGCATTGTTGACGTGTTGTGGAATTTTTTCAGGATATAATTTATTATATTATTTTTAATATAAATTATTTTTGTCCCACTTGCTCGGAAATTTGTTCATTATTATTAAAAAACCGGCCAAGTGCGAGTCGGACTCGCGCACCGAGGGTTCCGTACCTTTCTTGGACGTATAAGAAGTTATTTAGTTGTTCATCTAGCTATAACTGTGGTTAAAAAAGGTTTATGTTTATGAAATTAAATGTTTTTTTTATTTTTATATTTGAGTTGATTGAATGAAAGGTAAATTGCAGTTTACGATTTATGACGTATAAAAAAACCGGCCAAGTGCGAGTCGGACTCGCGCAGTAAGGGTTCCGTGTCTCTCAACGACCTGATACCCCATAAAAACTGATTTAAATTACGAGAGTTTATCAAAAGACATCAACGTACAGTGCGTAAAATATGAATTTTTGCATGTCTTTCTTACGCAGTAACCACCACATATGTCTATGTTTGTCTTATTATTAGTATTTGTTGCTAAACTACATAGTATCCACTATAAACTGACTAAGTTTGAAGCTGGTATATTATACCGTTTTGAAGATAGAACAGGAACAAAAAGGTTAAAAAAAATGCATGTTTTTTTTGGTTTCTTGTATGGGGACCCCCTTTGATTTTAGACTTTTTTTTGTTTTTAGTATTTGTTGTGATACACCTTATAGCAACACAATTTCTGATAAAATTTCAACCGGTTACCTATTACCGTTCAAAAGATACAGCCCTGTGACAGACAGACGGATGGACGGACGGACGGACAGCGTAGCGAGAGTAATAGGGTCCCGTTTGTCACCCTACGGGTACGGAACCCTAAAAACTACTTACTAGATCTCTTTTTGTTCGCGATGGGAACAAAAGAAAACTTGGTTTTTGATATTTACTAGGATGAAACTTTTAATTCGTATGATTGTGTGTTCTACATTGAATGAATAATATGGAAGTCGTTAGTTAGCCGCCGTGTCGCGTGATTTTCCCGCTCTGTCATTCGCTGGCTGCGCGTCGCGTGATATTTCCGCTCCGTCATTGGCTGGTGGTGTGTGGCGATACTTGGGGAGCCTTGATTGGTCAAGCGGTGGCGTAGACATCCTCCGGCCGTTGAAAGCTCTAGGTCCAGTTTTCAACACAATCAATCCTCTGTGGTTGGTAGTAGGCAGAGGCGGTTGAGTGCTCGTCGAATTGTGCCTTTAGCTGTGCTTACATCGGCAACTCTAGGTATTCCATCGGAGCCAGGAAACAGTCTGCTGATTCGTTCTAGACGCCAGCATAGAGGGGGTGTCTGATCTTCCTTGATCAGGACTAAATCATCAAGCTGAAGCTCTTTGCATTTTACCCGCCACTTGGTCCTCTGTTGAAGCTCAGAGACGTACTCGGAAGCCCATCGATTCCAGAAATGTTGCCTTGCTTGTTCGATGCGCTGATACTGGTCAAGGCGATGCACGTTGGAATCCACGAAGCTCGGTGTAGGCAGCGACGTCAATGACCTACCAATTAAAATGTGTGCCGGGGTAAGAGGCTGGAAATCATTAGGTGAAGGGCTGAGAGGACATAGGGGTCGGCTGTTTAGGATTGCTTCTATCTGAGCAAACACAGAGGTCAATTCCTCGAATGTTAGGTGAGACTGGCCTAAAATTCTATGTAGGTGAAATTTTGCTGACTTCACGCCAGCCTCTGCTAGACCGTTGAAGTGAGAAGCGTACGCGGGGGAGAAACGAAATTCAATGCCCCGGCGAGCAGCAAAATCTCTAATAGGCTCAGTGTTTGAGTTAGAAAGCTACCAATTTATTTTGCAGCAGCTACAAAATTACGCCCATTGTCGCAGTAAATGGTGGTGGGCATTCCTTTGCGAGCAATGAATCTACTCACGGTTTGTATGAACGCATCCTTAGTTAAGTCGCTTACGACTTCTAGATGTAGACATTTGTAAAGTAGAAAGTTTAGAGAATTGTTGAAAATTAGGTATGGTAGGTAAAGATTCCGCGATCATAACGGGCATCGCCTTTTATTTCAGGCAAGTCTATATTTAGATTTTGGTTTAGTACTGGCCATGTAGATTCTGGCTGTTTGATTAAAAGGGGGGCCGGACCACCACAGATTAGATTTGTTGACGTCTTGAGGAACTGGATCACAGATTAATGATATATGGTAAACTGGATCACCCCAGTCCAATGTATTAAGCCACAGCTTTTGGAGGAATATTTTAGCCTTTATTGTACATAAAGAAATAAGCCCAAGCGGATCAAATATTTTAAAGGTAGTAGATAAAATAGTTCTTTTAGTACACTTAGGATTATCGGAGCAATGAATAGGAAAATGAATTTCATCAGTTATAGGAGACCAACCTATACCTGAAGTGCTTGTGGCATTACTAATAATTAAATTGGATTGATCGTTATTTATAGAATTAGGATTTATTAGGTTAGGTAAATTTGATCGGTATTTCCTGAGGGGAAAACATCCTTTAGCTAGTTCAGTGGCAATTGAGCGCTGAATGTAACGTAACTCATCACTTGTGTTAGCTCCTGTGAGTAAATCATCACAATAGAAATCTCTTTGTATTATAGTTTTAATTTCAGAGTCGTCACATTCTTCTTGTTGATCTATACTTAAGGAATGTTCTTCTTTAAGTATAAAATTACAAATAATAGGTTTATTACATAAAGATCGAGTAGAAATAGGCATAGGACCTGCAATGAGCCATCCGAGTTTAGAGCTACGAAGATTAGTGTTGCTAGCCCCTATGGAATGTTGTTTGTTACCTATCAAATCCCAAAACAGGTCAGCACCAATGAGCATATCAATTGAGGATGGCTCGTTGAAGCTAGGGTCGGCTAACTCGAACTTACTTAGATTAAGATGACTAGTATCAAAAGAAACTTTAGGTATTTTATCGGTGATAGTTTTTAAGACTAGACAAAACATGGATACTTGGAATGAACTAGTATTAGATAGTAATTGGAGAGCGCAGCGTTCTGTGCTCATGTTGAGTGGGTTATTACCAATAGCAACAATACCGACATTCGATGGCTGAGGAGTCAACTTGAGTCTTTGCTTTACACTTTCCGTGATAAAGGACGATTGACTCCCGCTGTCAAGTAAAGCTCGTACAGTAATACTTTCATTGGTTTTTGGGTTAACTAGGCGTACTTTAGCGGTACATAATAATATTTCTGGCGAAGACAAAGTAGACATAGATATAGACGTAGTGTTAGAAGTACTAGGCGATTGAGTATTAGACGATTGAGTATTAGGCGATTGAGTATTAGGCGTTTGAGTACTGGGCACTTGAGTACTAGGCAAATGTAGCAAAGAATTATGTTTCTTTTTACACTGACGACAAGAGCCTGGAAGTTTACAAGCTTGAACATTGTGACCAGTTCTCAAACAATTTGCACACAAATTCATAGTCGCAACTACAGAGTTCCTATCTTCAGGAGTTTTTCCTTTGAATGTCGTGCACTCGTAAAGACGATGATTGCCTTTGCACACGCAGCATTCAATATTATATTGCGAAGAAGGAGTAGTCTCCTTGGAAGTGACAACAAATGATTTTGTTTGTTTAATATTAGAATTATTAGCTGTTATTTGTTTATTCTTATCGAATCTATCTGATTTATTATGATGGACAGTTTCTAAAACGTCAGCACGATTTTTCAAAAATGAAAAGAAATCCTCAAGAGTAGGTATTTCAGGTCCTAAGCTTCTATGTTCCTCCCATTTGAAAATCGTACTATTATCTAATTTTGCCGTTAAAAGATAAATGATTAGGACATCCCATTTGTCGGTAGGTAGTCCTAGGGAGTTTAGGGCACGTAGGTTTTTATTTACATTATCAATAATAAATCTTAGGGATTTGTCCGTTTCTCGAACAAACTCGATATGTAACAGGGACTTTAAATGGTTATTAATTAACTGCCTTTTATTATCGTAACGGCAGCAGAGAATAGACCAGGCTTCATCATAGTTTTTGTCTGAAACTTCTAGGTTACTTAGTACTCGCGCAGCCTCACCCTCCAAATAGGAACAAAGATAGTGAAATTTATGCACATTTTTAATTTTAGAGTTATCGTGAATCAAGGAACAATATATTTCCTTAAATTCCAACCATTTATAATAAGTGCCATCGAACTTAGGTATGCTTATAGTAGGCAACTTAAATCCTAGACTATTACAGCTATCATGATTATGATGATGACACTCATTGCCATGAGAACAACTAGAAGTATCACTGTCTGCCTTTTTGGATGACAAACCATGTTTTTGTATAAAAGTTTGGGCAAAGGCAATACAATTATCAAAATCTTGCTCAATCAAATCGCGAGTAGTTAATTCATTTGCTAGATTAGACTCATTTTGCACTTCTATTAGGCTCTGCAACTCGCCGAATTCAATAAATAACGCCTCCATTCGCGATAACTTCATAGAAAGCTTATTGATTTCCACAGGAGAAATTGTTTCTAAAGTGGTTAGGGGATCTAGATAAGTTTTAAATTTAGTAACGCGTCCCTTAATGGCACCACGTTTAATAATTAAATCTTTAAGCTTTGCTTCCGAAGCCATTGCGATTAGTTATTATTATATATGATAATAATAAAAGAATACGGTACGCTCCTCGTTTCGCAGTCCAGTGTACAGCAGAGGCTGGTTTTCGTCAGCGAAGATGGTGAGAAGCGCTGCGCAGTCGCACAGCTGATAGGCAGGCACTTGGATGGCTGCAGCGCGTGAACAATGGGTGACGTAGCTCGATAGTGGCCGGCCGACGCGCTCAACGCACCGATTGCCTGGAATGTACCGTTATACGACTGAACAGCTGATAGCAACAAGCGTGCGAGAGGGGCGATGTGCTATAATATTCACATATGCTTATGATGGCAGTTATTGTAGAAGTTTCAAGTGATTCGAAATAGAAAGGGAATTTTATAAATTCAATGTGGGTAGGTTTTTTGTTCAGAAAATAAAATTGAAATTGAAAATGAAATATTAAAATAAGATAAGATTAATTAGGGGGAAACGCAAAGTAATTAGGTAGTAATTAGCGCAAACATGTGCAGAAATACACTTAGATAGATTGCCTACTAACTAATAGATTTTGAACTAGTTTATTTTTAGATTACGTTACCAAACACTAGAATTATTGAACTAAGCGTAAACTCAGACAGAAGAGGAAAGATCTAGGAAAAATGATAGGAACGGGCTCACAGTTAGATTGGTAGGTCGTGCGAAGCAGGTAGCAATAGGCCCACGGCACGGTCCCTGGACGTAGACAGCAAATTCGTAGGCTGATCCGGGATGTATAGTCCGCTCCGGGGTGTACGTTGCTCCACAGACACCTTTGGCTTGGCTGAACCACAACTCCTTTGTAGTCCTCCGTTGATGAGTTGGCTTCTCTTGGGTACAGGAACTAGGCGGACTCGATTAGTGATTGCAGTCCTGTCACGGTCGCCACTTTTTGTTCGCGATGGGAACAAAAGAAAACTTGGTTTTTGATATTTACTAGGATGAAACTTTTAATTCGTATGATTGTGTGTTCTACATTGAATGAATAATATGGAAGTCGTTAGTTAGCCGCCGTGTCGCGTGATTTTCCCGCTCTGTCATTCGCTGGCTGCGCGTCGCGTGATATTTCCGCTCCGTCATTGGCTGGTGGTGTGTGGCGATACTTGGGGAGCCTTGATTGGTCAAGCGGTGGCGTAGACACTTTCAAACCAATTTTCGGTGGAAGTTTACATAGTAATGTATATAATTTTTTTTTTTAGTTTTATCATTCTCTTATTTTATAAGTTACAGGGGGGGACAGGGACACACATTTTACCACTTTGGAAGTGTCTCTCGCGCAAACTATTCAGTTTAGAAAAAAATGACATGAGAAACTTCAATATCATTTTTGAAGATCTATCCATAGATACCCCACACGTATGGGTTTGATGAAAAAAAAAAAGTTGAGTTTCAGCTCTAAGTATGGGGAACCCCCAAATTTTAATTTTTTTTTTCTATTTTTGTGTGAAAATCTTAATCAATCAACTCTGCCTATCGCAGTCCACTGCTGGACATAGGCCTCTCCCAAGTTGCGCCACAACGCTCGGTCCTCTGCTTAAAAAAATCCTGAAAATCTTAATGCGTCACCTTCACAAATACATCTACTTACCAAGTTTCAACCGTATAGTTCTTATAGTTTCGGAAAAAAGTGGCTGTGACATACACGGACAGACAGACAGACAGACTGTCATGACGAATCCATAAGGGTTCCGTTTTTGCCATTTGGCTACGGAACCCTAAAAAAGAATACATCATTTCTTTCCACAATTTAAAATCTTTAGATTTCGCTTCGCATGCGTAAAATGCGTTAAAAATAATAAAATACTTAGTAAGGGTAGGCTATACGACTTTGAATTAACTGCAAAGTTAGTCGAGTTGGTTAAGAAACACTGTTTCTTAATAAGATATCGCTGACGTCACCCTAAGACGTTACCATAGTGGAGGATAATTTCGATACCACGAGCAGTGTTCACGGTAGCTTAGTGGCTAAAGCACTGGCGTACTGAGCCAGGAGTCGCAGGTTCGAATCCTGCTCGTGAGCTATTTTTTCTTTCCACAATTTAAAATCTTTAGATTTCGCTTCGCATGCGTAAAATGCGTTAAAAATAATAAAATAATTAAGAATACATCATTTGGCTCTTTTCCGTACGCAACCGACGCAACGGGATAGCACGCCAGTAATATCCAACTCGATAGTAATGGAAATTGCTGGACAGTTTGCTACCGAGGTTTTTAAGTACACACTTACATAAATTAGGTGTTTTTAGGTACAAAATATTTATCATTATAAAGGCTGAATATGCATTTTTTTTTCAAAACTTTGAATATAGAACATGAACCGCGCTCGGATGAATTGGCGCGATTGAAAATTAGATACTGTTGAATTAATTTGTGTATTGTTTCCTCGCAAATGAGAGAAAAGTACTACACACGTCTCGGCCGAAATAACAATTAACGGCCTCGTTTAGTTAAAAAGGACTAAATTAAAATCTTATCAGGTAACTCATCATTTCACCCAAAAGACGTCCATTGCTGAACATAGGCCTCCCCCAAGCAGTTTGGAGAGATATGCCATAATTGCCACGCTTGGCAGGCGGGTTGGCGATCGCAGTTGGTTGGTTAAATACTCAGAGAACGCTGCTGCTCATCCTCGGGTGAATCCCTTAGTCGCCTTTTACGTCACCCATGAGAAGATATAGGGTAGTGCAATTCTTAGGAAAGTGTTGAATATTAAAATTTAAGAAATAAGGGAGCTACGTCTGCCAACAAACTGTCTTACAGTTTGGCAGAATAAACCCTTTTTCTTTCTTTCTTCTTTACTTCCTGCACCATATGGAACAGAACAGGCATGAACCTCAGTAAATTAAATAAAGAGGAACACGACAAAGAAGATTCATAGTTCTTAGCAGTGGCTAAATGGTCCGAAGGCTGGAATTTAATACGGAATGGGTGTGCAATTGTGCATCCGCTGTAATTTTGCCGTCTGACGTATTTTATAGAAAATCGATATTCACAAATGCCACTACACTTCGCCTTCAGTCTAACGCAGGCTTTTAATGTTGTGTCTCCTATATTGTTTTGATATCCTCCTCCTATATTGCATTTTACCCATAGAAATCTAAATAATAAGGTAATAGAAATGGTATCTACTGTCTTTTTCTACCGCAAGCGGAACGCATGTCGCCGGTTTTCCGCTACCAAAAAATAAATACGCAATTACGCCCACCATGTTTCTAGCATTCAATGCAAAATAAATTAAGCCTAAGCACAATTTCGCTGTTAGATATGCTGCAAAATACAACTTTAGTGACTGCGTCCAAAACATCACTGATGATCAAGCAAACGATTCGCGCACTGGTGTCCTATGATACACCTGTACGCGGCTTCCCACTTCTATTATCTTAAATTATTTGATTTCTATGATTTTTCCCAATCATAATAAAGATATGATAAATGGTCTATGTACTTACTACTTTTAAAAAGGAATTTATCTGTAATTGAGGAGTGACTAGACAAATCCAATGATTTAACTTTACAGGTTTTTTTTCTTTTTTTTACCTTAGAGGACTGGAAAAGTTGAAATGTATATATCTTAAACTTCACTCAAATTGAGCAAAAAGTCAACAGAGTACGTTCTAAAAAAAACACCTTTAAAATCCAGTTTTGATCAATAATTGTTGGATTACAGTAGAAATATATTAACATGTAATCCCCAGTGAAATTACTGCGTATATAGGTATATTTTACTGGAGTAACAAATAACAGTACAGTTAGAATTTTCCTACAATGACAACTAACAGCCGTTGCTTAGGTACATCATAAAAAACCTAAACATAATTACTAGCTGCCTGGACAGTGACGATTAAACTTCATGGATGAACAACACCCCCACTTAATCCTAACTGTCCACCACAGAACTCATGTTTCACCCTGGCAACTCCCTTTGTTAATAAATCTGCAGGCATAAGGGCAGTCTGACAATATTCAATGCTAATTACCCTTTGCTCTGCTAAGTCACGAACAAAATGGTATCTTATATTAATGTGCTTAGACCGTTTTCCTATCGCGGGAGTGTATACAAGCTTACTCGCACTTTGACTATCACTAAATACTGTAATAGGGTGCTTTCGTTCAGTCACCTCTGCATATAATCCATTTACAGACAACACTTCCTTAGCCACCTCACAAATAGCAATATATTCAGCTTCTGCAGTACTTAATGCAATGCATCGCTGTTTCCTAGACTGCCAAGCTATTGCAGCACCACCGAAAACTAGGGCATAGCCAGAGAAAGATTTCCCATCAGGCCCATTCCCCCAATCGGCATCAGTATAAGCAACTAAAGGCTTGTTACACCTTTTGTAACACAGCGATAGATCTACTGTCCCCTTCAGATACCTCAGCACACGCTTCAGTGCTGCCATGTGAGTCGAATCATTGCAGTTGTTAAATTGACTCAACATCGTAACTGCAAACGATATATCTGGTCTCGTACAACATGCCAGGTACATAAGTGATCCTATGATCTCTTGATACCGCATGTTGTCAGTCTTAGCTCCAGACTTCAGATGAAGATTCGTTTCAACCGGTGTACTAACTGGTTTACAATCTTTCATACCGTACTTCTCAAGAATGTTGTTTAAGTATGACTTCTTTGAGAGTCGGATCTCTTGCTTGTCCTCATTCCGCTCAATCCGCATTCCAAGGCATTCCCTTGCTACTCCAAGATCCTTAATTTTGAAAGAATTACCAATAAGCTGCTTCACAGTTTCAGCTTCAGTAGCATGGTTTGTGAATATATAGAAGTCATCCACGTAAAGTGCAATTGCTACAAAAACTTCTCCTTTTTTCTTGATGTACACACATTGATCATAATTCGATCGCTTGAAACCCATCTTCATTATATGGGCATGAATTTTTTCGTTCCAACATCGAGCTGCTTGCTTCAGGCCATATAGGGCCTTTTTCAGCTTGCAAACCTTGCGATCTTCCCCCTTTTGAACAAAAAATTCTGGTTGTTCCATATAAATAGTCTCCTGTAGATCTCCATTTAGGAAAGCGGTAGTTACATCAATATGATGTACGCTTAGGTTCTTCTCAACTGCCAGCGCTAGTAAAAGACGAATCGACGAAATCTTGACTATTGGCGCAAAAGTTTCGAAATAGTCTTCACCAGGTTTTTGCGAATAGCCCTTTGCAACAAGTCTAGCCTTATAGCGCTGAACGCTTCCATCCGCTCCAACTTTCAGTTTGAAAACCCATTTTGATTTCACAACGTTCACGTCCAATGGCCGATCAACCAGCTCCCAGGTATTGTTTAGCTTCAGGGAACTGTACTCGTCTTTCATCGCTTCCATCCACAGATTCTTGTCAGAGCGCTCCATGGCATCTTGAACCGATACAGGATCAGGGAAATCTGCTACTTGAAAGTTATATACCATGTCCTTTTCTCGCTTAGGACGTCTATCTCTAACTGGGTAGCGTCGATTAGCAGGAGCAACCACATCACTTGCCGGTTCAGGAGCATTTGTATTCACTGGACCTTGCAAATTCTCTGTCACTGGACTCTCTGAGTCGATAGAGTCGAAAAAATTATCCTCGGAGTTTGATTCCGCCGTTGAACTAGATGCACCTTGTCCTACATCTACATGGACAACCGGACTCCAAGGTATAGAAATATCCTCAGTTTGGACATCTGGCCTATAATCTGGTACTTCATGATTAGTTCCAGGAATGTCATTCTGTAGATGTAAATCCACAAAATCGTTTCTTGAAACAGTTTGTCGTTTCTTTTCAGTTATTTTCTCGAAGAATGTTGCGTCTCTAGCGATGGTTACTCTTTTTGGGTCCTTTTCCAAATCTATGAACCTGTACGCCTTTTGGTTACTTGCATACCCAGTCATTATCATTGGAACAGTCTTCGGATCAAACTTCCTCCGACTATGATCCTTTATGAGAACCTGAGCCCTGGACCCGAATACTCGAAGATTCGACAGATCGACTCGTTCTCCAGTGAAGACTTCTTCAGGAGTTTGATTGACCAGAGCCATAGTTGGAGACCGATTCTTTAGATATACGGCACATCCAATGGCTTCTCCCCATAACCTCTTATCTAGACCAGCGTCGTGCACCATACATCTTGCCTTTTCGGTTATGGTGCGTATTGTACGCTCCGCCACTCCGTTCTGCTGAGGAGTGTGCGGTACAGATCTCTGGTGCAGACTACCATGCTTCTTCAGGAATTCTTGGAATCCCAGATTGGTGTATTCTGTACCATTGTCGCTACGCAACTTTTTTATTTTATTGCCCGTCTGGGTCTCTACTAATGCCTTAAATTCTTTGAATTTAGCGAATACTTCCGTTTTTGATCGTAATAGATACCCAAACGTTTTCCTGCTGAAATCATCAACGAAAATTAAGTAGTATCTATTGCCGCCTAAGGACTCTACCTCCATCGGGCCCGCTAAATCCGAATGCACTAGTTCAAGCAATTTCTTTGCTCTCTTACCTTTCTTCTTAGGAAATTTCTTGACGCTCTCTTTACCCTTGCAGCAACCTTCACACGGCTCCTTGCTCACTGCTCCAAATGTCAGTCCATCTACCAAACCTTTTAACTTTTCCATTAAAGGTCCACTCAAGTGACCTAATCTTCTATGCCATAAATTAAACGCATTAGAAGCACTTGAGGTATCTGAAGGAGATGCAAGAACCATTGCTGCCTCTTTATCTAAAACATATAAACCCTGTTTCAATGGTGCTGTAAATAATACATTACCAGCTAAAGTAACGTCATTTTTCTTATAAACTTTACAACAATTTTTATCAAAAACAACAACCCAATCTTTACTACACATCTTACTCACCGATAGTAAATTAGTCATCAAACCTGGCAGCATAAGGACATCCTCAAACCGTATAGTACGTCCCTTAACAAACACATCCCCTTTTAGATTAGATACAATTTTATCATTGTTCGCAGTTGTCACCACCTTTGAACCAATGTCTTCCTTGTTCTCCAAAATGTGTCCGTATGACGTCATATGGGATGTAGCTCCGGAATCAATGACCCATTTTCTTTCGCCGACTGCCACTGTCATAGCAGTTATCAGCCCACTTTTCTCTTTACTACCCGTACTCTCAAGTTGGCGAGTTGTAGTACCTTTGTTGTCTTTATGTTTCTTGTCTCTGCATTGCCATTTATAGTGTCCTTTCTTCTTACACAAATGACAAATCACAACCTTCTTGGTGTTATTATTATTCGACAACATTGCCGAATCTTCTTCCGTAGTGTTCTTTCTGCGCTGGCATTCCTGAGTTAATTTTGATCTCACCATGTCAGATGTGAGTTTCAAGCTGGAGTTTTCTATGGCCATAATAAGCGGATCATAAGCAGCAGGTAGACCGCTCAGCATAATTATAGCCAGAAAATCATCTTCTAAGGCGGCACCAATATCCTGTAATTGTTGTGAGATATCGCCGATCTTCGAAAGATACGCCTCCATATCAGGGAATGCATCTAATTTTATACCAAATAACGAACGAAGAAGTCCTAAGCGTCTGCACAGACCTTTGTCCTCATAAGCCTTGTCAAGATTGCTCCACGCCTCGTGAGCTGTCTTGGCATTACGAACATGGTTCAGAACGTTTGGTTGTAATAGTAAGCAAATTCGCGCAAGCGCCTTGTTCTGTACCTTTTCTGTTACCGTTACCTCTGCATCAGCCACAACCGCCTGCCACAAGTCCTCATGTATGAGGATCATCTTGGTGACGAATTTCCAGGTAGCATAATTCTCCACACCGCGTAGTTTCTCAATAGAAAATGATACGCCGGCCGAAGTGCTCACACTGCTTGACGTCATGGTAGAGGTTGATTTTCGCAAATAAAATATCCTAGAGCATAAAAATACTTTGCTCTGGGCCCATAACCTGTTGGATTACAGTAGAAATATATTAACATGTAATCCCCAGTGAAATTACTGCGTATATAGGTATATTTTACTGGAGTAACAAATAACAGTACAGTTAGAATTTTCCTACAATGACAACTAACAGCCGTTGCTTAGGTACATCATAAAAAACCTAAACATAATTACTAGCTGCCTGGACAGTGACGATTAAACTTCATGGATGAACAACAATAATCATAGCTCTAAAAAAATAACGTTTTGTGTACAGTAAAGGACATTGCTAAAGATCCTTAATGACTTCACCCTTTGGCGTTACAAATTAAAGTTGATGCTCACCACATACAACTCAATGAAGCCAATGTATTGCAATACATTCACACACATGGACAGTACTAAATATAATTTTAGATTTTTTAAATATTTACTATTTTGACACATATAATCACAGATATCTGTGCTATTTTGATGTCATGTTTTGCTTTTTTTGTTATGTCAAACAACCTACATTGTCGTCAAGTTGTCAGTCGATGCCAATTTTTTGGAATTTCTTGTGTGAAAAGGAGTCTATAATATTGAATCATAGACTATAGAGTATCGAAATAAAAATATGGATGATACACAGATATCATAGATGATACAATTTTATCCGGTTACGTCATTAATGTATTGATACTCCTTAAAATATAAAAAATGGTTCTTGTACCGTCCGCATTAAATACAATATAGGTATATTATGAAACGAAAAAATTCGCATGTAATTTTCGTATATTGTTCGTCTTTGTAACAGTTTAAGACTATTTTTATCAATGTCCATAATGGTAATATTGGTTTTGTCCAGTTACTCCTTAATTATGTTTTATTACAGTTCCTTCAATTTTAAATGTTTTTTTTTTTTCAATTGAATAAATCACACTTTGCGAAAAGAATACGCCAACTGAACCAAATTGTTACATAGAATATTTCGTTCTGATACAAAATACAAACAACTTAAACAATTATTATTCTTAACAAAAATCTTTTGCAAATTAAAAATTCGTGGCTCGCTGGAACAAATTTTGAATTCAGACAAAAAAAAGCGAGTGCGGTACACTGCAGTGCAGTCCTCAACTAACTACGGTCCAAATAAATGATGACCACGTACAGTTAAGCCAATAAAATTGCACTGCACTGGTGGCACATGAAAAGCGGATTACGAAGTAGGACAGGTGTCTGTACGCTGTATTCATATGAGTCTACTTCAGGAGGACTTCATTCCCGTCAACAGTTCACCTATCCTTATCATTTTTTATTTTTTTAAGGCGGATAAAACGCCTGCCACATGCCACGCCACCCGGAGCTAGCATGGTTTTTTGGGGCTCGCACCCACTAAAAACTCCGCCATATGCTTGTCTTAGGTGGATGAGAACTGCAAAGCATAGCATTCGCAACCCATCCAGTGCGGCCCACCTCCCGACCTACCTCTTAAAGAAAGAAAGAACAAAAGAAAAAAAAACAACAAAAAATACTACATAATAAAATGCCTGTAAATGACTAAAAAAGGCCCCCCATCTCAGCATATGCTACAACACCGAAATGTAACAGCGCTGATTTTCTGATGGGTCCCGCTCTTCCTCCTTGACCACACTTTTTTGGCGATATCCGGGCACACTTGGGACATCACCGCAACTCGAGGGCCGTGCAATGCTAGTAGTAACACTGGTAAGAAAGGATTAATTACAAAAAACCAGTAAGTTTGATAAAATCTACGAATAAACATTAACCCTAGTAGAAAGAAATGCAGTAGTTTTAGAGGGCCTCTCGTGGGGCTCGTTTTTAGTCACATAGTGCGAGATCCTATTTAGGTAGACATCAGTGGGAATAACATGCTTTGACCGATCCCTTGCAAACCGAATACATCCTACTTCCTACTCCTACTAATAGTATAAACGTGAAAGTTTGTGAGAATGTATGGATGTTTGTTACCGTTTCACGCAAAAACTACTGAATTGATTTTAATGAAATTTGGCATACGGATAGAACATAATCCGCATTAACATATAGCCTACTTTTTGTCCTGGGAAGATGAACAGTTCCCGAGGGATGCGCGATAAACGACATCTACGACGGTGAAGCCGCGGGCACAGGCTAGTTTTAAATAATTGCGTATCATAACATAACATAACATCACACCTGTATTTCCCCGAAGGGGTAGTCAGACGTGTATAGTACACCCACATTTAGCCAGTTGTGCGCCAGTTTCGTGCGTTATGTTTGTTGCGGTTGCGTATCATAAATATACTAAATCACTAAACCAATGAGGCAATTCATGTTTGAGGTAGAATATGATGTTCTGCGATACAATCATATTACAGTTACAGCCTTGTTTTCTATTCCGTGGTTACTG
Organism: Asteroscopus sphinx; assembly: GCA_949699075.1. Taxonomy (NCBI): domain Eukaryota; kingdom Metazoa; phylum Arthropoda; class Insecta; order Lepidoptera; family Noctuidae; genus Asteroscopus; species Asteroscopus sphinx. The sequence continues at coordinate 9,434,333 of OX453018.1, read as the reverse complement.
CCACGTAGTTTCAAGTTCACAACAGAAGCAAATGAAAACATCAAAATATTACGACGTTACCATGTAACAAAACTTCGGATTCTCAATATGTGCCGAACAGCGAACGCTGAAGCATGTCAGAGTAAGTTAATAAACCCTGAAACTTTTCAAATATTTTATAAATCGAAATTGTAACTTTTAAAGGTAGCTTTTAAATGGAAGCTGTTGGAAGGATTAGCTCTAGTTTATGCTAAGCTTGGAAGCTTGGTGTGCAAAAACCCAGTACTTAAGTGCTCCTAGAAACTCTGAATTTCCTGTATCTAATTTCGTTTTAAGACCAGCCATCCACGGTGGCATATAGCTACATATTAATTGGATAGGCTTTGCTTAAGACTTCGCATTTAATTAGTATTTGAGCGGGACCGTTGCGGTGCTCTCGCCAGGTAAGCCGCTGACGAGCCGCTGGACGTCCCTTAAGTGCCGCTGTTCTCGGGAACGCTTGAAGACTGCTGAGGGCAGGGGCGAGGGGGTGACGAAATAAAACCCAACTCTTGAATACAGGAAACTTCAGGGAGTGTTCTTCTAAGCTTCTATTTCAGGATTTCTTCTATTAAAGTACTGGACCGATGACTACGAGTTCCTGAAGGGAACATGGTTACTAACGTACTACGATACTTTACCGTATCGAGCCCCGCGAGAACACTCACTGTTTTCTTTATTAAAAATACATAACTTTCACTACGGTTCTGTAACCGTACGATACACATAGATAGACATTGATAGACATAGAAAACTCGTTGTAACCGCTGTCGGTTACAACGAGTTTTCTATGTCTATTCTATTGGTAATCGCTATAAACTATATATCGTTGGAAAGTACATAGAATTCCCTACGTGTTAGTATATAATGTACTATAACTTTATTTATTCATTGATCATTCCCGCTCTGACACTCGCCCCGAGAGGTCGTGCTGCTCCTGCTCCGTCCTGTCGTGCCGAATTACGTGCTCGAATATTTTTCGCTACGGCTCACCGTAGCGCCCTCCGCAGTCGCCCCACCGACTGCAGCCCGATAAGCACATTCGCTGTCTTTATCAAGACAGCGGGCGCGCTTTGTTTTCTTCTAAGAGAGTGTTGCGTCAAAACGTAGTGTCCCTTCAGGAATAAATCCACTTATTTACTGTGGTCCTCAGTGGATACCTAACGGTGCTAACGAACTGAGGGGCGTTGACCCGACACGCCAGCTGCGCTCCTTCAGGGCAAAGCAAAAATTGGAAGGAGCTAGGACCAGAAGGCCTTGGGGGATCTCCTAGTCTTCCCTAGCTTTAACCCCGTTTCGTCCTATCTAGCACTCTCTAGGGGTTTACACCCATTGCACACTAGAGACTTAGGGACCTGTTTGCACATTGAGACTGGCAAACAGGAGAGCAAGCTTAGGGCTCACCAGTAGGCACACAACCTCCCCGTCTATACCCGACGGGGAGGGTTTGAACACACTCCCGGGAAAACCCACCCGAGGAGCAAACCCCCATGGTTAGTACGCCACTAATTTTTTCTCCCCTCTCATTGTTGCTAGGCTTGGCTTAGTCATCATCTGTACGATGGTGTCTGATGCCAAGTTCCTGAGCATCCTTAAAAACGTCCTCCTCAAGGACCCCAACTTCCTAGCCAACTATGGCAACCTCTTTTGCGACGACGAGGTGGTCAAACCACAAACGTCCGAAACCCCCAACTCTCCAGAGTTGCCCGATACCCCCCCACCCCTAAAGAGGAATAGGCGCCCCGCCCGTCCCGACAGCGATGAGGAGAGGCCGAGGTCTCCGCGTGGTCCGCCTAGGCGTTCAGCCAGCCTGGACCATAAGGACCGCACCCCCTCACCTCTCCCCACCCCAGCCCCCACTCAATACCCTGATCGCTCCCCGATCCCATCAGACCAAGAGATGTCTTCGGACAGTGAGGTCAACTCAGACGAGGCCGACGCCTTTACCACGGTAGTGGGTAAAGGTAAAAAACGCAGCCGAAAGACAAATAAGGCCGAGGCTCTCGCCTCAAAATCACTTAAACTTTCCGAGGCAAACTCTGCCCCGGCCCCTACCCCCCGTCCGGCCTCTTACTCCTCCTCGCAGGATAACAGGCCTGCCTCCCCTCACGATCATGAACATACCTCATCTTCCCAGAAGAAGGTACCCATCCCGCCTCCCTTATTCATCCAGGATAAGGCATATTGGACCAGAATTTCCGACTGGTGCAATCAAAATAAAATCAATTTCACTAGTGCCCGCCCCACGCAGCAGGGCATTAAAGTAGTTGTCCCCACCCCCACCGATTACCGCAACCTTACCAGGTTGCTACGCGAGCGTGGTGTGTCTTTTCACACCTACGCACTCCCAGAGGACCGACTCCTTAGAGTTGTGATCCGAGGGATTCCGACCGAAGTCAGCTGCACGGAAGTGCACGACGACCTCGATCGTCAAGGGATCCCGGTTGGAATAACCCACCGAATGTTCCGTGGTAAGCACGGTGAACCCTACAATATGGTCCTTGTCATTTGTCACCCTGGCGAAAACGCCAAAAACATCTATAACATAAAGACCGTATGCAATTTATCAGGCATCACGGTCGAGCGCCCCCACAAGTCAAACCAGCCTGGTCAATGTCACCGTTGCCAGCTGTATGGTCACTCCCAGCGTAACTGCTACGCAAAGCCCAGGTGCGTTAAGTGCCTAGGCGATCACGGGACTTCCAATTGCGAGCGTCCCAAGGAGAGGGACCAGTGCACGGAGCCCCCTAGCTGTGTCCTTTGCGGCAAAGCCGGGCATCCAGCAAACTATCGCGGATGCCCCAAAGCCCCCAAAATGCGCAACGCCAAAACGGCAAAACGCGCTTCCGACCGCGTTGCGAGGGAAGCCCCCTCCTACGCAGCCCCCTTCCATTACCAACCACCAAACCCTAGAGGCCCACTCGGGCCCTCCCCTAATTTCCGCGGCCCACTCGGGCCCAACCCCTGGTTTAAGGGTAATCAAAAGCCCCAATACCCACCTCTTCCGACCTCTCGTCTCGCGCCCCCGGCCTCAGAGCCCCCCGCGCTGATGAACTTACCCATCCCCGCACCTTCTCTCAGGCCCAAAACTGCACCAGCAGCTAAAGCCCCCCCCCCATGAGAACCCCCCCTCCGGTAAACTACCCCGGCCTTCTGCCAAGAGAATACCTCGAACCCCAGTCAGGGGAAACCCGCATTGACGCCTACTCTAGACTTTGGGCCTTTACCCAAGGCATCCATGAGCAGCGCCTTCAGGTACTTACCAAGTACCAAGACATCTATAGAATACTTAATTCCAATTATAATGTATAATACGGCCCCACCCAAAAGATTCAAATCCCGTTCCCTAATTTTAGGCTTTTTTAATGCCCGAGGCATTAGTGGTCAACGCGACGACGTAGCCGTCTTCTTGCGTGAGCACCAAATCGATATTTTACTCATTCAAGAGTCTTTCCTCAAACCCCATTGTCGTAATCCCAATATAGCCAACTATAGGCTGATAAGAAACGACAGAGCATACACCGCACTAGGCGGAACGCTCATCTATTACCGAAATTCATTGTATTGCATCCCCATTGATCCCCCAGAGCTAGCATGCCTGGAGGCTTCAATCTGTCGCCTAGGCATGACAGGGCACCAGCCCATCACCATAGTCTCGGCCTATAGATCCTCAAACAAACCCGCGAGTCTGCTCGAGGACGACCTCAAATCCCTACTCGATCTTAGTAACTCTGTAATTATTGCAGGCGACTTAAACGCCAAACACCGTTCATGGAGCTGTGTCTCCAATAACGCCGCTGGCATTCAATTAGGAGCACTTAGCGACAAACTTTCCTTCGACGTCATCGCCCCGATGCGTCCCACTCACTATCCTGACACAGTAGGGCATCGGCCCGACATCCTAGATATAGCCCTCTTAAAGCGCGTAAACCTCGGTATTCGCTCTATCGAGGTAATCCAAGAATTAGACTCAGATCATCGCCCTGTGATCATTCAACTGGGTCCCCGAGGTGGTCCCTCGGATCCCGGTATTCCACCCGTAACAAAAACGATAACCGATTGGAGGAGATTAGAGGACCGCCTCAAATCTACCTCATCCCCCCAATTAGATTCAATCCCTGACTCCATTGAGACAGTCGCGGACACGGTGGCCGCGATCACCTCGCTCACCAACCATGTACAGTCCGTAGTGGGCGAATGCTCACGGCAGGTTCCGATGCTGGATGACCAGCGTCTGAAACTGCCGGACGATGTAAATGAGTTGAGGACCGAGAGGAACGCGGCCATCCGTGCCTATGACGCTTTTCCCAACGAAGCCAACCGTGCCCATATGCGCTCTTTGCAGAATACTGTAAAAAGACGTGTAGCTCAGGTACGGGAGGATCGCTGGGACAAGGAAGTCAGCGAAATCCAACCGTCTCATTTAGCCTTCTGGGCACTTCAACGCAAACTCAAATGCGAGACCACGGCAGCTATGCCCCCCCTAAATCGACCCAATCAAAGGCCGGCCTTTGATGATGACGAAAAAGCCGAATGCTTAGCCGACAGCTTGGAGTCTCAGTGCACTCTCAGTACGCTTCCCGTAAGCCAAACCCACCTTGACAAGGTTAATTCAGAAGTAGAGCGTAGGTCAGCCCTCCCCCCCCCCCCAATAGATGACCCTGATGACCCGCTCCCACCGATCACCCCTGACGAAGTTCTCTCTATAGTCAAGGATCTTAAGCCCAAAAAAGCCCCCGGCGCAGACGGCATCACCAATAAGGTGTTGAAACGTTTCCCTGCCACCCTAATCGCTCTAATGACCGTCATCTTCAATGCGGCATTTAAAAACAACATCTTTCCCCAGGCTTGGAAACAGGCTACGGTAATCGGTATTTCCAAACCGGGCAAACCAAAAGCCGAGCCGAGTAGTTACCGGCCGATTAGTCTCCTCAATGTCTTCGGCAAAATCTACGAGAAGCTTATTTATAAGCGACTCAAAGATTTCGCCGACTCAAATAAACTCCTTCCCGACGAGCAGTTTGGCTTTCGTACAAAGCACTGCTGCGTTAACCAACTGCACCGCATTGTAGAACACATCAGTGCAGGCTTCGTACGCGGTCAAATGACCGGCACTCTCTTTTTCGACGTAGCAAAGGCTTTCGATAAAGTGTGGCACAACGGCTTATTATATAAGCTGTACACTATGAATGTGCCACATCGTCTCGTGCTCATCATCCGAGACTACTTATCGAATCGTACCTTTCGCTATCGCATAGAAGGGGCTCTCTCCTCCCCCCATCCCATTCACGCCGGTGTGCCACAAGGCTCCGTGCTCTCCCCCCTACTGTTCACGCTGTACACCAGCGATATTCCAAAATGCGGTGCAGCCCGTATGGCCCTTTTCGCCGACGACACGGCAATCTATTACTCCGGCAGGACCCATGTCGCCATTTCTCGTACCCTCCAATCCGCGGCCAACACCCTAGGTGAATGGTTCCGGAAATGGAGAATCGAAGTAAATCCCGAAAAAAGTGCAGCGGTCCTCTTCGATAAGAGACCCCTGTCACAGTATCGTAAAGAATTAAGCGTACCAGTCTCAATGTTCGGAAAACAGATCCCATGGCAACGAGAAGCCAAATACCTTGGCGTGATCCTTGACCGTAGACTGACTTTCAGACCGCATATCCGCAAGGTGAAAAACCGTGCCGCCTTCGTCCTCGGACGTCTCCACCCCCTACTCAATGCGCACAGTAAGTTGCCCACTCCTCTCAAAGTAAGGATATACACCACCTGTATCCGCCCCATACTCGCCTATGCTAGCGTTGTGTTCGCACACGTTAAGCTGGTGAGAATTCACATACTCCAAACCCTCCAAAACCGTTTCATGCGAAGGGCCGTAGGCGCCCCCTGGTACGTACGCAACGTCGACCTCCACCTAGACCTCAAACTGCCGACCATCAAGCAGTTTTTCAAGCGTGTCTCAAAACGCTATTTCGATTCCGCTCCCAAGCACCCCAACCCCTTGGTCGTGGCGGCCACCGTCTACCAGCCATCTGCTATTAGCAAAACCCGACGTCCCAGACACACACTCATTGAGCCCGATGACGCTATTACACTCCTCCAGGAGTCAGATAAAAGTACAAGCACACTCCGACGCCGTCGTCCAAAATATCGTCCCCGCCGGCGAGGACCGACGCGACACACACACAGAATCCGAGAGTCCGACTCTCGAGAAACAGAAACACATGCCGACGCAGCACCGGCTGCTGGGGGGATCAGTGGCGGGGTCCCCCTGCTGCACCCTGAGTCGAGGTCCGAGCTCCCCCCTGGGGACGCCCTCACGGTGTAAGCAACCGGAGATAATCTCGTCACGCGAGACCGGCCCTATGCTCTAGAGTAGTTCCTAGGAGCAGGCTATTGCGTAGCCACTGGTTAGGTTTTCTAGGTAGGTCTTAGCCTCGCCGGCGAGGCTTGCCGCTTCACGGCGTTTAGCACGTCACCCGATAGGGACCGAAAGTCCGCTACTTTCGAGGTAACCAATTCGATGCAGCAACGGCTGCTAGGGGGACATAGGAACTGCGGGGTCCCCCTGCAATGCCCTAGCGAGGTTCGAGCCCCCCCCTTGGGGGGCGCCCGCTTGCGCGCGGTATTGATGCCGCGCGCATCTAGTTTGTAAGTATGTAGGGAAAAAACCTTCGGCGAATGGAGTCCCACATGGGACTCTCCGCCAACTAAGTCCGGTTAAGCAGAAATGGGACTTCGGTCTCACCTGCGAGAGCCCATTCGAAAAAAAAAAAAAAAAAAAATTTATTCATTCTATAAATTTTTTGATAGAAGCGTAAATTCACTCGCGAAACTATGCCTTGTCTAACTTTTCCCGGTCTATTATTCTATGTCTATGTAACTTATCCGGACAAACTATACTATATTGGCTTGAGAGCCATCTGGACTGTCTATTGAAACTATTTTTGTCCGGATAAGGCTGCCAGACAAGACACAATTTGCCCTTTCATATGAGCTTCTTAAAACTATACAAACACTTATAAAATCTATCAAACTAACACGATAATCGAAACAGGAATTCTATAAAACTATTTTATATATCTATGTAACTGTATTATTATTATAATTCAAAGAAAAATACGAAAGAAACTTAACTATAAAATATACGTATAACTACTTATAACTAGGCTTATCGTATATTACGTACTATGGAAACACTATGAACTGCGCTAAAACACTGATTAAGTTAAAGTCTTTCGAATCAAATATCTATTTACACTATCACTCGCGTATGGGGACGCGCTGTCGCGAACAGTATTTGTACATACTTATATGTACACACAGCGTCATTAATTGGTCTCCCCTCTTGTTTGAGAGTTTGTTCGTAAGTAGGGTAACCGATTGATGCAGCTAGCTATACAAATAATATTTTTTTATGGATTCTGTGTTCGTAACTTAAAAATATTTTTCTTGTAGAGTGCTGAATACGATATCGAGTCGTCAGCCTTCTCTATTCAGGGTTCAATCAACGCATTGAGATAAATCTTTAGTCAAAGCATAGAACAAATAATATCAAAGTACCTAAAACATTTACGATTACAAAAATTAAAATTATTATTAATTTAGATGTTTTTATGTTATACAGAGTACCTGTTATTTCTTTTAAGCAATATTTAATTCAAGTTTCTGGATCCATTCGTTAAAAATATCATAATAACCAACAATATAAAGTTTGAAAGCAGTTCAGCTTAGATAAATAGGTGAACAAATTATTATAATATCGTAAATAGGACAATGGAAAGCGTTTATTTCCGTTTCAACTAGTTTAAAGCCATATTATATTGAGCCTGTACGGAAATTAATTTTGAAGAATCTTCGTCTTCCTTTGCTTTCTATTTCCATGTGAATAAATACTCGTCGAAATATTTCAAACGCTTCTAATGATCAAAGCTTGTTGACTTTTCTTCAATTTTAAAAACATTTGAAACGCTGTAGGCAAAATAAACTTATTCTTATTTTATTTTACTGATTTTTAGGTACGCGGAACGTGGTCTACAGTGTCTACCGTATAATACAGTTAGTAAAGCGCCTTCAAATTTTCGCTGAGTAAAAGCATTGGGAATATTTTTGCTCTAAGAATTTTTGTAGGCGTTTATTAGTTTTTTGCTTCTAATCATATTTTCGTTACGTCTAAAACAAAATTTTTGAATAGGTAGCTATTCTTATTGATACGAACCAAAAAAGTTTTTTTGAGTGATTAAATTACTATTGGACTGGAGTAGCAAAGCAATCCAATACTTTTACTTATTCAATTCAATCTTTGACTTGCTTGAAAGTAAACATCAGAACTAAACGAACAACTTGCTGCAATGAAAAAAATCACAAAATTGATTACTTTTTTCTATCTTCTTTAAATACTTATTTAATCTATATTTTAGGTACATATGTGTCTTTATGAAGCCTGGAAGTCTGATAACTGTTCTAACCTCCGAATATCAGTATTACCCAGTAACTGGGTTGCGGGGATCTGGTGGCAGTCACTCCGTGTAAAATACTGATGTTCAGCCACATCTGGTTAGACTGGAAGCCAACCCCAATAAAATTGGGAAAAGGTGCGGAGGATGATAATGTAGGTATCTTTTTTGCACAAATATCTTTCTACTATTATAAAGAAGCCTTCCAAATTCCAAATTCACCTCATATCCTGTGGATCCTTACCAATTGAAAGTCACAAAAAAAACTTTCAAATACAAAAAGCTAGCACCTCAAGCATTTCAAAGTACAGAATGCTTGTCAAACATAATAATGCGGAAACACACAGCGGGGCACCGGGTATCTTTGCGTCTTTGCGGCGTATTGTCCATGTGTACAAAGACACTCATTATAAGACAAGTATAACAATACACAAGTACTTGTCACTGTTCTGCAATTTATTTGAGATGTCTATGAGATAGGAGAAGCTATTCGATCATTACGTTAGTTTGTCGCTTTAGAAGTACCGAAGTTGCTTCTCGATAGGTTTTCGCGAACACATTTTTAGCTAGTTTTATTTTTGAATAGTATTGGATTGGTAACTCAGACTAAAATAGTAGGAGCGCGGAGAACTAGCGAATGCAGCCAGAAAAAGGAATACAAAATGGCAAAGGAGTACAGTCGACTACAGGACAGTGTAACCATAGAAATCTAAATAATAATTTAAGGTAATAGAAATGTTATTTACTGCCTTTTAATACAGGAACGCGTGTCACCTGTTTGCCGCTACCAACACATAAATACGCAATTACGCCAACCATGTTTCTAGCATTCAATACAAAATAAAAAAAACCGCTGTTAGATATGCTGCAAAATACAATTTTAGTGACTCTGCGTCAAAAACAGCAAACAGCACTGATGATCATCATCATTATTTAAGCCGAAAGACGTCCACTGCTGGACATAGGCCTCCCCCAAGCATCGCCACAACGACCGGTCCTGCGCCTTCCGCTTCCAGCGGATTCCCGCGACCTTCACCAGGTCGTCGGTCCACCTTGTGGGGGGCCTACCCACGCTGCGCCTTCCAGTACGCGGTCGCCACTCCAGAACTTTACTGCCCCATCGGCCATCCGATCTGCGAGCAATGTGCCCCACCCACTGCCACTTAAGCTTGGCAATTCTTCAACATTAACTCAGCCTTTTGCAATCCACTACCGGACATAGGCGTATCTCCCAAGCTGAGCTACGCACAACACTCGGTCCTTCACCTTCCGCATACAATCCACCACAAATAACTTCTTCAGGTCGTCGGTCCACCTGACTGAGGAGCACCCAATGCTGCGTTTACCGATTCACGGTCTCCACTTAAGGACTCTTCTAGTTCAACAGACATCGGTCCTTCGACAGACATGGCCAGCCCACTGCCACTTCAGCTTGCTAATTCTGCAAGCTATGGCGGTCACTCTGGTTCTTCTCAGAATAATCTGTTTACAGATCTTATCCTTCAAAGAACCTCCAAGCACAGCTCGCTCCATAGCTCGCTGAGCCAAGGGAGCGTTCAAGTACATATTACGTAACGCAATTTTTGGAGATTTTTTAATCCCCCTCCACCCCATGTAACGCGCCGTAACGTTTTTATTTACCCCCCCCCCCCTCACCCCTAGTAAAACGTTACGTTACCACCACCAAGTGACCATTTTTACCTGAAAGTCACAATTATGTGGCGTAAAGTACCGGAAAGTCGCTAATATATTTGCATTTTAAAAAATGCGTGATAAAAAAATCTACGCGACCGTTCTGAAGGGTTAAAACAATGCTTGCGTAACGCGTAGTCCAACCTCCCCCCCCCCCTCCTTCCACCCTGTGACGCATCGTAACATTTCAGAAGACCCTTCTCCCCCCAAATTCGTTACGCAATACTTGAACGCTCCCCAAGGAAGCGAAACTGGTAATAATTATAATTTTTGAAACCTATACCAAAATAATTATCTAGGAATTTGCATTTACTGTATTTCGGTAATGAGTCAAAATGCCTACTACGTGCGTGCCGGTCGCCATGTGAATCATTTACCTAAGTGAGTCATGTAAAAGTCTGTGGTGTAAATATATGACAATTAGGTGATAATTGTGATATTGTTCTAAATAAAGGCACTGTCAATGACAAACTGTTACCATTGACGTGCGGTCGACCGTACATTCATAGGTCCTTCTAAAATTATTTTAGGGCATCTAGGCTATTTATGAAATAAGAAGTACCTAACTATGGCTGTTGATTATGAAGATGGAGAGGTAGACACTGATCTACGTAGAAAACGAGCTATAACTTAATTTCATTGTTAAACTAAACACAATTAAAACGTACAATTATTGTAATTAATGTTTTCTCAGAACCAGAAGTTCTTTTAAACAGAAAACCTAATTAGCTATAATTCTGAATTTCATGATTACCAATAAATACAATTCAGAAAATCCTCGACACGTACCGCGCGTTCAGAAAATTGCGTAGAAATTTTGGTACATACTATAGGGATCTCGCACAATGTGAGAGGAATTTTCCAATTTTCTAGAAACCAATTTACTAGGGATTCATGTAGGTACACAGTATAGAATAGTTTCAGGTTTCAGCCGCAAGCTCTTAGAAAAATGTCACGCGTGACTGAAAATATTTTGTCGAAGTAAGGCGACAAAATACTTTGAGTCATACGTGTCATTTCTGTGAGCTTGACCAGTATTGCTTCTGAGTGTACCTAACAAATAAAATAATTACATTATGATACAAGAGAGCTTAGTTCTCGGCTTCATTGCGCCCTCGCCTTCGTCTCGAGCTGCAATCCAGCCTCGAGTATAATGAACAATGCCCACGCGTTTCATATGAAAAAAAAAACATATTTTTGACAAATTTAAATTGTGGAAAGAAAAAATCGCTCACGAGCAGGATTCGAACCTCCTTTCCACAATTTAAATCGTTAGATTGCGCTTCACATGCGTAAATGCGATAAAATAATAAAATAATTATATTTTATTTGTCGAAAATTAAGCACGCATTTATTTATTCGTGCCAGTGAGAATTTAATCACTACGTTTTATGTGGTTGAGTTACATAAAGCTATGCGCACACAGGTGGAAGGGTAAGCCGCCAACCAGCCTAATATTAAATCTCAGCAAAGAGTTGTCTAAAAATATAGGAGGTAATCATTTTTGTGAACAAAAAAATATAAATAAACATTTAGCAACACGGAAGTTGCGGTTGCTCTATGGGTTGCGGTTGCTCTATGGAGGGCAGTAAGTAGTGAATTTTACTGAATCGAGTAACAGAATAGTCCTGATGCCCAGGTAGAAGACAAGTATTACTTAATTCATATCACGATACCAAATTTGGGTCTCATATTCACATTTAATGCTAGTTTCCTTCACTGAGGTAATATGTACTACGTACTAGAGAAGACACCTCGAACAAAATGTTTGTAGCACGTTTTAGAGCTCCTGCACTCTCACTCGCTTAGCCACGCTCGCGCCGCGCGTGCTCCGCGGCCAGCAAGTTGTGCTAAATTTTTTGTTCCTGTTGTCTGCTCCAGTACGTAGTACATATTACCTCAATGGTTTCCTTCAAGGATATCCCCTTAGGGATCATTAAAGTTTGTCTATTTCCGCTAATGGGTTTTACGAGATGACATTAGTAAGGTCTTGAGACCATTAATATGGTCTAACAGGCAATATGGTGGCATTAGATATGTGTTTGAGTGGCATTACTGTACTGGTGACCTAATTTGGATAGCCAGTTATACAGATCCTGCCAGCGAAGATGTGTTGACGTAGATATTATTTTTTCTCAAACATGCTTGGAAATTCGAACATTATTTTGACAACCTTCTTCAAGATAAATCGAAAATGATGTACTGGTTCAATACATGCGAGCAGGGGCCGGCTATATGAAAATCTATAACTGTCCTGTTTAGCGGCCAAATAAATTATTATGTTAACCACAACAATGTTAACTCATATTTTGTCGTGTAATGTCGTGTAATTTAAAAATGGAACGAACTTTTTACTCCGAAAAATAGCCACCATGGAGGTAACTTATCAAAGGTTTTATTTAAATTTTGAACTGGCTTGCAAATAAGAGCAGTTTAAAGTAAAAAGAAAAAAAAATACATAAGGACGCGCAAAAAAAAATTGTTGTTCGATTATGATTCAGTTGATTCTAGAATTTACATAGGTACTACTTAGTTTTGTACGGTCTACGAAAAAAGAGGGCGCTGACAACAACCAAAGTTAGCGGGAAGCGTGCGCGCTGCGCGCCTTGCCGCCATATTGGATAGACACTTTTGCTTCGACAACGAGCCGCACAACAGCTCTGAGTTATTATTGTGTAACTACTTAAATAAATTTACTTTTATGATATTCAACCGCCTTTTTACTGAGCTCTTACAGCTCAGAAGCGGGATAGAACAGTTGCAGCCCACGTAAGTGTTTAAACAATAACTCTTGTGTTTTTACTTACTTTTTGTGACTATTGTGTATTTTACTTGACTTTTTAACCTGTCGATCGATTAGTGTTGATTAGACTATTCTACAATAATGGGGCGTAATAAAAAAAGTAAACGTAACAAAAATTACGACAGTGATAGTGAAAAATCTTTACGTCGCCGTTTAATTAAAGGTGTTAGTTAATAAGCGTCGATTACTAGAACATGTAATTTCGTTGAAAAAACAAGTTTTTCAATGCGGATGGCATCAGTGGGTAGTTGTGGCTCCGTATCGAATGTCACTAAAAGACCGTGAGAAAGCCTATTGTAGCAGATTTATTCAGTAAAAGAATTGTTGAAGAATTTAATTCGTGATACGCTAGTCCCGTGATACTGGTTACTTAAAAGACAGGTGAAGTGCGCATGTGCGTTGATTATTGTATGTGTTTCAACGCGATGATATACTTGGTTCCTTGCGTTTCCAATGTGCTACAGCTTACTAAGATGACATTCTTATTTATGCTGAGAATTATGATGATGCATTGTACTATCATAAGGCTGTATTAGAGAAAATGAGGGACGCTAACATGATACTCAGGCTGGACAAGTGTTCTTTCTTAGTCTTGAGTATAGAGTACTTAGGACATGAGGTATGTGATGGAGAAGTAAAGCCGTCCAACTGCAGTCTAACTAACTGCTGTCCGCGATTTTGCTATACCTGGAAACGTACATCAGGTACGCCAATTTATGGGCCTGGCCAACTACTTTAGAAAGTATGTGCCTAATTTTGCCAGTCTCACTCGTCCTATTAATATGCTGACCAAGAAAGATCAACCATGGGTTTGGGGTGCGGAGCAGTATCATGCATTTGACCGTATCAAATCAATTTTAGTTGAACAACCTGTGTTGGCTCTGTTTAATCCGGACTATGAAACCCGAATCCATACAGATGCGTCTAAAATAGGCTTAGGTGGAATATTGCTTCAAAAGCAGCCGGACGGTGCGTGGAAGCCAGTCGGGTATACCAGTAGACAAACTACGTCAGCTGAACAAAAGTATCACAGTTTTGAACTGGAGACATTAGCGGTTGTCATGAGCATGAAAAAGTTTAAGGTATACGTGTTGGGTCTAAAATTTGTTCTTGTCACTGATTGTAACACGTTACGATGGACATGGTCTAAGCGTGCCTTGTCTCCGTTCATCGCGCCATGGTTGCTTGAGGTTCAAGGTTTCGACTTTCATGTTGAATACCGAGCCGGTAAATCTATGGCCATGTGGGTGCGCTGAGTCGTAATCCTGTTGAGTTAGTTCTGCGTTGCGTTGACAAAGACCTAGTCGAAAGTATGCAACAGGATGACGACTCTTTGCGCGGAATCATGGACCAGTTCTGGCTAAAGATTTCTTATTTGAGAATGGCGTATTATATAAGAAAATTTAAAATAGTCAAAAGGTAGTCGTCCACGAATGTCACTATGGTCTCTTGTTCAAAGTTTACATGATAATAACCGACACGTTAATTTTAATAAGACTTACGATGCCATTTAGTTAAAATACTGGTTTAACGGTATGCGCCGGTTTATCCAAAAATACAATCGTGGTTGTATATTTTGTCAATATGCCACATATATATTTTACACACACACACACACATATATTACATCCAATTGAAAAGGTGGCCGTACCTTTTCACACGGTTCATGTAGACCATTTAGGTCCTTTCTGCAAAAGCCCATCAGGCAAGATGCACATTTTTGCAATAATAGATGCCTTTACGAGGTTTATTTGGATAGAGGCAGTTCGAGACGTTAGCTGTAAATTAGTGTTACAGACGTTTGACCAATTTATTAAAACTTTTGGTGTTCCAAGTCGTATCATAAGCGACCGCGGTAAGGCCTTTGATTGTAAATATTTAAAAAAATATTGTGTCCAGAGACAAATAAAGCATGTCATGACGGCGGTCGCCAGCCCAAGAGTGTATGGGCAGATAGAACGTTATAATAGAACAATACTTGACGCCCTTGTAGCATACGTTGGTAATGACCAAAATGACTGGGAGAAGTACTTGCCCAGAGTTCAATTAGGATTGAACTCAACATGAACAATAGTACAGGCAAGACTCCACTAGAACTTCTTTATGGGTTTTGGCCAAGACTTGTAGGTGATATAGTTGTACCCGCTAGGTCACCGAATTTAGATGAATTGAGGGAAGTCGCCGTTACGCGGTCGGCTAAGTTATCTCGGCAAGCAAAAGATAAATTCGATCAAAAGAGGCGTGAGGAAGCTCCTTTTATGATAGGTGATCTGGTTCTTGCAGAAAGAAAGATCATTCGTAATGGTTTCCGGAGTGGTAAACTTATGCCTCGTTATGACGGACCATATAAAATTGTAAAAGTACTGCCTCACGATCGATATGTGGTAAAGAGTATGCGTAGCCGTAGTCGTCCTTATGAAAATGTCTTGGCCAGGGATAAGCTGATACCTTTTCAATCAAATAAATCTGATGATTATGATTCTAGTTCTGAATAATTAATATTGTTCAGGACGATTTATTTCGTTGGATTTGTGCCCGGTTAATGGCAATAGGCTGGCCCCCTATTACATGGGACTATAACATAACTGGCGAAATGTGGGTGTACTATTATACACCTCTGCCTACCCCTTCGGGGAAATACAGGCGTGATGTTATGTTATGATTTATTTCGGTTGTGTAGTAGTTACACATTTAAGTTTAATAAATGGATCCATTTCTTGTAATAAATCTTGTTTTAATAGTACTAAGCGTTTATTGAACCTTAGTAAAACGCCAGCCTTAAGAAGCGGTATTTTTTTGTAATTGGTCGTGAAACATTCCTTAAGAGGAAGATAACACCTTAGGAGGTGTATTTGACACGAAGTTATCGATGTAAACCCTGAGGGGTGGGCCATCGTTACAACCATATCTAATAATCATTTACGATTCGATGTTTAGAACTTGGTCACGCTAACATTAGGAAGTTAGTCACACTGACGTTAAGATGTCGCTACTACTGACTTTAGACGTCAGTCCTACTGACATTAAGAAATCAGTTCTATTGACATTAAGACGTCAGTCACACTGACATTAAGACGTCAGTCACACTGACATTAAGACGTCAGTCACACTGACATTAAGACGTCAGTCACACTGACATTAAGACGTCAGTCACACTGACATTAAGACGTCAGTCACACTGACATTAAGACGTCAGTCACACTGACATTAAGACGTCAGTCACACTGACATTAAGACGTCAGTCCCACTGGCATTAAGACGTCAGTCCCACTGGCATTAAGACGTCAGTCCCACTGGCATTAAGACGTCAGTCCCACTGGCATTAAGACGTCAGTCCCACTGGCATTAAGACGTCAGTCCCACTGGCATTAAGACGTCAGTTATATTGACATTGAGAAGTCAGTTTCGCCTGTATGTCATCGTGCCACAGCCCTTAAATGGTGGGCAGTCATCAGCACAAAGGAGAAGAGCTACGCGGGACGCGCAGCTGAATCAGGAAGGCCGACTGTACGGTCTACGAAAAAAGAGGGCGCTGACAACAACCAAAGTTAGCGGGAAGCGTGCGCGCTGCGCGCCTTGCCGCCATATTGGATAGACACTTTTGCTTCGACAACGAGCCGCACAACAGCTCTGAGTTATTATTGTGTAACTACTTAAATAAATTTACTTTTATGATATTCAACCGCCTTTTTACTGAGCTCTTACAGTTTATATTTCCGAGCATTATTTGAGAAAAGTACTATACAAGCCGGCTATACGGCCAACGTAACCAGGCATTGATGGACTCACGTATGTGTGCCTCGGCTTCGGCCCACATTTTCACTTTTGTCCATTAATGCTTCAGTTACTGCTTATTTTACTGCCTCAGCAGTAATTCAGTAAAGTACTATTGTAGCGATACTAACTATTCAAGAGAAAAAGCAATTATTCTAAGTACAGAAAATTTTGACTTTTAGAACGTATTTACTAAAGACAGTTTCTAAAATAATATTCGCCCACTTATTACCGTTTTTAGGGTTCCGTACCCGAAGGGTTCCAAACAGGACCCTATTACTCTCGCTACGCTGTCCGTCCGTCCGTCCGTCCGTCCGTCCGTCCGTCTGTCTGTCACAGGGCTGTATCTTTGTAACGGTAATAGATAACCAGTTGAAATTTTCACAGAATATGTGTTGCTATGAGGTGTTTCACGACAAATACTAAAAACAAAAAAAAAAAGTCTAAAACCAAAGGGAAGATCCCCATACAAGAAACCTCGAAAAACATGCATTTTTTTCAACGTTTTTTGTTCCTGTCCTATCTTCAAAACGGTAATACATAATAGCGTCAAACATGGTTTGATTATAGTGCATACTATGTAGTTTCGCAACAAATACTAAAAACAGGACAAACATAGACATATATGGTGGTACCTACGGAAGAAAGAGATGCAAAAATTCACATTTCGCGTACGTCCGTTGATGTCTTTTGATAAACTCTCGTAAATTAAATCAGTTTATATGGGGTATTAGATCGATGGGTTGTACGGAACCCTTACTGCGTGAGTCTGACTCACACTTGGCCGGTTTTTTAGTGTTATTTCTGGGATGAAGAAACAGCGCAACGAACTCCCCGTCCGCCACAGACGTGTCTGTCTGGTTTTGATCTTGGTTCATAGTACCCGTCAATGAAAGAGGTCCATTTCAGCCATTCTTGTAAAAGGAAAAAAAAAGAGATGAACATGGTTTTCGAAATTGAAATCTAGAGATGTTGTTATTTATTCTTCCCTTGCAGGTTTCTTGTTGGCTTAAAGGGCCCGATCAAGTTCCTTTAACACGTTTCCCTATCTTATGCAGTTGATTGGTAAGTATTAAGGCCATACCAAATAACTATAAGCTCGCATTAATGGCTTTCATCTTAGGTTGCCATGACCTAAATTGCCGACGCAGGGTAAACACTTTCAAAACCAGGTTTTAACTCCGGAAACCTTCAGAAAAAAAGTTTTTTTGTACCAACTCGGTGGGCGCCCTGTTTTGACCCAAACGCTTCATGAAAACCCTCCCTCTAGCACCCTCTCAAATTAGGACAAATCCGGGGAAACATGGATGGATGGAAGACCTAGTTGCGCTTTTATTTTTGAATAGAATCTAACCCAGTGGTGTGCCTTGGGTGTCCTACGTGAAGACAGTCCAATCTCCATGGTTTTATCTCTTTGCAGAACTGACACAATACAGTTCTTGCTAAGCTTGCCTTTTTACAAGGAGTATGAAGTATCTTTTCTTGTTCCGTGATACAATACTTTGCATTCAGGATTATATTCTCTCTTTTCTAAAACCTTGCTATATATAATATTGTCGCTGGAAACAACCTACATCCATTTTGGAATTGATGTTTAGTCCAAACAAGTCCAGTTATAAATTAAACGCCACTAGAAAAATGGGAGTTGCACTACAATATCGCAAACTGGACTTAAATAAAAGACTTGGGGTCGGTCATAAATTATTATTTCAATAGTGTACCCAGTTTTGTCTCAATGGTACTTACCACTTGAGTTGAATAGCTTCTTTGTGGTTTGAAGAACACTTTTTGTGAATAAGCGGTACTTATTGTGAATTTGTACGTTTGTTACAGTAATCGGAGCTTGAAGTACGGTCGCTGGGTTTTAATTTTGACCCCCACCAAATATATGACCTTACAAAAAAACGCATAAAAGAAAAAAAAAATATAGTAATTTAGAAAATGTAAAAATAACGTGTAAAATTATGTTTAAAATTCACTTTCATGGTTTACAAAAGAACCTTCAGTTTTGTATGACAGTTGAATATTTTTTTAGGTAGTGTATGCTATAACGTTTCAAATGTCATCCTACTATAATAATAATATGTAATATAATAATAATATAATAATCCTACTAATATTATAAACGTTAAAGTTAAATTTTATACCACGAGCAGTGTTCACGGTAGCTTAGTGGCCAACGGGTACTGAGTCAGGAGTCGCAGGTTTGAATCCTGGTGAATCTTTAACCCCAATTTTCCCAAAACATGTGTAAGCTTTGAAGCATCATATCTTTTACAACCATAGAATTTTAGTACGTTTTACTAGCTCTTATTTCACTCGGGTTTGTCTCTAAACGCACCTACATTGGGCCCTAAATCTTTTGTCACCATCTTCACTTTAGCCCCTAGAGCCCTGCCCGTTCTTGGCTTTCATATACGAAAATTGTAAGGCATAAAGCTTAGTATTATCACAGATAATATATTTTTCAAATTGGTATAAGAAACTATATGATAGTTATACTTGGGCTATTTCGATCATTGGTTTGATGTTTTTATGGCAATAAAAACAAAATACCGCAGTGTCTCAAGACGAAAGTCTGACCAGTGTGTGTTGCCAGTAATTACTTACGGCACTGAAACGTGGTCGCTCACAATGGGCCTGATAAGAAGGCTCAAAGTCACTCAAAGGTCAATGGAGAGGTCTATGCTCGGAGTCTCCCTCCGTTATCGAATCAGAAATTAGGAGATTCGCAGGAGAACGAAAGTAATCGACATAGCCCGAAGAATTGCCAAACTTAAGACAATTGCCAAATGTGGTGGCACATGCGGCGTTTGACCCTATAAACTGCTAGTAGGTACAGTCGACAGCATGACAGTGGTAACACTTCAATTCGAAAACCGCCCTTACTGCTTATGAAATAAAGATACTGCTAATGTCAAAGTGTTACCACCGACGTGTGGACGACCGTACAAGTACTAGCAGTTCAAACATAGCCTCCTCAAGAGGAGGTTATGTTTGAATCATGGACTGATGAACATCGACCAAATTATTTTTTGTTCAAAAATACTCAGTGTTATAATTACTAAGAGCCACAGCACGAGTGAACCAATGCAATGCTTGGAAAGTACCCAATCTATTTCGTGAATTTCAGTCAGCCTCTCGAGAAAAGAAACATTCTAATCTAGCGTAAGCGATGCCTTGACCACAAGAACTTGACTCCTTGAAGGAGTGTTCTATTAAAGATGCCGAGAAAAAATATATTTAAAAAATAGATAAATTATTTATCATCATTCATCATCATGTCAGCCGAAAGACGTCCACTGCTGGACATAGGCCTCCCCCAAGCATCACCACAACGACCGGTCCTGCGCCTTCACCATCCAGCGGATTCCCGCGACCTTCACCAGGTCGTCGGTCCACCTTGTGGGGGGCCTACCCACGCTGCGCCTTCCAGTACGTATTTAATAAAATTATTATTATTTTTTCAGTCATTATTTATAAGTCTTCTTCTTATCGTGTCATTGGTTCAAATATGGTTGGAATAAAAAGTGGCCACTTCAATGGCGTTTTCAGTGGCGGCGAATAGATCATCTCTTGTGCAGGTGTTCGGGCACAAGGGACACGTTAGCAAGTGCGACATGGATTGCTCTGGGTCACCGCAGTCACAGTGTGCAAGGCTAGGGTATTATTTATAAGTATAAATAAATAATGTTTAAGAAACTGAGTAATAAACAAAGAAAATAAATAAGTACTACTATATAAATCTAAATAATAAGGTACCTACCTAATAGAAATATTATCTACTGTCTTTTAATACCGGTACGCGTGTCGCCGGTTTGCTGCTATCAACATATACATACGCAATTACGCCCTCCATGTTTCCAACATTCAATGCAAAATAAATTAAGCCTAAAAAGAAATCCGTTCTTAGATATGCTGCATAATACAATTTTAATGACTCCACGTCCAAAACAGCACTAATGATAAAGACGGGTTAGTGGTCAATCCGCATTAATTGGATTCGCACGAAAAGTGCGGATCGCCACTTTTAAATATTAGGAATTTTGTGGGGGTCAATCCGCACGAAGCCAATTTATTTTCGTGCGGATCGCAACCTTCACATTTAAGTAGTAGGCGATTTGCACACACTGTATTTTAAAGAATAAAAATATCAAATTACAGTCGTGAACACATGATAAAAAAATCGAAAAATTAATAAAATACTACTACCTACTTTAATGTGAAGGTGGCGATCCGCACGAAAATAAATAGGTTCGTGCGGATCGACCCCCACAAAATTCCTAATATTTAAAAGAGGCGATCCGCACTTTTCGTGCGAATCCAATTAGTGCGCATTGACCACTAACCCATAAAGACGGTTCGCGCACTGGTCCTACGAGACAACTGCACGCGGCGACAAGCTCACGCGCTGTTACTTCTATTACCTTATTATTAAGTTTTCTATGGGTACTACTTAATATATTCGTGATAAATTGTTATTTAAAGTTCAGTTAGTTTAACTCAAATTTCGAAATTAAATAGGTATCTAAAATTATGATCCAAGAATAGGTAGATAGAATATTCTTTGTTGTACACCAAATACATTACAAGAGATTGTCTTTGTTGTACGCCATTAACATTATTTAAACTTAGGACTAATATATAAATTAAGGGTACATTGGCGGTCTTATCGCTAATAGCGATATCTTCCAGACAACCTTTGGATGGACAAGGAAGACGTGAAAATTGATAGGGGCAGGCAGTATGTGGTGCACTTTCATAAAGATTACTAATATAGAATACCTACCACAACAACAGTACCTAGTGTATTACAAGCAAAGAGTCACCCACCATCCCGAGATCGTGGCACAAAAAACAGACACACCATGCTGGACACCCATTTGGTACAATACTGATACACATATCACACTTTTTTATTGTATTTTTACTTGTATGTCCTATGTCTTGTTTTTGTACTAAATAAACGTTTTATCTATCTATCTATCTACATACATTCGTGTAGATCCAACTGTATCTGCGGCTATATCATATAAATACATTTTCAGTACATGAATAGTTTACGTAAAGCTTAAAGCACTTCGCGAATGTAATAGTAACTATTCGGCCAGTAATCCCCGAAATACGCGTGTAGGAGGAAATGAAGGCATAGTCCTGATAATATATATAAATAGATTCGGGATTTGCCTTTAATACAGCGAAGTTAAAAGGAGGGTGAAGTTCTATAAGTGGATAAAGCAGGAAAACGAAGATCTGTTTTTTGGCGTTGTCCTGACATTCCTTTATGAAGATTGAAACGTATAAAGTTTATCTTATTTCATCTTATTCATATATTTATAAACGGTAAAGGAAAAAAATAGAAAACATGAGATTGCTCAAATCAAAATCTACTGGATGACATGACTGTGTTGACTATTGTACCCCCAATGCTAAACATAATCTCATCAAGTCATCACACTGATAAAGCGATAAATAATACATTTTATTGATTTAAGTAAACACAAATGTAGGGACCAACTGATTTTTTTTTCACGATTTCAGCATTGGTACCATAGTAAAAGTTGTTCATAATGATGAGTACAATGACCCCTTTTCGGGAATTAAGCGACTCAAATTTCAGCGTGTATAATCTATCACTAATCACTAACCTAGCTGCTTGAAACGTGCTGTGGATATTTCTTTCCTCTTTCGGAGAACCCAGACAAACTTCTGTATATTTACAAATCTACTCTACAGTCAGCAACAATGTCTGCTACGTCATTTGTTCACGTCATGCAATCATGAATGAACTAACTAGTCTCCTGTGTAAAGTTTGCGGAAAACCACAATTGATCTTACGAGCTACAACTAACTACTAGGAATATCTAATTAACCCAAACCGATCAGAATTATCAACACATACAACACTATTACACTAGTAGGGAGACCTCGTGATAAACATTTTGACCTTGTTTGTTATTCCGTGATTTTGACGATCGAAATCGATACATTACTCTCAAAAAAAAATTATACAATTGTGACTGTGAAGAAACATAAACCTTTTTTTTTTCCTTGGGGAAAATCCTCTTGGACGCACTCCGCCCGAGGAAGGCGCTAGTGTCGGACTCTTCAACTCAGCCTATCGCAGTCCACTGCTGGACATAGGCCTCTCCCAAGTTGCGCCACAACGCTCGGTCCTCTGCCTTCTGCATCCAGTCCCCCCAGCCACGTTCTTTAGGTCGTCGGTCCACCTGGCAGTAATTAAGTAATTACTTACGGCACTGAAAAGTGGTCGCTCACAATGAGCCTGATAAGAAGGCTCAAACTCACTCAAAGGACAGGGCTATGGTCGGAGTGTCCCTGCGTGATCTAATCAGAAATGAGGAGATTCGCAGAAGAACGAAAGTAACCGACATAGCCCGAAGAATTGCCAAACTTAAGTGGCAGTGGGCGGGGCACATTGCTCGCAGAACGGATGGCCGATGGGGCAGTAAAGTTCTGGAGTGGCGACCGCGTACTGGAAGGCGCAGCGTGGGTAGGCCCCCCACAAGGTGGACCGACGACCTGGTGAAGGTCGCGGGAATCCGCTGGATGCGGAAGGCACAGGACCGGTCGTTGTGGCGATGCTTGGGGGAGGCCTATGTCCAGCAGTGGGCGTCTTTCGGCTGAAATGATGATGATGACTCTCTACTGTGTGATTGATAAAATGACAATCCTTGGTTTCTTAAACGCGGGCTTTACTTATTTATTTACTTCGACAAAAAATACCTACATAGGTACATTTGGCAGATACAGTATAGAACAGGGGGCCTAGTACGACTTTGACAATTAGGTACCGACTACACAGAATGACAGAACACATCTACCTATACTTTCATCGAATTCGACGACTTTCACTCAGTATTTTGTCTATATTTTGTACCCATGTCTGTAAGGTCTGTATATTGTAGTAATAACACTGTTATAGGTGCTAACCGTGCTGAAATGTGCATAATATAGATTAGTTATCATACTAATATAAAACTGTGCTAATATTCTGTCTCGTAAAAATAAATGTTTCCTTAAAAAAAAGTATTCTTAAGCGCCCCTGGCGAATATGAGCAGGAATTACGGATTAATGAATGAAAGTCAACGAAAACAATGAAGTATTCTTATGTTTAAAACTCGTACTAGGCCCCCAGAGGCCCCCAGATTGATAGCTTTAGGTAGGTAGGTACCTACTCAAAGCCCACACAAAGGTAACTACATAGGTACATAGGTACCTACCTACACCTACCTATGTATGAAAATAATTTCAGTTACCTATGTACCTTACGAAACTATGTAATATAGGTATTGTTCAAGGAATCTCTATAGGTAATAATCAATCTTTATACTCTCCTATGGTCGGCGGACAATTTAGTTTGCAAAAATAATGAATTTCTTGCGTAGCTGCGTAGGACTACCTACCTACCTACCTTCATAATACATGACATGATAGATCACTATTACACAATACCTTTACCTTTACGCCAAATATTTCAATCTATGGACTACGAAGGGAAACTTCCAAGAAATTCCCGCCTGACCTCCCGTCAAGAATTTGTGAATGAAGGGTGCGAAACCAAGATGGTGATGGGCCAGGTAATACTATACAAATAAGATGGCGCAATGAGTTTTTTTTATAAATCACATCTTTGTTATTCAGTTCATTCAATGATCCGAATATTTTGCCGGTAAAAAATTGTACTTTCGCGGAGCAAAAAGATTCAAACGAAATTTAATCGTTTTTTGAAAAGAAGAAAGAGGATATGCCAATCAATGACTAGCGCGTATGTCTACATACACTATATTAATAATTATATTATTTTGATAGCAAAATATCATTGTATGTAGCAATGATATTTAAAAGTATAGATATGGCATACCCTAACAAAACAAACGAATAAAATATTCCGCACGCAGCGGCAGCACAATACCCATAAACTACCTAGTACAAAGTAAGTACTTCAAAGTTACTTCAAGTTACTTTCGCGTCATAATTGGAACACGTTCTGTACACACACGACGGGTTTTTTTGTCACCGCTCACGCTCAGTGCCTTACTCGACGCGGATTAATAGAAAAACGTCGTAATTAGGACGTTTTCGAGTCTTCAGATTGCGAGCGCAAGTAACATATCTGTACTTTTAAATATCATTGGTATGTAGAGTTTTCTACTCTAGGTCCTAATCTAATACTATGCTCTTAGATATAGGTAGGTTAGATACTACCTAATGTTAATAGATATGCAATCTACTTAATTATGAGTTTTATTTTTCTAGTAGCTCAATTTGTTGTTTCGCTATACATATTCATTTTATCTGACCGAGGTTCCGTATTAAACCATTAAAGTAGCACGATTTATTCATATATAAAACAGATACTGTGTCGCTCACTCGCTCTTTAATTTTGTATCGTAAATTCGTAGTACCAAACTCTTTATTTCAAATGTGAAAATACAGATTCTATTTACGACAATGATTAATTAACCACTCTGCTACAATAATCTCGTTTCGTAGATGGTTCAATTTCGCAAAAACATTAGCAGAAACTCGGCACAAATACAAGTTGATAATTCCTCTGGTTCCATGCCACGGAACGGCAAAATGTCTGATTAAGATCTAACAACAAATTGTGTCTCATCAATTTCAAGGTATCTTGTTCTGTTTTATATTTGTTATTTAGGTAATATTTATTGCTATTTTTTGGTGTGGAACTAGTTGTTTAATCAAATTATTTAATCTGATCGCCTGTCAAATGCTTTGGTAGTTAAGTATTAATGATCAGTTTTATTAGTGTGGCTAGTAGTAGAGATAACTCAAAAGTTAACATTTTGCCCTGGGATGAATAAAAATGGTGGACGGAATCTCACTAAGAAAAGATTGAAGTACTTAGTTTTTTTCTAAACCTACTATAATTTCGACAGAATTTTAACACACCTATATATTATTGTTATTTTATTTGTGACACTACGTCAAAGACCGTCACACGAGATTTGTTGCGTAATCGCGGCTTTTTATCTTACTATGGGTGTGAATGTGTGCGTGCCACTTCTTAAGTACTCTTAAGCGAGCCGTCTTAGTGCTTCACTTTTACGTTTAGCGAGATTCCGTCCGCCTTTTTTTAATCGTCCAAGATTTTGCCATAGATAAAATACAAAATATTAATTTACGCTGCATACCTAATATAGAACAATTTCCACGTAAACTATTTAAATATGTAATAACGTGATAAACAAGCGAGGCGTTTTAATTAGTAGAACTATTTTACGTCTACACGTGTGTTTAAAATGTAAATCCATGAAACATAAATTTTAACTCATTAGTGTATTCTGGTAGTTGCTATAAGCGTAAAATGCCATTCACCCGTAAGCCTAATTGTCTATTTCAATTTACATAATTCGCGCCAACAAAGCGGTACAGTAATTCGGATAGCCTTGACAAGTTCATTTACTGCACAGGCCGAGTGGTGACAGTAGTAATTAGATAATGTTACCATTTGTCTCCATAAGGGTCGAAGTTTTATAGCAGCTTCCACGGAACTCATACCTACTAGCGAGACAAAGTGTCAAACTTTAACGATCTTTTTGATTAAATGGCGAATATTCTCAAATATTTTATAACACGTTTCTTTAGAATGAAGTAACAAAGTAAAAATAAAGTATGAATTGTTAAAGGTGCGCACGAAAAAAAGTCACTGTATCAGCTGCTTGTGATCCTGCACCAGGTGTATCATGAGAATTAACTAAAGCAAAATAGATAATTAGTTATCTACTTAGACGTAGGTATACGTTATTAATCATTCTAGCTAACTGATTTAATATTATCATGTAGGCTCGAACTACTTCGTCTCACCTATGTGTGTTCATTTAATAATTTCTTAGGTTTGTGTTGATTTAATTCATAAGAAGACATAAAAGCTCATTAAAGGATTAAAACCGTGTTATACTGTAGGATAAGATGCTGGTTCTTTTTGGAACGAAGTGCCATATGAGGGCTTGCGGTAGATGTGATTCGGGAGAAAATGTAGCGTCACATTTAAGATTTGCGTCATACGCATAAAGTACTTACATTGAATATACGGACATAGAGTTGTCAGTTGACCTCACATTTAAGCACTATCAGGTTCACATCAAAGTTACAGCTAATCATTAAATAAAACTGACGAAACTACATTTTTACAGGGAATCGAACCTGGGCCCTATATCTTCTCATGGGTGTAGTAAAAGGCGACTAAGGCATTCACCAGTGGATGGGCAGCAGCGTTCTCTGAGTATTTACCAAAAATTAGAACCATCTATGGCAAAAAAACTATAACTTATGAAGGAGCACAAATCTATAATAAAATACCCTCACGTATCAAAAATCTAAGCTCATTTAATGCATTCAAAACTGAGCTAGCACTATATGTAATTTCAGACAACTCTTTTGTAAAATAATGAATGCACCGAATGGGTACATCACAATTCTTTGAAAAAAAAAACATTTTTAAATTCGACGAACTAAACCATCATAGCTTATGTTAATATTGTTCTCAAGTAAGTGACTTTGTGTTTTATTGAGAATAAATTCATTCAAACCTAAACCTATTTAACCAACCAACTGAGATCGCCAATCCGCCTGGCGATTATGGCATAACCCCCCAAACTGCTTGGGGAGGCCTATGTCCAGCAGTGGACATCTTTCGGCTGAAATGATGAACCTGGGCCCCGAGGTATCTCAGTCCAACGCAAGATGTTTTCTGCCACCTATACTTGTATTATAGTCGCGAAATTTAGCATTATAATGAACTGGTCAAAAAAATAAAAAATTATTAATTATAACTTTGTTCCTGATGGGGGTTCCCTGACCACACGTTTTATTTATTTATTTGAAGGGCTTTGTCGCTTAGCGACCATATCCCCCAATTGAGAGTACAAAATAAATAAGTACACAGGTATATAGGAATTTAGCTTTGCCTGACAATGGAAAAGCAATACAGTTTAAAATATTATGTTTAATTTATTTAATTACGGTATTTTGTCTTGTACAATAATCAGTGCCTATTTTATACGAACCATCGTATTGTTTCAAATTAATAAGTTTCCAAAATAAGTGGCAAACAAACAAAAAAGTCTCATTTGTTTTACATTGTAAATACACAGTAGCTCTACAAAAGTAAATACAGTCAAATCCCATTAGAGAACCAATAATTGCATTTCAAGTAGAACCCAAGGGTTGCCTTTTTTGTGAAACAATTTTGAGTGGGTGTAGAAGCTCTTTGTTTACACACTTAAGAGATAAGAGCCATTTTCTAAGAGAGACGATTCGTTTGTGATTGGAGAGGGATTCTGTGTTGATCTGTCACTTGCGGATGGAGAAATATTTTATCTTTCTTTTTATTGGATTTTGTTAAGCTGTACGACCTTTTACGTTCACAGGGTTAGCAATTTCAAACTATAGTGTATATTTTATCGTGTCATGTACTATCGACAAATCGTACGCCTTTCCACCTCAAGGTTGCTTTTCATCTGGCACTGATTCACTGAAGAAACCCTGCCCCCATGGTCCTTTGTTTTTGTCTACCAATAGAATGTCGGGACGGCACAATATTTTTTGCTCTTGAGATATACAAAGCAACATTATGACTTGTTGTGAAAATGAAACAAAATTATTATCAGTTAACCATTACTCAGCCACAAACAATGTCACAGTAGAGTGTAAAAAATACTATTGATAAATGCCAGTTGAACTGTGCAACTTAAGTGGAAGTTCTAGAAACATGTGGCTGAGTTGGGTATTTGTTATGCAAAAAATTACTGACTCATATTTTTAACAGATTTCACAAAAAGTGTTAGTAACAATAAACTTTCTTTACACACTGAGTTAGTTTGACGACGTCTGTGGTCCAGTGGTTCAAGGGTTGGACTGCTGATCACGAGGTCGTGGGTTCGATTCCCACAGAACACAAATATTTGTGTGACGAACATAAGTGTTTCTGTTGGTCTGGGTGTTTCTTATGTATTATAAGTATGTATTTACAAAAAAAAAAGTATGTAAGTATTATATCCATTGTCTAGTACCCATATCACAAGCTCTGCTTAATTTGGGACTAGATGGTGCTGTGTAAAAATGTCCCGAAGATATTTATTTATTTAGTTTGATACAAAATAAAATAAAAACATGAAAAAATAAATTATTTATTAATGTAAGTAGGTGGTAAGTTATACTTAGACTCCATTTGAAATAACATTATAAATTTTAACAAAACCTTATTACAGTAAATAGTTGGTATTGTAAATACGTATTTGCTTTTGTCATCTTATGCCCACGGAATAGAGGTTAAAATCGGTTGAGTAAACTGTCAGTAGGTTTTTTAATGATTCTAATATTATTTCATAATACAAATCCAACCAACCAACTCGCTGTTAATGTTAGTTGACTCAGAAAATAAAATTTAAGGGACTATGGTCGCTTTTGTAATAAGATCCCTATATTCAAGATTTACTAAAGCAAGTTTAAAGCATAAAACCTCCATATAATAAATAATAAAAAAATAAATTTAAAAACACCTTTAAAACAAAAGCTATATAGAAAAGGTTGATACAAAATACTTTGCGGATAAAGATCCGTGGGGATGAACTGCTAGCCTATTAGACTGATTAAAAAAAAAAACGTTAATAAGTTCTAAGGATACTTGCGAATAATACATAATGTCCAATTTTAATTTTACATCGTTTTGGTGAGATCATAAAAACATTGAACATTCTTTGTTAAAATAAAAAGACCTTATTTCAATACAAGTTCCTTGCAACATCTGCCAGTTATAAAACACGGTGCGGTGCAGTTTGAGCAAAAAACGGTTAGTCCAAATCAATAAAGCTGCCTGTAACAACTAACAAAGGCTTAACTGTGGGTGAAGGTGTCGTAATAACGTAAATAAGACTAGGTTATTAGGTATTTGTTTATAAAACTGCTTCAAATTTCGTATTTTTCCTTATACCTATTAGTTCAATTGACATGAGATGTCGTGGTAAGTAATTTAATTAACTCAATTAAACTAATTCAAGTTTTCAATAAAATTTAAATAATTTCTTCGGCGATTCTGTTGCACATTTTGACAAAACTAAACCAGACTAAATGCATCTGTCACTTTCATTTTCTATTGAAACAGAAAAAGACAAACGCCATTAGTTTAGTCCTTTAAATGTGCGCAACTGAATCGACATCAATAGTATTATTGTTAATGATTTCACATTTTTTTACTGGCTACTTTCTTGCTGTACTACCTACGCTGACCGGCCTACGTCGTCGCCCAAGTCTTCGATGTTTAAACAGAAAACAAATGAACATAAATTAACAGGTAGCAAGGAGCACGAAGCAACTGCGAATGACCAAACCCGTGAACATAAATCACAGAACTATTGTTCCTAGTCCGTGAAAGTATCATACAGTAATAAAAACATATGGCTTTACAAAAACTGTTGTTTTAAAGACCCTAACTGGTGGATCCTGATTGGTGGAAAAAATAAAGGGCGGATTTCTTTATTTTTTGTTGTAAATGTAGCTTGCAAGCAAAACAGTTTCAAAACTGGAAAGGCTTAGGCTTTGCTAATAGTACATCAAAAATAATTTTGTATCTTTTATAAACAAACTGTGAGGACAATGTGTTTACTGTTAGCTATTTAATTCTATTACCCTAAAGTGACAAAAACAAATAACAAAGTACTCTTTAGTATACAGTTACAAAGAAAAATGAGCAATGTGAAAGAGATTTCCGCAAATGAACAAAGCCTAACCACTTGCATGAGAACCAACACAAAAAGCTACTAAACCTTAAAAACTCCGCTCAATTCATAGAGATTTTATGCATCATACACAGCTGTTTTTGTTTTTCAACCCCACTTGTCTGGCTACACGTGCTACTGGCTTTTTTTATGAAACCGTCACTCCTTAATGAACCGTATGCTTGGAAACGGCCGCCAGGACGCCCTCGCCAGGATATCCTGTTCAAAAAATAAAAGAGCTACCCTCATACCTTTGCAATTGCATACGAGATTGACATGAGAGACGACTTTGACGATTAAGACCAAGGAGTAAGGTTGAAAATAGAATTAAGCCCTCTAAAGGGTTTAAATGACGGGCAAATCGTTTGTGTGTGTGTGTACGAGCAGCCGCTCCCAAATTGCCGGCGACGCTTTGTGCTAACTAGGTACCTATGCGTTTTGAAGTTATACTTGACATTTATTTTCTATTTGGTAGCGAAAAGCTTTTATAATGCGAAAAACCTAATTTCCTTTTGCTTGCTCTGTAATGAATTTTCATGGATTTCATTGATGGTCAACATTCCACAAGTTTCTAACGTAACGTAAGCGTTAGAAACTTGTGGAATGTTGACCATCAATGAAATCCATGAAAATTCATTACAGAGCAAGCAAAAGGAAATTCAATAAAATAAAATAAAAAATTAATTAAATTTTTTATTTTTTATTTTGGGCATAAGTGCCTGAGGAAATAAAGTAGGTACCTATAGACCCTACACTCAATAACTTCAGTGATAACAGTTTGAACAAGGGTGGTTTTCGTAGTTGTAAGACTTGTAAGTGTTAGTTACCACTTTTACAACTGACGCCGACGTGAGGCCGACTGTACCTAATCTCTGTTTTTTCTTACTTGTCTTATTTAGTAAACAATCTTGGCATGTCTTTTCGTCAATAATAATCATTAAAAGACATTATGTTAATAATTTCACACACAAATTTTTTATTTTAACCTAATTTCATGTGCAGAACTAGTAATTATATTTTATCAGTAGTTATTTGAATAAAAAGACATACCAAGACTGTTTACTAATTAAGACAACAGAGAAAAATCAGAACATACCTACCTACTTACTTTTTAGTTAGGTATTTAGTAATTTAATATCCACAAATATTTTTACTTTTTTACCAAAAAATATTTTCATACCATGCCGATTCTAAAAGTTTCATACGACGACGCAGCCCTGAGCGCAAAGGCGAGCGAGACCCAGTAAAAAAGTGAGATGGAAATGTATTTGCATAACATTTGTTTCCTAAAACTATTAAAACTTAACTTAATTTTAAGAGGTTATTCACCGCTCTCGACTGTATTGTCGAGAGCGTCGCACGTTCGGAATGAATCTAGCGCTATGAATCGATTAGACTGACCATGATACGAAAAATTACAAAAATCTTCTACAATAATAAATGAAAATTAATAACTACTTTCCATATCAATTTAATATGATAAAAACTAGTTGGGGTGTCTGAGGTTTTGAGTTATTCCAATAACACGTTGTATACGTACCAATTCATTACATACTTCAACCTTATTCTCAGTTTATAGTAAACCTCTTAAGGGGTCATTGTACTCATCATTATGAACAACTTTTACTATGGGAAAAACCCTAAAATCGCGAAAAAGAAAGGCTGATCCCTACATTTTGTCAATTAATGTGAACACAAATGTAGGGATCAGCTGATTTTTTTTTGGCTGTATGGTCATTGGTAACACAAAACATTTTGTCACAATTTCGAAATGACACCTACATACTTAATTAAAAGGAAATATATTATATTATTATTTCCTTTATTTGACTGATTTAGCATTTTAGCATATAAATTATATTTTTAAATAATTCTACAAAACAAAAAAAAACATTTTAAAATACAAAAATAGTCGCCCACCGGTATCGGGTGGGTACAGGGACCAAGCTAGGTCAGGGCTCCAGAGAAAGGAATCTCCTAACAATATGCGCCGTATCAAGCAAGGAGAACCGCTCTATTATTA
Organism: Asteroscopus sphinx; assembly: GCA_949699075.1. Taxonomy (NCBI): domain Eukaryota; kingdom Metazoa; phylum Arthropoda; class Insecta; order Lepidoptera; family Noctuidae; genus Asteroscopus; species Asteroscopus sphinx. The sequence continues at coordinate 9,401,800 of OX453018.1, read as the reverse complement.
TTATAATATTATTTTATTATTCTTATTTATTTATTGGAAGACCAACAGCAATATTAATTATTATTTATTTGCATCAGTTTAAATAAAACAAGGAATCTATATGAACATAGCGCAATTAAATTTTCATACAAACGGAGCAACCCCCGTACTGTAATGATTTCAAAACTAATCTCATTTTACGTCTTCCGAGACAATCTTCCCCAATAATAACGTCTTTCTTCCCCGCCTTATCCGTATTATGCTTTCGTCTGTCTAGTCAATGACGCTCTCTCGCTCGTACACTCATTCGGTTTTATATTTCTCTCTCTGTCTTCTCGGGCCGAGAAACGTTCGGTTTTCGTTCGTTCATCAGTCAGTTTGCGTCGGCAGCCGAAGGAGGGAGTGTTGTTCTGCGCATGCGTTGTAACCTCTGCAATTGTCAAAATTCGAACGAACGTAAATAAACAAGTGACATTTAATTTGTGCCAAAACCGTAATACAATATTTGTATTTTGTTAATTAAACAGACATATTGAAAGTGACATTTTGTTGTGAGATATTGTGCATCGAATTTGCGAGTGAGTATACTTTTTAGTTTTTTTTCGCATGCCTGTTTGGAGCCGGGACTGGCACTGATTTTATCCAGTAGGAATTGTTTCTAGATAATAATCTGCAACAAAGAAGTAGGTACCTAATTCACTGATGGCGTATAATCATGGGATATTATTGTGTTTTAAAGCTTTTGTCATTCATAAAATCTTCGTTTTTGTCAAGACGCCACGCGTTGTAAGTAGGTAGGTACCTACAAGAATGTCACTAAACTTAGTGTGACTTAGCATTGGTTCCTATGTGTGTAAAGTCACAGAATAGCTTTGTAGGCATTTAAAAAGGTCACGAGATAAGAGATTTCGTAGATACCTAATTTAGCCATTGTTTTATATAGTAGGTACCTACACACCTAAACCTAGACCTTTACAGAGTTTGCTACCTTTCCGCCAAAATTCCGCTTGTTTTAAGTGAGAATAAACATTACTCTGTAGGTAGGTTTGTAAAAACAAGTAGGTATCCAATTGCTTTTGAATATGTAGGTACTTGATGCATTTTATTTAATCTTCATTTGTTTTCTATTTCATTTTATTCGGACTGTAAAACCTTTGACGAAGGTCATTGCACCGTCACGAATGAATGAATGCAATGCCTACAAAATTATATTATTACGCCAATAAGAACAAACCAAATTACCTATGTCACGTAGGAAACCTATAAGTAGGTCTACTTATTTATAGGTAGGCAGACCAGATATCTACCTATGTACTTAAGCAGCTCAGAATAACTTAAGCAGTTTGTATTTTATTATCAGCCATTGGTGGCAATTTTATTGCTCCGATAAACCGTGAATTTTTTGGACCTTCCAAAAACATAAAACTTGGTCATTTACATTTTCGATTGAATGGTTTCAAGATTAGCCTGTGCAAATAAAAATAGGTACCTACATTCCCATGCCTACCAATTTTTAACCGACGAAAAAAAATTTTTTTTATCTTTATCCACTTATTACCACTACCTAGGTAGGTACCTACCGCTTATTGTACCTATTAAATTTATACCTACCTACCTTTTATCATCAATGTGCCTAGTGCGAGTTTGACACACAATACCTATATGATATATGCGATGTAGGCTATATCGCATACCTATTTCCTTAAATTCATCAACTTTCATTCAAAAATTAGTACCTAGTTCCTCCTAATATCCGCCAAGCGCGCTAGTGGCGCAACTCGCTACTGATTTATGAATGAAAATCGTCGAATTCGTAGAAATCTGTTAAGTGTCAAACTCGCACTAAGCACCCAGGTGAGGTGGCGGTCAAACGCCCATAAGTAGGTACCTAATAAAAAAGTGTGTTACTGTACTCGTTAGTCACCAATTTTGAAAATTGGATTACACCTATCATCACCTATGTACTAGCTACCTAGATAGGTACTACATGATTCACCTGCACGATTCATCTTCTGTTAATCTGTCTGATTCAATCGCGTGCATGATGGAAATAACGCGGAATAACCGAGTGTAATGTGACTGTACACGGTTAAACACGGTGCAAAAATTACCGCGTTTTAATTTACTGTCGTGGTCCCCACTCCAGCTCGGGTTTATGCATCAAAAACCCTTGTAACTAATTCCAATTTGGCAACCCAGAATTTCATTTCTTTAATCTTAGGGTCTTTGCAGGCGGACTGCAAGCTAGGTACCAGATCGCAGTTTAAATGCAGTTTTTGTGCAGGTAACATGAGATAACTGCATAGGAACTGTTCACTGACTGCAGCCTCAATCGTTTGAACTGCACGGCGACTGCAAGCGTCGAAAGTTTCGATGCCACGTTGCCACAAAAACCGCATATAAACTGCTGTTTTGCAGTTAGCTTGCAGTCCGAAAAAGCAGTGATAGCCTGCCGGCCTTCCATGTAGAAGAGTGAGATGGAACCCGGCGCGCATCATGCCCACACTTCTGTCTTTTCGAATTCATGTGCAGATCAGAATTTGATTGTTACTTGCTTTGACGGTGAAGGAAAATATGGTGAGGAAACCTGCACACCTGATAGTCCATACAGTTCGTGATGATGTGAGTAGTTCGCCAACCCGCACTAGGCCAGCGTGGCGGATTAATGCCTTAACCTTCTCATTAAGAGGCCCGTGCCCAGCAGTGGGACAATAATGGGCTGATTATGTTATGTTTTGCAGTCCAAATGCAGACCGTCTGCAAAGGCCCTTATGTGACTATGTGACATGTTGCTTAAGAACGCGAAAGGAATTGTAGAAAATTAGATAGGCATAAATAAGGGAATGCAATCCCGCAAGATATTTTTAAGTTCGGTATTTGCGGGACTAAGAATTCTTATTCCCGCTGGGTATTTGCGGGATCCCTAATTTCTCGTTTTTCAAGGCAAAATCTCAAGACTAGTTCTATGATTTACTTGTAAAAATCAGTTCTGGATTGATTTCGGTACTGCTGCTGCACCTGAATCAAAGATAGAAAATGGTTGTCTTTCGGTTTATCAGCAGTAACTTCTGCGTTGTTTTCCCTGTTAGTGAACTCTTACTTGTCTAGGGTGTTTTTCATTTCCTTGCGTATGATAGGTGGTCGTAGAAGGGAGGATAACAATTTAATTGTGCATAAAGGACACTGGGCAAAAATAAATACGAGCTGGTCCCACAACCGCCACAGGTTTTGAAGGAATATAATATAGTTGTTTTTTTATCCTAAAGGGTATCCAAATTCTGTCCCGGGATTCGCGATCTCGCGGGATCCCGCTCAATTTATGTGCGGGATTCGTCCCGCAAAAATCATGCAGGATCCCGGTATTCCGGTATTGCATTCTCTAAATTTAATACATGTATAGGTACCTACTTTTCTTCCAACCTCATTCGAAAACATCTTCATTACACGTAAAAGGAAACAGCCCTACTCATCTCCATGTTCATTTGTTAAATTGTTCCTTCTAGGCTCATTTACTGAGATCGCATTGGTTTATTGAACCGGTGCCAAAGATAGAACACAGCTGATGGGATGTCTATTTATTTGTATAAGATTGTAGGCTGAACATACTTAAAGGTATATCATTTAAATGCCGAGGTAGAAATAGCTACGCGTAATGAGTCTGAGTTTACACCGTTTTCATTGCCTAATAGGGTACAATGACGTCATAATGAGATGTTTAAGGAATTTTAGTACCTACTCCATGTGTGTTTATTGTTATTTTAAATGTTCTTAATTTGAAACAACATAAAATTAAAAGTTTCTTTCGTTTTCTTTTTTGTGAGAGCCTTTTTCCTTTCCAACCAAGTTTCGGATACTTTTGTTACGAGACGAAGCAGGTGTTCAATTGGAATCCATGGACGAATAAAATTTATTCGTCCGAGTTAGAATCATAGACTTTCGAAACAGTCAGTTTAGTGGCAAACAGCTAAGATAAGTAGGTACTAGCTTTTGCCCGCGACTTCGTCAGCGTGGACTTTAGTTGCAAAATCTTTAGATTTCGCTTCGCATGCGTAAATGCGTTAAAAGTTATAAAATTATTAGCAAAATCTTCTTAAATTCCCTATACCACGGGAATTTCGAGAAATATTATTCCTTATTTCTTGTCTTCATCATATAAAGGGAATCTGTGCAAAATTTCAGCCTTCTAGGCCCAAGGGTTTGGGCTGCGGCTGGGCGTTGATGAGTCAGTCGGTGAGTGAGTCAGGACTTATCTTTTTTGTATGTACTGAGTACTGATTAGTATGTTAAATTCGTGTTAAAATTATTCATATTATTAATTAAATAAATATTTTACAACTAAATTAATTTATTAGCGTAACATCCTTCCTTATGAACTAAAAACATTAGGGTAACCACAAGGTATGATAATTAAAGTTTACGTCTAACAAAACTGTTAAACCAGGTAAACGAGCCTTGGATACTCGACGTGCCAACCAGATAAGCTAAACAGCGACTTCCTGTATGGTAGAGTGGCCATAGCTTTACTAATTATCCGGGATTTTCTGTTTTATGACGTTTCTGATCTGATCTTGCTATCTATTTATTTTTTCATGTTTTATATATATTTTTATTCGAATCGGCGATATCCATCGAATAATTCCGTATTGTTTTTGTATTCCAAGTGCCCCAGAGATTTCCAGAAAATGTACATTATATAAGTTTTATTTCTTTACGGGAAACAATTAATTCGTTCGTAGGTTAGCGGACAGCTGTAAGCTGCCTATCTATGCAAAATTAAACGATAAACACGGATTTCCTGTCATTGAATTTTGACCTTTGCTAGCACACTCAATATTTATACCACGTGTAGTTTTCCTCAAGTAAATAAAAAGAAGTTAGAAGATAAGTTAGTGCCCTTGTTTGACATTCCATTCATCCGTGACGTCGGATATAAACGCCCCTATTGAAATATAGATGTTTGTCTTGTCTTTTCGCCGACTGCCTCGATTTGTCGATTCACCTCACGCGAACGCCTAACGCCTTATAAAGTCTGCTATGACTCTATGACATGACAGGAACAGTACGTCTAGCCAAATTAGCCAAAGGAGGTTAGATTTATTTTGGAGACTGAATACATTTTGTTTTATGACCAGTTTAAAGCGCGAGAAGTGTTTTTGGAATAATTTAATTATGTCTGGACAAAGAAGTAGGTAGATATTATTCGTAACAAACTCACGTAGTTACATTTTTATTTGAGACGTGTGATAAATAGATAATAATTATATTTTTAGTATATTACGTATGTACAACCTATGAGAATATAAAATAAAGGCATCGTGGAAGAATAATAGACCATGAGTATGAATAACTAATTATACGACTGCCCAAAAAAAGGAGTACCTATCCTTTCTTAATATTAATCCTAACTTTATTTTGGTTCAATGATTGTGGGCTTTTTTTACACCAAAAATATTAAACGGCTAAGCCGATTTACATACAATGTGTAAGTACAAGTGTACAAGTTACTGCGGGAAGCATAGGCTAGGTGACGTCTTAAAAAAAAAGTTCCCTATCTTTTGTATTTTTCAAAATATACAATGTCCTGTGAATCCCTTTCGGACTTTTCCCATGTCAGCGGGTCAGTCTGGTGTTAATAGTGTAGTGGCGTTGACTCGAGTCTCGGCCTCGACCCTGCGAGTCTCAAACGCAGTATTTTTAGTTTTCATTGCATACCTAACGAAACGTGAATCGTGAGTATTCGTGAGTCAGTAGGCAGTTGTTTTTATTGTGTGCGGAAAATTTGCGTGTTAACAGACTAAAGTTAAGTAGTCGGCGATTAGGGCTATGATATATTGTGCGTAATAAAAGGTAGGAATTTCTTGTTATAAAGTAGGGTTTTTTCTTTCTGGACAGTTGAGAGTACCTATATTAAGGTCAACGTTGATGACTTATCTTATTAATGTTATTATTTAAAAAAAACGGCCAAGTGTGAGTCGGACTCCGTACCACCCATCGACCTGATACCATAGAAACTGATTTAATTTACGAGAGTTTATCAAAAGACATCAATCAACGTTCGTACGCGAAATGTGAATTTTTGCATCTCTTTCTTACGTAGGTACCATCACATACGTCTATGTTTGCCTTGTTTTTAGTATTTGTTGCTAAACAACATAGTATGCACTATAATCAGACCAAGTTTGACGCTGTAGGTCTACTCGCGTTTTACGAACGACAAACGAAGTACGAACTTTCGTTCCGACTGATACTTACATAATAAAGATAGGCACATAAAAAAGGCACAATTAAGATAGACTACGGTTCATAGTCGTATACAATTTACCGGAGATGAGAAAAACAAACGTCAAAACACGATCATCGCATGCGATAAGGGAACGATGGTTGACCGGAGTAGCAAATTGTGCGATGAATCGTACGATTTATCGAATATCGTCGAACGGGAGTAGACCCCCAGGTATGTATTACCGTTTTGAAGATAGAGCAGGAACAAAAACGTTGAAAAAAATGCATGTTTTTCGCGGTTTCTTGTATGGGGACCCCTTTGGTTTTAGTTTTAATATTTGTCGTGAGAGGCACCATAATAACACATATTCTGTGAAAATTTCAACTGGTTTTCTATTACCGTAACAAATATACAGCCCTGTGACAGACAGACGGACGGACGGACAGCGTAGCGAGAGTAATAGGGTCCCGTTGGCACCCTTTGGGTACGGAACCCTAAAAAAGATTTGTGAAAACTCCTTAAGTTTTAAATTAAAACAATGAATTCTTCGGTTATACCATTATCAAATATTTGTCACACCTCTTGTGATAAATTCTGTTGAACAACCATGAAGTATTCACATAACATAACGACCCGAATTCAGTATTTCATTTTGTACTTACTAAAACGTATTTCCGCTGTAAGACGGCGGATCAAAGAACTTGAGTGCAAACAGAAAACATTCTCGTATCGTTTGTATGTCGTAAGTACGTCATTTGTATCGTCTGCGACGGCCCTTAATTAGGGTTCCTTACATATTTATTGGCGAAATGTGTTGACCGGAATAAATTTGCTTCATCTTATTTTAGGAGCCTATATTTTTCACTAATGATTTCAGCAGAATTAATTCAACTGATTTCGGTATAAAGTAAAACACGAAAGCTTTCACAGGAACTAGGAATAATAAAAAAAAATCAAATTGCGTACGGTTGTAAAATAAAATATAAGTAAAATAAAAGCCCACACATGCGCAGATAATACTATACTGACTGTTTTCTTTGGCTAAAAAGGAAGATTTATGCCATTGTTGAATAGAGTGATAATGAAATATTTACACCAACGGATTTTCAAGCAGTGCATTGGAATGATTTGCTAATTACATATCCACCCACTTGTCTATGGCTAATTATACAGGGTTATCTTTAAATTAATAGGTAATTATTAATAAAATAGAGTTCAATCCAATTTCGTTTTTTTTTGTTTTTTTAGCCAAAAAGGTTTTTTATTAATTTGAAGTGTGTAAAATTTGCGTATACTATAGCATATTATGCAGCAAGCCCAAGCGCGTTTGTAATAGCCACGCAGCCCCGCTAACGCGACCCTGGGTGGCCTTTGGTCGCTCGTCGGTCGTCTAGAATATGCAAACTACAGAGTATTTTCATATCTTTGTAAGAAAAAAAAATATTTCAAATTATGAAAAGTCGAAGAACAAACGTTGTGAAGGTTCATAATACAATGTAAGTGCTAAGAGGTCTCGGGTGTTTTTCAATTACTCTGTATAATTTGCCTCTTAAAACATTTACAGGAAGCGATGAGTACATAAATATTGAATATAGGCACTAAGTACTTACAAATGCATTATGCTGTATCAGTGATCTGTGAATCAATTACGAATGGGCGTAGTTCCTGTTCGATCGCATAAATTATATTTCTCAGAACGGCTATATTAACTGCTAGGTATTTTTCAATTACTGCAGCACGGGAAAATATGAATTATCTCGGATGACCTGAAGTTATTAATTTAGTATATTCTGCTGGCTTACGTAAAGTGTTATAAGAAATTAGTTATTAGAATTACTATTCTAGATAGCATTGGATTCTCATGTAATGTTGACTCGATTATTTTTAGTGATCATCGGGGCAGATGTAATTAGTTTCTTATCGTCTCACTTCAGTGGTTAATTAAATTGATCAAGATTTTTTTATAATGTCGGCTCTTGAATGTCTGTTTAGGTTTACCCAACCATGCAGTATTATCGCGAAGACTTACACATACAGCGCTTGCACCTTGAAAATCCTCTAATTTATATTGTTCAGGGCTCAGCTTACACAAAAAAGCCAAGTCACCGTTCCTCATGTATAAAAAAAACCACTTTTTTTACTGTCACTAAATACGCCATGTATAAAAACAAACAGGTTTATTTTTAAATTAACCCCAGCGTAGCGGTCAGCTGCGCGAGCGCAAGGGTTGCCTTCCGACAGCACCGTTTCCGCTGTTAAAACGAACTAAATTGTAATTTAAAAGTTCTTAAAATAACTGGAAAACTTCAACAGAAAATCGACTTTCAAGCGTTGTGTATAAAGTGGAAAATCGTTTTGTCTTATTCCAGATTAGTACGTCTAGTATTTAGCAAGTAGGTCGGTCGGAAGCATTAATTTTATTAGCTTGAGTCATCATACCTATCAAAATTAAGTGGTTTTTGTATTGATACCAGCCATATTTGGACAGTATTCCGTGTAGTCGGAACGGTCTCATATTTTTATGGTTATTAAATATGGTTACCCTAATGAATTGATTTGCTTTGTCTACAGTCTAGAAATTAATTGTTTTTATTATAGATTCGTTTATATTTTATGCGCATAGGTACCTAGGTAATTAGTGTCACTCATTTTCTTTTATGAGTAGTAGGCACAAATCCTAAAATTTAATTATGTTTTTCTTTGTAGGTGCGTAGGTGCCTTTATAAAAAATATTCATACGTAAAGTATTACGTAAAGTAATCATTCAGTAGAATGATTTTTTATAAATTTCTTAATTGCTCGAACACCGTGAGAAATCATGTGAGTTTAAAACATAAGTTTTTTAAATGCGCAACACAAGGCCTTCTAACAAGTACCTACCTACTTGTAAATTAAAATGATGTGCAGAACCATATTCCGAGGACCAAAAACAATGCGTATAGAATGCTAAAGATATTATTTCCATATTCATGTTTATCGGCTAAAACATTAATTTAATACCTACTTATATACATTTTTTTTTCTCACTACAACAGACAATAAAATTTTGTTAGCAGAATTGGTCCCCGTTTTTGGGCTGTTTTCGTATTCAACTAATAAATAACGATCGCGATCCAACGTTTTGGTCAAAGATTGATCGAATTTGTTCCAATTAGTGTGACCAAAATAGCAGAATGGATTTTTGGGGACCAAAAATAAAAACATAATACCTATGCCGTTTATTAGTATAACCACAGTCTAAGGAACTGTAGCTCTGCTCTTGTATAACTATGAACTATCTATCCCTCGGTAACTTACGGCCATAATTATTATGTATCCTATCTATCCACGATTTGTCCTACTAGAGATAGAAATTTGACATAAGCTCCATACAAATTATGTCAAATTTTTATCTCTAGCAGGGCAAATCGTGGTTCGATAGGATATTCATTTTGGCCGTTAGAAGTCTTGCTTGATTAATCAATAAGCTTTATAGTAACAGCTGTGCTATTGTGATCGCAACGAGTCAGCGACTCTTTCTCAAAGTTTCGAATCTCTTTGTCCTTTTGATTTTGACACATTCGTATTCAGAAGTTTGTCATTAAAATTTACTGTCCTTGATTCGCTAACAATAAAATGTGTATGAGCCCGCATTGACAGTTTTGTTGTGACTTGTGTTTATGGAGCATCTGCCGTTTGCATGAATGTACCGATATTTGAGACATGAACGAATAAAAAAAGGCGGACGGAATCTTACTAAACAATAATTAAAGCACACATAGTAAGACGGCTCGCTTAAAAGTACGGGCTAGCACGCACACATTCACACCCATAGTAAGACAAAAAGCCGCGATTGCGCAACAAATCTCGTGTGACGGTAGTCATTGTCGTAGTGTTACAAATAAAATAACAATAAATGGCCCAAAAATATTTATTTATTTATTTAATTATAGTGGGTTTAGGAAAAATATCTGCGATCGCCAACCCGCCTGCCAAGCGTGGCGATTTTGGCATATCATCCCTTTTTGGGGGAGGCCTATGTCCACTTCCAGCAGTGGACGTCTTTCGGCTGAAATTATAATGATGAAGATTAGGAAAAAATTAAGTGCTTCAATCTTTTCTTAGCGAAATTCCGTCCGCCTTTTTTATTCGTCCGAGGTTAGAGATAGGTATATAAGTTCATTCGATTGTGAACATTGTTAACTATAGTTAAAAGTTTTTCTAATGAAATAAGTTTATTATCACTATCAGCCTGTGATAAGGGCTGAATAAGGGTCTCCCTTCAACCGCTTCAGCGGCCAATCAATAAGAAATTGTCACAATCGCCACCTTCGGCAGACGGGTTTGTAGTCCAGATGCCGAATTGTGCAACTCACTCGCTATCACATGGTCTGAGGGGTGCATAGTTGCCAATAAGACTGATTGTCAAAACTTGCTTTCACGGCAAAATACTGATAAAGTAATTTAAAAAAAAGTCACACTCGTTTGTCAGTCTTTGGGACTCCTAGACTCCTAGGTATGCGTTTTGTTTGATTTTATGACACATTTGTCAATGAATAACTGGTTCTTTGTGTTATAAATTCTTTATGTCAAGTTATCAATGTGCAACAAATGCATTGTGGGTTTTTCCGTGGTTCGATTGATATTGATAGTTCGTCATATTTATTTTATTGATAATTTCTAAAACTGTAGGTACATGGAAATAAAATATGCGTTGTTTTAAGCGATTTTTAATAAAAACAAAACCTTTGAAAGGTGTTCTAGATTATCGATTATAACCGATCTGGAATTTAGAAGCAAAAAGTAGACCTGTTTTTGACCTTCCTCTCAATCATTAAAATTTTCCAACTACAGTCAAGTAGGTATACCTACCTATTTACTATTTAATGTGTACAAAAACATTATTTACAAAACTATTTTTTAGTCTTCTTTTCTAAATATTTTAATGAAGCGTCTGCTACACGGTGACAAACCAGCCTCCCCACCAAGGTGACCTTCATCATCATTTCAGCCGAAAGACGTCCACTGCTGGAAATAAGCCTCCCCCAAGCAGTTTGGGGGGATATGCCATAATCGCCATGCTTGGCAGGCGGGTTGTCGATCGCAGTTGGTTGGTTAAATACTCAGAGAACGCTGCTGCCCATCCTCTGGTGAAGGTGACCTTGCTGGTTTCCAACTATGTAGACAGTGGTTTGTCACCAACTTTTGTTTGAGGACGGCTGTCAGCGACCAACCTCCAACCAAGGTCACCTTGGTGGGGAGGCTGGTTGCTCACCGTGTAGTCTTAAGTCGTCCGTCACAGATTTAAAAATAAAATCCGTAACTCACAGTTGAAACACGAAGGAGATCAAACAACCTTAGCATAACATTTCCCATACATATTTGGTAACGTGGGAGTGGCGAGGTGCTAATGATAACAAGGATGATGTTCGTACTGACCCTTTTACTACGACCAACTTATGAATGAGTATGAACCAGTTTTGAGAACTTTTGGAGGACTCTGGAGGTTAGAATTAACGTACATTTTTTTTCTATTACCAGTGTGAATTATGTAACTCATAATAAAAGATAAGGAGTACGAGGTGGACCTCATGTTTTATAATAAGAGGGTACTACTTACTTAAAATTTCGATCTTAACTGGTCAAATCACAAATTTTTTGATACGATTTAAAATTTCTATTTCTATTTGTTTTTGTAAAACCTAAAATTAATTATTATAATTTTTCCTTCTGCATGCATTTTTTCCTCGCGTTATTGTATTATTTACTTCTGATAGAGAGCGCCTTAACTTCCATAATACAAGTTCTACTTAGTTTGAGAGTCAAGAGTTCAATTTCTTGTGCCTAAGTTTTATGCAATAAACGTTTTTTTTTTAAATCAAATAAGGCTTACCTATCGAAGAAGGAATTTGTATGGCGAATCTATCAAAAGAACGACAACTTCATTACTAAAAAAATATACATTTCGCCAGTTATGTTCTAGTCCCATGTAATAGGGGGCGATCCTATCCATACTCTGGGCTGCTACTGAGAATTTCCTAATGAAAAAACCCAATAACATTATGCCCGACCCGGGAATCGAACCCAGGACCCCACGCTCAGCAGTCGCGCTTGCGACCACTAGACCAACGAGACAGTCGGAACGGAAGAAGACTAACATTTATACTTTGTTCACCTGTCAATATATATAAAGCATGTCTTCACAACCCCTCCTGGACCCTTATAACAACATGTAAGTAACTTGCCAACACAAGCATACGTAAAATTGCAGGCTTTGGTTACGATGCTTGGCAAGACCATTTGACTTCTTGATACCCAATTCTTCCTAGGGCACTTTGAGTTGAGATGGTCAAAACTGCTTGCCAATTGTTTACGTGGTTGGCAAGTGTGCTTGATGTGGCTTAATGCGGCTTGATGCAACGTTCAAGCTTTCACACTCATTTGGTTTTAGTCACCGTAGTGTGTAAAAATGTAGGGATCAGCAGTTTTTTTTTGAGATTTCAGGGTTGGTCTCAGTAAAAGTTGTTCGTAATGATTCGACATCTGTAGGTCTACTCGCGTTTTACGAACGACAAACGAAGTACGAACTTTCGTTCCGACTGATACTTACATAACAAAGATAGGCACATAAAAAAGGCACAATTAAGATAGACTACGTTTCATAGTCGTATACAATTTACCGGAGATGAGAAAAACAAACGTCAAAACACGATCATCGCATGCGATAAGGGAACGATGGTTGACCGGAGTAGCAAATTGTGCGATGAATCGTACGATTTATCGAATATCGTCGAACGGGAGTAGACCCCCAGATAAAAAATTCAAAAATCTTTATAAAACACAATTTCCTTAGATTTTTCACATATCATGTATTTGCAAGATTTGTTTCTTATCATCAGTAAGCTTATCAATCGGACACGTTTCTAAAAAGCCAGACCAGTAAGCCAGACACCTGGCAACCCTAGGTGCAATAGTATAGGATGATATTTTTTGCAAAGAAGATTAGGTTTGATTCCTGACCGAAACAGTTGCTTTACCAAAACTCTATAAATGCTGTTTTTGTTTTCTCCAAAATCGAGCTCATGACTCCTTTGACGACTTTTTTCTATAGATACTTAGTTTCGTGTTTAGCCCTTCAGCACTATTTTCGAAATTCACCCTGTATACAGGGTGATTAATCGACTAACAAATTAGTCGTTTAATCAACCTATAGACGAGACATCTCGATTTGCATGGACATTCATCAATGTCCCCTAACTGGCAAAGCCATCTTCGCCATCGCTCTATCAGGCTATGCAGATGAGGTCTTAAACTGCATTTTTTATGGGCAGTCTGTTTGTTGGATAACTCCACGGAATATAGAAAACAAGGTGGAAGTGCCATACGGCAGCCGCACGCGTGGCACAATTAAGCGTAGATCCGCAACACTAACCTAATCTCGCTTAGTTTCAAGCTGCGACACTCTCGAACTCGTACCTACCTACCTACCTACATACCTTATTGTGTAATTTTACCGTATAAAAATAATAGCAGAACGTAAAATAATTCTCATAAAGGTGTATCTCACTGTTACGTGGAAAATTTTGATATATGTATTTCAATAAATAATTTTATTTTTTATTTTAAGTTATTATTTAATTGATAGGCATAGACATAGTAAAAAATATAGACTAAGTGCTGTAACCATGGTGAAGCCAACAAAAACCGTGCTCTTTCATGTACAACCAGTGCTCACGCACACACATGCACCTTAAACCGTGCTCACCCCTATCAGTTCACATGTCGCGACATCTTCCAGTAAGCATCGCGAAAACAAATATCCTTCAGGTGCATGGTGTGTACGTGAGCACTGGTTGTACATGAAGGAGCACGGTTTTGGTTGTCTTCACTATGTTTGTTCGCAGCACTTAGTCTATATTTTTTACTATGTAGGCCCCATTTGAAATTTAAATATACCCAATTACATAATTGTTCTAAGTGTATTTTAATGTAGTGTTTCAGTTGTCAATGTGTGATTTCGGCGACACTTTTTCTCGTACTTAGTAATTGTAAAGGCACTTCTACTTGTTTTCTTTATTCCGTGAAGAGCTCAGACTTCTGCAGTCTCGGTTTCAGCGTCTTTCACAGAAATTGAGTGAATCCGAGTCTGATAGGTAACATACTCAAAATGTTTTATAGTAACGAACCCAACGAGGTCAAAACGGGCGAAATTGCAACCATACTCGCCCTGCGTTAAGTGTTGCTCCCTAAATTGGAAGCTTAGAAAAAGCCAGACTGCCAGACGTTAATGTCAGAAATGATGGGTCTGGTCCTTTTAACATTTCGGTTACCTAAGTACCTACTTATTTTAGTAAACGCAGACACGAGCCCCAGTATTACGTAGGTACATGGGTAGATTTTGAGAGGTTTTGCCGGCTAACCACGGCAAGTCATTTTTTGTAATTAGGATTCGAAAATTAAATGCTGTATTTATAATGAGGTTTTTATCCACTTTATTTTTAATATCTTCTTAATGGCTTTTTGTTTCTTTACTTTTGTTTTTGTCTGCCTGTATACCTACTGGAGATCCTTTAATTTGTTTTTAGTAAACCATTAAATCTTATCTCCGTGCTAATAAAATCACTTCACTTCAGAATCTTTACCTAAACCAAGTGCTCAGTTACTTAATTCTTAAATTTTGTGATTGTAATGAACTACTCAGTATTCTAATAAATAATAGAATCAACTCTTTGGGATGGAAATTTAAGTAAAATGAGACTTCTCTAATTACTTTTGGGGAGATAAATCTCTTAGGTTTAAAATTGGGCGGGATTTATTTTAATATATTCTTTATTATTTCCTGAGGAAGTTATAAAAGTAGGGTATATACCTATATAAAATTGGACATACTTATGGCTTATCGTTTCGGCAAGTTAATAGAGCCAATAATTGAGGAAACGGGTCATTAAAGTAGGTGCTGAGCTAATAACCTGTCACTGCTTATTGCTAAGTTTAATTCCAGCACGATTTTATTGTAAGCTGCATTCATTGACGACACTTCTGTTCGGCTTATCCGGTATTTTTTTTTTTTGATAAATCACAACTTTGAAAAAAAACAAGTTTCATGATCGATCATTAATTGAAATAATGAACTTCTTTTCTTAATTTATTAGCCTTGAAGTTTCGGCTAAATTTATTGAAATAAAAAAACAGCCAAGTGCGTGTCAGACTCACGCAGTAAGGGTTACATAACACCCATCGACCTGATATCCTATAGAAACTGATTTAATTTAAGAGAGTTCATCAAGAGACATCAACGTACCGTTAGCGAAATGTGCATCTGTTTCTTACGCAAGTAGTAGCACCACATAATATGTGATATGTCTATGTTTACCCTATTTTTATTATTTGTTGCTAAACTACATAGTTAGCACTATACTCAACCCAAGTTTGACACTGGTATATATTACCGTTTTAAAGATAGAGCAGGAACAAAAACTTTGAAAAAATTCGTGTTTTTCGTGGTTTCTTGTGTGGGCCCCTTTGATTTTAGACTTTTTTATTTTTAGTATTTTTCGTGATATCAACACAACACATATTCTGAGAAAATTTCAACCGGCTACTTATTACCTATCGTTCAAAAGATACAGCCCTTTGGGTACGGAACCCTAAAAACGGGTCGCGTCGGGGACGCCCGACAGAAGCAAAGCTTCTACACATTTGCAAGCGCGAATCGAATGCGAGCGTGAGTTAACGGTGACTTTTTTGGCTCGCGCTACGACGCTATACATTAGAAGCTTTTGTTCAAAATCTTTTTATTAGATTTTGAACAAATGCTTTTTATTTAGTATAATCAATGATTATCATTATTACATCTCAAGACTGAAATTTTGGCATAATAACATCGATAAGGTCGCTTCACATCAAACGACCAACGTCCGTCATCGCCAATCTTTTTCAGGTCACCTTTGCTCTTCTGAAATCACAAGCGATTCATTTATTTAAATACAGACGGACACTTCATTCATTGTAACTTGTCTGTCGGCATTTATTTTTTGCAGGCTAAGCATCTGTTCACTACGCCATACATCAGTCCGAACGCAATACATACATTATCCTAATGTTCCTCGGTGAACATGACTGACTCATATGTTTATTTCATAACATCTTGTATCTACATGTCGTGACCAGTTGAGACATGTCGTGAACTTGACTGATCCTAAACATTTGTCCCCTCTATTAGATTGTATGAATTACAGTAATTACTTTAATTAACCGTTGACAAAAGTGTGAAGTGATATTAATGACGCAAGCTGATGGAGCGTGTGAATATGTGATGTTATAACATGTTGGTTAATTGTTTGTTGTTAATAGTTTTAAATTTTTAATTAGATGGATAGACTTACGTTTACTCACGGCCAAATTAATATTCAATCTATCCACGATTTACCCTACTAGAGATAGAAATTTGACATATTTTGTATGGAGCTTATTTCAATTTTCTATCTCGAGTAGGGCAAATCGTGGATAGATTGGATACGTCAATGAAGATGGCTTAAGGACCGATCTGGTCGCCAAACTCCAAAAAAGTCCGTCAATGAACATGGCTTAAGGACCGATCTGGTCGCCAAACTCCAAAAAAGTACATTGTTTTTTTCAATTTTTTGTCATCATTTCTTGAAGTAGGGAGAATGGAAAAAATATATGGTGGAGTTGAGTAGTTTATGTATATGTATCCATTTTGAAAGATCGATACATAACTTCGCTTGATAGAAAAAAAATCCAAACAGCAAATTTTTGACACTTTGAATTCATTTAATGACGAAAATTTATATAGAACATGATTTTGAAACATACACGATATATTTTATCGCAAGCCAAGTAATCCATTTCAGATTATTTTTTTACATTAATTTAATGTTTTACATAACAGGGACAGGGCCTTAAGTTGAAGAGTACGGGTGCCGGTGAAATTACAATCACATGAGACTTTCCATCTTCATGTCTCAGTTTGGTGAACCGACTTGCGGTACCATTTAGGAAACAGCCTAGGTGGTATTGCAGTTGTTATGGGCAAAGGTAACCGCTTCACATCAAATGGGCCTTTAGCTCGTTCCGCCATCCTAACCTATAAAAAAAAAGTTCATCTAGTAAAACATGTTTTCAAAGTAAATAAATAAGATCGCATCGATGTCAAGTACCTCTTTTACGGTTTAAAACGTACTTTTTCAGCTTTTGGGAATTATGAATCGATTTTGGAAAGTTTTATTTATTTATTTATGTACACACAAAACATTTTATCATAGAAAACATACAGAACAAACACATGAGTACAAAGGTACTGGTTATCTTGAAAATAAATTTCTTCCAGCAGACCTGCGACAGGAAAGTAGGATAAACGAAAGACGTAGACACAGTGTGTGACATTAAAAACATACTAAATATGAACATACTTGTGATAGTAAATTCTAAACTACATATAGACTATACCAATAAAAATATGTTAATATAATCAACACTGAGATAATAAACAACTATTAATTAGACGATCAATGTATGTGGCCTTACTATTGAAAATAATTCCAATCTCAATCCATCTCAATCCAATACCAATGTCAAAAAGTGACAAGAATAAATTGGTATTTTTGATTAAAAATATACAGAATACACTATTTTAATTCTAATAAGGTTTAATTAATTATAAAAACACTAATTTTTAAACCAATTTATTGCTAATTTTGCATTTAAAAGTACGAATACCGATCCATCGGAATTATTTTCAAGAGTAAGGCCACTGATCACAGATATGGTTTTGGAATCACGTATTTTAGGAGTTGTCAATTTCTGACTCTTTAAAGACTTTCTCAAAAAAAAAAGGCCGTTGTTGTTGTTATAGAGGACTATGTTGTATCGTAGTTAAACTTTATCTAAAACTTATCTTCCTTGAACCATAAAACGCCCCATTTCCCAGCTTTGACAAACAGCTAGCAAGTTAAGATAAGCTGTCACATTCTGTAGCTTAATCGTTCCCATAAAACCATGGAAATATTACTGACATTGATTTGAAGACAGAAGTCGTTGACAGCTTATATTCTCGTTTCTTTAATATATCCAGTTTCGGAATTACTCGAACCAATTACTTGTTTTGTATGTGTTTAATCTTTTTCTGAGGAAGTCACTGATTAACAGGTTTTTTTATCTTTATGAGTGGTCGCCCCTGAATCATTTACTGAACTTGAGTGAAACTAATTTGGACTGTGTTTGTTTTTAGATTTTGGTTCTATTGCTACCAGACTGGTTTCGGGTATTTATTTTGGTTTGAGAACTTCATAAATTAAACTTTCTTCCTCAATAATGGGAGGCCTTGAATTTGTTTGTGACACGAATCGTCAAATAGCTCGGAAAATTATTTTGTTATTGGGAAACTTATTTTCGGTACTAAATTGGTCATAACAACGGAGGATTTTGCTGTGCCTAATCATTTTTGTTGTTGTCTTGGTTAACTTTGACTCTTTTATGCTCGTAAGTAGATGATTGATTGCAATTTTAGACACCATGTGATCTTGATAATTATAGTACGGGCACAGAGTAAGGATATCTCTTTATACTGTGGTACGGGTAAGGTTTGTAGTAAATTAACAATTTATCATTTATACAATATTAACTACCAATAGTGTAAAATCAGCGAAACATTTATAATCTTTGGTGCTAATCACGTGCTAATGCTGACCTAAGCGTTGCTGGTTTTCTCAAACACATGTACATAATTTAGAATTAAATTTATCACCTGTGAAGGGAAGGGAATTTTGTGGAAGCCCACACATAGCTAATAATATTCCAAACGTGCGTAATTCCATGAGAACTAGAACGCCATCTGTTAAAGCATAAATTACAGACGCAACTCCGATCACCATGTAGATTAACATCGATTTGTCTCTGGTTACCACGCAAGGGTGAAATACAACGAAATTCTCTTTTGTTTTTAGCATAATCAAACACATTTGCGTAATTCGTCACCGACATATTCCGGAATTCGGTGAGTAAGAAATATAAAGGGTTTATATGAAAGTTTTTTTTATGGATTCACGGGTTTGTAAACATGAGCGACAGATCCAAATTATTATTGTTTTGTCTACAAAATCACCGTTGCGTTTAGTCATAGTCATCGTGTAACCGTTTAGTGTGTGGATGCGATGATTGGACACTTGAGGGACATACTTTTTATTGCAAGACATATCAAACTATATTTTTCTCCATCCGCCTGTCCTAGGGTTTCTTTTTCGACAAACCTGTTAATTTAACGATCGATTAAAACGGCTTTATGTTCATAAAGAGTTGGACAAAAAATATGGATTGCTTACACGTAATGACCCCTTGCGGACTCCACAGGATATCCTCTACATATGTTTATATGTTTTAGAGCACATAAAAAAGCGATCCATGCTAATATCAGCTACCGTTTACGTATTCTTTCTTTATTTTATTTTTTGCCCTTAAGGCGTTTGCGTGCTGAAAATTATTCGAAGAAGTATTAAGAGAAGAGTAAGATTTTCATAATAATGGGGCGATTTGTTATGTAAATCGAGCCTAGGTGCTCATTTTCGTTAAAACAGTGGATCGGAGGAATTACGGTAAACGATTTGAAGTGTGCTGTTGAAATTTGAAATCGGAAGTCTGCATGAGCTACCAAAATGCAGGAAGCAAAAGAAGTGTGGTAGTTACCGGTATCGCTTCCTTTTTGCTGGCCTTTATTAAATTTTTTTTTGACTGCCTCGTTGGTCTAGTGGTCGCAAGCGCGACTGCTGAGCGTGGTCCTGGGTTCGAAACCCGGGTCGGGAAAAGTGTTATTGGGTTTTTTCAGTAGGAAATTCTCAGTAGCTGCCCGGAGTCTGGATTTGTGTGCGGTTAATGGCAATAGGCTCCCTATTACATGGGACTGATTGCATTACTGGCGAGATGTGGCTGTACTATACACCTCTGCCTACCCCTTCGGGGAAATACAGGCGTGATGTTATGTTATGTTATTTAAATTTTAGACGTTGAAACAAAATTCAATTTACCTAAGTATATTACAAAACTTTTTATCATAGAACCTTATTTTTCATCGGTCCCTGAAGCCAACTTTGTAACGTTCCAAAACATTTCAGAACTTATTGAAACAAAATTTACGAAATCAATATTCGAAGTTTAAACAAATCATCTCGTTATTAAAGGCATCAGAATACAGCCTCTTTTTTTCTTTCAATGACTACCTTGGGAGCTCTGCCTCTGGCGGGTTAACCGCTGGTCAAATCACCTTTGATGATGAATGATTACTGAGATTTCGTTTAATGATGGAGTCGGACACCGGCTTCCAACTGACAGCATAAAAAGACAGCCACAAATTGTCCGAACAGTTTTTTATACACTTTGTACTTTGTAATGAAATGTGTAATTTCTCTTTGTAGAGCTGTGATGGATTGACCTATTACAATATATTGAAGGTACGCTTTATTTTTCATCGGTTCAATTAAGTAAATAAATTGTACTTGATGATTGGTTTTTGAGTCTAGTGGACGGTTTTTTATGCTAGTTCTAATCTGTTTTACAATTGAAGTTTTTAAACTTTCGCGAATTTCAAATTTGCGAAATGATTTGCGATTTGACTTTTAGCGATTTTTTTTTTGTTTTATATTTACTACTGTGTAGATATTTTTGTAGGAAATGTGACCGACTTCTGTATCCTTAAGATTGCAGTCAGTCGTCTTCGTTCCTATGCGCAAAATAACTACGCCAGAGTGAAGTTGGCTTTTGCGCATGTTTCCCCGCCTCCCACCTCCAACTGACACCCATAAAATGATTACTACGACAACTTCACTCCGGCCAAGTTAAATTGCGGGTACTGTAATTGAACCACGTCAGTTAGGAACTTCATTCCATTACAAGAAAACACCTAATTTGCTCAAAACTGACAATTACATTTTGTCGGTGATTTGCTTCGAAGATGATATCAATACTCCTTAGTGCTTTTGATTTAAATTACATTTTATTTTGACACATGTTTGAAAACTCAATCCGATTTTATTTAAAAAAAACCGGCCAAGAGCATGTCGGGCCATGCTCAGTATTATAGGGTTCCTTAAGTAGGTGTTACAAACAAATCAAATCGAATATTAATCACGGCTATTTTAGTTTTTGCAATAGACGGCAGCATTGGCGACTCAGAGAGTGTTGTACGACGCCGCCAGATGGCGCCAAATTTAAGAAGTGTGTCGTCAACATAACACAAAGTTACTTTTTGTGATTTTTTCAAATAGAAAGTAGCTAAAGGAGCATTATTTGCTATGACCATTTTTCTCTAAGGTCAATGACCTTTGAACTAGGACGTTTTAAGTATTTTTCAGTTTTCTGTCTATAACAAAAAATTATAATCACATTATACTCGAAATAATTTTAAAAGAGAGTTTTCACAAAGGTCTATCAATGTGGAAGATTATAAGTTTCTACGTTGCATAGTTTAGAAATGGCAGGGGGGGGGACACATTGCAAGCCACTTTGGCGGGCCATATTTCGCAGTTGGTACACCTGATAAAAAAGTGGTGTATGAAACATTACCTTCATTTTAGTAGACCTATTCAATGATACCCCACAAGAGGGGGTGCATCGAAAAAAAATTTTTTTTCCCCATTTCACATGTATGGGTGCCACCCCTAAAGAACGTAAAAACTATTTTTTTATTCTTTTAAAATTGAGATCTATATGCAGACTATTTTTTAACAAAATTTCATTTACTTATGTTTATAACTGTAGAAGTTATTAAGCTGTAAAGGATTAGGACAGACGGACAGACGGACAGACGGACAGACGGACGGACATGACGAAACTATAAGGGTTCCTTGTAGGACTTCGGAACCCTAAAAAGGTTGAACTCACTTAAAAAAATAAGCAATACTCTTTAAAATTGGAATGTCTCGAAAGTCACCGTACTAAGTATATTAGTACCTCATTTGAATGTTTCTAAGCTTAAAGAGGTTATGCACTTTTAGGGACGTTAGGGAGTTCGAAATTTGAAATGGTAAGGGCTAGTACATTTTGGTTATAAATTATACGAATCATTCCATATTAAAAAAAACATGTTAAATACAAGTATAAAAGAATATTGAAATCGTTAATTAAAATAATTTATATGTTATAACAAAATTAATATCGTCAAAAACCAATTAAAAATCCTATTAGAACCATTTTCGACTTCTACGCAGACGAAGTCGCGGACAAAAGCTAGTCAGTGACGGTTCAAGCTTGAGCATTTTTTTCGTGTGCGACCGGGATGACATCAAAAATCTGCCGGCCTCATAGGGGGTGGAGGCCGTGTGGAGGTGTGTGGAATTTTACTCACTAAAACCCCCACGGTGGCCGTCTTCAGCATATTAAGGGGGGACTCCCCGGATGTATTATGCCTCTGGAGCCACAGAAAACTTTATGTTTACTGTTCCGGAGCCCTTCCTGCGCCACGCATGTAAGGCACGTATCAGTTTCATACTTTTGTTTGACATCAGTGTAAAAAAATACAGTTCATGCTTGAGCATCAGCGTAGGTAATCCAAAATTCGTAATAAAACGGAAAACTGATTATAGATTCCTTACTCCTCTCCAAAGGTAAGCCTTATGCAAATAATATGATACCTCGAGGTGTATTCAGAATATGGTAGCTCCTATTAAAGGTTGCGTTTGTGGATCAGTTTTATTATGTAGTCGTGTCAGGTACTCAGGTCTTAAGTTGTGAACTTGGAAGTAATTGAGAATCTTTTAGTGATTTTGGATGTAAATGTGG
Organism: Asteroscopus sphinx; assembly: GCA_949699075.1. Taxonomy (NCBI): domain Eukaryota; kingdom Metazoa; phylum Arthropoda; class Insecta; order Lepidoptera; family Noctuidae; genus Asteroscopus; species Asteroscopus sphinx. The sequence continues at coordinate 9,378,831 of OX453018.1, read as the reverse complement.
GTTCGTTTTACTCGAGTTTTAGTTCTTTAAATCGTTGTTACCTTGAGAATTATTGTAGCACTTTTTTAAGAACTTGTTTTAACATCTTTCTTGTATCTGTTAATAAAACAAGTTTAACCGGATTACATCGTATACATATAATTGAAATTGTTTTTCGTGACGTTTCGAAAGCTTTGCAGCGTTCGTGGTCGCTTGTCAGCTTAGTCTTCCTGCGACCACGAACGCTGTAAATCTTTTGATACGTCAGGAAAAACAAATTAAAATGTATACGCGATGTAATCCGGTTAAACTTGTTTCATCATGTGTAGTGATCGCGAAAACCTTAGAAATTTCTTGTACCTATTTAGCATTGTTGGACCCTGGCGAAAAGCAGCTGAATCATATGGAGCGTTTATCGCGCTTGCTAATAATAAGGTTCAATAAAAATCTCATCTCGCTACACCCACTGAGACCGGTGTGGACCATTCTCAAGATTACCACAATGTAACAATACATATTTTTTAGACCACAAAATATTGTTAAATCAAAACGCGTTTCCCCGTATTAACACATCGTTCGATTTATGTAAATACAGCCTATATTTATGATAATAGGGCTATTCTCGATCATCAAGGTGTATCTGAACATCCATCCTGACATATGTTGCGATTAGGACTCATTGTTCAATACCGAAGTATTGTTCCATCATATTTTGATTATGCATGACTGATGAAAAAACAATGGAGTTTATCTCAGCACATTGTATGATGAAATGTTTGTCAGTTGTCTGTTTGTTAATACTTTTGATTAGTGGGTCATATGGGATTTATTGAGCGGATGTTTGATGGAAGGTGGTCTTGGCTCTTGAAAGGACACCGACCGTGTTCGTGATGTCCTTGAAAAAGGTCGGGTCGCGTTGCGCTTACTCGAATGTAGAATTTGAATGTGCACAGGAATTCGAGACGATATCTTGTTTCCATGCGCTTCTCACGTTTTCAAGGAATAGTTCCATAGTCTATACCTATTAGATTATTATTCAGATTTTAGCCGTCTAGACTTTAATTACTACATTGTCTGCAACTGTCTGTGTATTAACAGTGTATTGTTTGAGAAGTGTAGGCTAAGCTGATTATAGGCAATTTCTTAAAAAAGATGTTGTGTTGTTTGATTCTTCTTTTGAAACTGGCTGAACTTTAATAGGAATGTTGCGTTTTGAAAAGGCACTTGAGCTTTTTTTGAAATGCGTGTTCTTATAAAATTACAAGGGACCATAATACTAACACTATTACACTACTATACAACTACACACTACTATATAACTTTATGAAAGTGCACCACATACTGCCCCCATCTATTTTTCACGTCTTCCTTGTCCATCCAAAGGTTGTCTGGAAGATATCGCTATTAGCGATAAGACCGCCAATGTACCCTTATTTTACATGTTAGTCCTAAGTTTAATAATGTTATTGGTGTACAATAAAGAATATTCTATCTATCTATCTAAATATTTTTGGAACATTTTTACACAGCACCCCCAAACTAAGCAGAGCTTGTGCTATGGGTACTAGATAATGGATATACTACATTATACTTTAAAATAAAATCTAAGGACTCACTATAAAAATAATTATTTACTAAGCCGTAATAAGCCTACTAATACTTGGGAAGTGCTGTAATGCCTCAAGAGGCGTCACAATAGATTTTAGCAGGTCGCAGTGGCTTAGGGGCGTTCAAGACCCCTTTTTTTTCTATTTTTTTTTTCCGCGGGGAAATCCTCATGGACGCACTCCGCCCGGGGTAGGCGGAGCCAGTGTCGGACTCTTACCGACTAAAACCACCACGGTGTTCCTTCAACTACCTTAGCCGGGGGCGTGGGAACCCGTGAGTATTCACACAACCACCCCCGACAGGTCCTGGCCCGCCACAAGCAGGCGAGCCCCTTCTCCCCGTGCGGCCTAGCGACGGCCGCACCCTCCTCTTTGGCGCACACGGAACACTGCACGCCACCTCACCTTACGGGCCTTTACTAGCTACGCCAGCTGCGCCAACTACGCCAGCTAAGCCAGCTGCTGGTCGGGCAGCAGACTACCCCGAGTCTGCTGCTCGCAGGCCCATCCTCCTGTAATTTTTATAGAGGTGTTCTTCCTCGCGGTCCGGGCGGTAAAGCCAAGACCCTCGGTCCCAAGAGGCGCGAGAACACTACTCAGCAGGCACTCCTGGGATTACGAGACCGACGGGGGCAGGGAAGGACAGTCCCCCCGCTGCCTGCCCAGTGGCAGGGTGAGTGCACACCGGGCCCGCCCCTGCTACTCCACAGTGCCCTCTGCTTTCACAGAGGGACACGCGGAGCAACCTCCCACTGGCCCACGTCGGGCCCCTCCCGTGCCAGAATATTCGCCACGGGCAATAAGGTCCCCCGGTCCAAAGGAGACTTATTGCCCGTGCCCAGGGTGCACCGGCCCAACAACTGCCGATCCCTCTAGACGTGTCCAGAAGGACAAGCAGCCGTCAGACACACGTGGAGGTTTTCTGGCCAGCACCCCCGTTCAAGACCCCTACCTCTTTCCTCAAAATAATAATACTAATACTTACTATAAAATCAAAGGCGCTAGTCAGCTCCTAAATCCATAATTTATAAATCCAAAAAGTATTAAATCACTTTTCGAGTTAGGAACGCGGTCGTGGGCGAATGAATGGTGCGCAGGAGTTTGTTGACTGATCTGTCACTGGACGAGTTATGATGTAACTTTATGATGGGAACTGGACGGGTTATGTGTGGCATTCTAACTTAATGGTACCTATATTTCTCGTTTCCTCAGATTTATTGCAATGCAGAAGTAAAATGTTATGTAATTTTGCGAAATAGTGTTATATTTTCGAGGGATTGCAATAGAAACGACTTTTTTGGGTCTTTAACCTAAAGTGTAAGACGCAAACTCTTGTTTCGCATTGTTAAAACTTTGGAGCGTAAACTATAATCCCCTTAAAAGGCACTGCTTGACTCATTATCCGTTTAAGCAGCCTATCGCTTTAAAAGGCCGATTCGCCAACTAACCGAACGAAATTAATTCCGAAATTTGCTAAATTCTGATTTAACCGTAATCCCTTAATAAAGACTAATAAAATTACATAGTACTTATTAGCTGGTGGGGTCGAACCGCAAAACCGCTTTACAATCTGTCAGAACCCGCGACTTGAATGAGGGTGATACTCAAAAAACTTATCCAAATTCAAAAATACGTTGCCATTGTACGTATAGTCGCCATTCACTGGTTCTCATCAAAAACTGGCAACACCGCAGACAGGTGTGTTCCCATCGTGCCCCTTTTTTTAACGTCCGTTCCCGTATAAAACTCCTCCAACAAAGGCGGAACCACCATGAGTAACAATAATTAAATTGATATCTTATTTTCCTGAAATTAAAGTTGAAATTCGACTGAAGGCAACGTTGAAGCTGTACAAGAGTCACAATGAATGGATCGTTTCCCTTACAATGTGCAGCAACGGTTAAAATTTCGTGGTCAACGGAAAACCAGATTTAAGTGAGCGGAGTAAGTTTTAAATCAAGTTGCATATAATGAGAGTATCGTGTATCCTCTAAAATTGTGTTATTTTTAATATATTTTGGGATTCTCCAAATCAGGGACCCTTATTTTGGATATTGTTATTCAAGGGGTTAATCAAACTTCGTTATAAATTTCTCCTTATTATGCTACTCTTTATTTTTATTATTATATCCCAGTTCAATAACCTCAGCATTTCTAATAACAGGACAAAAGAGGCACGTGGAAAGTTATAAGGCTAAGGAATCTAGAATACATCGCTAAAGAAAGCGTGTCATCCCACAGTACTGTTTGCAATAGTGTGAATATTAACACAGCAACAAAAGAACTGAGATTATCGACAGCACTACAGACTCAAGATTTCTAACGATAGAAGTTATTCACGGCGAAATCAGTTAACGATATCAATTTCTATGCTTCACACACGTTAATTAATTACTCTCCTCCGCGTGATTGGAAAATTCTCACGATTCCAAGTAAATGCCGTTTTGATAGATCCAGTGCTTAATTTTACCTTGATATATGTGTAAGTAGGTACATAAACCTCTAGAGAAGACTGTTATAGAATAAACGTTAGCGAGCGTTAATATTTTACATTGGATGAAACCTGTAATGAAGCCACGGATGTGAAAGTTAATTAGGCTGAATACATATATTAAGAAAATTACCAGTTAAGAATTGTTGAGGAAATCACCTTTCGGCAGCTACATGATCGACGAACAAATCTACTTCAGATTATAGAAAATATGAAAAGTAGAATTCGGCTCGAAGAAATATCTAGTCTAATTTATTTTTGAGGTCCATCTTTAGTCTTAAATTACAGAGAGCAATGAATTATAAAACTATCATTAACGTGGGATGAGTAGTCGGCAGTTGCATTAGTGATGCGAACAAAAAAAGAAAGGATGTAAAGATTGTGAAGCCTCGTGGCCGATAAAGATGAATCTCGCATGACTCAAATAAAAACCAGTCATCGATTCGTAAAAATAAATAGTAACTGCTTTAAGATAATAAAAAATAACTGATGTTATGACACACACTGAGAATGTAGATGGATAAGTTTTCTGCACTTCCTTTATGAAATGTATAAATAGTCTTACAGATAATCCGATGTTTACGGTCTCGTCAAAAGATTGACGATCTCTACCATCGCTTCTTTAATAGCTATGATTCTGTACCTAGATGGATAATAAGTTATCCTCCGTCTCTTACGATGTAGAATCTTCTAGCAAAAAGGCATGAATTTTTTGCCGGTCTGACTGTTTAAAATTAAGTGTAGTTTCGCTTATGATAGATGAGATGACCAATTATATTAAAATGCTAATTGCTTTTTTGACGTACATTTTAATTGAAAATTCACGAAAAATACGGTACCTAAGTAAAATTTTAGATCCTGAATTTGTTCGGAGTATTATGTCGAGTCCCTATAGCGTTCCGCTAAATGGAAAGAGTCTGGGTAAGAATTTTAAATTAAGCAAATAACTGTGTGCCGTACAATCACAATTCGGCTCGCATCGAGGGAATATCTGGGTTCACAAGCAAATATCGCACCGTTATAAATTATGTCTTGGGATGTTTCCGGATGCTCGTGACTGTGCTACTTCCTATTAGTATACTTGAAAGGGTCGAGTATATTAGTTGTAAATATATAACCGTCATTGTAGTTTGAAGTGGTTTATTACCATAGCTGGGTTCTTTAGTGCCATTTTAACAATACATACGGGTGCATGCAGAACGGTGGAAAAGTTTTCATATAAATACAAGCTGACGCCCGGGCCCATGGCGTTCCTCTGTGCCATGGCTCCGCTTCCGTGTTTTCTTCATACAACCTTTCAACCACTTTTTAAACCCTTTAGGCGCTGAATTTTCAATGATGATGATGAAGATGCGTTGTCTGTCAGTTTTTAGAATTTTATTAAGTAGATGTGTTTGTGATCATTATAAAAGCAGTCTACATGACTTCTGCCTTAGTAGTAGTATAGTATAACGGGCTGGTTTCCGCAACTCCACGTTCAAGCGTGTATTTTGCGTACGACTTCTGCCTTTTGCAATTACGAGTTTATACTTAGGAAGATTTTAATTCTAACAAACCATTTTATTATTACAGACTTTGTTTTAGATTCCCACCGTCTCTAGAATTCGCAGGGTTTTCTCCAACGGTTTATTTATTCGTATACTCCTTACAGTTCAAAGTACTTCATACTTCTCACTGTTAATAATACTTGTTTTCCTGCGAAATAAACAGTTACACCTAGGACTATTTGAAGCTGAGAAACATCTGAAATATCTGTACAACATTCAGTATCACCTGTCCATTAACCCTTTGAATAATTTCTGTGATGCGATAAACGATTTACGATAGCGTAGCGAGTCGAATTGAAAACAAGGCCGTCTTGGAAGAGTGGCGTGCTCCGAATAGTATTAATTACGGAATCATTGTGGCCATTTTGCCACGGAATCTCCGTGCCGGCCGTTAACGGTGCCGGCGTGAACGAAGAGAGGGATTAGAAGCATGCGCCGGCGCAGCTGCCGCACGCACGGACTACTTACTTCGTAAAGTTGATCGATAAAACCTTTTTTACAAGTGTCATCGGCTCCGGAACATGGTTCTTGACAATGCGCTCGTGACCATTGCTTGGCAAATTAATATTTTGCGCATTCGGAAGTCAGTGTTAGGAATAGTTTTTTGTTGAAGATATTTACACGTGCATTGGAAATTAGCTTTGATCAATTGTTGCTTGAGAATTCAATGGGATTTAGACTGGTTTTTCGGGTTCGGCACCCAGAGGGTGCCACCGGGACCCTATGACTATGCTTACGCCGCCGCCGTCGGTCTGTCCGTCCGTCCATCTGGTTGTTTCTTTTTAACCTTAATAGCCAGTAGCCGTGATAGTCAATTGAAATTTTCACATTGTGTTACTAAGTTAATGTGGCGTCTAAATAAAAGTTGTAAAGATAGTAATGCAAAAAAATGCATTTTTTTAAACGTTTTTTGTTCCTGTTCTATCTTAATACCGCTATTAATCATTTAAGCGTCAAACTTGGTATTATTGTGGTGTGCTCCATAGTTAAACAACAAATAATAAAAAGAATGTTTACACAGCCATGTGTGGTGACTGGTGATACGGAACCCTTAGTGCGCGAGTCTGACTTTTACGTGGCACGTTTTTGCCGATATCTTCGGTAGATTGGTTATTGACACAGGTAATGTAATGATGAATGAAAACTTTCCTATTTACGTGTAAACGTCAAGTATACGAATATAAATTTGTAAAGAATAATGTGGAATATAATGTGGAACTATAATGTGTTCCGTGTGGTACCGGACATAGATAGATAGAATATTCTTTATTGTACACCAATAACATTATTAAACTTAGGACTAACATGTAAAATAGTATAGTCCGAGTGGTGGACTTAAAGAATAGCACCACCCTTATCTCTTCTCATGGGTGTCATAAAAGGAGACTAAGGGATTCACCAGAGGATGGGCAGCAGCGTTATCTGAGTATTTAACCAACCAACTGTGATCGCCAACCCGCCTGCCAAGCGTGGCGATTATGGCATATTAATTGGGGGAGGCCTATGTCCAGTAGTGGACGTCTTTCGGCTGTAATGATAACATGTAAAATAAGGGTACATTGGCGGTCTTATCGCTAATAGCGATATCTTCCAGACAACCTTTGGATGGACAAGGAAGACATAAAGAATAGCACCACCCTTATCTCTTCTCATGGGTGTCGTAAAAGGCGACTAAGGGATTCATCAGAGTATGGGCAGCAGCGTTCTCTGAGTATTTAACCCACCAACTGCGATCGCCAACCCGCCTGCCAAGCTTGTCGATTATTGCATATCCCCCCCCCATGGGGGAGGCCTATGTCCAGCAGAGGACGTCTTTCGCCTGAAATGATGATGATGATGATGATAATGTGGAACGACTTTCAAATCAAGTTAAATCAGATAAATCTTTCATATAAGCTAGATCGTGCATCATTCATGCTTCCATCCTTTTTCCAAACCATAATATTCCAACTTTCTCGACAATTCCTCGTGTTTTAAATTCCTGTTACTCGGACAAAAGTATGGCGTTGATGTTTTTGTCTGTTCCAGTTTGCTCATGCTCAGTGGCCGGTGGAATGTTCACGGTCCGTGGCTTCTTTCGAAACAGTCTTGGGTTAGTCTTGTCTTGTGCTAGTGCAAATGTTTTTTATATGGATATGGTTTAATGGATTTGTGCCAGCTTCGACGTGTTTGATCGTCTGATTCCGATCCATTTTCGTTGCCAACCTTTTTCGATCCGCAACCTTTTTCTCAAATGTTTGGTATAGAAAGTAGACCACCTGTTTAGTTTCTTCACTCAAATTGAGAGCGAAAGTGTGAATTTACAAGTTGACTATGGTTAGCACGTGCTCACACCAAATGAGTCATGATGGGTTTGGAGATATCCGTTGGATGTTTACTTTTGTTATCTTTAAAGTAATTTTCGTTGCAGTTTTTTTTTACTGTTCTGAATTTAAAGCGCTTACGATATCAACAATTTTCTTTCGATTTGTTTGTTCTATCTTCAGGAATGTCAGGTCGTGATAGTGCAGGTGTAGGGGCGTTGCTCCCTTCACGGTGCTCGTGCCGACTTCGGGGGCATTCGTGACTCTCGAATTAAGAATGAGCTCCGATTGGTCGTCATTATCGACGATTCATTCAGTATAATTTGGGATTCTTATTCAAGTTTTTTGAATGAAGCGTGGATTTTCGAATTGTCGTAGGCGTAGTAGCAGTAGCTCAAGCAGTTTACTACTTACATTCGTATTTATATATGTTGCTACCTATATTTCTATTATATTATTTCCGGGATGAGGAGGGGCCGTCAGCAGACATCATCGTGTTTCTAAACTCTATTACCCTGGATGGTAAACTGTCAGTCTTAAGTGCAGCTTAGCATAATTTTATTCATCAATTATGTGTGATAGGGCCGGAATATCTGAGCCGGTTTGCAAGTGCTTTAACTATTAAATTGAAAATGAAGTGGCGGAATTCATGATCAAAGTTGAACCTTAATGTAATGGTTTTGAAGGCTAACCTATCGCAATTTCCATTGTTCGTCGTTTTCTCACCGTCTTATTATTCACGTGTATAATTACGCTTCTGTTACTTGAGCTTTTAAGCGAATTCCCATTGTATCCTAAGTTTCCGCGGTGTCAGCGGCAGAAGTGAGGTAATTTTATGTTTAGCGTCCAGAGCTGCTGACTCATTTTCTTCGAAGATTTGTAATATTCGAACAATGTATGTAGCTTTATTTTTTTTAATAAAAATCACTGGCAGGAATGTAGTTATTTTATAATGGAAGATTCAATAACAAAATGTGTTTCCAACCGTGATGGTTGTCTCGTGTAAACTTATTTGCCAGAAATCCAGAATAGAACTTGTGGTAATCTGCGGAGAAACCTTCGTTCCACAGTAGACATAAACGAGTTGAATTATGAATAACTCTTGAGATATCTTGGAACTAAGTCTAAACATGGTCAACTCATAGCTTGAAGTGTTACTCTAAATAACTTCCAAATAAATTTTCGCAGTAACCTGTATAGTGTTATTATGACAGACCACTGCTGGACATAGGCCTCTCCCAAGTTGCGCCACAACACTCGGTCCTCTGCCTTCCGCATCCAGTCCCCCCAGCCACGTTCTTCAGGTCGTCGGCCCACCTGCCGGGGGTGCGCCCTACGCTGCGTTTTTCGAATAATAGAACAATTTAATAAAACTAGTTACCTACAACTGCTACAACAACAACTGCCCCGTTGGTCTAGTGGTTGCAAGCGCGACTGCTGAGCGTGGGGTCCTGGGTTCGATTCCCGGATCGGGCAGTGTTATTGGGTTTTTCATTAGGAAATTCTCAGTAGCAGCCCGGAGTCTGGATTTGTGCCCGGTCAATGGCAATAGGCTCGCCCCCTATTACATGGGACTATAACATAACTGGCGAAATGTGGGTGTACTATTACACCTCTGCCTACCCCTTCGGGGAAATACAGGCGTGATGTTATGTTATGTTAGTTACCTACAAAACAATATTCCAGATATCTGTAATTCAGTTACTTCACAACTAAATATTTCCAAGCATTAGTGATAAGATTTGTCCATTTTAAATTAAATATTGACAAATAGATTTTCATGGATTTGCAGGCGTCACATGACACTTGCAGACAAGTGTTTTGTTTACGAAAAAACAGACAAAATGACATTTTTAGTTCTATACAAAAATTCACTTGTCTTCACAGTGGTCATGTTCTTTGAGAATATACCTTCTCTAACGACATGCTACGTCTGTTGGTCGACGAAATTATTAATGTCAAGATTATATTTAAATACTTAAGTACCGGTCGTTGTGGCGATGCTTGGGGGAGGCCTATGTCCAGCAGTGGACGTCTTTCGGCTGAAATGATGATGATGATGGTACCTACAGGTATTTTCTAGTAATCCAATGTTTTTTAGATATTTTACCTACAATCATAAATTTTATGAATGTAACCAAACCATATTTTAAAACAAAACTGAATTTTGAAGATAGTCAAGCGAATGGAAACTGCAGCTCGATTATTTCAGACCACTGCACTAGAGAGTACCTACCTATAAATACAACTAGAATGTAAAGTTCTAACATGATATTAATATGAATTCCAATATCAAGAGAATTCTTCAAGACACAAAGTTGTTACAATCCTTCTTTGAAGTTCCCGTATGCGAGGTTCTCATTACCTGTGCTCGCGTCTGTAATGCCTCATATTTATGCATTTCAGCTGCTTAAGCCCCAACTTTATGCTAGATTGGTTCCGTTCCTTTGTTGAAGAATGTCTTGAAGTTAAATGCAAAATTATGCACTTGGTTTATTTGCAGTATGTGCTGTGTTATCTTCTAAAGTACATTTAAGGTCATGTGCTTAACATTTTGTCAGGGGATGGCTTTCAGCTTTGTTTATAATTTTGCAGAAAACAATCTAGACTAGATTAAAGATAAAATATCTTAGACTAATAGTCATTATCATCATCATTTCAGCTGAAAGACGTCCACTGCTGGACACACTAATAGTACTCTAACAGTCACAATTAATATCCAATCTATCTACGATTTACCCTACCAGAGATAGAAATTTGACCTATTTTGTATGAAGCTTATTTAAAATTCCTATCTCCAGTAGGAGGGCAAATCGTGGATAGATTGGATATAAGTTTTGGCCGTAAGCTAATAGTCTTATTATTCTAAGTAAAATATGACCATAAACACCAGTGTTTCCGTCAAGTGGATCGGCGGTCTAGGATTTAATAAATAAATATATGATGGGGCTTTACCAATAAAATTCGCTACACTGAAGATTACCTAGAGTACTTGTTTAAAAGTAACAAGCCAGGAGCTTTACTGAAGAGCAGCGTAAAAAAAGCACGCTTGCGGGCTTTGTTTACGTGCTTTGTGAGCTATACTTATAATAATACCAAGTAAACCTTTAAAGTAGCTAGAACCACACATAACATACAACACGCTTTTTTGCACGACCTTCATCAATAAAGACGTCTGGCCCATCCTTTGCCCCTGATATGTTCTTACTGTCGCAAAAAACAAACAATTACATTAACTCTATGACTCCATACAGTCCTATCAAATGGAAGTTTACGAGTTTTTTAACCGTTACAAATCTACAATCGGTTTCTGACAATTAAATAAATCTGCAGCTCGAATTAAAAATTAGCTCCGTTTATCACGTCCGTGAGAGCGTATTTTTTATCAATTTTTTTCTGTATTGATATTGATTGCATTCGAAGTAACGGTGTGTTGTTTGTTCTCTCACGGGTTATACATTTTTGTACAATAGGTTTTTGTTCTAAACTCTAAAATCTAGAATCAAAGACACAATGAAATCGATGGTCATAAAATGTTCTGTAACTGTGTCTCTTACGATGTTGATGCTTACGAGTAGCTGATAATATGATAATGATACTAACCAGTACAGGATGGCAAAACGAGCTAAACGTCCACCGATATTAAGCGGTTACCTTTGCCTATAACAACTGAAAAACCACTGTTGGCTAAATGGTACCGAAAGTCGGGTCGCCAAACTTAGACATGAAGATGAAAAGTCTCATTTGATTGTAATTTCACCAGCACCCGAAACAGTAATGCAAGCAGTCTATTATTTACTGTTTTTCTCTTCTTCTAGTTAAATTCGACTTCAGTAGGTTAAACTTGAGTAAACACTCAACGTAAAGAAGAAAAGAAAATAACCTTCTTCTTTTTGAAGTCGGTAAAAAAACATGCATCAATTAAAACAGTACAGTTGGCGTTCTAATCGCCTATAAACTTTCTTGCAACAATTTGATAGACAAGAATCATGTAACGTAAGAGGACAATACCCCGGCTTTAGTGTACGGTACCATACTTCTTCAGAATGCTAAAGAACAGGGGTCTTTCTCCCGACTGGATTGAGTTCTGTATCAATCGAATTTGAATTCGAGTTAGTATCAATTCGTACAGCATTCTTCTAGGAATTGACGTTAGAACTATTTGGTTCAGTGCTCGAACCAGTCGGGAGTAAGGCCCCTGTTTCTACTAAATCTATCGCATCCACAGACATAGTAAAAATATAGACGAATTGCTGCGAACAATCTAGTGAAGCCAAAAAAAACCATACTCCTTCGTGTACAACCAGCGGTCACGCACACAAATGCACCTCAAACCGTGCTCACCCTTCAGTAAACGTTTCGCGGCATCATCCAGTACCAGTAAACATCGCAAAAACAAATATCCTTCAGGTGCATGGTGTGTGCGTGATCGCTGGTTGTACACGAAGTAGAATATTGTTTTTTGGCTTTACTATGATTGTTCGCAGCACTTCGTCTATATTTTTTACTATGTCTGTAATCGCATGAAATACTTTTAAATACATACAATACATTCAAAGGCGAACTGCACTGAAGTATTAGATTGTAGTCTTTACACAGCGTATTACTATAAATCACCTAGGTATACCTAACTTTCTACGTCGGTATCATAGAGATAGTACGTAGTAGTAGAAGTATATGAAGCTATTTAAAGGCATCTAGCTCCCTTTGAAACCCACGCAACATTCATTAAGAAGACTTACCGCACTTCCGGGGGGATCTAGTGTTAAGCGCAAATTGGTTGGTTTTTCATTTGCAGAGGACGTTTCGCAAACATTGGTAATCCAGGTATTTATCAAGGTACGAAGTACCTTTGGATGTTTTGTTTACTTTAGGGATGGTGTATTAAAAGCTCTAATTAAAAGTGTTGAATATTCTTCTTGTGATGCTACGGCTTCACCAGAGCCATAACGCGTTAATTGTAACTATAATAAGCGCAGCACCCCGATGTGGCCGCTAATATGCAATACGGGATTACTAATAACGTTAAAAATTAAGCTATACATACAACGTGTCGATCTGTATTCGTGCCATATTTAAGGAGCTGACTATACCACTGATACTGAACATGAATCAATAAAAAAATCAATAAGAAAAAAAAAAAATTTTGTTTAAATAGGTACCTATTTGTAAACAAACAAATTCCCTCCGTGTGTCACGTGTGACACAAAAACGATGGGTGCAAAACCACCAAAACAATTTGCAGGTATTGCCACCATTTGACAATGCCACCGATGACTTATTTTCAGAGTTATTCGGGATTTATTCTCAAACCCTCGCTGTTTCTGAAAATTTGGGTATTAAATAAACGTAGAATTTTTTAAATATTTTTAGATGACTAAGCACATTATTTATCATTTTCCCTAGAAATATGGCACGGTTACAGATCAACAACTTGTATACTCGGATTGTGGTTTTTGATTTGATTTCGATGCATAAAAGGGTTTTAGAGCGAGAAAACATACTTTGTTAATATGCGGTGTGGTACGCGCATGGAGGCAGCCCGTAGCCGCAACATTAAACACAGGTGGAGCCGTAGCATCATGTGTTGGCTGGCTCGAGCTGTACGAGAAAAGCTATCGTGATAAGGTAAGAAGATAGCGTCGCTGACTGCCCACCCCAGAGTCTTGCACGCACGACCTATCGTACATATGTATCGTAACTCGTTGAGGATCTTTTACTGCATCCTTTTAGTTCAAGCATTTAAATGACTAAAATAGGTACATGAGTAATGAGTGTCACCAATGGCTAAGCTGCGATGTGCCAGGCTAGCAAAATAAGTAATTCTATTTGAGGATTTTTCCTCACTCACCATCCAGCTTCCTCGTACAGTTCTGGTGGAAAACCACCCTAAGTCTCGTCGGATTTCTTTCTTTCGATCTCCAGTTGTTATTTATTTTATTCATTTATTTTAACAGCTCCCTACTGTACTCTTCTTCTCTTTTTCGTGGCAGTGGTACGACTGATCTTTTGTCAGACTTGGCAAACCCAAAACTTTGCAACCTCTACAGCGTTATCAGTGGCAGCGCAAAGGTCGCTTAAGTTGCAGGTGTTGAGGCACAAAGGACAGGATAAGAGGTGAGGCATAGTTTAAGGGGCCATACCCACAAACACACCCTGTCGCCGTTTTGTTGTACCCCCTTTTTACAAGATTATAAAAAGTACTTAAAGTTGCCCAACACGTACAGTAAGACAGACCAAGTCAAAATTGTCATACTTGTTTGTGTTAAGATTTTTGTTCAAGTAAGGTCTTCTATAAACTTGCTAAGTGCACATTGTGTTACAAAAGTGCAGAAACTCGTGCATTGTTGCTAATAATGCATCCATAAAATTATGACGTCAAAGCCCCACGTAAGCAAATTTCGTGGGACAATTAGGCAATAACAAGCTCCTAACATCAACAATTCAGAACCTTGACTAGTTGTACGTTGCATCTCTGCTAGCAAAGTCAAAGTCAAAGTCAAAGTATTTATTGCTTTCATTCATGTGTGCTTATGATCTAAACCAGCGGTTCTCAAACTTTTATGGTCACGGAACCCTTTTGACAAGCAAAATACTTGACGGAACCCTACAATAAAACAATAGTTTTTAAAAGTGTATTCTTTATTATATAAGCATAATAAAAGTACAATGTAACAGTTACTAATTATTACTTACTTTAACCACATGCCAAGTACAATAATAGAAGATATTAAAAATGAAAAAATCTTAACTAATGGGAGGTATGAAACTGTTTTTTATTTTTCATCAATTGGTTGATATCAGGTTTGATAGAAGACATTTGAAGTCTCATATCAGGTTCGGCGTCCAGTCTATTGCGATATTTTGTTTTCGTGGCTGCATAGGTTGAGAATCCTGTTTCGCACAAATATGTTGTTGGGAATGGGAGAAGAATATTCAGAGCCATTCTGCCAAGCATTGGATATTCATCACGGATTCTGCACCAAAAATCGTTGAGAGGCGTCGTTTTGAACAGTGACTCCATACTTGTGTCTGATGACATTTCTAAAAGAGATTCACATATCTCGTTTGACATACTTTCGGGCTTTTGCAAGTTGGGTAAAAAAGGATTATGAATCCATGAATTCAGCTTCATTTTTGTATTATGTTCTTCGGGAAAATACTTTACAAAAGATGCGCGCATCGAAGTGAGATATTGGACCAATTCTTCAAACACATCATCTTGAAACATTTCCGAGTCGTTATCGCTAACAAACTCACTGAGTGACGTAAAGCTTTCTATTTCTCTCTTACCAACGCAAATAATCCAAAAATCTAATTTTCTTTTGAAGGCAGTTATTTTGTTATAGGCCTGGAACACTGTTGTCTGTTTACCTTGCAATGATAAATTCAATTCGTTCAGTTTTTGAAAGATATCCGCCATAAAAGACAATCGGAACAACCAAGTTTTATCATACAAACGGTTTTCAAATTAAAAGAAACTGTATCTGCTGAAAGAAACATTTGTAACTCGGCTCTAAGTTCAAATAGCCTTGTTAAAGTTTTACCCCGAGACAGCCATCGCACTTCTGTATGGAGCAGCAGTGTTTTATGTTTGCTGCCATAATCTTCACACAATAATGAGAACAATCGGGATTGTAGTGGTCGTGATTTGATAAAATTAATTATTTTTACCGCTTCATCCATAACTAATTTTAGATTTGACGGCATTTGCTTCATCGCAAGTGCTTGTCTATGCAGAATACAATGGCTGGAACTACAATTAGGCGCTTTACTTTTTATTCGTGATACTGCTCCTGCTGTTTTACCTGTCATCGCCTTGGCCCCATCTGTACAAATGTCAATGCAATCGTTCCAACTAAGATTATTTTCTTTAAAAAATATGTTTATTTTATTAAAAATTTCTTCCCCGGTAGTGTTTGTGGGCAGCGGTGAACACATAAGCATGTCTTCTTCAAAAGAACGTTCATATGGATATCTCACGATAACCAGCAAGATAGCCAGACCAGTGACATCAGTTGACTCATCCATTTGCAAGGCGAATCGTGTTTTTTGTAGACGTGCAACTAGTTCTTGTTTGACGTAGCTTGCCAGATCATGGATTCGCCGTGAAACAGTATCGTTTGATAGCGGTACAGTAGAAAGATGCTTTGCAGATTTTTCATCGAGCATACATTTTGTTATGTCTAACACACATGGCTTTATTAAATTCTCAGCGATAGTGTGCGCTTCACCTGCTTGTGCAATGCGATAGCTAACTAAATATGATGCCTCCGTGGCCTTTTCATTGATAGTTTGTGTTACATGCATCATATTTTTTTGACTTTCCAATAACTGTTCTTTTTTACGAACAAAAAATTCTTTATTCTTGTCTTTAGACTCGGGGTGTACAGTTTCTAAATGTCTGCGTAATTTGGCAGGTGCCATGGAACTATTAGGAAGCAGTTTACTACATAACATGCAGAGAGGTGAGCCGTTGGAATCAACAAATCCGAAACTGATATATGATTCATCATACTTCCTTTTTTTCGTCTTTGAAACCGTGGAGCTTGACGTCGTGGCATCATCGTCTGGATCGGTAATTGCTGTATTCTCCGCGCGTACTGCTTTTGAACATTCAGCGTCATTAGAAGATGTCGTTGCAACACGTTTAACACCTTTAAGCCAACGTTCCATTCTTCTTTATTAATAATGTTACACGTCAGGATGGTAGGGTCAAAATAATGCACAATCGTTACTGCGTTTATGAGACAAAGTTTAGTCCAAAGAAGAAATGTACAAAACTGATACAATCATAATACAGCGGGCAGTAGAACTTACAAGAAGGCAGCAGGCTAGCCAGCTTGTAAGTAGGTAGGTACGAACTTATCGCTCCGAACGCTAATCGTCAACTGACTGACGAGGCGCGACTTTTTTATATAATAGCGCTTTTATACTTAGTCCTAGACTCGAACTCGAACATTCTCAAAAATACTCGAGTCGGCGCCTTTGATAAACAAAAAGCGGAAATAAAAATATAAATACAAAAAAATGCGTTGTAAACAATCTCGACTTTATGCTTTTGAAGATAGAGCCGAAAGTCGCTTGTTCACAACTATAGCGTCTAATTCAGAGGCGGCTTTTATCAAAGGGACTGCGCGCTCACAAGTATACGCGCGGCGGGCGGATTCAAAACGTTCGACCAGTGACCAGAGAGAGGTGTTTTGTTTTTTTTTTCTAAATTCTTGCGGAACCCCTACAGGGGTATCGCGGAACCCTAGGGTTCCGCGGAACACACTTAGAGTACCGCTGATCTAAACAATACAATTATTATAGAAACAACATGAAACCCCGTCAGGGCACAGCACTTTAAATTACACTATTTAATAAAAATTATGATAATTATTTTATTTAATCCTTAGCTAAAACAATTGTATTTTAATTTACGAATTATATTCTAGTAATTACATTAAATTAATTATATTAGCAGGTAATATCCTGTCCATTCTTCTTTATTCATTTAACTGAAATCTTTACCCTACTTTGATCAATACGTTGTGACCTCAAATGCCATTTTCTGTTCATTACAGAAACAACACTTCATACCTCGAAATAAACAGGACACGTATTACAACTTAGATACATTTCCAATAATTAATTTAGATCATTCTTCGTAGCTAAAGAATGTATAACCAGTGCTTTTTTTTATGTGCCCCTACTGCCATCGATTTTGGCGAAGCCATTTGTAGAGCAATTTACGTTGTATTGCACAATTACGGAGGATATACCACTTTCTATCATCTCTAAAGTTCATTGTATATCGATTATCTATATGCTTCGGAAGTGGGAGTTAATGGCGCGGCATTAGATATACTGATACAGAAGGCCCATTGCTTACAATAATACACGAAGTAAAACAAAAGCTCACCATATTAGCATCCCAAAACGTCAAACACCGCAGTAGGTAACTTAACTGTATGGGATCTAAACAACGTTCCAAATATCCTATTTTGATAACACCAGCGTCACTGGTGCATGTTGCAACAGAGCTTAAGGTTGGGTCAACAATTCATCTGTCAGTTAATGCTATTTTATTTTACTTTATTTGGGAAAAAAGATATGGTAACAAACATAAGTGTACAAACAGGTAAAACAACATTCAAAAACAATTTCCTCAGATTATCGGACAAATAATAACAACGGACATGAAGATTTAAATGAAGACGAATTGTTTAAATTTTGATGCGCCAAAGAGCGTGTTGTGCCTCTGTATATATCATGTGCCTGAAATCTTAATATAATTATAAACTTATCTGGACCTTCTGTAATCATCTATTTTATGGATAATGATCTTGTATTCCCTAGCCAATTAATTGTTCTTTATGTAGGCTCATTCCTGTTTCCTCCCGATGGCTTTGTTTTGGGCCCAATCTGGCGGAATTAGGTGCTTAGCACTTAGCTTCTGTGCTCATTTATTTCTTGATTTATTAAGTGGTAATAGCAACGAGGGAGGTGTGTAAAAAGTGATTTCGTTAAGCGTTAAGTATAGATCCTGTAGTATATTTCTAGAAGTGTCGATGTTATTTGGGCAGAATCAAACATCTTTGTAACTAAAATAAGTATTGTTTAACTTTGAGAATTATGAACGGCATTAATCTCACGAATGTCTTGAGTCTTGACTTCTTGAGATAAGATCTATCTTAGTATGAGTCATTTATTAACATTAATATTCCTAGCTGCAACAGCATAGCTGCTATAAAAGTGTTGACGTCACCAAGATTTTAATTTCAAAAGATCAAAGTGCCAATTGCATTGCCACACATGCTCTTGATTTGTTTACACTCCACGTTAATTTAACGTAAAAATTACAATGACTAGACACTAGGTGAGAAAACGACACCACCTGCTAAAGGTCACAAGGAGGCTTTGACGCAAGCTGCTAACACATTTGCTATTACAGTCTTTGAGAAAAGCCCTGCTATGGACGTGTTATGATGGTTTATCATTTACTTAATTGTATCAGAAAGTGAAGTACTCCGATTTTTGTTCTATCAGAGCAAGGACGAATAAAGACAGGTTCATAGCTATAATATTAGTATTATTTTAACTGTATCACATTCACAACACAACGTCCACATACACTTGTAATTAATACTTGCTATCGATTTCACATCACGTTCATAATGCTTCACATTCACAAGACAGATTGCGTATAGCCTCAATATCGAATATCACAGTGTTTTTATCTTACAAAAACAGCGATATGTTTTCGCAAGTCTTCATCGTTTGTTTTCTTTGTGTTACCAACGTAAATATTCTGTGGTCGGACTTTTTCTATGGCTATCTTTATTTTTGTTTCGTTAATTGTTTTTGGTTTGTTTTGTTAGTGTCGTTTTGTATTAAATAATGGGAGTTGATCTAATCCTAGAGTATTCTGAACAGGTTCTTAGTAAAATGTCACAAATGATGAGATCGGAAGAAATAGATTGGTATTTATTGATTTGGGGTTTTCCACCTAAGCAAGGCTTAAAACTTAATATATTTAGCTTTATTAATTTTTAGCTAGATTTGACTTTTAATGACACGCCTACTTTTACCTAACAACCAGTAGAAGTAGTCCTCTGAAAAAAGGGATTTAACCACAAATTACGCAAAAATTCTCTTGCTCTAGACTGACACAAGTTTTGGATTAATGATCGTTAGTTTTTACCTAATATCTCTTCACGGGTAGGTTTAACATGTGACAGGCATTTGAAGCATTTGACAGGCATTTTAAGGCTTAGACAGGCTTGCAGCTTGAATTGATCTGGGACAGGCATTATTGAATTTTGCGTGTGTTCCTAAGTAACCGCACAAATGTTTTTTTCTTATTACTGCGTTTCACCAAGTTTCACCTTAGACAGGACTAAAATCAGCCATTTTAGGCACTCTAGACAGGCATCCCTCCATTTTGAAATGGTAACCCTAGTCACGGGTAGCCTTGATTGCCCATCCTTCTTGTCCTTTAGTCTT
This sequence comes from Asteroscopus sphinx, assembly GCA_949699075.1. Lineage (NCBI taxonomy): Eukaryota > Metazoa > Arthropoda > Insecta > Lepidoptera > Noctuidae > Asteroscopus > Asteroscopus sphinx. The sequence continues at coordinate 9,358,913 of OX453018.1, read as the reverse complement.
TAGTCGATTGTTATGATATACAAGGGAAGAACCCTTGTCAACTACAGTTACATGACATCACAATCCCATGTCAACTGTATGTAATAACTTCATAACGATTATGTATACCCTGTGAACTTGAATGTTAATTGTGCATTGTAACTTAAATAACCCGTTAGGTTAGCAATTAACTAACATTACAACACACAATGCTTTGAGATCAAAAACTTAGAATAAAAAGACAATGACGTTTTAGATACTAAATTGTTCACAGAACTAATTCTTAATGAAACCATATAAAATTGTAAAAAGATACGTATACATTATTATTTTGAACAATCGCATCTTTAATTTAAGCTAGCGTAGAATTGCTAGAATAATTTAGTTTTGAGAGGGGTAGTAATAAGTTTTTTTTTTGTAATAATAATTCTACGCTGCAGCCAGTCATTGGCATTGTGCGAAGAATGGAGATAGCTTCCTTATTGGTATTTAAGACCAACTATAAGAACCATAACCTAAGAATGTCATTAGCAAACTTTGTATGACGGATTGCCTTATTAATTAAGAATAACAAGTGGTAACGTATTAAAATTATAATGAGCATACTGTCTAAAGGCCGCACTTGCAAAGAATTACCACGGAACCAAAGCAGACTAAGCAGTTTTTAAGTCAATGGTTACTTTTGCAAACAGAAAACAGTCCCTTAAAAGAAACAGAGAAAAAAGAAAACAGTAGTAAGTTAAAGTACGAAGGCATAGTAAATTTAGTGTTGTGTTTGCTATTTATTTGTTTTTATTAGCTAGAACAAGGCAATGGAATACCTGCATAAAGGTTCGCTTAGCTTATAGAAATAATAAAACGACGATTCTACAATAAATGTGTAGCACCACTAAATAATGTTGCTTACCAAACGATCCTTTAGTTATACAAAGTCAAGGAAAGTCGATCTAGTTGGGTGTTTTATTCGTATGTTCGATCATTAATTATTTAGACACGAAATTTGTTGTGACAGAGCAGAACAAATTCTACTAAGCCTTAGATTTATTACAGGGCGTAACAATACATATGAGACACAAAGCGTGATCTAGCTAGTAATAAAAACAATCCACACGAACCCTTTTAACTTAATAAGCTAAGTTGTAATAGAGGATAATAACTAGACTACCACAGAAATTCGATTGCCTGAATGTTGTTTTTTTATATTTTTTTTATAGTATAGGATGGCGAAACGAGCTAAAGGCCCACCTGATGTTAAGCGGTTACCTTTGCCCATGACAACTTCAATACCACCTAGGCTGTTGCCTAAATGGTACCGCAAGTCGGTTCGCCAAACTGAGACATGAACATGGAAAGTCTCATGTGATTGTAATTTCACCGGCACCCGCACCCTTCAGACCGAAACACAGCAATGCAAGCATCACTATTCTTGTTGTTTTCTTAAGACAAAGATACACCGGCACTTTCCTTGATATGAGCGAGAAAGAGTCACAATTAAGGATACTCTTCAAATGGACCTTCTGTACGAGCTATGCGAGAAATGCTTATTTTGTGATGAATGAGATAAACTAGTCAGCAAGTTTACAAGCTAAGCCGACTGTCCAAGATGCGACGGGCATACTGCCACTTCTGTAGGCAATAAGATTAATGAAAATATATTAAAAGACTAATGAACCCCTTTAAAACGATTATACGGTGTGTAAACTCCGAAGTCAATTTTGGGTAAAACCAACACAATTAAAAAACATTATCTCTTCATAATATATTATTATTTAAACTACATTGCACATTAAAAGCCACGCTCTCAACAAAGATAGGCAAAAACATTACGGCTTTATTAATATATACGACCATTTGCCGTTTGCATAAAATGCAAGCCACGGATGGCTGGGTATAACGTTAATTGTGTTTTGCACTTAGAAAAAGCATACGTTTTTGTAGCTTAGCTTTAACAGGGTCTGACGGGTAAAAACAGGTAAGTATGAAATACAGTAGCGTCTAAGAATGGAGAATTTTTGGATGGAGTAAAGCCAGCTATAATAGTAAAAACAGAAATAATTGTGATATTAGAAACTATCTCTTAGATTGTAGACCTACGTATTTTAAAGCTAGCCTATGCCCGCGTCTTCACCCGCGTGAATGTCGTTTATCGCGCATCCCTCGGGAACTGTTCATCTTCCTGGGATCAAAAGAAGCCTATATGTTCATCCAGGTTATGTTCTATCTGTATGCCGAATGCCATTAAAATCCATGCAGTAGTTTTTGCGTGAAAGACTAACAAACATCCACGCATCCATACATCCTCACAAACTTTATAATATTAGTAGCTTAGGATGTAGCAACATTTTTTGTTAAAATTAAATGTCCTTGCAAAAATTGAAATTTTTGCTTGATGCTACCTACAGTTTAAATGCACAACACACTGCAGACCACTTTTGTAATATAAAACAAACAACTGACATGTTGTAAAAAGTCAGACATGCTTCTAATCAAAAGATAGACAGCAAGAAACAGACATAGAGGCAAGAAGCTTGTTAAATTTTATTCAGAACCCTATCATTCATATTATTTATTCCAGCATCTTCCATATTTACTGTAACGATTACGATAGCTGGAGTTAACCGTTTGTTTATCATGCTAATTGTTCCAATTAACCGTTGAATTACTAATATTGCGTCAACTAATGCTGATAGCATCTCTGTCTTATAATAAGGTCATAGTATGACGCGCATTCTCATTTTTATCAACAAAAAAATGATACTGTAGTATCTGGTTACATCCTGGTATATTTTTAGTACTAAATTTAATTAGGTAGGTATAGCAACTAAAACGTCTAATAATTTCATAGGTTTTCGCGATCACTACACATTGTAATAAAACAAGTTTAACCGGATTATATCGCGTATATTATTTAAATTGGTTTTCCTGACGTTTCGAAAGCTTTGATGACAAGCGTATTTACTTTACTTTAGATATTTATAAAAAAAAAAATCGTTTCGATGCACGCAGTAATCACTCACAATGTCACTATATTTTACAGTGTTCCGTGCTGTTTGGGACTTGATTATTTAAATAATATACGCGATATAATCCGGTAAAACTTGTTTTATAACTAGATAATTAATTGTGTAAACATGTGCTTGGTCCAATAAATTATTTGTCATCATCATCATCATTTCAGCTGAAAGACGTCCACTGCTGGACATAGGCCTCCCCCAAAAGGAGGGAATATGCCATAATGGCCACGCTTGGCAGGCGAGTTGGCGATTGCAGTTGGTTGGTTAGATACTCAAAGAACGCTGCTGCCCATCCTCTGGTGAATCCCTTAGTTGCCTTTTACGACACCCATGAGAAGAGATAGGGTGGTGCAATTCTTTATGTCCGGCACCACACGGAAATTATTTGTATTTATTTTGTGTTTCTTGGTGTCACAAAAGACCTAGGTACAACACTAATGGGATTATAACGAAGGCTTATTATTACTTCATGCTTTACTGAGAACCACACCGGTTCTTAGTAAAACTGGTAACTCTGAAATGTCGAAATTACTACACAAATAAATTTTGGCGCAAACAAACGCAAAATAACAACAAGTCAAGGTAAATTACGTTTCGACTTTCCTTGGCATTGACTTTGAAGTTTTATTCTACGATTTGCCGTATTTTCACTAAAATGTCTCAGTTCTTCCAAGCCCAAATTGCCTTAAAAATCTATCGTTATTTTTCTTTTGAAATTTTATTATAAAATTGCGATGTAAAAATGATTAGTGTAAAAAAAAGATAGATTTATGAAAAGCTTTATTACCTAATTTGTACCTACATGTTAAAGTTAAGCTAGATATGTTGCATTGTGTTAGACACTATTGATAGCTTACTTTAAATTTTGCGTGCCAACTAGGCGTGATGACGGATTTTTATTTTATGAAAACAACTTTGATGTACAAGCAAATAAACGTTCTCATTCTTATTCTCAAATATACTTCGACGTATAACTTAATTAATTCTTTTTGTTGGTTAGATGACAGACAGACAGTATTGAACTCGGGAATATCCAGATTGCATGTATTTGTTGAAGCTTCATTCTGTGGGCTTTTTTTCGTGGTGTTGTGTTGTATATATCGGCCAGAATCCCAGCATTATTTATAAAAGGCAATTATTATTGACTATTCTTTTCTGTTACATTACGTATCAAATGCTTCTTTTCTCTATTTGACCGGGACTCATACATACGTTTGCTATCGTTAAGAGGCTGACAACGCCTAAAAAATCAGACCTCTGCGGTCACTGTCGTTTCGTACAGAACTGAAAGAGAGACAACGAGCCGAGGGACGTCGAATACGCCGCTCAACTTGAATGAAAATTGACATTTTTTAAAAAAAATAAAAAATTAAAAGCTTATTTGAAAAACCGAAACAACAAATGTTTAGATTATTGTCTTTCTCAAATGGTTTTCTTAATTTAATTTATAATAATTAGTAAATAATAGAGATTGTTTGCTTTAAAGCATGTTTTAAGAAGTTAGTTAAAATTATTTTCTATCGAGAAAACTTCAAGAAAACGTGTTTTGGGCACAATACAGTTTCAGAAAATACGATCAAGATTAACATATATTTTTTTCACTGCCACAAACTGAATAGATACAGCTAAAAATGTTTTTAAAAGAAGCCTATTTGGGGTATTTGGCTGTTGTCAGCGTCTTAATCAGAAATTTATTAGCTCAGATAACTGCTATTAACATCGATGCTAATTATTAGACTAATTAACTGCGCGCTTGTACCGTTAATTATTACAAGATTAATGTGATGTAGTGTTATTGGTTTTAGTTTTATTTAGTTTCATTGCAATAGTCTCTTACTTATATTATAATAAAACAAGTTTAACCGGACCGGTTTGACGACCTCTGTGGTCTAATGGTTCGAGTGTCGGACTGCTGATCACGGGATGACCGGGGTCGTGGGTTCGATTCCCACAGGACACAAATATTTGTGTGATGAACATGAGTGTTTGTGTTGGTCTGGTTGTTTCTTATGTATTATAAGTATGTATTTACAAAAAAAATGTATTATATCCATTGTCTAGTACCCATAGCACAAGCTCTGCTTAGTTTGGGAATAGATGGTGATGCGTAAAATGTCCCAAAAATATTTATTTATTTATTTATTACATCGCGAATTGGTTTTTCTGACGTTTCGAAATTTTGCAGCGTTCGTGGTCGCAGGAAGACTAAGATGACAAGCGTCTTTACAGATATTTCAACGAAAAAAAAAACTACCTTCAATCTTAAAAATATTATACTTTATAGTATGTTTCATAGTCTTGATTGTTACCTTGGATTATTCCTACCCTAAGTACTCATTGATTAAATAGAAAATTGGAATTTCATAAGGTTAATTTTTTTTTTCTCATCCGTCCATCTTTTATGATATGGCCAGACGATATTCAGATTCACCGCGGAACAAAAAATTCAACAATCCTTATAAATGAAAGAACGCTGTAAAAAGCCAGGTAGCAGTAGATAACTAGTTAGATCAGATTATAAATCTAACGATAGGGATATGACGGAGCAGTAGGAAATAGTAGAAATAGATTTCTGGATCACCACGATTCTCCTTTCAAGCCTTATCATGAATGAATCTACAGTAACGTAGTTACTAATAGGTAATCTGTGTCTACAGGCTTATCAATAATAAAAACAGTTGCTAAGCAACGGAGTTTGTTAGTACAGCCACGAATAGTAACCGAAATGAATATCGTCGATAAATGAAAGTCAGAAATCTGGATTACTGCATGAAACGAAGATAATTTAGGATTTTTATCACCAAGTACCAAGCATACGTTATATTGATGACATGGTATCTAAAGGGATGCCATGATTCTAGTATTCGCTAGAAATTTTACCAATCCGAATAAAATTTCACAGCAGTTTGCGATGACATAAATCAGTGGAATGCTCCAGAGAACATCGTAATGTTCATCGTGGGAATAATTTATTATGTCCATAATATTGGAGCAAAAATCTTTTTATTTTATGGACAGTTTACGTAACCATTAGGTACATTATCGTTGAGCCGGAAGATGTCTACTGTTAAACTTTAGCCCCATTGATTTAAACCTCTATAAGATAGATAGACTGATAAAGATAGATAAAACGTTTATTTAACGTCAAAAAAACCATCCATGAGTTAGATTTGTTTATTTTTGAAAGATTGAAAGTTATTATTATTAAAATTTATCAATGGATTTTCATTTAACGATGATTTCATTCAACTCATCTCATTACACCAAAATATTTGTCGTCCAAAATTACTCTTCTTTCGAAAATCCATCATTCCCTTATCAAAATGACATACGTCCCAAAAGAAATAACCAGCTTTATACCAGTATAAAACAATGCAGATATGAAAAATGCTTAACGTTCCGTTGAACAACGGCTTTTCATCTGCACGACACTCGTAGGACAAGTTGGAACAATAAATATCTGCTCACATGTGGAAGTGCAACGAAATGGTTCATTGCCGGCACACGCTACAAGCTACAACTCTACTTGTTATAAAGTATTGACCTTTGGGTATGAATGAGATAACCTTTTTTAGTTCAGAAGCATCTCACGAATCACGACATGTTTAGCATGTTAGCAGTCACGTATAAAAAAAGTCACATTATTAAATTATTGGTCATCAAATAAATATTTGAGATATAATTTTTTGTTTTTTTTTAAACGTGTAAGAATTCAGTACTAACTACTAGTCTGCGTTGCCAAGTCTCAAATTGTTTTCAATCATCTAGGTAACTTTTGACATAACGCACATCGTACATAGTCTCGCATAGCTTGTCTCGTTCATACTCTAAGCACTTCAAAGTCAGACTCAGTCTTTTGATACATTATACAGGAACTTTTTTCTATCGCTTCATTGTGTGAACCGTCGAGTTTCTTAGGATTAGCTCCGCCAGCTTTATTCTGGTCTTCAGTGTGTGTGTGTACTGTGAATTGCGATTTTTTGCCCATATTTTAAGATCACTGATTTTAATGCAGTATTCTGTTGATGGTTATAAAGTTACCTGATTTTTATGGCTTAGCTAAAAGCAGGCGCCGTTATATTGTGGCTATTTTTAGGGTCTTAACTTTTTCTCAGATGTTATCAGTACGTGTGCCTAAAATAAATTAATGAAAGATTTCAGACGTTCGCCTCAGTGGTTGATGGTCGCTTTCGTGGTCAGATGAGACATGAGAGAATCCCGATTCTGTTATGGTTATTATATTAAGTTTACGTGTAAAACGGCAATGATGTGCTTAAAAAACCGGTTCAACGATTAAGAGTTAATAATAATATGCCTATATCCTGTATTCATATGCAGTATTTAACAAATGAAATTGCAACGACTCTCAGGGGGCCAGTTGTTAAATTCTCACAGAGAATTAAAAGAGAATTTTGATCTTGCATTTGTGTTCAAATCCCGGAAATGCAACACTCAAGCCGGAAATGAGAATGATCAAAGAATATCTTGAATGAAAGATACGAATCAATTTGTGAATGAACTTGATCAAAGTGGTTTAAACAGAGATCATCCTTCCTCCCGAAGAGGATGCATCCAAGTATTCTAAGTAGATTAGATAAAAGTATCAAACTGGCTTCTTGTACTGCGGTTTCTTAAGTATTACTGGTATTACCAACGAAAATATCGCTCCATTTGTTTATAACGACATGGACAAAGCGGTTTCGACTTCCTCTCAATAAGTGGATAATGATCTGTTATCTCGTTTTGCTTGAACACCGCAATTGGTAGTTTTTGTAGCTGGTTACCTTTCCGTTCTGTTTCGTAGTTGGCAAGAAAAATAGAAAATTAAATTTTTATAACTGCTATTCCAGTTTTTGCTTGTTGGCTCGGTTTTCATTGAAATGGTTGATTTTCTATGCTAAACAGTTTCTGAGTGGAGGAAAAATGTGATGTAAATTTTAAAGTTATTGAAAGAAATAAAGTAATAATTTATTTTAGTCACGTTACATGAGAAAAAAAAACGTAGATTGACAAAAATAATACAATGAAATTAAAAATAACATGCGTTTATAATACCAAAAAAACCCCTATCTTAGAATTATGCTACAACACTGAAATGTTGCAGCGTTGGTTTTCGGATGGGTCCTGAGTCCTAGTAGATAGTGAGGCCACATACATAATAACGGTTACACCAACAAATACATAACAATTACAATAAAACTAATCCATATAAAACGGCAATTAATCCACATAAAATAAAATAAATATCTCTTTACGTGTGCCAGGTGTGCCTCCACCTTTAAGATCCGCATCTTTTGTCTATGACATGAGAAACGAATATAAGTATTATATGTAGGTCTGTGATTATATGTTATTGCTGCTTTTAATTATAAAACTCTTAAGTTATCAAACTTCATTATATTTGGATCAGTTTTGATTTATTACAACAATATTAAATTTTGATTAAATTGTATTAGTCAAAGGCTTGTAGTTCTAGTACGATAAAATCTTGAAGGCGTTGAGAATTGAGATATTTAAATCTACGGTTCGTTGACCGACGATTGTTTGAATATTTCAAATGCGTTCAATGTCGCCTCCTCATAGTACAGATTTTTTGCATTAGCCTCTTTATTACATTTAGTCTGACTGACAACAATATTGGTTTTGTCCAAAAAACAACCTATTTCTACTATTATTGGGTTTTTGTGAATGTTCTTGTTATAACCAATTGAGACTTTTAAATATTTGCTTAGGGTGAAGTTACGTATTGACATACGAAATTCGGTTTACCTTCTCAACCCTTCTAAATTTGTTCAAACCCATGAACTTTCAAGGACAACGCTTTTAGCAACCCTTGTATTTCATTTCCTTCAAATTTTCTAAATAAATTTCTGTCTTTACCAATGGTACTATTTTCGGTCGGTAATTAAATTCTAAAAGCTGACTCCTTTTTCATTCCTGCTTAAGTTATGATTAATTCTAATTAATTTTCTTGTGTTTTCTATCTTGTCGAAAGAGGCCTAACGACTAGTCCCTTGTAAGAACTTGAAGACCGTCCTAAATAATTTCAGCGGTTTCTGACATAATTTTGCCTTTGTTTAGACTTTAAACCATCTAAGTATTCAACTATTTTGCCTCCAAGAATGGGAGGTCTCCAAACAATGTTGACCTCGTCCAAGCGGGTCTTATTATCAGGTCTTTAATTCGGAAGATTTGGAGACAACGTGACTTCGTTCCTATTAGGAATTTCTTAACAAATGAGTCCCGATGCTCCCAGTCACGTTCGCAATTAACGCTAGCTGAATTTGTGAACATAATGACATTGATTTGTAAATGTGGCAGTAAATATTATATGTAAATATAATTGAATTTAATATAATATTATTTGAAGGGTGATCGTCCACACTGGTTAATTCAAGATTCTTAACGGAAGTCTTTGTATTCAAAGAGCTTAAACAGTTATGTCTACTGCCAAATGCTGAATGAATAATGATTGTTACTGACTTACTGCTTCCTATTGTCAGGAAAAGGCTGAACCCTTGCCTTTGTCCTCGTCACAATGTGTTGTGTATCATACGTCGTCGTCTCAAATTCGTTTTAAGCAACAACGAATTTCAGACACTGTGCTGATTACATCAAGCAATCTTCTTATTATCCTTAATTTAGGATCCGTCATACGAGCACTGTGTTCCCATTATTTATTCACAGATTTGCTTGTAAGCGTTTCGGGACACCTCGGTAAACAGATGGCACATCCGAGTTTTTGCCTCAAGTGGATTTCTCACGATGGTTTTTTTCATGTTCACTTTTTGCGGCCCTTATTTTTTTGCGAGAAAGTCGCTTTGTTTTTGATTATATCGTTAGTTGAAGTCAAATGAGCTTTTATTAATGTTTCCAAGTTCACTTTTGTTCATTTCTGAATTAATTAAGGTATTTGCTTTCATTCTTTCTTCTTTTTTACTAAAAAATCTTTTTTTCCATCATTCATTGGGCTTACAAATGGAATTACAAAAGGTCCCAAAATATTTGACCTTGACCCCGACTCTTTGCATACTGATTAAACCGATTACAAAGTCGTCGTTTCATTATGTATTCAGTAATTAATTGACAGATTAACATAGAAATGGCTTTTTTTCATTGTGTTTTGTCTGCTCCTATGTTATTGGCCTCGTTATCTTTTATTTATTGTTTGATTTGATGTTTATTTTTTTATCTTGCAGTAGAATAACCAGTTTATTATGTTCTTGAGATGTAACAATTTTATGTCTATCTACAAATGTAACTATTTTAAGTCTATCTAATAGTGTTGGCTAATTCTAAACTTCATAGACGCTCTCAAACTTAAAAATTACCTCTCAAATCCAAGCATTTGTTATTATTCAAACACTTTACACCCACATTACTAGAGTATTGAGTTCTACGACCTTTTAGTACTGAAGCGTCCACTTAATTGCATTTCTTTGAAGACGTTCTTTGAAGAGCAACAATTCTTCGGCTTGAACTTTGCTATTGACATTATAGAAAGCATTTTACTTTGATTGAATTATTTTGAGTGGAAATTAGTTAAATGAATTAATGTTAAAATCTTAAATGTATTGAGCGATATTTACCTAGTCGGATTGAACTTTAGACGTTTATTATTTAGTTTTAATTGTACAGTAGGTTAGAATAGAAGCTTTATTAATTATAAATTTGCTTTCGTAAAAGCATCCTACGCACATTTTTTAGGTCGAAGTTCAAATACAAGAACAAACAGTTTCTCAAGAAGCTTTTATACGCAACCTTTATTCTTCATTACTGAGTTTATACAGCCGCGGATGGCAAAATTGTCACCTCTAAGATCGAGATGCTTGATGAGGTCGAAAACTTCTATGGGCATTTGTATTCCACGAAAACGGCGAGACCAGCGGTTCCTAGCAATGACGACAAAAGAGCCCAGCTCACGCGCCATTACACCGAGGATCTTCCGGACGTTGACCAGGGCGAGATTGGGGCGGCCCTCGAGCAGCTTAAGAACAACAAAGCTCCGGGCGATGACGGCATTACTACTGAACTCCTAAAAGCAGGCGGGGCTCCGGTCCTGAAGGAGCTACAGAGTCTGTTTAATTCCGTCATCCAACAAGGCTCTACACCGGAGGCATGGAGCGGGAGTGCGGTGGTACTGTTCTTCAAAAAAGGGGATAAAACCCTTCTGAAGAACTACAGACCCATCTCACTCCTGAGTCATGTGTACAAGCTGTTCTCGAGGGTCATCACGAATCGTCTCGCCGGAAGACTCGACGAATTCCAGCCACCAGAGCAAGCTGGGTTTCGAAAAGGCTATTGTAGAGGATTCAGGCGCAGGGTTCAATGACAGGCATTTAAACCAAGAGAAACACGAGTCTTGAGCACAATAACACACGATTTATTTTACAGTTTACACGAGTAATACGAACAATAATAACTACAAACTACTTAGAAAGAACTATGAATTTACTACTTATGCGTGGTACTTTATTGGAGCAGCGCGATGGGCTCAATACAATTGAAACGTTTCAGACCACGATAACCGACGAACTACCACGTAAGACTCTCATGATCTTCTCGGCGCCCCCGTCAGGGGGCGCGAGGAATCGGGCTCGGGGTTGAGACCCCCTTTCCCGAAGGATCTGTTCTCCGCCCGTGAAAAACGGGCGTGTCCTTTTGTTGGGACTTTCCCTAAACCTAGCAGCTGTGAGCCGCCTACCGGCAGGTTGGCGGGCAACACAGCTGTGTGAGTGGCTGCTATGCGTGTTCCTGTAGGGGCGCCGCGCTCGCCGTTTTCACGGGAGCGCTTCTTCACGACGCCTAGGCGGTCAGACCCTACCGGGTGAGACCCCCGGTTGCCCGGGGGAGGCCCAGCAGAGGTCGACCAGCGACATAGGCGTCGACTTAAGCGCCCTCTACAGGAGAATGCTGGCCTCCGCTATAGCGCAATTGGACTGGCCAATCACGTTACAGCTAAGAGGCCGTGGTGTGTGTTTGGACGGTTTGTATTGTGAGTACACCGCCCAATGTTTACGTACGAATGCGCGCCCGCGCATTCTACGTGAGAGTAAAGATGCATGTACAGTTATGTGTGTCTGTATATAGTGCGCTCCGTGCCTATATTAACTTAGCACACGTCGCGCACTGGGGTGCAAGTTATGTGTGTGGAGTGCTCTGTGTTTGAATAAGTCAAGTGTAGGCCATGTTTTGACTTACTCAGGCGTCAATCCGGTAGGTGGAAGCGGAGGGGGGCGACCTTGCTGTGCCGCGGTTGCTGTGCTGTGCATTCTCGGCGGCTTAGCCGGCTGTGAACAGCGAGGCCATGCCGGCGAGAATGACAGGTACCGGGTCCTGTTCTGCCATCAGGGCGTTTAAAACGTCCTGTAGGACCCGGATAGCGGCCCCGAGGATGTGCTTCCTGTACTCCCCGGGTGTTGATGGTGCTCTTTGCCCCGCCGATGCTGCTCCACCACTGTGTTGCTGCTGGCGCGGCACGTAGGCTGCAGTCTGGGTGCGTGGCGCTTTGGGGGCGCTCGCGGTGGCTTTGGGTGCCCTATCTGTCCTCGCGGCGCCCCCTTTCACGGTGGAGGCTGCGGTGAAGACAGTGGTGGTGGTGAACTTCTTGGTCGGCGGGGGAGGTGGGGCAAGGTCGGCCTGGGCTGGGTGCATTCCTTGCATACCAGCCTCGGAAGCTGCGGGGCGAGCGTTACGCTTCTTTCCTCCGCGCTTCCTTTTCCTCCGCTTCTGGGGGTCTGGGGTCGCTCCGCGCGCTGTCGGGGCATTCGCCGTCGCCATTAGCGACGCGCTCCGCGCCTCGTCTGCGCAGGGTTGGGCGAGAGACCTTTCGGTGACCTGCGCACGAGGTCGGTACTCTGCCGTTTTGGCGACGGTGCCCGCTCGCCTATTCCGTGCCTCTCTCTGATAGACGGGGCACTTGAAGTGGTTAGCTGGGTGTGGGCCCGCGCAATTTGCGCAGGTGGGCGGCTCAGAGAGAGGGCGTGGGCATTCTTTGGCGGAATGTTCCTCGCCGCACCGCACGCAAGCGAGCGGGCGATGGCACAGATGCGAGCTGTGTCTAAACAGCTGGCATCTGTGGCACTGTGCTGGCCCGCGTTTTCCACGCCATGACTCGATTTTGACACCACGCATGTTCATGAACATGGTGATGTCATAGATCTCCCGGAAGTTTGGAGTCTTCCGGATCATGGCGTGGAAAACGCAGCCGGGTCTTCCTTGGCGCGCCTTGATATGGCGCACGTACTCCGGCTCGAAGCCTAGCGCGCGGAGTTCCTCTTCTATGTCTTGCGGCGCCGTGTCTGCTGGCAGCCCCGTGATGGCCACCTTCAGGCTCAGCTCCGCTGGGAGCGAGTACGAGAACCACGCTATGTTCTCGCGTGTCTCTAGGTCGGTCAGGTACCGCTGCACCAGACGGAACTCTTCTTCGGATTCCGGGACGAAGCGTATACCTTTCTGGTATGGCCGCGCGCATGGTGGGCGGCCCAGCTTGTCCCGGATGGCCTTGAAATGCTGTGCCCAGTTTGGCAGGTGTTCTACTACCAGTGGCGGGTAGCGCAGCTTCTTGAAAGGCTTTCCCGCCGCTGCCTGTGCGCTACCACTGGGCACGGCAGTGGGCTGCACGGGGGCTGCGGCAGTAGGAGGTGGCGTCCGCATTGCCACTTCGGAGAAGGATGCGGTCGGCGTTGTTTGCGTGGTTGTTCGCTGCCTGCGCGGGTCACGCTGCGGCTGCGAGGATGAAGTGCAGGGCCGCTTTGCTTCTTCAGCGGCGTCCTCTTCAGGGCTTCTGGGTCTGCGCTGGGCTCTCTGTTCCGAGCCCAGCGTGTCGGTGGATGCTGTAAACGGCAGCGGCTCTTCCAAGCCCTGTCGTGGTAGCGGTAGCTCAGGCAGCGAGCTCGACGCAAACAGCAGTTCCCCTGTGGGATCCGCTGCTGCGCGTACGGGTGTGACGTATGGCACGGCGCATAGGCCGTACGATCCCGTCGACGAAAGTGATGCGTCCGATCCCACACGGGACGAACACGCCGACCGCATCGCCGGTGAATCACGGGCTGAACTGCGGGGTGGCGCGGGTGATGCGTACGCGGCTGGCATGGGTGTTTTCAGCCGCATGGTCTTCTCCGAAGTGGGCGTCTTGTTTGGTGGAGTCTTCGTCCTAGGCGTCGTCTTATCCAGGTTGCTCGACGCAGGTAATCGTACCTGCGGAGTGTGGTCAGGTCCGGTAGGTCGCGTCGGTCTCGCAGAGCTCGACACCGGCGCGCGGGTCGTCGGTGGAGCTACGCGGGAGGGTGCGCGGGACGCGGGCGCGGGCGGGCAAGCGGTTGTAGCGCGGCGCGCGGCGGTCGCGGTGTGTGTCGGTGCCTGTGTTGGCACCGAGCGGGAAGTAGATGGGTGTTGGGGCGCCGCGTGTTGACGCGGTGTCTTCGCCAGCGGCGCGGGCGCCGCTGGTGCTGGTGCAGCTGCCTGCACCCTCGGGGCATCATAGAGTGCCGGGTCAGGACCGGGTGGTCGATGGTACCGGATTTCCGGTTCCGTCGCCATCCGGTCCGTCCTCGGCATGTTCCTCGTGGGTTGAATGGGGGGGTCCGGGGGGTCCGGACTCCGTGGGGGGCTTCGCCCTCCCTTCTTGGGCATCTTGGATGCGTAGCCTCCGTCCGCGACCGCTTCGGTGTGACGACACACCGGGCAGATACGGTGGCGCTCGCGCGAGCGCCGACGATCCGGGCGGAATAAACGGAAAAATCGGGAGCGACACGCACAACACGACTGTCCGTGGCGGCCACGAGCAGTCCAACTACCACGTAAAATTATCATGTCCCGTATATATAAGGGTCGCACAAATTGCGCCCACCACTGCACTAAAACGAAACAATGACAATGCACCCGCCAATCACCGGCCACCCAAACTCGTAGGAAATACCTGCGGTGCACGTGTTGGCAGGGCACACCATTGTTCCGAAATACATTCCCAGATTTCTGCCTTTACAACATTCCATATCGTGGTGTTTTCTTTAACTATTCATTATCAACATGCAAAAACACCACGATATATACAGAAATCCTTATCCTAATCTTATACCTAATTAAACCTAGTGTAATGGAGTAAAAGTCATGGTGCTTCCGTAACATTCCACCCCCCGTAAGAGGGTTCAACCGATTACAGATCCGTCGGTAGGAAGCACCACGATCTTTACTACTGGTCGTTGCAGGACCCCATTCACAGTTTTAATATCTACGACACGCACAACATTGTCTTTTCCGCGGTACACATGTTCGATGATCCCTTTGACCCACTGACTACGACTTTTCATCTACAATCACTACCACATCACCCACTTTCACATTTGGCACATTGTTTGCCCACTTTTGGTGACGTTGAAGCGTGGGAAGGTACTCCCGTAACCAACGTTTCCTAAAAACGTCGGCCAGGGCCTTTACCCTCCTCCACTGCTGGCGAGAGTAGATGCCGAGGCAGGCGAGGTTGACCTCCTTAAGCGTTGCACGTAGCTCGTTGCTTGCTACGACAAAGTTTGTACCGCGGTTGGAGCACATATGTGTCGGCTTCCCGCGACGCGCAATATGGCGCCGCCGTAGGGCTGAGTCAGCGTTCAACAACAATGCGAACTCAAAATAAATGGCACGAGTCACTAGGCACGTGTATAGGACGCCCCACCGCTTCTGTGGATTGACAAGAAAATACGGACCCGAAAGCCAATTATCGCAAATATTAGACCAATCCTTCCAGGTAGCGTTATCAGCAAGGTTATCAGCCGATGGCACCCAGCGCCAGTCGCTTTTCTTTGACCTCCTTACGAATTCGGACAATCTGTGTGAAACAAAACGTAATCCATATGTTTCCGACCTAATCCATTTTAAGACTGTCTTACTATCGGTCCACAGAAACTTATGACTTATACTTAAACCTAGTTCTGACTCTACAGTTGTAGCTACCCTAGCCGCTAACACTGCAGCTTGTAACTCTAAGCGTGGGAGAGAGATAATTTTCTGAGATGCTACATGGGCTTTTCCCGTGACTATCGCAGATTTCCTATTGCCCTCTGAATCTTTCCCTACTACAAAGGGTACGGCGGCATAAGCGTACTCACTAGCATTCCCGAATATACGTAATTCCAGATCTCCGGGTTGCAGGTTGTACCACCTAGGAAACCTAATTTCTTTTAGCACACAAAGGTTGTAAAGCCATGTTTGCCATACTTGCGCATTGTAATCTTTCAGCTTATCATTACACTGAATCCCTGATTTCCATCTAGATCTATTACTTATAAAATTACTGGTCTTATCTAAAATATCTACAGCTCTCTCTATATCGCGATTTTTACGAGGCACTTCTACTGTTCCTATCGCTTCTAGTTCAGATTGAGCCTTAACTATATTATGCAAATCAGGTAAAGAATATGAAGTACAATTATTAACAGAATGACTTATGCTACTACTATTACCTAAAGGACCGTGAATAACCCAACCTAACTTGGTCAAAGAAGCGACTGGCTTACCGGACTTTCCACGGCGTATATCATCGTTGACAAGTAGCTCCCAGTTGTCTTGACCCAATAGAAGCAGTGGCTTGGCTTCCTTCATTTCCTCGCAACCCAAGTTGCGGAGGTGAGCATTTTCCTCCATTGTTGCGGCAGGAACGGATTGCGGCGGTAAATCCAAATTGCATAACGTACGACACTTTATTTGATGATTTTGTCCGTTTGGACCCGCAACGTTCACTTTTACCACTCTTGACGTAAAGTCCGACACTCTATGTCCACGCGCACTCCTGATAGTCAACGGCTCTATGGGTCCTTCTAATTTGTCCGCGAGTGAATTGTCCAATAATGACACGGTGGCCCCGTCGTCCAATAGGGCGTAGCAGGCCTTTGTGTTTCCGCTCATATCACTTATTGTCACTGGCATGATTTTCAGTAGGGCCCTCGCTTGGCTTTCGCCTACATTAGTAACACTCTCCGTACTAACTTCAGATGTCCTTTCTGTGTGAAGAAGCGCATGATGACCACAACTACACTTATCACACCGTTTTGCACGACAATACTTTTTTGAATGCCGTTTCACTAGACACTTGAAACACAGTTTTTGCTTCTTAATTAAGTTCCATCGTTCTTCTATGTTTAGTTCAGTGAACTTTGGACATCTTATTATTTCGTGCTCTCCATGACAAACTGCACATTCTGTAATCTTCTCAGGTGTCTTCTCACCTTCAGGCGGAATCTTATCCTCAGCTTGAACATGCACCCGTTGCTCATGTCTCGGGTAATACGATTGACGCACGAATGTTTGTCCGCCTTTCTGTGCTTTAACAACAGGCGGTGCGGCGGCGGCGGCCACTACATTCATTTGAACATAATATGACGAAATGCGTGATAAATGGGCTAGGAAGCTAGATACAATTTCTAGGTTAGGAGACACGCGTAAATCCACTCCTTGTTCATTGTCTAAACCCATGGCAAATTCTCCATATTGTGCACGTTGTACTGGAGTGAGTTTATTCAGTAGTTCACTTACCAGATGAGGACTGTTTAGGTATCCCTCTGCACGAATATTTTTAAGTAGAGACACGCAATTTCTCACTGTCGTCGCAAACTTTCTTATTTCACGTCCGCTTTCCGTTACTTTGGGTAAATTCCTAACCTTTTGTAGGGCGCACTCTAGTATAAGATTGGGATGCCCAAATTCTTCCTCCAGGGCCTTCATAATGTCCGAAGGATCTGTAGATGTGCGCAGCAAGTCCTCAACAGCAGTCTTAGCGTCACCTTGTAAAGACGTCCTTAATCTCGCCAAGTTTTCATGAGGCTTGAAATGGTACATCGTGGTCGTTTCCCAATACATGTTTTTATACGAGATCCAGTCCGTTGGGTTGCCGTTGAAATATGGCAATTCATAGGTTTGTCTCGGCACTGGTCTCGGTCTAGCGAGGTTATTTATGGCCTCTGCCAGCTGATCGATTTTTGGATCACGGCGGCGCTCGTTTGATGTGTCCCCTTGATGCTCTTTTTCATACTGCGGTCGTTGCACGTGTTCATTATCAAACATATTGGTCGACATTCTATGCTGATTTGATACGACCGAAGTAAACACCGTAGGTTGTATATTCCCAGACACAGGTACTTGTGCGGGCGCGAGCGACGCGCGGGTCGCAGCAAACACGGGAGCGTGGTATATTTCAGGCGCATGCCACGCATGCGACGCGGTCGGCTCGCGGGGCGCGTTACGGGCGCTTAACACGGGAAGTTCGCGGTTTACGGCACTATCGCGTAGCTCACTGTGTACAGCCGGCACGCAAAGTTCAGAGGTTACAACAGGCGCGCGACTGTCACTATGGCACACTTCTCTAGGCGTAGTGTCGATCCATTCTTCGACTCTTCTTGTAGTCATTTCCTCGTCAGAACTGGATTCCTCAGCAGCTGCGTCTACCTCAGCGAGGTCAGCATCGAGCTTCTTCCTCACAAGGCTCTCTCTCATCCGCACTAGTTCTAGCTCAGCCTCGTACTCCGCACGCTTACGCAGATACTCCGCGTTCTTTTTGCGGTTCTTGGAGGACGCGTGGCTTGAACGTGAGCTCCGACGTATTGCTCTCACGACTTGCTCCGGTTCTTTTTCCAATTCCGCTGGTGGCTGCATAATACTGTACTCAATAATGCGATCACTCACCAAGGGAATAACTGGAGCAGACGCTGCGTACGACGGAGATATTGTGACGGATGGCGAGCTCAGCGGTAATTCTGAAGTCACACCCGAATTTGACACTTGCTCTTCTGTAGCCCGACGAGCATTCATCTCGGCGGCTAACTTGCGCAGCTTACTACGGGTGGTTACTGTGCTCCTTTCACTCATGTTTCTTCAATGCACCGATCCGGCTCGACAGGACCAATTTTGTAGAGGATTCAGGCGCAGGGTTCAATGACAGGCATTTAAACCAAGAGAAACACGAGTCTTGAGCACAATAACACACGATTTATTTTACAGTTTACACGAGTAATACGAACAATAATAACTACAAACTACTTAGAAAGAACTATGAATTTACTACTTATGCGTGGTACTTTATTGGAGCAGCGCGATGGGCTCAATACAATTGAAACGTTTCAGACCACGATAACCGACGAACTACCACGTAAAATTATCATGTCCCGTATATATAAGGGTCGCACAAATTGCGCCCACCACTGCACTAAAACGAAACAATGACAATGCACCCGCCAATCACCGGCCACCCAAACTCGTAGGAAATACCTGCGGTGCACGTGTTGGCAGGGCACACCATTGTTCCGAAATACATTCCCAGATTTCTGCCTTTACAACATTCCATATCGTGGTGTTTTCTTTAACTATTCATTATCAACATGCAAAAACACCACGATATATACAGAAATCCTTATCCTAATCTTATACCTAATTAAACCTAGTGTAATGGAGTAAAAGTCATGGTGCTTCCGTAACAGCTATAGCACCGTAGACCACATCCATACTGTTCGGCAGATCATACAGAAGTCTGAAGAGTACAATCAGCCGCTGTGTATGGCATTCGTGGACTACGAGAAGGCCTTCGACTCTATAGAAACTTGGGCAGTTCTGGATGCTCTTCAGCGATGTCACATTGATGAGCGGTATATAGAGATGCTGAGATGCCTATACAATGCTGCTACCATGACTGTTCAGCTTCAGGACCAAAAGACGAAGCCAATCCAACTGCGCAGAGGGGTGAGACAAGGGGATGTAATATCCCCGAAATTGTTCACTAACGCGTTGGAGGACGTCTTCAAGACGCTGGACTGGACTGGACAGGGTATCAACGTTAACGGCGAGAACATCTCACATCTCCGTTTTGCCGATGACATCGTTGTAATGGCTGAGTCGCTGGAACAACTGGGCGAAATGCTGCACAGCTTAAACGGAGCCTCTCGACGTTTCGGTCTCGGCATGAATCTGGACAAGACTAAAGTCATGTTCAATATGCATGTCATGCCGAGGCCAATATTCGTCGAAGGGTCGGCACTCGAAGTTGTAACGGAATACGTCTACCTAGGGCAGGCAATTCAGCTTGGTAGACACAACTTCGAGAAAGAAGCCGACAGAAGGATCCGTCTGGGCTGGGCAGCGTTTGGCAAACTTCGCCGAGTCTTCTCGTCGCCTATACCGCAAAGTTTGAAGACAAAGGTCTTCAACCAGTGCGTCCTGCCAGTCATGACTTACGGTGCCGAGACGTGGACACTGACAGTTGGGCTAGTCCACAAATTTAAAGTCGCTCAGCGAGCTATGGAGCGAGCTATGCTTGGAGTTTCTTTGAAGGATAAAATCCGTAACGAGATTATCCGGAGAAGAACCGGAGTGACCGACATAGCTTGTAGGATCAGTAAGCTGAAGTGGCAGTGGGCTGGCCATGTCTGTCGAAGGACCGATGGCCGTTGGAGCAGACGAGTCCTTGAGTGGAGACCGCGTATCGGCAAACGCAGCGTAGGGCGCCCCCCTGCCAGGTGGACCGACGACCTAAAGAACGTGGCTGGGGGGGACTGGATGCGGAAGGCAGAGGACCGAGCGTTGTGGCGCAATTTGGGAGAGGCCTATGTCCAGCAGTGGACTGCGATAGGCTGAGTTGATTGATTGATTGATTGAGTTTATACAACACCAACTATAAATCGAATTACCTTTATTAACACAATGAGTAGCCACTGCCAGTGCCCACTTCACTAAACTTACTGATCGTGCAACCAACTTCGATTACAGAAAAAACACTTGCAAAAATTGGCATCAAAATCATAATATCTAGGTGTTTGTTAATAGCACCTAATTGGGCAATTTTATTAATAACTCGATTTTATGGGACCGTTGACTCATTCGGCGGCGCCAAAGCGCGACTAGGTATGTTAATAAGGTGAATGCCACTACTATTTGCTCGCGGTGACTTTCCGACACACCGGAACGAGTTATGAACGTCCACCTTGTTATCTCGGCTTGTTTTTGTTACGTCAGTGGGCTCAGTGGTAGTGGTTATAACACCGGAAATCGTACCTGTTTATTGGCCACATCCATGTTATGACATCTTTGTTTTTTCTGTTTCAATATGTATTTCGTTTTGTTTATTTTTATCAATTAACGCTGCATTGTATGGCGTTGAATGTAGTATTAATTCCATTGTTTTCTTTTTGTTTCAGATTTTATAAAGTGATGAACCAACGACATTGAACAAAATGCATCTCCAAATAGTTGTAGCTTTAAGCGCTATTTTACTCTGTGATGCTAAACTACCGAGGTTTAAGGCGCACTCACAGCCAAATGAGTTACCATCGAATCCTTTACATTCAAAAGGCTTAGGGCAGCTACAAGCTCAATCGAAAACAGACAAGACTAGTCGAATAGTTGACCAATACCGAGTGCGGCATCGGAGAGAGATATTCGATTCGAAATCATACGAATCGAGTTTGACATGGGCGCATTCGGAGAGGCTAGACCAAAATGGTGATGTGATTCTTCGATGGGTGAACACAGACTCGAGTATAACGTTTAGATTGGAAGCGAAAACTCGTGGTTACGTCGGTTTAGGTTTCAATTCGGTGAGGAACATGAGAGGTGCAGATTTGGTAGTCGCCTGGGTGGATGACAGGAATGGCAACGCTCAAGTTTTGGTATGTTTTATCAAGATTATATTAGCAGCTGTTGCCTTCTTGCCTCTTTCTTACGGAACAGGGTGGTCTTGTTTTTAAAACATGGGAATTATATTTTGGTAGCGTGTGAATTAATTAAATCGGAAGAATTTGATGTAACGAAAGATTATGGTGACATGTTTTTATTTGGAAATTAATGATTTGTAATTTATTATGTGATGGAGATCAAACTTGTTAAGGCTTTTTTATGAGCGATAAAGAAAAACGACAAATCTTGATATCTTGCCGGATACATTTGTATCATTTGGTTTCATCAAGTGAAGTGTATTACGTAGGTGGTAGGCAAAGAGAATTGTAGTTTTATTGTCATTGGTAGTAGGTATGTAACATCCACGAAGGAAAAATGTGTATCCTAGCGTGTAACGATACATTTTGATTAGCTTATCTAATTATAATTTCTAATATTACATATTTACCAATTAATCTTCGTAGCTAGGCTCAAATGTTCTCCTAATTAAAATCTGCCCACGCATGTAATATTCTTAACATCAATCTTCGAACATTTTAATTGGTATATTAAGGTAAGTTACATGATTATGTACCTATGTTATTTAATTTTAAAAGACCTTCGATTTCAACATTAATTTTCTTGGAAAAGTGCCAGACAAGTGAAGTGAAGTGTCCAAACAAGTGAAGACTTGTTTGCTTCCAATATTTAAATTAAGTATTACATGTCTCGTGAAAGTTTAATAAGCTGCGTTTTTTATTTAGATTCTGTAATTTGACAGTTGCATGACCTTTCTCTGATTAAGGTTGTAAAAAATTTATGAGTCTGGAAACTTTACAAATAGTGAAATATTGAAGTTTTCTAAGGTTTTTTTGAATCTCAATTTCTTCTATTTAATAACTTGGCTTAGACACCAAATCATATTAATTTTACAGCTTTTGTTTCTGCAGTTAGAAACAGGCCAATTTTTGCGGGTTTTTGTAAGTGTTTACAGAAACAAGCTATAAGGCGTACTGAGAAAGGTTTTGAAATGCCCTGCACTTTGGTGCAGTGTGTTGGCAGCATTGGCACGCGCGCCCCGCCCACTTTCCCATTCTATCTTTGTATCTATTTCTGTGACCTGTACTGGTGTTATAACTAGCCACAGAATAAATAACTAGCATAAGTTAAATATATTGGTTTGGAAATTAGGTTTCTCGTTATATTGAAAACGGGTAAAACTCAAATCAGTTTTATTCCAACTCTACCCTAAAGTCCCTAAACACACATTAGCATAGGTTTTGTAAATACTTGTACAATGAAAAAAGTGTGAATTGAAATTAAAGCTGCAAACCCACAGCGAGCGGAACTGAAGCGTATCGTCGGCAGTTCTGATCGTGTTGTTATGTCATCATCATCATAATTTCAGCCGAAAGACGTCCACTGCTGGACATAGGCCTCCCCCAAGAATCGCCACAACGACCGGTCCTGCGCTTTTCGCTTCCAGAGGATTCCCGCGACTTTCAACAAGTCGGCCCACCTTGTGGGGGGCCTGCCCACGCTGCGCCTTCAAGTACGCGGTCGGCACTCCAGAGCTTTCTTGCCCCATCGGCCATCCGTTCTGCGAGCAATTTGCCCCGCCCACTGCCACTTCAGTTTGGCAATTCTTCGGGCTATGTCGGTTATTTATTTATCACAATCACCACAACCATTACACCTTTTACTTTTGTACTTCTCCGAATCTCCTAATTTCTGATTCGACCATGAATACAACAACAACAGACAAACAAACAAGCAGACAAGAAAGCGAGTTAACAAAATCGTGGTAAAAAGCAATGATACGTATTTGAACCATTGAGGTAATATGTACTACGTACTGGAGCAGACATCAGGATCAAAAAAAATAGCACAATTTGCTGGCCGCGGAGCACGCGCGGTGCGAGCGTGGCTAAGCGAGTGGGAGTGCAGGAGCTCTAAAACGTGCTACAAACATTTAATTCGAGGTGTCTTCTCTAGTATGTAGTACATATTACTTCAGTGATTTGAACCTCCTGGTTGTATCGGAGAAAAATAGAATTTGTAAATGAAACAACACCTACATAAACTGCTTACTTTTCAACGCACGTTCTTGTTCCATTGCATCGCCAGGCAAGTTGTCATTGCTTGTCCATTGCAATCTTTTGCTCAATATGTTACTATGGTCAATCTATACGGTACTTAACTTGCTATAATACTTATACCTAGATTTTATGTAACAGTATGGCGGTTGCGTGTTATGGAAAATATGGTTTTCTCTCATTTCTAGCAAATGCTACAATATTAATACAAAACGGTAATCGAAACGGGTTGTGGTATCTAGTGTAATGTTTGAGGTAAGTAGAACTTTTTGTTGAAGACCTGCAGGCGTAGGTAGCATGACCACACTGTAGACAAAGTTTTGTCTACGAAAGAGTAGACAAAATGACAGCTGTAGGTAGTTCTACAACGTTACTTTTTGTTACGTAAATTGAGAAACTAGTTTTTTCAGAATCACCGGTTGGGACAGTTTTTATACCATGTATTTTAACCAAAAATCAGAAGACCGAGTGTTGTGGCGCAATTTGGGAGAGGCCTATGTCCAGCAGTTGACTGCTATAGGCTGAGTTGATGAGCCTATCGCAGTCCACTGCTGGACATGGGCCTCTCCCAAAATGCACCACAACACTCGGTCCTCTGCCTTCCGCATCCAGTCCCCCCCAGCCACGTTCTTCAGGTCGTCGGTCCAACTGGCGGGGGGGCGGCCTACGCTACGTTTGCCGATTCGCGGTCTCTACTCAAGGACTCGTCTGCTTCAGCGGTCATCGGTCCGTCGACAGACATGGCCAACCCACTGCCACTTCAGGTTACTGATCCTACAAGCTTTGTCGATTTATGTGAACACAAATGTAGGGATCAGCAGATTTTGTTTGATTTTTTTTTGTTTTGTTTTCGCGATTTCAGGGTTGGTCCCATAGTAAAATAGTTCTGTGTGTAAACTAAGAATAAGGTTGTTTATTTGTTAGTCCAGGTATTTCTGTGTGCCAAATTTCATCCAAATCTGGTCAGCCGTTTGCATAATGATACTCGTTACGAGATTCAATCTCAGTCTAACTGGATATTATCGATTCTTTGCATTTAAAAAAGAACTCAAACTTTTCAAATTACAAAAATGAAACTGATATAAGATATAGAAAAACGCGCACAAAGTTAAAGCCAATTTCCACAACGTTACGCGAAACGAAAACGCAAAACAGAAACGTTTTTCTGTAGAGACAATGGGTTGCGGTTTTCGATAGACGTGTCAACGTCCTGACTACCATACCGTGACGCTTGCCATCTCCTCACTTCAACCAACGTGAGATGATTCGCTAATCCAATGGCCACGAATTAACTCGAAATTGAACGTTTTAGCAAAAGCTTTTAAGCTGACTCGCAGTCACTTAACGTTATTAGTCCTGGGAGTTAGGTTCGCGGTTAAATTTTAAATAATTAATACGATACTGATACCTAGAGAAATTAAGATTGATATCGTGAGTTAAGAGTACTTAAGAGAATTTTGATGTTTGAGGCAATGGATGATTTAAGCGAAAGTAACCCCTAGTTTCTGGAAGGCTGATCAATTTGATCTATTGTCAAATCTAATGTCAACTCTTGTGATTGGGCGGCAGAAATACAAACAACCAATCACATTACTTGATCTGAGATTCAGCTGATTAGTAAATTTTTGTGTTGGTCAGCCTTTCGGAAACCGGGGGTACATCACTCAACATGGCAGTTTGGGAACAGCATCCCAAATATAACTGTCAAAATGTTAGCGTATACGTGTCCAAAACAAAATGCTTAACACCTCCTTGCTCTGGACTCCTGGAAAGGAATGTAGTGAAAGAACCTTACCTTCTCTGCTTATCCATTTTGTAATGAATTTCTCGGAGAATTAGATTTTCGGAGTGACTTGCGTGGATCAAAGAATCTGCGAGGTTTTAGGCTGCGCTTGCGGGGTAGTCTGTGAATGGGTGAACATTCGTGACGTGACGTGACGTGACATTCGGAAACGGCAGAATATGATGGATCCAATTATTTTGTAACAACTGTATTGTACCATATTCTGACAAATAAATGATCTATCTACTCATAGTGATCTTTCTTTGACTCGGAGAACACAGAAAACGGTTGTGGGTTTCATACGAATAACGATATTTATTTATTTATTCAATGTATTCTTTATTGCACATTACACCAAACGAAAACAAAGACAATAGTTTACAGAAAGATTAAAATAAGTACAATGGGCGGCCTTATCGCACAAGGCAATCTCTTCCAGACAACCTTTGGATGGACTAGAAGAATGGGAACCGATCTTTGGTAGGTACGGTATAAAAGTAGGTACGTCTCGTACATAATATACCTACTTAAATATAATAATATAAAGTACATGGAATTTACTTAAATAAGTATGAGAAATATATATCATATAATATACTAATAAATACAAATATAAAGTGTAGTAGTAAAGGAATTTCAAGAAGTAGTGAAACAGATTGACAAGTAGTGTTCCTTTACTATTTTTTTAAAAGCCGGTAGTGATTGTGCACGACATGTACACGCCTCACATTTAGATATATTGTGATGAAGAAAGAAAGAAAAATGATTTATTGCCACAACAAGACATGCGGCTGGTAAGTAGATAAAAAAACAAAAGTATTTTAATGTCTTTGATAAAAACACATACATACAAACATACATACATACCCCTATAAAATTTTGTATATTTGTTTGGAAACCCTAATAGATTATCATAATGTTAATATTTTGCAGTTCCAATAATATTACATACATACGTGTCGATTTGATAACCTCCTTTTTGAAGTCGGTAAAAAATAACTATAAAAGTATACTTACATTTTAGGAAATCTAATTTCAATCAGAAAAATTATGATGCATGTCGTAGCTGCGGCAAAGAGGTTTGATGCTGTGTCTTTACGGGTAGTCAGAATCAGAAGGCTGAAAGTCTAATTATCGGGGTTATCATCATCATCAGTCCATTATTCTCCCATTGCTGTGCTCTGACCTCTTCTCAGAGCGAGAAGGTTTACCGGGAATTACCGGTAACTCGTAATTATTATCGGCATTGCCGCATTGTTGTTTAGCCGAGACTGAAGCCGATTCCATACAATTGGAGAAAGCTCGGAAAAAAAAAAAAAGAAGAAGGTTGTACAAAAACTGGGTCGTGGAACTCTGATTGCTGTCGCTCCGTGTAAGATACAATCAGAAAGACTGGAAGCCAACCCAAACAAAGTTGGGAAAAGGCAGAACGATTGAATTCGTTGAACAATTCCGTCTGCTTTCTTATACAATCAGACTTATTGTACGTGCGATGAATGTTTCATGCACACATGTAATGTATCGAGCTAAGGTTCTTAGCATTGCATGCTGTAACCATAGAATATGTTGTAGCGACAATGCGTTTTCTAGACCGCAAACATGAATTTGCATACAGATGCACTATTCTTAGTTAAATTTACGGCAGATGTTTGCTGTTTGTTTCAAATGTCTTTTTGAAGGGGTTTTGTGTATAATTTGTTGAATAGTAAGTAGGCACCGGGAATCATCTTGCCTACTTGTGAATCTTGTGATATATCTGCCTTGATTGAAAGCTCCAAATAACTAAGACTATATTCTTAACTACATCGAAATTCATCGATTTTGCAAGGCTTCTTTGAAATGGTACTTATGTTTTTAAAATCGACATTGTTTGCTATGATTGCATTGATTGCTTCCTAATTTAATGATAATATTTTATTTTTATTTTTTATTAGCGACTAAATATGTTACAAAACAAATGAGCTCTGCCTCCTGGTCTAGGTTAACCTTTACCCCAGACAGTGCCTTCCCTATGTACAGTCGAGGAATGAAAAGATTGATTTTTGATTGTACTGGCAGATAAAAATAATGACAGTTGTACTTACACCCACCTAATTATCTCTCGTTCGGAGTTTGAAAAGGTAACATGTACTCGCGACTCGTTTAAAGGAATCAATTTGAAAATTGACGAACCTTTTCGTTCGTCGAATGTACATAGAGAATTAAATAAATAAATATCTTTGGGACATTTTTACACAGCACCATCTAGTCCCAAAATACTTAAGCAGAGCTTGTGGTAGTTGTGGTATGGGTACTAGACAATGGATGAATGGATATAATACTTATATACTTTTTTTATTTTTATTGAATTCATAAACAAACAATATTATTGTAATCTATCTAATATTGTCTATGTCTTTTCATATAATATCGCTCTATTTATTTCCTTCAATATCAATCAATTACATCACACGCTACCTGAGCATTTATTAACGCCTCCTGGACCCAATAAGGGCTGTATCTCAAACCCACACATGACAATAATTCCATCAACAATAAAACAATTGATGTTTTCACATATTATAATAATACATCATACAGTTAACCACAGTGGTATACAGCCGTAAGGACCATTGTTCTTTGTATACGGGAAGAACAATCGTTTCCCCTCTTTGCTTTTGTTTCGGAATAGGATAGCATTTATATGGAATATCTGTATTAATTACATAAATGTAACTCGCTTTGTTGTCTCACATATGCCTATTGTTTTGACATGTAGAATGTATGGCATCTTTTGATATTCTTGTCGACGTAAATTATTTTGTCTCATTCGGATGTGAGAATTTGGCTGTTTCCGAGCGTTTTACGATTTGTAGGCATTTGTAAATGTATATTTGTAAGTAATGTTTGATATTATATGAATATAAAGAAGTCTAATTCAGTGCTTTTCAACGTTTTACATAGCGCGACCCCTTTGGTTAATATATGCTCATGACCCGTTGTCCTTCGCTAGACATAAGATTTATGTAAGGCCAATGATTTTAAGGCTTTTTAATTAAACATAATAAGAACTATGTATACGTTCTTGGTTCCTGTAAACTCCAGGTCTTTTGTTTAAAAAAAACTCCCTATTTTATTAAACCTTGTCCCTATCAACCTTGTTTGGAAAAACTAGGCAACAGATAATATTTTATCTTAATGTTATCGCTACGCTTAACAGTTCTGTAATTTCGTAATTTCCTTAAGCTCTTCCAGTCTCCAGATTTTTAATCGGCCCACAATTTTGTTGGATTCTTAAGCAATACGAGGACATATGGGAGTACGTACACCGGCAGACCAGCGGGGTTACTCTTGAAAATAATTCCAATATCAATCCAATACCAATGTCAAAAAGTGACAAGAATTAATGGGTATTCTTGATTAAACATGTACACAATACACAATTTTAATTCTATTATGGTTTAATTAATTCTAAAAACATCAAATTTTAAACCAATTAATTACAAAATTTGCATTTAAAAGTACGAATTGACATTAATCCAATGCCAATAGAACGGAATTATTTTCAAGAGTAAGGCAGGTCATCCCCTACTGCCCTTATCCCGATTTATTTGGAGTCGTCGCAGCATGTCTTTATTTCCATACATTTCTATCAGCCGTCATCCCAGTGTTCACTTTCTTTGTAACCATAATATAATAACTCATGTTTTTCTGTAACTTTATATTAAAATTTGAATACAATGCTGCATTTTAGCTGGGACAATAAATCAATTTCTTTCTTTATTTCACACGATTCATCCATCTTTTCTTTGGTTTTCCTTTTGCAGACTGCCAGATCAAGCAAAAATTAGGTCACCAACTATCGAACAACAGTTAACCCTACCTGTTGAGAATTGAAATTTGTATAGCAAAATTTCAATTCACGTCACGGCCATCTCTGGTGTGAAAGGTCTGGATAGGCGAGGATGTGCGAGGCGAGAATTGATATTTGTTGGTACAACATTAAACTTTATTGCTGCCTGAATAGAGTATTTATTACATTGCAAAACGGTACATCGCGAGCAGGCGCGTGCCGGCGCTGGTCGGCGCGAGACGGTGCGTGCTCGCGATGTACATCTTTCGGTGTTAAAAAGGGTCAGCGAGATTTCAATTCACGCCCATCACATCCAATCCTCGCCTCGCCGGTTTGAAACCACCTTTATTGTATTAACGTCTCGTCCAAAAATCTGTATTCTTAGACGAATCGTTCAAAAAAGGTCCGCACATTTTTCAACTAATTTCGTTAAAACACTGGATTTAACATGCACTATTTTTATCAGGGGTTCTTTTTAAGCCATAGAAGCTACCCCCAGGGGTAATATAACAAATGGTTAACCACTCCTGGGTTGAATCCCCTCTAAGCCGGTGTACAGTCAGTTACAGAGGTGAATCGATATATTAGTAAAACGTCAAACCTTCGTTTTGAAACGTCAGGAAAACCAATTTAAATAATATACGTGATTTAATCCGGTTAAACTTTGTTTTATTATAATGTGTAGTGATTGCGAAAACCTAAGAAATTATTAAATTTGTAAAACTTAGATGGTTTATTTTTTATGGAGCGAACAGGCACATAAGCTCACCATTTATGTTCTGAAACTCTGGGATTTTATAAAATAAAGTACAAAAAAGGAGGTAAATCATAAGGTCTCTAAGCTTTGAATGTTTGTTTCTCATCATCTCGTGCAAGAAATGTCTTCGCAGAACTTAAAGGACAACATAAAATGACATAAAAATGTCTTAAAACTATAAAGCTCAAGTCTTACGTAAAAGAATCGTCTGATCACACGATTTACTAGGAAACACACTGAATATTCAACGTGTGTCATGTGATAGAACATTATATATCTTGATCCAACCGTCCAGTCACATAAACTACTTAAAATATTCCCTAGTAATCCAATCAAACGAAACTGTATGTGGTACGTATTGTAATTCAAAATGGATTCTATTAGAATCTGTCATCGATGTGAATTAAAAACAACTAAATAATAAAGTAAAAACCGGCAAAGTGCGAGTCGGACTCGCGCAGTAAGGGTTCCGTACCTCTCAACGACCTGATACCCCATCATCATCCTCCGAGCCTTTTCCCAATTATATTGGGGTCGGCTTCCAGTCTAGCCAGATGCGGCTGAACATCAGTATTTTACACGGAGCGACTGCCATCAGACCCCCGCAACCCAGTTACTGGATAATACTGACATTCGGAGGTTAGACCAGTTGTCAGACTTTCAGGCTTCTGACTACCCGTAACGACTGCCATAGATATTCGTATGACAAACCGGGACCGACAGCTTAACGTGCTCTCCGAGGCACGGAGGGGTCTCGATGTGTAACGAAACGGTCACCCATCCACAGACTGACCGCGGCAAGTGCAGCTTAACCTTGCAGATCGTACAATCCGCGCAGTCGTTGCATCGCTACGAGCCTGATACCCCATAAAAACTAATTTAATTTACGAGAGTTTACCAAAAGACATCAACGTACAGTGTACGAAATATGCATTTTTGCATGTCTTTCTTACGCTGGTACCACCACATACGTGGGACACTCAGAAAGTTTTGCGAAACTAAAAAAAATTGTTCTATACGTACATATATTTTTATCAAATCTTTTCAAAGTACTTTCCACCAGCCTCTATACAAAGATTCATGCGCCTAAACCAGTTTTCAAAACACTTTTTCCAGTCCGCCGCAGACACCTCGTTTACAGCCTGCTCGAACGCAGCCAGCGCATCTTCCGGCGACGAAAATTGTATCCCTTTGAGCTGATTTTTTATTTTTGGGAATAAAAAGAAGTCACACGGTGCTAGATCAGGGCTGTAAGGAGGGTGACCCAGGAGTTTGACTGGCGTGCTGTCCAGGAAGTCCCTCGTTTTGAGTGCGGTGTGCGCAGGTGCATTGTCGTGGTGGAGCAGTAGCCCGCGGAGCCCTGTGTTTGGTCGCTTGTTGCTTATAACAGAGAAAACTTCTGGCAAAAATTTGGTAGTATACCATTCGGCATTAATGCTTCTTTGATCCCGTAAGGGAATTGATACCAAGTGGCCAGTCAAATTAAAAAAGCTAGCGATCAAAATCTTACCCCCGCTTCTAGATCGCTTCACTTTGGTAGGCGTTGGCTCATTTTGAAACACCCAAACAGTCGACTGGCGCTTGGTTTCTGGGTCGTATTGATAAATCCAGGACTCATCACCTGTAACGATGTCGTAAACACGCCGAGACGAGCCTGCTTCAAATTTGTTAAGCATATCACGGCACCATTCCACCCGGGCCTGCTTCTGAGCATCGGTGAGGTTGTGCGGCACCCAGCGTGATACTATCCTCCTCACGCGAAGATGGCTGTGTAGAATCTCGTGAACGCTTCCCGATCCAATCTTCAATATGTGTTGAATCTCCTGATATGTAATTCGCCTATTGTCTTGGATTAAATTTTTCAATGCTAGCACGTTTTCTTCGGTAACAGCCGTCAAAGGGCGACCGCTTCTTTCGTCATCACCCAAAGTTGGTCGACCGCGCTTGAATTCGTTATACCAACGATACACGGTTGCCTTGGAAGGGCCTTCATCCATGAATGCCATTTGAAGTCTATCGTACGATTCATCCGGTTTCAGGCGACACTTGAAATCGTATAAAATCATAGCTCTAAAATGTTCCCGGCGCAGATCCATATTTCAGTGAGACACAATACTTTGAATTAACTCGCAAAAAATGTGGAGGGAAATTTTGAAATTGGAACTTACTTATTTTTACTTATAAATAATCATATTTTCGAAAAACATTAAAACTGGCCAGTCTCCCATATATAAAAACTTTTTTTCGCAATACTTTCTGAGGGGCCTGGTATGTCTATGTTTGTCTTATTTTTAGTATTTGTTGCTAAACTACATAATATGCACTATAATCTGACCAAGTTTGACGCCGGTATATATTACCGTTTTGAAGATAGAGCAGGAACAAAAACGTTGAAAAAAATGCATGTTTTTTGAGGTTTCTTGTATGGGGACCCCCTTTGGTTTTAGACTTTTTTTTGTTTTTAGTATTTGTCGTGATACACCTCATAGCAACACATATTCTGAGAAAATTTCAACCGGTTACCTATTACCGTTCAAAAGATACAGCCCTGTGACAGACAGACAGACGGACGGACGGAAAGCGTAGCGAGAGTAATAGGGCCCCGTTTGGAACCCTTCGGGTACGGAACCCTAAAAAAACAACATGAACTAAATTAGTATTCCATAAAACGAGACTCCTTTATCGTAATTTTGGGAATTCCATACTAAATCGATTTCGTGCGCGAATGTACACAAGGATACTCACACGCATCACAGATTAGCTTGTATAAATGAAGTACAGTCACGTACAGTGAGTCACCTGTTTCATAACAACGTAAAGCTGGGTCCACATTTGTATCATTTTGATGCATCATAATCACCGTTTTACTTTGTTTGTACTTGTCTAATTTAGTCAATATTCTTGACATGACATTGGTATGTAATTCGTCAATAATAATTATTAAAAGACATGTTAACAATTCCACACACTAAATAAGAATTTTTAATATAATTACATGTGCTGAACTAGTAACTATATTTTATTAGTACCTAACTATTTGAATAAAGAGATATACTAAGATTATTATGATCGCTACTTTGGACGTGAAATGTTGGCGATCCTTTGCGTCCAAACTAGCAATCCTGAGACACTTCGGTGACACGCGACTGTGCAGTGATAAAGTGAAATGTGGACCCAGCTTAAGGTTTGATTTCCCAAAATGTTTGACAACGATCAAAGGCGGCAAGTGCACTTTTGTCATAGCAGTGTCAATGAGAATTTTTATAAAGATTGTTTTAGTGGGTTAGTGGTCAATCCGCACTAATTGGATTCGCACGAAAGATGCGGATCACCACTTTTAAAAATTATGTATTTTGTGGGGGTCGATCCGCACGAAGCCAATTTATTTTCGTGCGGATCGCCACCTCCACATTTAAGTAGTAGGCGATTTGCACACATTGTTTTTTTATGGAATAAACTTACGAAAAAAGTACTGTAGCGCACAAAGGTGATAGAAGTAATAATATTTTTTAAATGAAGTGACACGAATTAATCAAAAATATCTTTATTAAAAATATAATTTTTTGTGCTAATGCTAATGCGAGCTTCAGGGCCTTCAGGAAATGTTTTCTGAATAGCAGACATCGCGCTTTTTTCGAAATCTGTAGTAAATATACGTGGAGAAAATTGAGGAATTTGACTTTTTATGAGGTTAAAAAAATCATATGTGTTTTCTTTTTTATCTGGGAGCAAAGCGTATATGGCTGGTAAAATGTTAGTATATTTAAAAGTACTGCCGACGTCTATGTGCAACGTGTAAACCTGTAAAAATGGTGGCATAATTATACTGCTTTCTCTGTCACTCATAGGTTACAGCACCAAAACAAATTTGCTGTCTCACTTTAACGTATAGTTTTTTGTATCACTAGAAGTATAACCTTTTTTAGGGTTCCGTACCCGAAGGGTTCCAAGTTCCAAGGGTGGCGATCCGCACGAAAATAAATTGGCTTCGTGCGGATCGACCCCCACAAAATTCATATTATTTAAAAGTGGCGATCCGCACGTTTCGTGCGAATCCAATTAGTGCGGATTGACCACTAACCCGTTTTAGTTGGTTATTACCTGGATAAGAAAAATAAACTACCTATTTAATTAAATAAAAGTATGAATTGACTATTAAACTAATTCTCAAAATTGAAGAACTGTTGTTATAAATAAATACAATTTATTTATTTGTTATTGGTAACTTCACAGCTTACAATATTTTATTCAATACATTAGTCTAGACAATACGCCAATTACGAAGCACACAACTAATTAAATTCACAAACCTATGCAGAGAGCCTCTTGGGCATTTATACAATATCTAGTTAATATTGGTAGTGTGAGTGTGTGTACTGGAAGAGTGTGAAAAATGTGTGTGGTGAGGTGATGGGTAGTGAGGTAAACGTGAGAGTCGTGTAATTTCGGGCACTAAGCGGAGTTGACCTGTGATAACGTTTGAAGGATTTGTTTTTTCCACGTTATTTTTGAGGCGTTAAAGGGGTCTAGCGATGAAAATTTGTTATTATACAATGCTGGAATACCAGGCCCCTCAGAAAGTATTGCGAAAAAAAGTTTTTATATATGGGAGACTGGCCAGTTATAATGTTTTTCGAAAATATGATTATTTATAAGTAAAAATAAGTAAGTTCCAATTTCAAAATTTCCCTCCACATTTTTTGCGAGTTAATTCAAAGTATTGTGTCTCACTGAAATATGGATCTGCGCCGGGAACATTTTAGAGCTATGATTTTATACGATTTCAAGTGTCGCCTGAAACCGGATGAATCGTACGATAGACTTCAAATGGCATTCATGGATGAAGGCCCTTCCAAGGCAACCGTGTATCGTTGGTATAACGAATTCAAGCGCGGTCGACCAACTTTGGGGGATGACGAAAGAAGCGGTCGCCCTTTGACGGCTGTTACCGAAGAAAACGTGCTAGCAGTGAAAAATTTAATCCAAGACAATAGGCGAATTACATATCAGGAGATTCAACACATATTGAAGATTGGATCGGGAAGCGTTCACGAGATTCTACACAGCCATCTTCGCGTGAGGAGGATAGTATCACGCTGGGTGCCGCACAACCTCACCGATGCTCAGAAGCAGGCCCGGGTGGAATGGTGCCGTGATATGCTTAACAAATTTGAAGCAGGCTCGTCTCGGCGTGTTTACGACATCGTTACAGGTGATGAGTCCTGGATTTATCAATACGACCCAGAAACCAAGCGCCAGTCGACTGTTTGGGTGTTTCAAAATGAGCCAACGCCTACCAAAGTGAAGCGATCTAGAAGCGGGGGTAAGATTTTGATCGCTAGCTTTTTTAATTTGACTGGCCACTTGGTATCAATTCCCTTACGGGATCAAAGAAGCATTAATGCCGAATGGTATACTACCAAATGTTTGCCAGAAGTTTTCTCTGTTATAAGCAACAAGCGACCAAACACAGGGCTCCGCGGGCTACTGCTCCACCACGACAATGCACCTGCGCACACCGCACTCAAAACGAGGGACTTCCTGGACAGCACGCCAGTCAAACTCCTGGGTCACCCTCCTTACAGCCCTGATCTAGCACCGTGTGACTTCTTTTTATTCCCAAAAATAAAATATCAGCTCAAAGGGATACAATTTTCGTCGCCGGAAGATGCGCTGGCTGCGTTCGAGCAGGCTGTAAACGAGGTGTCTGCGGCGGACTGGAAAAAGTGTTTTGAAAACTGGTTTAGGCGCATGAATCTTTGTATAGAGGCTGGTGGAAAGTACTTTGAAAAGATTTGATAAAAATATATGTACGTATAGAACAATTTTTTTTAGTTTCGCAAAACTTTCTGAGTGTCCCACGTACGAATGAATGGTGACATCTTTAGGTAATTAGAAGAGGCCGAAGGGACTGCTAATAATGCGGTGTGTCTGGTGCGTCTACGCGGTACATTAAAATTTATTCACAAATATTTGTGTGATAAACATGAGTGTTTGTGTTGGTCTGGTTGTTTCTTATGTATTATAAGTATGTATTTACAAAAAAAAAAAGTATATAAGTATTATATCCATTGTCTAGTACCCATACCACAAGCTCTGCTTAGTTTGGGACTAGATGGTGCTGTGTAAAAATGTCCCGAAGATATTCTACTGAGTAGATGAGGGCAGTCAAACTTGTTACTAAGAATGTCATGTAGTAACATCAAATCGTTAAGTTGGTGTCTATCTTCAAGAGACTTGAGATTGTAAACTAAAAAAACATTAGTTAACTTAATTGTTTTCCTTTCTTTTTGTTTCTTTACTAAAGTTTGTGTGATTAAATTATTATTTCTTTTTTCAATGGTCTGATAACTTTTAACTAAGGAATAAATGTGACGTTTTGACAGATTTTCTATACTACAACTGTCAAAACGTCACATTTATTCCTCAGTTAAAAGTTATCAGACTATTGAAAAACTAGCCCTAAATCATCTCAAGTAAAAGTCAAAAAATCATGCATTAAGAGTTAGGGTAGGAAATAGGGTTTCAAATCTTTGTTCTTTTATTTGTAATTTGATCTATTGCAAATGGTAGCCATTTTAAAAAGTTTCTCTTGAACTTGTCCTTTGAGACTTTCCGGACATGTCCGGAAATTTGGTTCTTTGTTCGGAATGCGAGGGGAATTCTATAATATAATATGTCCGGATCTCTAACATCACCTACCCGTAACCGTAACACACGTGCATCGCTTCATGCAAGTAATGGACATGCCTCAAATTTAGAAATTTTAAAGAAAATGTCCAGAATTTTCTACGGATTTTTGGACATGCCTCAAAATTAGAAATTTTAAAGAAAATGTCCAGAATTTTCTACGGATTTTTTATTTATTTATCTGATAACCTTATTTGAGATGGATCAGACTTGGCCCTGTGATTTTTGATAGTATTTTTATTTAGAACTAGCTGTGCCCGCGACTCCGTCCGCGTGGATGTCGGAAAATAACATCGTGTCATAATTATGAACAGAATGTCTTCAAATATATACATATAAGCGCCTACACAGACGATTACACTATTTACCGACCATACTATATTTTGTTTTTACAACCAACCGGCTAAGGTGATGGAATTTCATGGAATTAGCCCTAAACTCCCTCATTCTGAGAAGACGCTCGTGCCCAGCATTGGGAAGTAATTGGGCTGATTATGTTATTCTATAACACTAACCACATCTCTTCTTATGCTGAGAAGAGGCCCGTGTTCAGCAGTGGGACTGTAATGGGCTGGTAATGTTATGTTATTCTAGAATACTAATAATATCCAGTTCATTAACTCTTCTCATTTTGAGAAGAGGGCCATACCCAGTAGTGGGACCGTAATGGGTTGACTACGTTATGTTATTCTATATTTTCTAGTTTCTTAACTCTTCTCGTTCGGAGAAGAGGTCCGTGCCCAGCAGTGGGGCAGTAGGTAATGAGCTGATTATGTTATGATAATCTATTACACTAACAATATCCAGTTCCTTAACTCTTCTCATTCCAAGAAGAGGGCCATGCCCAGCAGCGGGACAGTGATGGGCTATGTTATGTTATTCTATATTTTCTATAATATTAATAGATTCCAGTTGTATTTTTAGGAACCTGCAACCAGCATCCAACCAACAATCATGACCTCTACTTTGTATGCAACTTAATACAATAGAGGGGTCAAGCTGTATCGCTGGATCTACTCAACCGATTCAGATAAAA
The DNA here is from genome assembly GCA_949699075.1 of Asteroscopus sphinx. Lineage (NCBI taxonomy): Eukaryota > Metazoa > Arthropoda > Insecta > Lepidoptera > Noctuidae > Asteroscopus > Asteroscopus sphinx. Next base: position 9,321,093 of record OX453018.1, on the reverse strand, counting down.
CATACCCTATATTTTAAGTTAGACTAATACCAATACAAATGCTAAGTTTCATTACGATCCGTTGAGCCGTTTTCACGTGATGAGGTAACAAACAGACAGACAGACAGACATAAAATTTTTAAACGATTGATTCGTGTTCTATAGCTTATTTCTAGTCCCCCTAGCCGGTTTTCGCGAAAAAAAACTCAATGTACAGACTTTTCGACCTTTACAGTTTTATTATAGTATAGAAGTACTGCTGTCTTGAACGTTGGATTTATGGGCACCGCTTGAAACAATTTTAATTCAATTTACGATACCTTCGAGTTGCATTGCAAATAATGACTTGGCATTGAACCAATGACCAGTATTCACCTCCCTTTAAATGTACTCTCGAAACAAAGACTTCAAACAGTTTAGCGACTGGTAATCAGTACCAATATAGCCCCGTTAAGCTTAAGCCCACATGCACCCTAAAAATGTTTAAGTGCCAATTTGAGACCCAGAAATGGGTCTTAATTGAATCAAAGTCTTATAATTGGTGAATCAGTACATTTTACAAAATGAACTCTTTTTTTTTTAAGTGGTGTAATGACAATCTCCTTCGTATTTACTTCTTTAATAAATGATGGATCATAAAGGCTTGAAGTTCCACAATCTTTGTAAGTGTTGTGTAATCTGTAGGAAAGATCAGTAGGTACACTAGGTACATACATGATTGACCAGATACAATTACTGTAAATCGATATACTTACACGTTTTTGTTGGTATACGAATAATTGGGTGTGCTTACATTACCATTACCCGATTGATTGATTGCATTACCCGATAATTATTGAAAATCTAATACTATATCCTTCAAAACATTATTTAAGAGAAAAGTCCTGCCGCAAAGTTTTGGCTTCATAATAATTTTACCTACATTATCTGTTTTACCATTTATTTTTTCATTCATTTGGCGTTTACGGTGAAAACTGTTTGCACCCCCTAAATCTTGACAAAAACAGTTTTTGGTGTCAATCGCTTGGATAGATAATCTTCGCTAATAGGTTCTAGATAAAAAATTTTTTTTTGGTGTTCTAATAATGACTACTTTTCTCCGTCATAATTCCAATGCAAAAATTCGTCATTTTAGGTGCTGAAGATATAGCGACATTTAAAAAAAAGTTTTACCTATTGTCATAGTTTTTCACACGGTATATAGATAACATGACACATCATTGAAATCGAATAACATTTAGGGGGTGAGGAAACCGTTTTTTTACCAGACTGTCCCCAGAAGGAAGGTAATGTTTTGAATGGACAAAAAATTATAAAAACTAGTCTTGATTTTTCGCTTTAACTAATAGTCAGACCATTATAATATAACTGACATGACTAACCAATCATGAGAATCCTAAGCACACGCCCTAACAAACATAACTAATAAGTCTGCTCTTATACCTGTGGGATTATTTTGTGTATGCAAGTCCAACAAAGGCCCCTTCCTGCGTCCAACCCTACATTTATGTCAAGCACGGCCTAATCACATTTAATCCATAGCCTTATTGAAGGCCCATTACGCAGGAAGTGTATCCAATCGGTAATCGAAACCCTAAAGGTGATTATAACTGGTGATCTATTTAATTTTCTCGGAACCCTCAGGGTGTAATCATGGGCTATATCAGCCATCCAATTTAATGGGTTACCGAAATTCCTTTAATGCCATTCGTCATAGGAATGAGATTTATTACTTGGCTTAAATATAAGGGGCTTGTTTTATGGCGGTGTTAAGCTTAGGGCTGGCGTACGGATGTGTTTTACTCTTTAAATGAATGAATGGAACGATGTTTTTTTTTTCTGCCTTGTTGGTCTAGTGGTTACAAGCAAGCGCAATTGCTAAGCGTGGAGTCCTGGGTTCGATTCCAGGGTCGGGTAAAGTGTTATTAGGTTTTTTCATCAGGAAATTCTCAGTAGGTAGCAGTCCGGAGTCTGGGCTTGTGCCCGGTTGATGGCAATAGAATAGACTCGCCCACTTTCACAAGTGAATTATAGCAGAACTGGCGAAATATGGGTGTACTATACACCTCTGCCTATTCCCCTTCGGCTAATACAGGCGGGATGTTATATATGTATGTGTTTATTAAATTAAATTAGTCGTGGGTGAGTTTTCTTTAAACAATGTTTGTTTAGTAACTAACATGCTACAAATTCCTAGTAGTACCTACCTACCTAGACAGAAAAAAATCAAAAAGTAACTTACGTTTTGTACCTACAATCTTTATGATTTTATTTGACATCAAAGATCTACATTACTTACACATTCAGTAATATCATACATTTTTAAACTACATTGCATACTAAGTCAAGCCAAATAAAACTCTACCTGTACTGTACCCCAAGAGACATACACGTAAGGATACAAATAACTAAAGCTTAAAGCTAGGAACAAATTATCAGACGCGACTTACAGTCGCGAACTAAAGTCGCGGCTAAATTCCGTGTAAGACGGTGAAACGTCCAAGTGGAGTGGCGCGACTGAACACGACGTCTGACACGATTGTGCACACGTAGGTCCGTATTACAGAAGCTTCCTCAAGTACAGTTTAAACTCCAATCACCTGATCACTACTTAAGGATATAATCGTTACTTGAGTATCGGTCTTATTCCAGAACGGTAATTATAAACTTTAATTCAACAACATACCACACGAATTTGACCTGAAATAGAATAGAAATCTCTACTCAAGCGTAATCTGGACCACAATAGAGTGATTACAGATCAAATCTCAGCTGAAATTCCGAAACAGGTGACAGTATAAAATAAAACTAAACTCAGCTGAACTGTGATCAATAAATCTCTGCTTGAGGAACGTTCTAAAATCAAAGCTCAACTCAATTCTAGTTTTAAACAGAGATCTACGCTTGAGTATCGTTCTGTCATACGGGCCTAATAAGACGTGGCTGTCGGTCGCGACTGTAAGTCGCGTCTGATAGTTGGTTTTGGGCTTTAAGTTACAAAATCTCGTTCTAACTTTGTTGATTTGTGTACAGGTATCAAAGTACCAAGTAAAAGTCAAAGCCGACTACATATTACATATCGAATAGGAAATGGACTGTAGAAGTTAGTTTTTTACGTGGGGACATTTTCGTGGATACCCTCCGTCCGGGGAAGGGTTATATCGGACTCTTACCGAATAAAACCACTACCTACGCCGTTCCTCCTGCTTTGACCAGGGACGCGGGTTATGTTACAAATGGGATGCCATAACAGAACCATGGTATACAGGCGTAGGTAGTAACTCGAAGCGTCAAGAGATGCTGTTTATACGGAGTTTCACAATATTATGCGCCATTGTAGCTCGCAGCTAGATTGCAAACCAGGAGTGCAGCACCACATCGTCGTTAACGTGGTGATCGGTGATAACATTGTAAATAGCCTGGATGAGACCCTCAAGGCTAGCACGATCCACTCTGGGAACTGAACTGAACTCAAACTGGGAAACACATTGTATTAGAAATAGAAAGGGCACAGATGGTAAATCCCACTTCTGAAATGTAACGAAGTGGGTGCGAGAAAGGAACTATGGAGTGCAGGTTCAGGATAATCCGCACTCCATAGTTCCCTTCTCGCATCCCCTTCCTAACATAATGCTCCGCATTCGGGTCGTGATCCAGCATGCAAAGCGGAGAGGAGAGGATATGTCTCAAACAACCAATAGGGTTGCGTTATTTTTACATCCCTCCGTTTAGCTTCAAAGTGATCACTATTAGCTGAAGCCTTTTAAGGGGTTAATGTACTCATCATAAAGGACAACTTTTACTATAGGAGTAACTGTGAAAACGCGAAAAAAAGCAGCTGTTCCTTATATTTTGTCGAGTGATATAGATATTTTTCTGTAAAACATCTGCTTTTTTTCGCGATTAGTTAAAGTTGTCAGTTATGATGAGTGCGTTATTTACGACACCTCTCTCTGCTTTGGTGGATACTGCTCGTACCCCTGACGGGAGCTATAAAAATCTTCTCATTGTCCGATAAGGATGTTTTGACAACCCTATCAAGGTATCTTCATTCATGGTGATTGGAAAAGTTTAGTTTTCTTACAAAAGGTAAATACATTTGGGAAATCAGTAGAAAGGCAAGTACTTGTGAAATAGTAAAGAATTCAAAGACAAATCTTGGAGGCACTACTTTGTTAATAATGAATGTTCTTTACAAAAAAGTTGTCTGAAAAGAAAAGTTTGGTAGTTACTTTCTTTGTTTTGGCTTTTCGCACTGAGTTACTTTAAGATGAAATTAAGTAATGAAGAAGTAGTCTTCCAACTGAAAAAATAGGTAGGTACGTCAAATACAAACCGAAAAGATTCATAATTAAGTATGTTTAAGCAAACAAAATAATATATTTCAATTGCTCCTGGCTCTAGAAAAAAAAAACAAATGAATGTTTAACAATTCTACGCAATATTCCAAGTTTATGACGTCACAAGATTGATGTCAGTTTCATTACTACCCAAGTTTTATTAAGAAAGACTGAAGAGCACTTTAGGATATATTAGAGAAGACGAAGTCAAAGAAAATATACGCTTTAATTTTCTCTTTGCTTCATTCTTATGCGAGTAGTCGTTATTTTTGTTTTAATGCGGTACAGTCAACTGCACATAGATGGTAACAAAACCAATAGATATAATATAAACCTGTCTTATATGAAACAAAAAAATAAAAAATATTTATGATTAAATACAGAAAATAAAAAAAATTGTATATATGTAATATCTATTGTGCCCATAGAACAAGCTCTGCTTAGTTTCATCATCATCATCATTTCAGCCGAAAGACGTCCACTGCTGGACATAGGCCTCCCCCAAACATCGCCACAACGACCGGTCCTGTGCCTTCCGCATCCAGCGGATTCCCGCGACCTTCACCAGGTCGTCGGTCCACCTTGTGGGGGGCCTACCCACGCTGCGCCTTCCAGTACGCGGTCGCCACTCCAGAACTTTACTGCCCCATCGGCCATCCGTTCTGCGAGCAATGTGCCCCGCCCACTGCCACTTAAGTTTGGCAATTCTTCGGGCTATGTCGGTTACTTTCGTTCTCCTGCGAATCTCCTCATTTCTGATTCGATCACGCAGGGACACTCCGAGCATAGCCCTCTCCATTGCCCTTTGAGTGACTTTGAGCCTTCTTATCAGGCCCATTGTGAGCGACCACGTTTCAGTACCGTAAGTAATTACTGGCAACACACACTGGTCAAAGACTTTCGTCTTGAGACACTGCGGTATTTTGGACGAGAAGATATTGCGTAGCTTCCCGAACGCTGCCCAACCGAGTCGGATTCGACGATTGACCTCTTTCTCGAAGTTGGACTTACCTAGCTGGACAGTTTGTCCTAGGTATACATAATCGTCAACAACTTCCAGTGTAGATTCTCCGATGTTTACGGGAATGGGTGCTATATGGGAATTCAACATAACCTTTGTCTTGTCCATATTCATTTTAAGACCCACTCTATCAGAAGCTCTACTGAGGTCATCGAGCATTATACCGAGGTCCTCCATGGTCTCAGCCATGACTACTATGTCGTCGGCAAACCGAAGGTGAGTGATGTACTCGCCGTTTATGTTAATGCCTAGCCCCTTCCAGTCCAGAACCTTGAAGACATCCTCCAATGCAGCAGTGAACAGTTTCGGAGAGATCACATCTCCCTGTCTCACACCTCGCTGCAGAAGGATAGGTTTCGAGGCTTGGTCCTGTAATCGGACTGACATAGTGGCGTTTTCATACAAAGACTTTGATGTACCGATAGTCAATCTGGCACCGTTGAAGAGACTGTAGTACCGCCCAAGTCTCGATCGAATCGAAGGCTTTCTCGTAGTCCACAAACGCTAAACAAAGAGGCAAGTTATACTCTTCGGTCTTCTGTATAACCTGCCGCAGCGTATGTATGTGGTCTACGGTGCTAAAGCCTTTTCGGAAACCGGCTTGTTCGGGAGGCTGGAAGTCGTCAAACCTGCACGAAAGACGGTTCGTAATGACTCTCGAAAACAGCTTGTAGACATGGCTCAGAAGTGAGATGGGCCTATAATTCTTCAGTAGAGCATTATCGCCCTTTTTGAAGAAGAGTACCACCACACCTCTGCTCCATGCCTGTGGCGTTCTTCCCTCGAGAATGACGGAATCAAACAGCTTCTGAAGGGCCTTAAGGATCGGTTTTCCACCCGCCTTCAGGAGTTCGGCCGTAATTCCGTCATCACCCGGTGCCTTGTTGTTTTTGAGCTGCTTCAGAGCCATCCTAATCTCGTACAGGCTGACGTCCGGGATATCTTCGGTATAGTGTCGGGTCAATCTAGCTCTTGGGTCGTGAGCCCGATTTACAGCGGGTGTCCGGGTGGACGTGTATAACTGTCCATAGAACTTCTCGACCTCCTTCAATAGCTCTGGCTTGGAGGATACGACTCTGCCATCGTCGGTCCTCAGTTTTGCAAGCTGGCTCTGCCCAATAGACAGGTCTCTTGCGAAGACTTTGGAGCCCTTGTTCTTCTCTATGGCGTCTTTAATACGTTCCGTATGAAATTGGCGTAGGTCACTTTTCAAGGACTTTGAGATCTGTCTATTGAGCTGCCGGTACTTAGTCGCATCATCTGAGGACTGCAGAATCATCTCGCGTCTTTCCGCCATAAGCTCAAGGGTGTGGTCAGAGAGCTTTTTGTTTCTATTTGTACGACGGGTCCTAAAGATCCTAGACCCGACCGTATGGACAGTTTCCACAAACCCATCGCTGTAATCGTCCACTGCTTAGTTTGGGACTAGATTATGTGTAAAATGTCCCAAAAAATATATTTTTTCAATGATTATTAATATTTTAGAATTTCAGCAACATTAAAGCCAAAACTACGTCAGCGGTGACCGGACAAACTCGCCTTCACTGCTTGCTCGCTTCCTTCTTGCACAGGCCCAGCCTATCAATAATCAGCTTCTACAAACGATAAAAACAACGCTTACAACCATAAAATATATCGCCATACATGTGACACGACCGAATCTAAAAGATGTCGCGAAGGTGACCCAAAACACCGAACTGTCATACTGTCATTTAGGAATAGGTACTCGTCATCCAGGTCACGTCTCGTTCGGTCGAGTTACTTAAAATTCCCTTACTGATACCTACAGCATTCAGAATGAAGCCAGTTACACCTTGGAACACTTTGAATATAGATGTCACACATATTTGTATGTGATTTGAATATGTTATTGTGTTCAACACTAATTGTTCAACGTTCCTTCTATTTTTATGGTAATTTTGGGATATGTAGTCTGTATGCGTGTGCTTTAATGTGTTTGTAATTGTTGGAAATAAGTAATAGCTACAAGTATGTAATTAGGGATGAATAGAAATATCGTCTAAATAGAGCTTGAATGATTCCAACTTTTTCGTATCGATAATTGAACAAGACAATACTATTAATTTTATTTTAGGCTTGTCGTAGACAAAAGAATCTGTCTTTAAAATATTTTGGAATGATAGGCGAACTCAAATGTGAAAAGTGTCTGAAACAAAACGGCGCTGCTTTCGCGAATTATGTTGTCGTCTAAGAGTGTTTAAAAATCGTTTATTTTGAGGTTTTTATGTGATGTCTAAATTAGAAAATATTTTTCCTCCATTTTGTATATTACGATCAAAATAAAGCCAGAGATAACATTTCTTCTCGTCCATACCTAAATAACGTCCTTTTTCATCAGCCATACTACTCTAAGTAGTACTCGATTCACCAGAGGATGGGCAGCAGCGTTCTCTGAGTATTTAACCAACCAACTGCGATCGCCAATCCGCCTGCCAAGCGTGGCGATTATGGCATATCCCCCCCTTAATTGGGGGAGGCCTATGTCCAGTAGTGGACGTCTTTCGGCTGAAATGATGATGATGATACTACTTTAAGTTACGATTTATATAATGGACATAAACGAGTAGTTATTATTTCCTAATAACATTTCCTTTATTTAAAAGATTTATGTATCAGTTATCTACAGACGATAACAAAACATTAATTCTGATACATAATTATCAACTTGAAATTTGTTTATCTGTAGAATATCTTAAGCTCGATTTTGTAACTCAACATGGGGAATTTTCGGGTTCCCTTCCCCATATCAGTGCATCCTGAGTTTACTCATTTCAAAAAGAAACACCTACCCACTGGACTGGGTCCCACTGGGACAATCATGGTCTTATTGTGCTATGTAACACCAATGATGATGCAGTGGCGTGCATTGGCCTACTTCACTTGAATTTAATTGTGGTGTAAGTTATTGATTTTTTGATGTAGGAAGATTAATTTAGCATTAATAGGTCTATTTTAAGATACATAATCATCGTACTGTGAAAAAAATATAATAACTTACACCACTATTGAATTTGAATGAGGAAGGCAGTAGGTATTGCCTAATTGCCTATATGCAATGCACGCCACTGTGATGATGATACACTTAGTATGCAATAAATCTTTGTATCTTTGTTCCCCAAATCGTTGTCGGTGGTAGGATTTCTGTAGCCCTGCTGGGGATGGGAGGACAGTGCAAAGCGTACCCCACGTGAAATAAAGTTTCTTTAGCCGGAAAGGGAACAAAGTGTACCTACCTCTATTACCTAACTCCATTTATAATGTATACCCAAGTGTCAAAAAGGCTTCCATTGCATTATGGCAACCTTGTTTTTGTCCTCTGAGTCACTCACGTGGGTTAATGGCATTGAGCAAAAACTCACTTCCCAGAATCATGCACACTAGAGCTCAGGAAACTAGTTTCGAAACATCCCTACTTCTATTAAATATCTCGATTGTAATTACGTTAATGATATATGTAGCTTAGGTACTTGTGTATCACTAAGATTTGATATTTTTCAAGTAGTAGCCTTCAATTTTCCAACTACAGTACCTAATAAAAGTACAGTAACTTGTCATTTAAAACTAACGAACGGAACCCACCCGAAACTTAAATAAATTAAATTAATGTAAAGTAGCTTAACACTTCTCTTGTAATTCGAAACGATTCTATAATTATCGGAACGAAATCAAAACAGTATTTAACATAACAACGATAAAGAAAAAGGTTAACGAAATAGTCCCGTAATCTTTCGAAGACGATCAGTGTACACTCACCTTTATCTTTGAAGCTCCCAAGCACGAATCTAAAAGTGATAATTAAGCAGATCGACTTTTAACATAAGTATCGGAATGAACTTAAAAAAAGTGTTTTTGTAAACAAACGTAAGCTTCACACTTTCTAAGAAATTAATTAGTTAAATTGAACTGTGAAGTGTCTGATTACAGAGATTTTTATGTTCACACTTCACGCCCACAACGCTGAGCTAAGTATTAAGATAATTATTGATTCGTTGATGATTCGTTGACACATAGCAGTGCAATGGACTCATCGAAATAGACTTCGAAGAGAGCCTTACAAACTTCTGATCTTATACCTGTTCTTGCTGTTAAGATGCCGAATTTTTTGCCTTCGATATTTCTGTCAGAAAAACAGCCATAAGATTTGCTACTACATCCTTAAGATGAAGTATTCCCCTTTTGGGCACCTGTTTTTTAAATGGTTGACTGGAGCATAGAGGAATAGGACTAAACTTAACAAGTTAACTTAGTGCAAGTTAAAGCAAAAATTGAGTTCTGGTAGACATATTAAGGTAAGCATAGTACATTTACTTAATTAGGTTCAAGCTTTCAAAACCTTTAAGTAAAGAAAATATGAACATAGGAACTGAAGATACCACAACACGCAACAAGTAATAAGTTACTAAGGGAAATGGAATTTCATTTTAATTATCATATCTCAAATGTTACTCAGCTTGGATATTAACAATTTTATTGTTTTCCAGAACATGAGTCAAGTTTTATCAATATTCTTTTAAACTGACTCGTATTCACAATATTACTGGGAACGTTTTGGAAGTAAAGAAAAAAAGAATATCCATATTTGATATTTTACCAGTATCGTTTTTCAACGTTTGCTTGATACAAAGGTTCGGCTACATCCCATTTCGTCGGCTTTACTTTTGTCTATAAAAATAAATTTGCAGTTTACAAAATTGGATTACCTACTTGTATAGAATTAAAAAGTTGGTTGAAATGGGATGTAGCCAAAGGTTCAATTTCTTCTACTCTGTGTCGAAGATATTATCCATTTAACCATCTCCATTTCATTTTGCATCTGTAATAACAGCAAGTCCCAAGATTCTAAGTCTGTAAAGACATCAGAATGATGACTTCAAGCTTTTGGAGGATTATTCAACAGACATATTCTAGGCACAGACTATCTTTAATCTCTATGTATAGTAAGAATAGAGTCATATTCAATTTATACCCCATATTTCTTCGCTTTACGACCAAATCGCAATGAAAATGTATCGTGGAATTAATAAGATGTGCAATTTGCAATACAAAACATATTATGGCATCTCAGTGCCTTTCTAATGAGACTGCATGTCTTCGAATATTTTAGAAATCGTTAGAACTTGTCTGTAGTATTTTAACTACCACATTGCCATTTAGAATCTGTAAATGATTGGAGAGATAGACCAAAGGTTTGAAAGAGCAACGAGTCATGCTAATGTAAAGAGGGTAGTTGTGTATAAAATTGGCAGTTTGCAGTTTCTTAACATTCATTACTTCTATATACTTGTTATGGATCAGGCGTGAAGCAAAGGTTAACCAGGACTGCATAAGTAAGGCAAGTAGAAAAGGATGCGAGAGAATCTATAGACAGATGATAATGCGATGACCGTAAGAAGGGCTACTTTCAGAAGCAATGTTAGCAAACTAAGGAAGAAAGCTTTTACTACAGTACGGTTTTTTTTACAGTATTTACTGTAATACACTGATTGAACACTTAGTAGGTGAATGAGGGACTTATTGAAGGCGGATGTTCAGTACTTGATTCTCGTTCCGAATTTGCATAAAAAGTAGCACTTAAATTTTTTAAATATTTTTCCAATCGATTTCATAAATAACTGTGGATACTATTCCGCACTTACAAATCAAAGTTTCATGCAATGAGGTGGTGCACCTAGGACGGCAGTGTCCATTGGTCGCTATTTCCACGCTCTCCGCCTTTTGTGCTAGCCAACAAACCCCTAGACGGAGCTTGCGCGAGCATTTTGTCTCCTGTACGTTACGTGTGATTTACCGTGGTTTTTTTAAAAATTATATTTACGTATATTCTGTCTGTTCCATGTAGTGCCGGAAAGTAAGAATTGCACCACCCTTTATCTTCTCATGGGTGTCGTAAACGGCAACTAAGGGATTCATCAGAGAATGGGCAGCAGCGTTCTCAGAGTATCTAACCAACCAGCTGCGATCGCCAACCCGCCTGCCAAGCGTGGCGATTATGGCATATCCCACCCATTGGGGGAGGCCTATGTCCAGCAGTGGACGTCTTTCGGCTGAAATGATAATGTTTTTTTTTTTTATGAACTCTCGCAGAATTGGTACCCAAAGTAGATACCCTAACTGCTTAACCGGGCGGAGATGATGATAATCTACCATATTCTTGAATATGTTCCTCGTTCACCCATTCACCCAGTATACTGGGGAATGTAAAAAGAACTTTAACAAACAAAGAAAATCCATACACACATTCAGTGGAATTGAATTAAACCGAAAACTTTGAAAACATTTAGCTCTCTGAAATAGTATCTATAACCACTATCAATGGGACAATGACCTCAAATACTAGGAACTACTGAACGAAGCTGCCTAAGACAAAAGTCCATCCACTTCTATAAAGACTAAATACTTTAACGATGTAACCGCAATTACTTTGAAACATAAGTTATGTGCACACATGAAGGCAAGGTGCAAGCGTACACCTGCAGGTAATGTTTACGTACGAGAGAGGAATTATTAATGTTACTTTTAGGAATACTAAGCTGCTGCGGCCTTAGTTATGTGAACTTTACTTTGGGAGAGGCCTATGTCCAGCAGTGGACTGCGATAGGCTGAGTTGATGATGATGATAATGTGAACTTTGGACCTAATTGATGACAGACAATTTGTCTCATAAGGGTGTCGTCATTGATGTATTGACAAACAAAATTGTATAAAAATTATACAACTTGTTATTGAAATTACTGATAACCTCTTAAGGGGTCATTGTACTCATCAGTAAGTAAACAGCTGATAAAAATGTAGGTATCAGCTGATTTTTTTCCCGATTTCAGTGTTGGTCCCATAGTAAAAAAATATGTTAATACTGATGAGTACAATGACCCCTTAAGAGGTTTTCAGTTATTTCAATAACAGGTTGTAGAAGCAAAAGGGTTCTCTTTGTTTCTTCCACAGAAATAGATAGAATGGTTGTAATCACAATTTTACTTGCGATTCATGCATGGCAACTTTCGAACAAACTACGCCTCCCATATTGACGTCATTAATTTTTAAAAATTAACTTTAATCAAATGTACTTTACAGATTTTGTTTCTGCAGTTAGAAACAGCACAATAAGGCATTTCTGCGGGTTTTTCTTACAGTATTTACAGAATTAGTATTTATTTTTTTTAGTCCGTGTGGTGCCGGACTTAAAGAATAGCATCACCCTTATCTCTTCTCATGGGTGTCGTAAAAGGCGACTAAGGGATTCACCAGAGGATGGGCAGCAGCATTCTCTGAGTATTTAACCAACCAACTGCGATCGCCAACCCGCCTGCCAAGCGTGGCGATTATGGCATATCCCCCCCTTAATTGGGGGAGGCCTTTGTCCAGTAGTGGACGTCTTTCGGCTGTAATGATTTACAGAAACAAGTTATAAGGCGTACTGAGAAAGGCTTTGAAATTTCCTGCACTATGGTGCACAGTGTTGGCACGCGCGCCCTGCCCACTTGGCCATTCTATCTATTTCTTTGGTGTCATATTTTAATAATTTCTTGTTTAACCGGATTATATCGCGTATATTATTTAAATTGGTTTTCCTGACGTTTCGAAAGCTTTGCAGCGTTCGTGGTCGCAGGAAGACTAGGATGACAAGCGTCTTTACAGATATTTCTAAAAAGTCGACCGCACCATCGCTGAACATCAGGTGAGGTGGCTGTCAAACGCAAGAAAAAAATAACAAAGTTATTTTAATCTACCGTACATCATCATCATTTCAGCCGAAAGACGTCCACTGCTGGACATAGGCCTCCCCCAAGCATCGCCACAACGACCGGTCCTGTGCCTTCCGCATCCAGCGGATTCCCGCGACCTTCACCAGGTCGTCGGTCCACCATCTACCGTACAATTTTTATTAATTAAAATCATTTCGATGCACGCAGTAATCACTCACAATTTCTCTTTATTTTACCAAAACTTCGTCCAGATTGATAATACCTATTGGTGCAAATAGTGCAGTTATTTCCGTACAACAAGGTTTGCTGTCCGCCGAAGATCAGCTGTGAAAGATAAAAGAATACCAAGCTATCCACCCGTGTTATATATCTTTTTTGAACAAGCCGCAAGCAGATATTCGAATTCCCAAACAGCTTCGAAATCAAAACATTTTACAGGTATTGCGAATTCTTCCCACAAAGATTCTTATCGAAACCAGTCATAGATGTAATTCTATCGTATTGCGCAAAGCACGGCACGCCCAAATCGCATTCCAACCAGGTAGTTAGCTCATTGATGCACTATCAGACCCTTATTGCTAATAACGAAAGGCGAGAATCGAGAGGCGTGTCGATTTACAATGAGATTTGCGAATGTTCAATTCGACGTTGACATTTTAGATAAGTTTGTCATGTGAAAACAAATGTGGGTTGACAAATTTTTGAAATAGTGAGTTTTATTATATTCATATGAATAATGAATAATCTTTGAAAATGTACTTATCTATAAATTGTGACGTATAATTTTAACCAATTATCAATAAAATGTTTATCTGTTTTATCTGTTTATCTGGATTCACAGACATAGTAAAATTAAGTAAGTAAGTAGTATAGTAAAATTACTATGTCTGTGTCTGAATTTTAAATAGGGATGTGGGATTAATCGACGAGATAAATTATACAATCAATCAACTCAGCTTATCGCAGTCCACTGCTGGACATAGGCCTCTCTCAAGTTGCGCCACAACACTCGGTCCTCTGCCTTCCGCATCCAGTCCCCCCCAGTCACGTTCTTTAGATCGTCGGTCCACCTGAAACCTGGCTGGGGGGCGCCCTACGCTGCGTTTGCCGATTCGCGGACTCAAGGACAATAAAACAAAAAAAACAAAAAACATATAAATATGTATTTTAAATTATACAATACATGCTTAAAACATTAAAATTGGTCAGTGTGTTTCGTTCCCATTTTACGATTTTTTCTCACTCTACTCTGATGTGATGTGACCCGAAGGCATGTACAAAACTACTCAACAAAAAGTGTTTCATTCAAAGTTTGTTGCGAAAAGAATCCCTCGTACAAAGTTACCAAGGGTGTGAGGGAAGTCCTAAAAGCACAGCTTTGAGCTTGTTTTTTCAAAAACGTTAGATTTGTTGTATTAGCAACTAATAGGCAGATGTGCCTAAAGACTGCTCGCGGTGTTTTGTCTATATTGTTTGCCCACCGCTATGGGAAAATAGCGTGAATATCATACTTATGTATTTAAGATCCAATGTCAAAAAGAGAAATGTCATTTACTTACGACAGCTGGGTCTAACTGAATGATTACAACTTACACAGATAACTGGCAGCCCTACGATGCTCCTATTGTGTTTCGATTCTCATGCGCGAACATCAGGTCGATTCTCAAAACTTATTCTTTTGTGTGAACGTAGAAAGAATTTTAATGCTTCCGTTTGAACTTGGTATAAAATCTCACAATAGAACAGCACTTTATTGCGTAATGCCGACCCATTTGATAGTCGACAATCATTTTCTTGGCTCATTTAAGTTTCTGTTCGTGTACTAAGTTGTCGTGTTATTCGTATTTGCATAGGACTCAATGTGTTGTCACTTGTCACATGTTCTGTTTGGTAAAATCACGATTCTAGGAAGAGCGGTGTTTTATTATGCACTACAAAGAACAGCTATTACGCATGATAAAAATATTAGAGGCACGTTTTGTGCTGTGCTGCATCAAACAGTAATCAAAACACAGAAAATAAAATTACACAATTTCAGCAACTTATCCGTCTCTTTTCGCAAACTATCCCTACTTGCAAATCACCTGACGAAACGGGTTATGCAAATGCCGTAAGCAGTATGTTACAATCTATGACAAGCTGAAAACACTCCACCTGCATTCAACACCTTTACAATAACGCAAGTTTTGTAGTTCCGATCTTACCCTCACTTCACTTTGCAAGTAAAAGGCGACAATCCAGCGGCGTATAATAAAAATCTCTACAATTAAACGTGTTATATGTATGTAGGTTTAGCGGACCGTGGGAACGTGCGCCTGAGTCGAATCGACGAATCCATGCAAAATCCTGTTTCGCTCCAACATTCACTACCTGTAATAAAATAGGATAGCGAGCAAGCACTTTATGCGATGTTTTAGATTCTGTAGAGCTATTAAAGTTAAATTTTTGAGGGTATGTAACCTATTGGATGTAATGGTTTGAAGTTCACTTTATTTGGTATGTGCCGCTAGAGTTGTAATGGTTTGGTTGAACTGCGGGATTTGACACGACCTTGGCCCAATAAAAAGGCTGTCGTGCCTTCTATAGGGTTTAGGAGTTCTCTTGTTTGCTTAGCTTACGTGTAGATTTACCATTTCATTCTAAAAAGACAGTTATGTTTCTGTTGCGATTTTAATCTTTGGAATTCTTAGGCTTAGGTCCTTGAAGTACGACCAAGGTTTTTTAGTTGAGGTTGAATTGCTCCCAAGCTTTTTTTGTAAAGAGAATCGTGTAAAAATGCAGTGACAGTAGTAGGTTTGTCATGGAATCTCGGTTTGCAGTCTGAACCCGTGACCTATTGGTATGACTCATCGTGTATTGCAACATTTGCAACTGTATTGCACAGCTTATGATTATTAGAAGCCAGTGGTATTGTTGTGTTTTAATATGGAAGTGTTGTATGAACCTGTTTCGCTGCAATCAGGCTGCGATGTTGACACAAATAGCATTGAAATACATAAAATATCATTAGTTTGCACTTTTACTCGCAGCTACTTCCTTTTACCCTACGTTTTGTTTATTCATACTATGGTGTTTTAATAGGTAGATTTTGATGGTTATTAGCTACTGCAATGCACTGTGTGATACTTGAGAGCGGCTCGAGCTCGTCGGCGATTATGCTATTCCCAATTGTATGTATTTTTTTTTGTGGAAATAAATAAATAAATAAATAATCGGCTAGACCCTCTAGCTTTGCGAAGAGACGTTGTTATCTCTATGTATCCTATATCGCATGTACAATGGGGAGTGCTCTGAGGAGTTGTTCGACTTTATACCAGCCGCTAACTTCCACCATCTTACCACCCGCCATAAATCTAAATTCCATCTTCAAAATCTTGATGGTTGTAGGTCAACTACAGTACGTTTCACACGCCATTTTTTGCCACGTACAGCAAAACTGTGGAACCAACTTCCAACGTCAGCGGTTTAATCGAACAAATTCGACATGTAAGCCTTCAAGAAAAGAGCATACGTCTTTTTAAAAGGGCGGCGACGCATCGGCGACTTCCCTGGTGTTGCGGATGTCCATGGGCGGCGAAGATTGTTTACCACCAGGTGACCCGCATGCTCGTATGCTCCTATGTTTTAAAAAAACAAAACTTGATACTTGTTACAAACTCTTGGATCAGCCAACCCAGAGACAAGTACTTAACAGCGGAAGGAACGAATGAAGTCACCATGTCTTGTATTTAGTCGATTGTTATACTTTTAATTCATCGTATTTATATCCAGTCAATTAAATTACTTAATAAATCTAGTCACTAGCCAACATGATCATATTATATAATATTAGCTTAATTATCGATTTACTTAACAATGTATCGATTTGAGAATTAATAACTATTTTATCATGTTGGCAACACTGATTCCTAGAGATTATAAAATAACGTGCAACTGTAATTTGGCGGCGGTCCATATTGAAACTCCGAGTAAAGAACATGTCCTGACGCTTCGTGTATTCTTTACCTACACCCAGGTTCAGGAGAACCCGCACACCAAGGTTCACTTCCAGCAACCCCTTCGTTACATCTCAGAAGTGGGATTTACCATCTGTGCCTTTTCTAATACCATGTTTTCAAGTTTCAGAGTGAATCGTGTTGGTCTTGAAGGTCTCCTCCAGTCTCTTCACAATGTGATCGCCCGCTGGCATTCCTGGTCTGCAATCGAGCAGCGAGCTACAGTGGCGCAGAAATGCTGGTATGCTGCCGAGACATCGCAAAACACTCCCGGTACAGCGAAGTACACCGCGTCCCAATAACAGGGATCACGGACGCCTCACCGGACACTACAGGTACGAAATGTACTTACGATGTTTTTTTATAACCTCTGATATTATGGAGAAATGGAAATTAAACTTACCCTCAAAGATTGGCGGGATTGGTACACATACCTAATGCCACTAGGAAAAGTACAATTTAGACTTCATTTTGACGATTTACAAAAGATGTGCAGAAACCACAACACTAATCTTTATATTAAAGATCTAATTATTTGGAAAAAACTCGTTTCGCTAAATATATAAAACAAACTAAAAAGAGTTTTGTTTTAAACCAAGAAAATTTATTTTAAAGTTTTTTTTATTCACTAACACGTGTTATGGATTTTTATTTTTTTTCATTTTTTAACAAAAACGTGAATTAGACATTGAGTTTCTCCGGGCTGTAGTTACGATGTTTATATTGACACTGAAAGTAATACAGATTCAACTATCTACTGCTAGTTACTACACCTCTGCTCCCGGTTTGATTTCCTTGTATAAATACAATTATACAGTGGATGACGAATGGATTCAATTTATGCTCACTAGTTTAGATGTTTACTCTCAATATTATGAGGATGTATTAATACCTTGCATAATATAGTTAGGTTTACCCTCACAAGAAAGAAATGTAATGCCTGATACAAATTTTGGTGAAATAAGATCCAAAGATTCAAAGATTTATTGCATACTAAGTGTAGGTACATAATTGGTGTTGCATTTTATTGTTGTGCTTAGAACTTAGTAGCCTTTTGCAAGCATTGCAATATTGAGGGCTTAATACTAATATTATTCTTATTTTTAAATATAACTATGTCTAGCATACATAAAAGTGAAAGATGCATCATGCATTCTTATTACATTACATTACTAACATTCAAATATTCTTCAATGGAGTAGTATGTAATAAAAGAGTGTAATGAGTCTTGTTTAATATCAGGTGACGTGGTGGTCATACGGAAGCCCATTCGATAAAGAAAAATGATTCGGTGCAAAGATAATTTAATAATTTTGCGGAATGCAGTTGTGACCTTATTACTATTATTTTTTTATAGAAATCAAAGTGGTAAAATAGAAATCTTTATTATTCCAATATACCTACCTACGACGAATATAATCTAATAAAGAAAAAGAGCCACGGTATCGACGAAACAACTACTCACTGAAATAATACTACTTAACTAACTACTACTACTAATTCTACTTTACCGAAACAATGCGCAGATGAATTAATACTACCATTTTATGAACGAATAAACCAGTCTTTTGAAGGCGTTTTCCGAATAAAAAAAAAGCTCTTATTATGCTGCTACCTATATCAGGTAAATAAAGAACCTGACCCAAATAATTAGCGTACAATTGCCCTCTTACCAACAGTCTGAAAAATATTTAAAGAAAAAAAAGCCTTTATGCAAATGGGCTTATGCGTTTCGTTTACATATATATCCAAAAAAAACTCATAATAAAAATATACAGTAGGAGTAGATACTGTTTGAAATGACAAAACCTTACGATAAAGCACAATTTGAAATATTATTAACTAACAATCATACAGCATAGGAATCCGCGGCAAATGTCTCAAATGGTTCACATCTTATTTAAAGGATAAGAATAATAAAAAAAACAACTGGTGGAAATAGAATTTTACAACCACATTAAACGCCTTAATTCCACAAGAAAGTTTAATTGGATGTGTACTATTCTTTGCATACGTCAACGACATCAACGACGACAACGACCCTCCTAAGAATATAACTGACCCTTGTTTTGTTTGCGGATGATGTACTTGCCTCATGTGAGAACAATATAAATATAAATGGAAAATTAAATATTGTACCATGACACAAATAAATGTAAATTTTAGCTTCCATAGCTCTAAACTAGAAGAAGTTAGCAAATTCACCCTTATATTTTAAGACATAGACTCGAACATTAATAGAGTCGCATTCAAAATAAGAGCTATATCAAAAAATCCTAAGACATCCGAAAAAAACAACTAGTTACAGACCTATAACTGCACTTGTTACCTACTCCGCGTATGCCTATGCATGCCTCAAATATTGTCATGGTTTAATATTATAGACGCGCCCATAGTATGTATCTTACAGAAACTCCTATATTCGAGAACTGAAAATGCTAACCTTACCCTGTATTAACATTTTTGAAATATGTAAATTTGTGCTTAAATACCCGGAGTTCTATACTGAATGATAAGACAAACAAACTAGAATTAGGGACACTTAGACATTAAAATAAAATAAAATCAAATCAAATCGCGGACGTTCTCAAAAAATGCCAGGTTGAGTTCTCTAAACCGACGAGCATATATGATGAGGTTAATGGACGTAGATAAAGCGAAAGAGGTGTCAGGATCGTAGCAGGTGGCAATCCATAGTCTCTGCCTACCCCAATGGGAAACAGGCGTGATAATACGTATGTATGTATGTATGTAAACGTAAGAATAGACTAAACCTATTAACTTGGCGATTGGAAAAACATTCCTCTAGTACCTTTGCCATGCCTATAAAAGTATACAATTAGTCAACAAATCTATTTTAAAATGTGAATACATATAATAGCTTAATAAACGAAAAAGCAAGAGCTAGTATAGTATAAACGAATATGATGATAAAATAAACTATCAATTTAATATAAATGTTCTTAAAAACTATACAGCTATTTTAACATATTAATTGGCTATGTTTTGGTATTCCAAAAAATATGAAGCATCTGTAGCCAAACCTAATCCCCTCGAATTATACAACATTATCGTAACCATTGAAATTATTATTAGCCTGTTATTTTCATTCAACCGTAAACCTTATTTTCAACATTATCAGGTGCATGCATGTCCTCTCTTTGTTTACGATGAAAGTGTATGTGAGTGAAGTGTGAGAGGATGTAAGTGTAAGTTGCATTAAAATAGTGATGAACATTCGGAATAAATTTGTGGATGTGCTATCTGTGAATGATTTGATTGCATCCATTAAGTTTGTAAGCGTAATCACTGTGCTATATGCAGTAAAAGTTCAGTCTCCTCATAGTTCAGTTTTAGTAGGTATTCACACACTTTTTTCTTATATTGAATTTATCTTAAGGGGGTATATAATTAAGGCTCTATTTATTTTATTATACAAAAGGGTCCAATAAAATGTTTGTTATTTAATCACGCGCTAACCGTTGAACAGATTTAGATGACATCTGGCACACAGATAGACCATAACCGGAATAAATGTATAGGTTAGAAAAAAAGAGACATAGTAAACATCTTGTATATGGTACCCAATTAAATATATCATTCATTCTCTTAAATCCCTATTACAGTAAAAAAAAAAAGTCAATAACCTAATAAAAAATAGTAAAATATCCTTTAACAATATATAAATAAATACTTAAATTACATGTGAATTAAAAAAAATGTTGCCTTTGAATGATAACTATGAATAAAATATCCTAGAACGACTTATAAATAATGAATAATAGTTCAATAAGTCAAATATAAGCAAGAAAGAACACTAATAACCTAATTTAAAAAAATTGTACTACAGTAAATATTTACCTAATAATTTAAAAAGTAGTAACCACACAATTCATCAAAATGATAATTTTTAATAAAAAAAAAGCAAAGAATTATAAATAACATAATAATTGGATAAAACATTTAATTGCAATCAAACACAAACAAGCGCTTTTCCTCTTCTCGCCTACAAAACTGTGCTGTGCCTGACAGGGTCCATTAATTGATCCTTAGTCTACCAAATGTTCGAATATTACTTAAATTATGGAATGCAATAAATAATTGAGTATCGAGATTAAACATAGGTATAGATGTGCTATTAGGAATTGATCCTTAGCCTACCAAATGTTCGAATATTACTTAAATTATGGAATGCAATAAATAATTGAGTATTGAGATTAAACATAGGTATAGATGGGCTATTAGGAAATGTCTATATGAATACTTTGATCCTATTCTGTGCTAAGACTAGTTTTAGATAGCAAAGGCACGTTAGTTTAAAAACTAAAACGTGTTTGTTTATTTTGATAAAAGATTTAATTAATTCATGCATAATGTCTGTGTGACCTACGTAATATCTGTGTGACCTACGTAATGTCTGTGTGACCTGCGCAACGTCTGTTTGACCTATGTTATGTCTGTGTGACTTGCGTAATGTCTGTGTGACTTACGTAATGTCTGTGTGCCTTGCGTGATGTCTGTGTGACTTGCATAATGTCTGCGTGACCTACGTATTGTCAGTGTGACCTACGTAATGTCTGTTTGACTTGTGTAATGTCTGCGTGACATCGTAAGGTCTGCGTGACTTCGTAATGTCTGCGGGACTTCGTAATGTCTGCGTGACGTACATAATGTCTGTGACCTAGGTACGATCGACCGCACGTCGGTGGTAACACTTTGGTATTAGCAGCAGCATCTTTACTTTGTAAGCAGCAAGGGCGGTTTTCGAACTGAAGTGTTACCACTGTCACGCAGTCTACTGTACGTAATGTCTGTGCGATATAGAGTTATATGACAAATATAATACATAAAGAATTGAGCTAGATCTTTATGACTATTAAGTTAATTGAAAAATATAATATCTAGAAAATTGAACTAGGTCTGTGTGACCACGAGGTAATTGACCAATTTAGTATCGAGGAAATCAAGCTGAATCTATGTGACGAGTTATTTTAAAAAACATAGCTAATATCTAGGAAATTTCAATTTGTATGATCACGAGTAATTTGGAAAATATAATATCGAGGAAATTGTTGTTTAAGTAATGAGATGAAATTATTTATTCTACAAAATTGGATATTAACATTACTTCTTTATTTTAATTTGAAAACTAGATAACGTCGTCATAACTACTTTAATAACTTAATAACATATAGTAAACTAAGCTATGTGGAACGGTAGACTAGATCTGTGTGAACTTACTTGATGAAATCATGAAATGATATTATTTATTCTGCAAAATTGTATGTTGGAATTACATGTTGATTTTAAAACTAGATGGTGTCATCATACTTTAATATGTTGTAGTCTACTAAGCTGTGTAACGGTACCTACCTTGTCTTCTTTGTCTAGTAGAAGTAAAGGCAGAAAATAAAATGATAAATATTTATCGAGAGCAGATTTATTAATACAACAAAAAGTAGCTGTTAAAAAGTAAAGTATTCAATTAGTCGATCTCATTTTAAACACTATTAAATGAAAGCTTCGAACTGGTTATGTTGAAGTAAAACAATACCTAGTTACTATTAAATAGTTCTGTTCTGGAAAGGAATTATGGTAATATTACAAGAGTATCTAACTGCAGCATATTTATGAAGTCGAAGGAGTACAATACGAATAGGATAAAGTAAAAGAGTATTAAAAAAAATCATTTACTGCGTAAAATGTTTTATTGTTTCAGATAAACTGTGGTGACAACCTGATTGATTGCCGTGGGTCACGGCTGTTGCAGGATGGCCGAATGTTACAAACTCTTGGATCAGCCAACCCAGAGACAAGTACTTAACAGCGGAAGGAACGAATGAAGTCACCATGTCTTGTATTTAGTCGATTGTTATACTTTTAATTCATCGTATTTATATCCAGTCAATTAAATTACTTAATAAATCTAGTCACTAGCCAACATGATCATATTATATAATATTAGCTTAATTATCGATTTACTTAACAATGTATCGATTTGAGAATTAATAACTATTTTATCATGTTGGCAACACTGATTCCTAGAGATTATAAAATAACGTGCAACTGTAATTTGGCGGCGGTCCATATTGAAACTCCGAGTAAAGAACATGTCCTGACGCTTCGTGTATTCTTTACCTACACCCAGGTTCAGGAGAACCCGCACACCAAGGTTCACTTCCAGCAACCCCTTCGTTACATACTCGATCTCCTGGCCTTTTCCATTTTTATATAGGGTAGGCTCAGTGGCGTGCATTGGCTTACTTCACTTGAATTTAATTGTGGTGTAAGTTATTTATTTTTTGATGTAGGAAGATTAATTTAGCATTAATAGGTCTATTTTAAGATAAATAATCATCGTACTCTGAAAAAAAGATACCAACTTACACCACTATTGAATTTGAGCGAGGAAGGCAGTAGGTATTGCCTAATTGCCTATATGCAATGCACGCCACTGGGTAGGCTCTCCTTATCGTCCGTCTCCAGAAGTGTTTTACCTGGGTTTTCACTTGGTCTTTTATATTATTATTTCATGTATTGACATTCGTGTGTGGAGGATCTACGACTATAGTTGCGGATAGCACTGGTTTACCTTATCCTTTAATATGATATATATCTGACCTTAAGTGACATTAAACATGTTGTCATTACAATACGTAGTGTCAGCAACAGCTTTATATCCATACATAAAACTTAAACAACCTTTATTATTTTACTCAGAGTTCGCATTACATGGAATATTAAAACGTGTTTTATTACTATAGTCTGTACTATTATTTATTCTATGTTTTAGTCCCATTTGGAGCTAGAATTCTAGATTCTCAATTATTTATGCGATGTTTGATGGAGTATGCGGATTGTTAGGCGAAATATCCGAATATATCGTGAATTGTAGATTGTAGTTATTGCGTATTTGTATAGGAATGTGTCTTTTTCTTCTTGTGTGTGTGTGTGTAATCGTTTCGTAGTCATTAGAGACTGTAAACGAATTGCCAAATATGGTAAAGCTACTTTCATGAGGTGAGGTTCCGTGTGGTGCCGGACATAAAGAATTGCACCACCCTATCTCTTCTCATGGGTGTCGAAAAGGCGACTAAGGGATTCACCAACGGATGGGCAGCAGCGTTCTCTGAGTATTTAACCAACCAACTGCGATCGCCAACCCGCCTGCCAAGCGTGGTGATTATAGCATATCCCCCAACATGCTTGCATATGCATATGCCCAGCCCTATGTCCAACAGTGGGCGTCATTCGGATGAAATGATGATGATGACTTTCATGAGCTTAACTAACATAATCAGCCTGTTACTATCCCACTGCTGGGCCGGGCCTCTTCTCAGTATGAGAAAAGTTCAGGCCTTAGTCTACCATGTTGGCCTACAGCGGATTGGTGGACATGAGCTTACTTTGAACTTAATTACCCGACTGCGCCAGAAGGAGGGTTATGTTTTTCGAGTGTATGTATGTATGTATGTATGTATGTATGTATATTTCTTTGGCACGCTCTGTGGCCTAAACGGCTTGATGGATTTGAGATTGAGAGGTGTCGTTAGATTCGTCTTAATTCTGAGAGTGACACTGGGTACTTCAAAATTTAAAAAATTAAATTGGCCGCTTTTTGGCGCCATATTACCACTTCAAAAAAATTTTTTTTCCGTCTAAAACTATCGAGTGGGGTATCAAAATAAAGGGTTTTATAAATGCTTTACAAAAATATATACAACTTATATGTTTAAATGTAATTTGGAATGAAAAATGCTAAAAAACAACAAAATATTCAACGTTAAAAATGAATTTGACTTTTCAAAAAAAACATTAATAGTAAAACATGACAAAACTAAAAAAATAAAAAATAAAAATTAATTAACAAAAACAAAAAACCCGACTGCGTGTAAAATTAACAGAAAAGATATAAACAAGACTTATCAACACGCAGGCGGAGGCTACCTATGAACTATTATGTAATTGATGACCAAAAACATACGTAGCCTCCGACTGCGTGTTGATAAGTCTTGTTTATATCTTTTCTGTTAATTTTACACGCAGTCGGGTTTTTTGTTTTTGTTAATTAATTTTTCAATGAAATGGTCTGTAGACATTTGGCCAAGTTCCAAACTTCTTACAAAACTGCTCCAAAGCTAAGCCATTTCTCGCACCACGGCCAGGAGAAGATTCATGGAGAGAAGTTATTGACACTTTTTAGGACTGACACAAGACATTGATAGGCTCGCCTATTCCCGCTTCATTTGAAGCGTGTCCAGAACAAATTCCTATACCACAGAAGCAAACATCCACAAAAGGTCAAACCGATCGTTCAAAATGAGAAAAAAAGTGTACGTATAAGGATAAATTTCTGACATTTGGCATGTGTACGTCCCCCTATCATTACGAGCGAAGCCAGGTGCTCGAACATCAGGCGTGGCACGTGCACGCGACATCTGCCGTCCAAAAAAAGAATTTATAATAGCATACTATTATATTTACTCACTTTTGTACTTTGAGACATCTGTTCTTCTATTTTCTATCGTATGTGCATAGAAAGGATATATATTCAGATTAAGGGATGCGCTTTATTTTAAGCACCGCCGTTTACAAGTTGAGCCTTGGGTTGTTTTTTATGGCATAAGATGGATTTCTAAGGTGGTTTCTCAGCTGTTTATTTTCCATTAATATTTTTATTTTTATATATATTATAGGAATGATAATCATATAAATCTATCTAATTTCGGTAATTTTGGTCATAAAAAGAAGGAATAGGGTTGCACGACTTATTTTAAGCGTCGGCCGCCACCGTTTGCAAGGCTGCAAGAATGCAAGCTGAGTTTTTCTATGTCAAAGGTGTGGTGGTTTCGATCAGCTCTTTGTTAATTTATACGGTATTTTTATTTTACTGAACACGTCTAGTTAATTGATCAAAAGAAATTTAAGTGCTTCTTTAATTCATCGAAATCACTAGCGAATCTTCATCATCCTCCTGCCCTTATCCCAATTTATTTGGGGTCGGCGCAGCATGTTTTTTTCTTCCATACATCTCTATCAGCCGTCATCTCAGTGTTCACTTTCTATTCATATCATCCTTCACACAATCCATCCATATTTTCTTCGGTTTCCCTCTTTTCTTATAGCCATCAACATTCATACTTAAAACTTTCCTCGTAACATGATCCTCATTCCTACTCATCACATGTCCATACCATGACAGTCTATTGCTACTTTACTTCTCTGTCACTGGTGCTACTTTCAGACTCCCTCTTACATATTAATTCCTTATCCTATCCATTCTCGTTACACCACACATTCCTCTTAACACTCTCATCTCAGCTGCATGCACTTGCCTTTCATTAATTCCTTTTGTAGCCCAACATTCCGATCCATACAGGACAGTAGGTCTTATCATGGTCTTATAGATTTTCCCCTTCAGTTTAAGAGGAATTCGGGAGTCACATGTCACTAGCGAATCTTGCGGTGTCTATTTTATTTTCAAATTCAGTATCGATTTTTTTATGCTTTTGTCCCCTTTAAGTAAGATTACATCGACAGATGTTGGGGAACGCTGGCTATACAAAAAAGGCCATCAAATCTGGCATACGCTTAAGTTATTAATAGAGTCTAACAAATTGCTAGCCCACCTTTACTTTCAAAGGAAAAAATCTATTTTTGAAATCCAATTTTCGGGACAGATGTTTCTTATTTTTGCGGCGGGCGCGGCCTGGGGTGAATTTAATTGTCTTGTATGTTCTGGACAAATTAGACACTTCAATGTCCATAAATGGATTGAAAGTACTGATGTTTTTTCTAGAGTGGGAGGTAAAGCGTGACCAGCATGGACCATTGTGTACCTATAGAGCCATACGTTTCTAATAAACCAGAGTAAGGCTCTTAACGACATTTTTACAACTACAGTTATAAATTAGTTTGACATTTTAAGGTTTTACTACACACTAACAAAAGTAGTTAACTACAATTAATCTAAATTGTTCTAAGTTTTCATTAGTTTTATGTTAAAAGTTTAAGTAATTTTAAACGAACGACTTTTACCCACATGGTACTCTTCTATTTATTTAATTAGTCTTTAATATCTAAAAAGGGCAATAAAAATCTAAATGAGTATATTCATATATACTCATTTAGATTAAGCGTAAAAGGTGTTAAATACCTACATGAGTAGGTATTTAACACCTTTTACGCTTAGAGCTTTTACGTCTTAACTGGGTGGTGTAAAACTGTAAAGTATCACGTCAACTACAAACAATAATCTAATTTAAACAAACTAATGTACTTTTACTTACTGTAACTTCTTCTGTTCATTGTACGTAGTCTACAGTTTTCTCAAGAATGGACCTGGATGGAAGGCAAATTATTTTTGAGAAACAATTATTTGGCCGTTTGACCACGCCAAATGGTCTGCTGCCGAATTGTATGTAGGTATCTGGGTTTAAAATCCGTAACGAGATTATCCGGAGAAGAACCGGAGTGACCGACATAGCTTGTAGGATCAGTAAGCTGAAGTGGCAGTGGGCTGGCCATGTCCGTCGAAGGACCGATGGCCGTTGGAGCAAACGAGTCCTTGAGTGGAGACCGCGAATCGGCAAACGCAGCGTAGGGCGCCCCCCTGCCAGGTGGACCGACGACCTGAAGAACGTGGCTGGGGGGGACTGGATGCGGAAGGCAGAGGACCGAGCGTTGTGGCGCAACTTGGGAGAGGCCTAAGTCCAGCAGTGGACTGCGATAGGCTGAGTTGATGATCTGGGTTTAGTCGTGCAAAAAGTGTGCCTGTAAACACTTAAATTGAATTTATATGAATAAGACTATCAAAAGTTCTTCCAAAATCGTGGCGACTTTAAATGTTAAAAATTTTCAATGTATGACTAGTGGTGCCCTCATTTTGTGTACCTACCATAGACTTATATATTACTAGCGGTACCTACTCTTTTTTATGCCAAACTGTACGTAACTCATTTGCATTCGCAATCATGTTGATTTCAATGTTCAATGCTCTGTATATTTTGACAATCCGTCTTGTCGGCAACTATGCACCGCGGAATTGACTATTGCTGTAATATCAAAACTAAAGCTATTGTCATTGTGAGTGCGTTTAATAATTTACTACCCCAATGTATTTAGCAGCATCTGTTTTGAACAAGGATACCAATGACACTATTCCATTGTGCGTTAACCCCTATAGAAGTGAATTACGGGCTGTGTGCTATTTATTCGCACAGATAAAAATCAGGCCACGAGCACGCTTGCCAATAACAGAGAACTAGAGCGCGTTCCTATTGGCTCGCGCCCGCGCGTGGCATCGTCCGAGCCAATAGGTGCGCGTATGTCTAGTCAAAAAATGGCGGAATTGATTACAAACGAAGCAGATGTGATCACGTTTTCTTAGTGTTAAATGTTTGTTGCACTATCCCCATATCCCATACGTTTTTTTCAATTTTTTTTTTTTCAAATTCAAATGTTTTTTATTTCAAATAAACCTCATTACAGGCACTTTTGAAACATCAGGCTCTAGTTGCACAGTTCGAAACTGTAGGTCCTATGGAGAAGAATCGGCAAGAAACTCCATGGATATACTCTTTTTAAAATAGGTTATGTATTACATGAAATTCATTTAAATAATGTGAGTATAATGTAGGTTACAATCAGAAATAAACAAAGATGAATAGTAAGATTATATTGCCTTTAGACATAAACCTAAAAAGAGTTGTTATAGTATGTAGGAGCTGACCTGTCCAGACAGATGGCACCCGTTCACGAGAATGACGCGAGCATCAGCCATCGTTTAGCTCAACCATATTGATGATTATGATTTCCCTTGATGCTAGCTAGTCTAGAATTTAATTCATCTTAAAACTGACCAAATATTTCTTTGTTCCAGGATTGCTACGGCTCTGAATACGAAGACCGCGCGATAGCTGACGATGTGCAGAACTACGAGCTCATATCTGGATATCAGAACGAGACACACACTACTGTGGAGTTCAGGAGACAGCTGGACACTTGCGATAAACAGGACTTTGTTATTGGTGTAAGTACTACTTACTTCGTCGGCTTAGTGACCCAAATTGTGTCTTGGTCTTTGTCTTGTCTTGGCCTCCGAAATGAGAAAACTACAATCGCCGCGATCTTTGGCAGTCAAGTCCCGAAGATCAGCTTCCACGCGAGCACAGAAATCAAAATGTTGCCTTATTAAGTACCTATTTAGTTTTCTGTGGCTTACACTGCATCGTTCCAGCAATATATGGGGCGACCAAGTGTACATCGTACTCTCTTAGAATGCCAATCTTCACCTTGTATCTTCTGTATAATAATAAAAATAATAATGTCCTCCCGGCCGAATTTCGGTCACGGCGGCCAATCTCAACAAAGAATAGCCATCTGCGCGGGACATATTATAGTGCACAAGTGTGTGCGCAAACACAGGTGCACTCTCTATTCCCTCACTCTCATAATCCGATGGGACGGCAATTCGACACGACCGGAGAGAGATCAGGCGCAGGACCGACGGCTTTACGTGCTCTCCGAGGCACGAAGGGTTCTCGATGTGTAACGAAACGGTCACCCATCCACAGACTGCCGCGGCTAGTGCAGCTTAACCTCGCAGATCGTATAATCCACACGGTTCTTACTTAGCCACGAGCCCCTTAATACAATAATAATCCCCTTCTGTATAATAGGATTGGTGTGAGTACTGTGAGTAGAAGTGATAAAACTTTAAATTTCATTGGATTTCTGCTATTCTTCTCCGAGGGCCCTGCTGACGTCACGGACATGACGTTCATGCAAACAGATTATGCGACAATGCAGAAGGGCTGATGATCACACCCACCTTTATTCATTCCTTTATAATTGATTGAAGCAAGAAGCATGAGGTTTATCAGTTAGATTGGATCATTCCGCAGCAGTCATGATTCGAAATTCTAGTTGGTATCTAACTAATTAGGTATGATGCAGCAAAGTCCAAAACAAAGCTAGGTAATTGCAATACAGCATAAAATTCAAGAGACATTAGTAATAGTCGACCAAGACGATTACAAGGCTGGCAAATTGGATCAGGAGAGGGCTGATCCCGCTCGGATGCGGAGGCAACCACCCGGATCACAGCCCATATAGAACTACGTACCGCATCCTCTGTCGCCATGTACTCTTATGTTAAGAATGATGGACTCGAGGGGTCCATTGACCGACCCTGGGGTGGACAGCAGCACGTGATGTTCGCGTGCTGCTCTGGGGAACATCGTTTTCCAGGGACATGCCAATGGTATAGCACCAGAGGGGCACCGGGGTGGTCCACAGGAGTTCCCGGAGCTCCTCTATTTTGTGCTGAGGACGGCCACCGTAGGTTTTAGTCGGTAGAAGTTCGACATACTCCTCCGCTTTCCCCAGACGAAGGGTTACCCATGAGGATTTCCAGTCGTAAACAAAAAAAAAAGGTATGCAATCCAGCCGCCCGCTTACTGCGCATACGTCCTCAAATATTTGCTGATTACGTCACGTGAAGGTCGGGGAATCCGCAGTATGCGGGAATACCGATCGTTTTGGCGATGTGCATTAGTGGACGTCTTTCGGCTGAAATGATGATGATGATGACGTCACGTTTGACAGTTTATGTAATTGTCTTCGTCGACTAGTAGTTACAGCGTTGTTTTAGAGTCGGTAAATTTAATTTTTCACAACGCGTAGGGAAATAGTAGGTAGAAAGTAAGAAGTAGGAAAGGTAGTAATTCCACAAATAAATTTATTCTTTGCAGGACGAAACAACTCAGATTCTCTGGGCCCTAGGACCGGATGGCTCGGATGGCCAGCTTCCGAAGCACGTCAAGAGTGGAGCTAGGCCATTACGACTTCTTCAGCCGGTGTCTAAGCCAGAGTCCATTCCACTGAACCATTGGGATGTTAGATTGACAAACGTAAGTAAATACATTTTTTTATTATTACTTTATTTGTCTTTTTTATTTTTGGACAGTCAAATTAAATCGCCACGAAAATTATACCCATTTCAGTCATTAAAAAAGCTTTCATGCCGTCAGAAAATTGGTCATTCTTTCGAGAACTTTGTGTTTCGTAAAAGGTGATTAAGGATAATCCAATCGCTCAGGGAATGGATCGACGCTGGATACGAGGATGTTGCTGCCTAGCACTGTTCTTTTGTTAGTCTGTCTGCTAATGTCTTTATACTTCGAACACAAACCAATCCGTCTGCCAGGTGCAGTGATTATGGTTATTCCATCATCAACTTAGTCTTTTGCAGTCCACAGCAAACGCAGCATAGCCCCTAGCCTGGGGTACCCCCGACCTGAAGTAGATAGCTGGGCGGAACTGAATGTGGAAGGTGGGGGACCTAATTTTGTGTCGAAACTTGGGAGATAAAAGGCCTCCCTAGGCCTCTCCGAAATTGCAAAACAACACTCTGTCCTCCGCCTCCCGCATCCAGTCCACCCCTGCTACCTTCTTCAGGTTCAGGGGCGCCCTACGCTGAATATGCACATTCGCGGTATTCTCTTAAGGCCTCGTCTGCCCCAACTGCCATCGGTCCTTCGACAGACATGACTAGTCCAATGCCACTTCAGTTTTCTGATCCTACAAGCTGTGTACACTGACCAACAGACAGCAAAATACCACATTTTTCAGGGTTCAGCGTTGTGCCAATAGTTGTTAAAACATAGATATATTTTACTTCCAGCTCACAATCCCTCACGTAATGGCCACCTTATTCTGGTGCAAGATCTTCAAAGTCCCCGAGCTACCAAAAAAGCACCACATAGTAGGTTACGAGCCCCTAATCGACAGCCGACCTATCAGGAACAATATTCCAGTCTCCGAACCCAACAGCATGTCTCCAGTCCATCACATGGTGCTGTATGAGTGTGCTGAAGACGATGATAAACACCTGTGGAATACGTGGTCGGAGGGGGATGGGTACTTCGGACCCAACAGGCCGAGTGCCTGGGCTACTTGTGCCACGCCTATTGCGGCTTGGGCGATTGGCTCACAAGGTATGTAAATATTTTTTTGGTCCATGAATTAGTTAGGTAAGTTACGCATAGCTTTGTTCCTAGCAAGCATGTTATTTGTAACATTTTTGCATATACAACCTTATTCTTAGTTTATACTAAAACTTTTACGGGGTCATTGTCACCTACTCATCATTAAGAACATCATTATAGTGAATAATAGTGAACAAAATAGTGATAATGCTACTGCTGTAACACATGAACAAAGTTTTCTCGTTTATATTATCATACTAAGAAAATGCAATGGACATTATTCTTAGTTATGAACATTACACGTTACGTAAAAAAGTAAGTTAGATTTAAAATTACATAATATTCGTCTTTTAGGCTAGATTGCAATGCATTATTAAGAACTGTGTTCTTTTTAATCAGGAAAAAAAAAATGAACAACTTTTACTATGGGGCCAACCCTGAAATCGCGAAAAAAATCAGCTGATCCCTATATTTTGTCGATTTATGTGAACACAAAATGTAGAGAGATCGGCTGAATTTTCAGGGTCGGTCCCATAGTAAAAGTTGTTCATAATGATGAGTACAATGACCCCTTAAGAGGTTTATTACAAACTAAGAACATGGTTTTCTATGTTTTTTATTTTCTTTTTTGCTGCGTTTTATTGTTTGTGATGAAAATTTCATTTCTGTCTTTCTTTTTTACGCATTTCAAAATATTGCTCTCATTTTAATATTATATAATTGTATGGAAATACAACTTGGACACTACCGGAAAACGGTTTTATCGAAGTGGAAAACAAAAAAAAAACTACTTCAGAATAAAATTAAATAAGAATTAATGGAAAAAAAAAATTGGTTGATAAAAAGAGCACTTTTAATGTTTAGTCTTTTTATTTCACTTGTTAATAAACGCCACATTTTAAAAGTTTCAACCCTTCTATCATCTCTAGATTTGTTTCATCTCAAGTTTCAAATCGACACCTCATCTACCATTCTCAACTTCACCATAATTTACCTTAAAATCTTCATTAACATCTAATTGGCTTGAAGTTAATTAATTATCTTAATAATTTCAGGCGAATTCCTTCCTGAAAATGTCGGAATACCGCTGGGCGAGAATGGGGGCGTTTCCTACTACATGCTTGAAGTTCATTATGATAATCAAGAGCTGCATAACGGTGAGTTTGTGTTTCTGTTTAGTATTTTGGACATACAATACAATAGAATTACTCTTTTCTCCCACGTGCTCAGAAATCAATTCATTTTTCAAAAAAAAAATACGTGTGGCACTCGGAGACTGCCGCGGTAAAGCTATTGCATAGCATTTTTTATGTAAATACAAAGAGGAGGTGCCACGCCGAAACTCTAAGCAGGCATGAGACACCAGATTGCGGGGCGAAGAGGGGAATTACGCATGCGCAGTAACGCCGATACAACCAATGCCACCTAGAGGCGATTTGCAGAACTAAAGAGACAAGCGTGATATTTCAAAAAGTCATTAAAAGTTCTGCTATTCATCGATAGATGGCAAAACTAAAAAGTATCACCGCTGTGCCGGTTGGAGTGGGGGGTGTTAGGTTATTTTCGTTACGGATTTTCTAGATTCGGTCTCCACGCTCAAGGCCCGCGATAGAAGCTATACAATAGCTTAAGCGCAGTAACGCCGATACAACCAATGCCACCTAGAGGCGATTTGCAGAACTAAAGAGACAAGCGTGATATTTCAAAAAGTCATTAAAAGTTCTGCTATTCATCGATAGATGGCAAAACTAAAAAGTATCACCGCTGTGCCGGTCGGAGTGGGGGGTGTTAGGTTAATTTCGTTACGGAATTTCTGGATTCGGTCTCCACGCTCAAGGCCCGCGATAGAAGCTATGCAATAGCTTAAAAAAGAATACATCAATCAGCTCTTTTCCGTACCCAACGAAATAACAGTAGGTACTGTATCAATCGAATTTTAATTCGAGCTAGTGTCAATTCGTACCGCATTTCTCTATGAATTGACATAAGCTCGATTTGGTACAGAGTTCGAAACAGTCGGGAGGACAGAAATAGAGTCATCATCATCATCATTTCAGCCGAAAGACGTCCACTGCTGGACAAAGGCCTCCCCCAAGCATCGCCACAACGACCGGTCCTGTGCCTTCCGCATCCAGCGGATTCCCGCGACCTTCACCAGGTCGTCGGTCCACCTTGTGGGGGGCCTACCCACGCTGCGCCTTCCAGTACGCGGTCGTCACTCCAGAACTTTACTCCCCCATCGGCCATCCGTTCTGCGAGCAATGTGCCCCGCCCACTGCCACTTAAGTTTGGCAATTCTTCGGGCTATGTCGGTTACTTTCGTTCTCGTTAGAAATAGAGTAGAATGGTTGTAATCACAATTTTACTTGCGATTCATGCGTGGCAACTTTCGAACAAACTACGCCTTACATATTGATGACATAGATTTAAAAAAAAATAACTTTAATCAAATGTACTTTACAGCTTTTATTTCTGCAGTTTAGAAACTGCACAATAAGGTATTTTTGCGGGTTTTTGTTACAGCATTTACAGAAACAAGTCATAAAGCGTACTGAGAAAGGCTTTGAAATATACTACACTATGCTGCAGAGTGTTGGCACGCGCGCCCTGCCCACTCTTCCATTCTATCTATTCTGTGGTCGGGAGCACAGATAATATAATACTTTACTAGTATTTCATGCTTAGGGGACGTTTAAAAATTAGAACACACATTTTTTATGAACTTTTACTTGTGTACTTCATTTTGCACAAATTTCAATAACAAATCGTTACATGTAGTGCCATCTATGAAGATTTATTGGAA
The DNA here is from genome assembly GCA_949699075.1 of Asteroscopus sphinx. Lineage (NCBI taxonomy): Eukaryota > Metazoa > Arthropoda > Insecta > Lepidoptera > Noctuidae > Asteroscopus > Asteroscopus sphinx. Next base: position 9,286,241 of record OX453018.1, on the reverse strand, counting down.
CTACATGTCATTTCTTCCCAATGAGACCCCGTGGTCGGGAAGAAGGCCCCAGAATGTCATTATTCCTAACTCAATATTTTCTCATCCCCAGTTCTAGACAATTCAGGCATCCGCGTCCACTACACTTCATCACTACGAGAACATGATGCCGCTCTCCTTGGTGCTGGTATCGGAGTATCAGCTCTCCACGTGATCCCGCCTAAACAGAAGCAGTACAGGACCGTCGGGATCTGTAGCACTGAATGTACTCAGGAGGTCAGTACCAACCATAAAGGTATTATACTGACGTAATAGTGGTCTATTACGTCAGTATAGAAATGTCTTTGGTACCAACTTATTCCGAGTAGGTACACGATGGCCAATGTTGGTCATACATTGGGGTCGATTCTCCTGTTCACAAACTAAACTTATTTTAAACTATCGCTCTCTTTTACTAATATTAGATACAAGAAAAGGATGGCAACTATTTTAGACTGTCAAATTGGTCGGAATTTAGATTTCCATACAAGTTTAGTCGTGATCTCAGAACGTGCCCACTAAAATACAAAGAAATGTAACACGTAAACTAAGTAATTTTAGATACAAGAAAAGGTTGGCAACAATTTTAGAACTGTCAAATTAGTCGGAATTTAGATTTCCATACAAGTTTAGTCGTGATCTCGGAACGTGCCCACTAAAATACAAGTAAATGTAACACGTAAACTAATTTGACAGTTCTAAAATTGTTGCCATACCTTTCTTGTATCTACTATTAGTATTATTAAAAAGAGAGCGATAGTTTAAAAAAGTTTAGTTCGTGAACAAGAGAATTGACACCATTGTGAATTATAATTATTATTCACAACTTTAAATTTATTCTTATAACATTTTCGGGATGTTTTGCAGTAAAGTTGATGCTGGCGTATTTTTCCAAATATTCTGATTATTCGGCCTAACCAAAATACACCCTATAAGTTTAAAAATAAAGTTAATTTTTAGTCAGCGAAATAACGAGAATTTTTGCACAAATACGCCGAGTGTAGTGATAGACGCTTTAAATTAGACATGAGTATAGATGGTTTTAAACTAAACGTAAGTAATAGTTTTGTCGTCTTCACTTTCAAACAAAAAGTAGAATTGATTCGACAATTTCTCAAATATTTTAATGACGTTTAAAAAGTTATGATTACCTTTTATTCTTGTCGTTCATGTTTATTTTTTTATTAGAAACACAATAACATGCAATAATATTTGTTACAGACTTTGCCAGTAGATGGAGTCAATATTGTATCAGTACTTTTGCACGCTCACGGAACAGCGAGAAAGATTTCTCTAAAACATGTTAGAGGCACACAGGAACTTCCCAGAATATCAGAGGTAAATTATTACAATGAATAATTTTCACGAACCGCCATCTAGTGTACAAATTATAAACCGTTTTTATTACTCCAGTACAACTATTTCAAGTAATTATAAAGAAGTTGCTAGATGGCGTTAGTTGCCATTGCAACCACTACTTGACAAAATGATTTGCCATAAAAATAATAGATGGCGCTGTACTACATTTCGGTTTCTTTCAGGAAAATTTCTACGATTCTCATTACCAGCAATCCCGTATTGTTCCCCGTGGAAGGAAGTTCATGAGAGGCGATACCTTGATCACAGAATGTACTTATGACAGTACTTCGAAAGATAAACCTATTCTCGGAGGCTATTCGGCTAAACAGGTAACAAATTTGCGTCAGCATAGAAATGTCTTTGCAAATTACTGTCTTTTGAAATCCTTTGCCAAGTGGCAGTATGTTCTATGCAGCTGTTATTTATGATCTAAGATGCTAAAGCATAAAAATATATGCATACAACATACCTTTAACGAAAACACAAGCATTAAACATCACTCATCTTTATTTCGTGCCATAAATAATTCATCATAGCTGATCCCAATATTTTTCTTTCAGGAAATGTGCTTATCCTTCATCCTATATTACCCAAGAACTCAACTAGCTGGCTGCTACTCCATGACGCCTGTGAAAGAATTCTTCGAGACTTTTGGAGTAAAAGAATTCTATGGACTGAACTTCATGCAAGTTGAGAATATCTTCCTTTCTTCTGGGTGAGTAATAAAGTAGGTACTTAAACCTAATAGGTAGCTACTTAACAAAAAAAAACGAAGAAACATTCAATAATATTTCCAATACCACTTTACTGTGGTATTAAAACAAGCATGGATGGCGCCTTCTACCAAATATTAACTCTTTTAGGTGCAATTATAAATTTAAACGTGGACAATAAACATCACCTCGTGGTGGTCTACTCGTGACCACGGCCAATGTAACTTGCCGTCGAGTTTAGTCAAAATGTTTGCTATGTTTTGATTTTATTGTGCGCGACAAGTCCCGTAAACATAGTTCAATATAAACATCAGCTCATCCGCTTTGGTTCAAGTACTAGTATCATCATCATCACCATTTCAGTCGAAAGACGTCTACCGCTGTACATAGGACTCCCCCAAAAAGGGGGGAATATGCCACGCTACGCTTGGCAGGCGGGTTGGCGATCGCAGTTGGTTGGTTAAATACACAGAGAACGCTGCTGCCCATCCTCTGGTGAATCCCTAACGGCCAAAATTAATATCCAATCTATTCACGATTTGCCCTAAAGAGGTAGGAATTTGACATAAGCTCCATACAAAATATGTCAAATTTCTATCTCTAGTAGGGTAGATCGTGGATAGATTGGATATTAATTTTGGCCGTTAGTCGTCTTTTACGACACCCATGAGAAGAGATAGGGATAGATAGTACTAGTATAGTATTATATTATTTATGGTACTAGTAATTTTTAATATCCCCCTTTTTACACCAGTGTTTGGTGAAAATACCACTATACATGCTGAAATTTTAATCGCTTCTTTCCCAAAAAGGGGTCATTATGAATAACTTTAGGTATGGGACCCACGCAGAAATCGCGAAAAAAAAATCTGTTGGTCCCTTTATTAGTGTTCACTTAATTCAATAAAATGTAGGGACCACCTGATTTTTTTCCCCGATTTCAGGGTTGGTCCCATAGTAAAAGTTGTTCATAATGATGAGTACAATGAATGAGTTTCCGGGAAGAAGCCAATAAAATTTCAACATGATGGCCCCATAGTCCCCATATTCACGACTAGATTTTCCATTTTCCAGGAGCTTCGAAAACTTGCCACCTCAGACACTAATGGAGCTTGAAGTACAAAGGCACAACATCACCGAGTCAGGGGAACAAGGCATGCAGGGCGACGACCAAGGCGTCGGATTGATGAGTGAGTACCATATTTTTTTTTTTATGAAATATTTGTGTGCTCTTGACCGCAATCTAGCTTTGATAGCTTTGTCAAGATGTGGTCGAAGATGATGGAGCGAGCAAACCTATTATTTGCCGATTCACTCCAGCTTTAAAGGCGTTAGGGTTATAAGTGCCCGGAAATACATATGCCGGCAGTGAATTCCACAATACTTGGCTGTGCGCATTATGAAAGAGCTATCAAAGCGTTTGTTCCTGATAGTAGGGACTTCTACCAAATTTGGATAATATCCTGCAGTGTGTCGTGTATCCATTATATCATATATATATTTATTATATATATCATTTAATTTAATAGTACGAAGACGGTAACTATAGAATGTTGGTCCGTGTTTCTACTCAAAAGGGTCCAGGGCACTCCTGGGCTCGATATACTTATTCAATAAACGGTCTGCAAAAGATAATTGAAACTAGGATGAAAACGAAAAACTTTCATAGATTCCAATTATCCGGTCCTGCACGCTTATACGTATGCATTTTCGAGAACGAAGGTAATCGACATAGCCCGAAGAATTGCCAAACTTAAGTGGCAGTCTGCGGCATATTGCTCGCAGAACGGATGACCGATGGGGCAGTAAGTTCTAGGGTGGCGACCGCTTACTAAGGCGCAGCGTGGGTAGACCCCCCACAAGTTGGACCGATGACCTGGGGAAGATCGCGGGAATCCACTGGTTGTGGAAAGCGCAGGACCGATCGTTGTGGCGATGCTTGGGGGAGGCCTTTGTCCAGCACTGGACGTCTTTCGGATGAAAAAATAAGAATAAATTATTTTGGAACATTTTTACACAGCTCCATTTAGTCCCAAACTAAGCAGAGCTTGTACTATGGGTACCTACTAGACAATGGATATAATACTTATATACCTTTTTTTTTGTAAATACATACCAGGCCCCTCAGAAAGTATTGCGAAAAAAAGTTTTTATATATGGGAGACTGGCCAGTTATAATGTTTTTCGAAAATATGATTATTTATAAGTAAAAATAAGTAAGTTCCAATTTCAAAATTTCCCTCCACATTTTTTGCGAGTTAATTCAAAGTATTGTGTCTCACTGAAATATGGATCTGCGCCGGGAACATTTTAGAGCTATGATTTTATACGATTTCAAGTGTCGCCTGAAACCGGATGAATCGTACGATAGACTTCAAATGGCATTCATGGATGAAGGCCCTTCCAAGGCAACCGTGTATCGTTGGTATAACGAATTCAAGCGCGGTCGACCAACTTTGGGGGATGACGAAAGAAGCGGTCGCCCTTTGACGGCTGTTACCGAAGAAAACGTGCTAGCAGTGAAAAATTTAATCCAAGACAATAGGCGAATTACATATCAGGAGATTCAACACATATTGAAGATTGGATCGGGAAGCGTTCACGAGATTCTACACAGCCATCTTCGCGTGAGGAGGATAGTATCACGCTGGGTGCCGCACAACCTCACCGATGCTCAGAAGCAGGCCCGGGTGGAATGGTGCCGTGATATGCTTAACAAATTTGAAGCAGGCTCGTCTCGGCGTGTTTACGACATCGTTACAGGTGATGAGTCCTGGATTTATCAATACGACCCAGAAACCAAGCGCCAGTCGACTGTTTGGGTGTTTCAAAATGAGCCAACGCCTACCAAAGTGAAGCGATCTAGAAGCGGGGGTAAGATTTTGATCGCTAGCTTTTTTAATTTGACTGGCCACTTGGTATCAATTCCCTTACGGGATCAAAGAAGCATTAATGCCGAATGGTATACTACCAAATGTTTGCCAGAAGTTTTCTCTGTTATAAGCAACAAGCGACCAAACACAGGGCTCCGCGGGCTACTGCTCCACCACGACAATGCACCTGCGCACACCGCACTCAAAACGAGGGACTTCCTGGACAGCACGCCAGTCAAACTCCTGGGTCACCCTCCTTACAGCCCTGATCTAGCACCGTGTGACTTCTTTTTATTCCCACAAATAAAAAATCAGCTCAAAGGGATACAATTTTCGTCGCCGGAAGATGCGCTGGCTGCGTTCGAGCAGGCTGTAAACGAGGTGTCTGCGGCGGACTGGAAAAAGTGTTTTGAAAACTGGTTTAGGCGCATGAATCTTTGTATAGAGGCTGGTGGAAAGTACTTTGAAAAGATTTGATAAAAATATATGTACGTATAGAACAATTTTTTTTAGTTTCGCAAAACTTTCTGAGTGTCCCACGTACTTATAATACAAAGAAACACCCAGACTAACACAAACACTTTTCATCACACAAATGTTTGTGTCCTGTGACCCTTGAACCACTAGACCACAGACGTCGTCAAATGATGATGATGATATACATGTGTTTTTTTTAAAATGTTTGGTGGGCACATAGAGCAACCGCAACCCCATGCTTAATGGGTGGGCATAACTCTGACATAATATCGCACCTTTAAAGACAAACCGTTACTAAACGAAATTTTTCAAGAATTGAGTTACTAATGCCATCTTTCTTATAATTAGGTAAACTATACGATAAATTTGACACTCATAAAAATTCCATTTTAAGAGGTAGATGTCGCTAATTTTGACCGTTACAAAACGAAATAAGATGTGCTTTCTAAATGCAATAACGTGTTTATACTAATTGTGAATTGTTCATTGAAGAGTGATGACGGGAGTTTGACGGAAAAATGTGACTATTTGGATAACCACGGCTGCACGTCAAGATAAAAGTATTATGTTTAGTCATTTTAATTGGTATAGTGTAACATTTTGTTTAGTCACAGTTTTCCTTTTATCAAATTATGCACTTGATAATATAATTTAATTGGTAAACTGTTACATTTAGTATAGTTACTGTTTACTTCTGAGTTTTGAGATATTTATGCATACATATTTATCTCTCAAGAGTAATCATTGGATTAGTCACAATATTTTTTTACTTTAAGAGTAAATAAGTAATATATTTAAAAACAATAATGGGACATTAGGTTCGTTCAATCGTTCATCGCGCACACGTACGAACACTTCCAGCCTCCAAGATTAACGATTGATGTCACAGTATCAGTCTAGATTGAAATTAGGTGAGAAAAAATGCAGTGATTTAAAGAGTTTAATTGCAAGTAATATTATTCCTCAGAATTATGCAATTTCTTACTATAATAACATCTTGTAGGTCTTACAAAATCAAATCCTACACACAAAATGACTGTAGCTTAGGAGCCAGTGTCGGACTCTTACCGACTAAAACCACCACGGTGTTCCTTCAACTACCTTAGCCGGGGGCGTGGGAACCCGTGAGTAATACACAACCACCCCCGACAGGTCCCGGCCCGCCACAAGCAGGCGAGCCCCTTCTACCCGTGCAGCCTAACGTCGGCCGCAATCCCCCGAAGGTTAATCCCTCGAAAGGATTCTATTGTCCGTACTCAGGATGCACCGGCCAAACCACTGCCGTTCCCTCCAGACGTGTCCAGAAGGACAAGCAGCGGTCAGGCACACGTGGAGGTTTTCTGGCCAGCACCCCACTCTGGGTAACCCTATATAGGTCCTGTGATGCTGTGATTGTTACCCATGTTGTTTTAACCCCTTTTTTTGATAAAGTTATATTCAGTCGGTCTTATAAGTGGTTTATAGTTTAATTGATTCTGAAGATAATTATAAGTTTAGTTATAACTTGCTGTGATTTACAAGTACAAAATATTTATAATCTAAAAGACTGATTATTAAGACATCCTAGCAATCTTAAAGATTTAAGTGCCATAATGTGAAAAAATGTATGGATCTCGCTTTTTGAATTAGAATAAAACATTTATTTTAATGTGTTATTTTATTTGTCTGCCCATTTATAATTAAAAGGAATGCTATCAGTATTAGTTTCAATTTGATAGTATTGTAAAATCAATGTAATAATGGGTTTTTTAATATTTTTAAATTTAGTTACATTATTTATACGGTGATTTTACAGTAATAATCATAATCGAAAAAAAAAAATGGTAAAGTGTTACTACAAAAATTAAAAATTATAATTAACAATGTTCTATTAAAAAAAAATACTTTTCTGAATTTTCTAATAAAGTGTAAATAAATATCCATCATTATGATCTCAAAAGATGGCTCAAAGCACCATGATCTTAAATTCTATTGCGAAAAAGCCGTGCATAATTTTTTATTTAAGCTCCTGTGTAAAATTTTGTATTTTTGTTTAGTAACGGTTTGTCTTTAAAGGTGCGATATGCACCGATTAGGATGATTCTTTTTTAGTTTGAAAGAATTTTCTCCCGAGACGGTCCCATATTTTGGTGAAAATCTGATGAAAACCAATGAAATCGGTTATTTTTTGTAAAAAGTTCAATTATTATTAACTAGCCTATGCCCGCGACTTCGCCCTCATGAATGTCGTTTATTCCCCCGTCTTGTAGTTTTTTGTCCCTCGGGAACTATTCACATTCCCGGAATAAAAAGTAGCCTATATGTTAATCCGGCTTACATTCTATCTGTATGCCAAATTTTATTAAAATCGGTCAAGCCGTTTTTAAGTTATAAATGATGTACCTAACCCGACTTTGTTTTGTATATTAAGATGAACTGATCAGTGCCTTTAACCACCTTTCTCCTATTTCCAGAGGAGCTAGTAATCTGGGAGCCTCCGGAATTCCGCAACAAATCCTTCATGGCTCATCTGAACGAGATGCCGTGGGCTGAGCCGCTCCTCACCGAGCAGATTGAGAAGACTCTGTATAGGGGCATGCACATGACGTTCTGTAAGAAGAGGGACGATACATGGGGAGTGGTAAGTACGGTTATAGATGGGACGAATCGTATTTTTTTCAACTCGAATCATTCGAGTTGAAGTGATCGTTGATTCGAATCACGATTCGAGTTGATTCGACTCGATCGGCAGTATCAAACACGTGGTGCGAATGTTCTAATGTATCGAGCTAACTCGAGCCACCAAGTTGGCCACAAACAGCGACCCATCCGAGTCAGCGAGCGGCATCGAATCGGGCGAGTCATGTGATTATTTCCGCACTGCCTGATATTTTTTCTCCTGTCTGCTGGATTTGGTCCTCAGATTTGGTTGCTTTAAATTGGAATTTATTTTAATTGTTTACGTTATTATTGTGTTTTTGTAAGTCGTAAAGTTTTATTCTGAGCAATAATGTCTGACAATAGCAGTGATACTGAGGAGAATTTTACTCCACCTGACATTCTGGAAGAAGCAACGAAAATAACCAATCTTACCAGAAAAATCAAGGAAAACTTACGACACTGTTACCAAAATTTAACGTTGGTCTTTTGTTTAAAATAGATATTTCATGAGTTTAGATAAAGTAGTGTATGAAACTGACATAACTAGGTATTAAAACACTCGTGTGATACTATTAAAAACTTAACCCCTGTTATGCCACAGTTTCACTATTTTAATATAATAAAAATAAGTATTGATGTTAAGTTGTTGATACTATGGTTTGTTGTAATAATGTACAAAATTATAGTAAATTCTAATAATATACATAAAAAAGACGTGTGGCACTCGGAGACTGCCGCGGTAAAGCTATTGCATAGCATTTTTTATGTAAATACAAAGAGGAGGTGCCCTAACGCCGAAACTCTGAGCAGGCATGAGTCACCAGATTGCGGGGCGAAGAGGGGGATTACGCATGCGCAGTAACGCCGATACAACCAATGCCACCTAGAGGCGATTTGCAGAACTAAAGAGACAAGCGTGATATTTCAAAAAGTCATTAAAAGTTCTGCTATTCATCGATAGATGGCAAAACTAAAAAGTATCACCGCTGTGCCGGTCGGAGTGGGGGGTGTTAGGTTATTTTCGTTACGGAATTTCTGGATTCGGTCTCCACGCTCAAGGCCCGCGATAGAAGCTATGCAATAGCTTAAAAACAATTCTAATCGTTCTAGTAATAATTATTGCATACTGTAAAACAATGTATTGAATGTTATTTTGTTTTTGATGTTGATAGCAATTGTTAATTATGATTATTCTGGGAAATAAAGGCTTACTTTACTTTACTTTTTTACAGCCAATACAAATCCAGAGCTACCCGAACTACACAGAGTTGGTGAACAACGAAACTGCCGAGAAGTCCTGCCATTACAAGAGTGTTAGGTTACCGTCAGTAACCAAAACCTCTGGTTGTACAACCAGTTCGTTTAGTTGGACGACCGTGTTCGCGTTATGGTTCGGTCGTATATTGGTTGTTGCACGGTAATACTGAACTGTTTTGTTAAAGGTAGGTACAGATGTGGGAGAACGCTTGTAATCGTTTTTTTAAGCAATGGCTGGTTTTTTTTTAAAGAGGGTTTTATCACGCAGTAATTATGTCACCCTCATTGAAAACATTAACATAATTAACAATATAATTTATAAACAAAATCAATTTTAGCCAACATAAACAACATTCTCGCTTCCTCCGATAACGGGAGATGATTTATTGAACATACACCCAATAAAAGGCGACCGATGTATGTCAACACATTTATTTATTTATCACAACTTACTTTTATCATTACAGGCTAGCCTAATGCGACAGAGAAGACAAACACAATACAAAAATATGAAACAAAAATAACAAACAATTACTTACACATAACAATCAAATCCTAACATACACAAACTATAGACTACACAAAGTATGAAATACATGTAACATCATCATCATCTTTTCAGCCGAAAGACGTCCACTGCTGGACATAGGCTTCCCCCAAGTATCGCCACAACGACCGGTCGTACGCCTTCCGCATCCAGCGGATTCCCGCGACCTTCACCAGGTCGTCGGTCCACCTTGTTGGGGGGCTACCCACGCTGCGCCTTCCAGTACGCGGTCGCCACTCCAGAACTTTACTGCCCCATCGGCCATCATTTCTGCGAGCAATGTGCCCCGCCCACTGCCACTTAAGCTTGGCAATTCTTCGGGCTATGTCGGTCACTTTCGTTCTCCTGCGAATCTCCTCATTTCTGATTCGATCACGCAGGGGACACTCCGAGCATAGCCCTCTCCATTGACCTTTGAGTGACTTACGTACTTAAAGTATGAAATATATACATGCTTTGGGGGGTACTGCCCCCCAAAGCCTTAGCTAGTTGCCAGATTTTACTGTACGCATTATATTATTATATTATTAAGGCGTCTATTGGGCTGTATGGTCAATGTATTGGGTCCCTTGAGTCTTTTATTTTATTTTATTGTATTGTATTGCCTGACCGAACTCTGGTATTTTTTTTTAAATGCTAGAACTTTCCGTATTCCTCAGTCGCCATTACCCTCTATAAAATTTTCTTGACGGTCTTAAATCTTTTCTTGGCTTATGGTTTTAGCTTTTTATGTTCTGGTATGAAAGGCAATAATGAAGTGCCTTAGAAAATCGTGTGCCTTACGTCATGTCATCTTTTTAGGTGACGAATTTTACGAAAAAAAATATGTGAATGAGTCGACCAAATGAAGGGAGAACCTAAGTGATTTAGTAGCCTTTTAGTTTTTTTGCCAATAAGCATGTTACATATATTTTTGATACAGGGTTTTCAGCAAGATCTTAGTCCTTAGACGACCAATTATATTATTCACCAGCATTTAGCTGAAAAAAATTCTCACACATCTGTAGTACCTTAAATCTGAGCCAATGATTTCGTTGTTTTTCGTTTTTTTTTTTACTTTTTTAAATGTTTTCGACCAGCAAATAAAATAGTATTATTCAGCCAAATTATGTATCATAATTTGCGAATATATTATTATGTACAGTTATTTTTATGTATGGATCATTAGGGCGTTGAACTGTGTAACGGTTTCGTTTTAAATACTTACCTAAGTACTTTGAATGGATGTTTTTTTTGTGATTATTGTACTTATGAGTGTTGCTCGGGTATGTACCAAAACGGTATATCTTGTTTGTAATAATTGTACTTTCTGTTATCTTACCCTATTGATGGTTTTTGTTTTATATTTTTTTGGGAATACTTTCCCAAATAAAATATTAGGTATCTCCTATACAATGTGGATATGACAATACGACAATAAATGAAAACACGGTTATTATTAGTCTATAGAAGAATTTTGAACACATAAGTTGTTTATCGAAAATTTAAAAAACGAAATTTTTAACAAAATGAATATTAAAACATCGAAATAATAAGTAACACCATTTGTAATTATCTGTAATCATTGAAAAAGAATGTTTAAAATTATATGGACTCGCACAGGGCTTTGATCTAACGATATTTGCCTAGAAAAATTGGTCCTAAATTAATTAAATTAAAATTTTCTGTGGCTAAACTATTAACTGGATTTGATTAATTTTTTGTATACGATCAGAGAATGTGATACTCTGTACGTGATTTTATTTAATGTCGTATTGTCATAACCACCCTGTATAATTACATAATAACTATGTATATTCCTATTATATATACGAATGTACTATAACTACTACTCGTGCAGAAATAGAATGGGATTGAAAATGGCGGCATTTGCTCTCGCTCTCGCTCAAACGTACGGTATTGATGTCGATTCTCTTGTTCAAGAACTAAACTTATTTTTATTTTAAACTCTCTCTCTTTTACTAATAGGAGATACAAGAAAGGGATGGCAACAATTTAAAAACTGTCAAAATAGTTTACGTGTTACATTTCTTTGTATTTTAGTGGGCATGTTCCGATATCACGACTAAACTAAAAAGTATAGAAATCTAAATTACGACTAATTTGACAGTTCTAAAATTGTTGCCATCCCATTCTTGTATGTACTGTCAGTAAAAGAGAGCTAGTTCAAAATAAGTTTCAATTCAATTTTATTTATTTGCTAACATGGGTACAAAATGGTATTATAAATTTTATAATAATATACGTATACAGCTTTCGCCATGCAATTTTTTTACAAAACAATCAATTATGTCATGTTATTATGTTATATTATTATTTTTATATTTAAATCAATTTTGTATTATTTATTTCTTAAAAATATATTATTATTATCATATATTGTGAGTTTAGTACGTGAACAAGAAAATCGACACCATTGTATGAGTGAGAGGCACATAGAACAGTACATGGTATAATAAGATGTTTCACCAGGTATTCTCTTCCCGCAATGACAGCGCGATGCCTCCAAGCTACGTCACGATCAGTGCTGCCATTGATTGATATCTTCAATATACTTAAGGAGATTTTTGTTCATATTGAATATAAAATAAATTCCTAACTAGTCTAACTATTCGCATTGAAGAAATTCCGAAGGCAACGTATTCGCATTGAAGATAAATTCTCTTCATGGAACGATACAGCTGCTGGTGTGCCTCAGGGTGGCGTTTTATCCCCATTACTCTTCGCAATATTTATAAATTCAATCTCTAATAAACTGCTTTCTTCTTACCACCTTTATGCAGATGATCTTCAAATATATTCACAAACTTCAGTGGAACAGTTGTCGGAAGCCATCGGCAATGTTAATAAAGATCTTTCTGAAATATCTAAGTGGAGCAAGTGCTACGGACTGAGAGTTAACCCCTTAAAAACCCAAGTCATTGTTATTGGCAGCTCACGTATGGTTTCGAGGATTGACTGGTCCCACCTTCCGCAAGTTATCTTCGACAGTATTCAAATTCCCATTAGTGATAAGGTGAAAAACTTGGGCATATTCATGGATAAAAACTTGTCTTGGGGTCCACAATTACAAGAAACCAGTCGTCGGATGTATGCCTCAGCAGGATCGCTAAGACGACTGCGTAACTTTCTTCCAACTGCCACTAAGATTGGGCTTGCACAATCTCTTCTTCTTCCTGTTCTTGACTATGCCGATGCCAGCTATCTAGATCTCACCGAAGACCAATTCGAAAAGCTTGAGCGACTTCAAAACTTTTGTATTAGATTCATATTTGGTTTACGCAAATATGATCATGTGTCAGAATTTCGCGCAAAACTCAAGTGGCTTCCAATACGCCTTCGTCGGAATGCTCATATTCTATCACTGCTTTATAGTATTCTTTTTCATCCCACTACTCCCTTCTATCTTAAAGAGCGATTTCAGTTCGTCTGTGATACACATAAACATTCCTTGAGGTCATCAGAAAACTTAACGCTAGAGATGCCCAAGCATTCCACACGTTTCTATGACCACTCTTTTACTGTTCAAGCCGTACGCCTGTGGAATGCACTGCCGGTGTCTGTGAGACGTGCACAATCGTTGCCAGCTTTCAGGAGAATGGTAAAGGAATATTACTTAGCTCCTTAATTTGTTACTATTTTTATGTAATAGTTATTACTTATATATTTATATTATATATAATTGTATAATAGAGTTATGTATCTTTATATATATCCAGTTATGTTATATTTCGGTAAGCATGTATTATCTTAAATACACTTATAATTTTGATATATATATTAATAAGCTTTTGTTTTTATTTTAGTTATTTATATAGTTTTTTTATTTTCTCTATAGTACACCGCCAACTACCTGTTGTATTTTCTTGTACATTTCAAGTCCATCCAATGGTTGTCTGGAAGAAATTGCTTTAAGCGATAAGACCGCCAATTGTTAGTACTGTGCTCATGTTTGTTATAACTTTATTTTTATTTTTATGGTGTGCAAACAATAAAGTATACTCTATCTATCTATCTATCTATCTATCTAACTATTTGTTATCTCGTGTTATTCATCTAATTAGCTAATAAAGGAAACTATATTAAATTACTAGTTAAAAAGTGATTCGTTATAGAAGAAAGTAAATGAAAATATGCATTTTGCTCGGGTAATTTATTTTCACAAAGTGGCAGCACATAAAACTGACAAGTGTCGCGCTAACAGCCCGCTATTGGCTCCACGGCCAATGACGTAGTACGGAGGCAATCACGTGACCTAGCTGTCACGGGAAGAGACTACCTGGTGTTATTATACCATGGAACAGTAGAAGTTATCAATTCCATTCTTTATCTTTGTAATTGTGTATGAATCTGCAACGCAGTAAAATGTGGTGTTAAATAAAATACTAAGGCCCGTATTACAGAACGATCCCCAGGCATTGATCACTGTTTAAAACTAGTTTTAAGTTGAGCTTTGATTTTAGAACGTTCCTCAAGCAGAGATCTATTGATCACAGTTCAGCTGAGTTTAGCTTTATTTTGTACTGTCAGCTGTTTCGGTATTTGAGCAGAGGTTTGATCTGAAATCACTCTAGTGTGGTCCAGACTACGCTTGAGTAGAGATATCTATTCTATTCCAGGTCAAATAAAATAAATAAATAATTTATTTTGGGACATTTTACACATCAACTGTCAGCTGTTTCGGTATTTGAGCAAAGGTTTGATCTGAAATCACTCTAGTGTGGTCCAGACTACGCTTGAGTAGAGATTTCTATTCTATTCCAGGTCAAATAAAATAAAATAAATAAATAAATATTTTTGGGACATTTTACACATCACCATCTAGTCCCAAACTAAGCAGAGCTTGTGCTATGGGTACTAGACAATGGATATAATGCTTGCATACTTTTTTTTTTTGTAAATACATACTAACTACTACTAATTCGTGTGTTATGTTGTTGAATTAAAGTTTATAATTACCGTATTGGAATAAGACCGATACTCAAGTAACGATTAGTGATCAGATGATTGATGTATAAACTGTACTTGAGGAACCTTCTGTAATACGGGCCTAAGTCAGTTCGTATTTTGATTACTGCAGTGTGTGTGCATTTCAGCCGCATATTATTTAGACTGTAAGCCAACCCCAAGATACATGGAAAAAGGCTTTATTTAAATAAACCAAATGCATTTAATATATAAATAAAAAAGCCAAGCATTTTAACAAGAAATGTACAGGCTCCTTGTCCTAATCAAAATGTGAACTTTATGAATAAATCTTAGGTTGCAAATTAATCATTGCGATCTTTACTTCTGTAAGTCTACTTGAACACAATTTCGTTAGTTTGTTAAAAATAAAACTTAATTTTGAATTAAGAATTTTTTGAACGCTGCTGATTCGATGATTTTATTTATTGATATATTTTTTTGTTTTACTGGTTTTACTCATATCCAAATAATTTTCTACAATTTAGGGATAAGTGAGAACTCATTTTCTTTTGATTGTCAACTCTTTTGTAAATTCCTGTAAATTAAAATGCTTTCACAAGTTAGTTGACACGTTTAGGGCTGTGCTTACTTAGCTCTGTAGTGCTTTGATGTCTATACAGTCAAGGCCTTCGAATAAAATAGATTATGTCGTAAAACACGTTACTAGAATAACGTCATTGTTTTGTACTGAAACGGGAAATTAGGCGATGTCATAGAAATCTAAATAAGGTAATAGAAGTGAAATAAGCACGTGAACTTGTCGCCGCGAGCAGTTGTCTCGTAGGACACCAGTCAACTCAGCCTATCGCAGTCCACTGCTGGATATAGCCCTCTTCCAAGTTGCGCCACAACACTCGGTCCTCTGCCTTCCGCATTCAGTCCCCCCCAGCTACCTTCTTCACACCAGTGCGCGAACCGTATGCTTGATCATCAATGTTGTTTTGGACGCGGAGTCACTAAAACATGTATTTTGCAGCATATCTAACAGTGCAATTTTTGTAGGCTTAATTTATTTTGCATTGCATGCTAGAAACATGGTCGCCGTAATTGCGTATTTATGTGTTGGTAGCGGCAAACCAGCAACACGCTTTCTGGTAATAAAGAGAGATAACATTTCTATTACCTTATTATTTAGAACTTCTATGGGCGACACGAATAAAAATATTCGATATTTTTGAATTATGATATTTTTGTACAATATTATAATATACTTTTATAAAAATTTTTTTTTGAAACAATCTACAAACGAAGGTAGGGTTTTCGAGTCAAATAAAATGAACAATTAATTGCATTTTACTATTTTATTTTTATTTATATTCACTCTAATGAGGTTTTAGTTATAAGGATACGCTTAGTAATTAAGTTTTATTTATTAAAAAAAGTCAATAAAATGTTTTATTAAATTAAATACTGATTTTATTTACATAAATAGCTTAGAAATACTCATGGCCAGTTGTTTTTGGATTGGTATTTGTATGTTGGTAATATTCAAGATTTTTGTTGGTGCTTCCGTAATATTGTGATCGAGAAGAGCCACTGGTTTGAACTAACCCGCCATTTCTATTGCCCAATTCAGAATTCGGATTGGACGTTACTTTCGAATTAGTATTCGTTTGTGGGTAATTTACTTGAGTTGGATTTGTGTTACTGACATTTTGTGATTGAAAAGAATCAGTGGTTTGTTCTAACCCGCCATTTCTGTTACCCAATTCTGAATTAGAGTTAGCGTTAGCCTGGTTTGAAATAGTTGTAGGAACAAGTCTGTTCACAAGAAGATTACCAGCATTGGTGCTTACCAATCCAGGATTGGGGTTCGAAAATCTGTTGTTAACATTTCCATTATTGGAATTTTGCGGGATCGGGTCTACAAAAACATTAGGCCTCTGTGGGTAAGTCTGCGGATTCTTCCTGTGGGCTTCTAAAGCTTGCCAGTTGATGAACCAGAAAGGCTGCTTATCTAAAGGCAGCTTGCTTAGCCTGTCTATGAGGTCTCTGTCGCCGTTCGCTTCGATTGGCAATCTTTCTGTTGTGCCTTCGCCGAAACTGAAAACAATATAAAAGACTTTAAAAGACGGGTAAGGATTTAAAATGTGCTGGAGACTGGAGACGACTAAGAATTTTATTTGAAGAGGACAGGTATTTACCTACTTGGGCTTGAGTTCACCAACAATCATTATCTTGTTAAACCGATGGTGGTAGCTGCTGGTTTTTTATGTTGCTA